>JAWWEE010000105.1:7432347-7521131 GCA_035221455.1 Xenops minutus
AATAGATGGGGGTAGAATACACAGCTTTAATCACTCCCACACAGTGATAACTGGTCCCACCTACTGAACTAGGACAGCAACGTAATTATAGTACAAACTTCAACCCAACTTAAACTTCTCCATCTGCTGGGAAATGGCTAGAATAGAGGAGTTCACAAACCAAAACTGGTTTTGTGGGTCATTGCTCTGAACTGACACTGGTTTCCTTTTACCCTCATTTAAAAAAACAAAGAAGTCTGATCCGTGGCAACTGTACAGATTTGAACCACTGCGTGGAGCCAAACAAACGCTTTTTGAGCAGCTCTACAGCTCCCAGCCCTGCCTGGGATGTTAGGATGCAACACAGCTCGTTGTGAGTTACACTCCTGTGTGGTGAGGTGCTGTTTTCTCCCAGTCTCCTGGTTCAGTAGAGGGCCTTGCCTGTGAGATAATTCAGCAGTGCTTAATGAATCGAAACAGTTGAGTGAAACCATCCTCCAGTGTCATACTGTGTCCTGCTCGACATTCAGCACAGCCACACTGCAGGCCTTGGCTAATGACATACCAGTAATTGAGTGCACACAGCATGTACCAGCTCTGCTCATAGAGCACTTACAGCACATAACATTACTTGATCTGCTTCCAGTTCTCCATGTGTGATTAATTTCCCATGTGCCTCAATCTGCTGCTAAAAACACCATTATTCTCTTTATTCAAAGAATCATTCTGACCCATAAACAAGAGGAGACACCTTCAAAGCACAAACAAAGTTTATTTGTGCCTGGTTGTGTTTGGACAATCAGATGGTATCAAGGCTGTTTCCTTGCATGGCCATGATCTACACAGACACAGCTGGCTGGTGCTGCTCATACCACTCATATCTAACTTCTAAAAGATTTTGGGGCCCTCCTCTGCTACACTGGGAATTGAATGGAAAATGTTAAGCTTTTTTTCTTGTTTAATGGCAATGGCTTTCCATGAATTGTGCAAGTAGGACCCATGTTGTGTCTAGAAAGACTAATCATAAGTGATTGGAGTCCAAAGCTACCAAGCAAACAGACAGTGTTTCACAGTGCATTGAAGCACTGTGTATCAACAAGGAACGAAAACTTCCTATTTATAATTTTCAAGGAAAACTTCCCACCGTACCTCAGCAAATGGTACAGCCGGTTAATTTACGGTTCTTTAAGCATTTTTCAAACAATAAGGTCCATATGAGTCAGATAGGATGGATCCAAACCACTGTTTTATGCATCCAGGGCTTGGGTGCCTGTCCTTCCACGGCAGCTGGGCAGCCAGTGCGGGCGGTGGGGGCAGCACAAAGGGCTCAGCCTCTGTGCACTGCCCCGCACCCGGCACGTCCTGAGTCAGACCTAAAATATGAAACAAATGGTTCGAATTCTCCCTTGGGGGGTTGCTGTACCGTGCGGGTGCCAGCAGCAGCATTTCAGCCATTCTTGGCAGCAACTCAGCGCCAAAAAGGAGACAACTCCCTTTCCCCCGCAGTGTATGGTGGGGGTGCTGTTGTGGGGAACTCGCTGGGCAGGGGCTGTAGATGGTTCCGTGCAAGCAGTGACAGCAACGCGTGCTCTGGTCACCACCTGCAAATCAAGCTGTAAGTGCGCTCCGTTGTGTGCGGCGTTCAGAGTTGTCACAGGGTACATATGTACCACAGCCATATTAGGTTTTTTCCCCTTTGTCTTTTTTTTCTAAACGTACAGATTTGGAGAGGGCTAGCTATGGGGTTTTACACAGGAAATATTAATTCCTGAGCACATGTGGCAATACGGGATCCGGGGCTGGCGCAGGTGCGGAGCAGATGAGGCGCCCAGCTGCGTGGCAGGGATGTTCTTTACGGGTCCACGGGGGTGGAGACCCGGGAGGAGAAGTTTCATCCGTGATTCCTGGTGCGGGGGGACTCGAGTAAAGCGGGGATGCCGCGGGGCTGAGCAGTGGCGTGATGGAGACCGGGAGGGGAATTTCTTCATCCGTGATTCCTGGTGCGGAGGACTCGAGTGAACCGGGGGATGGCGGGGCTGGGCATTGGCGTGGTGGAGGGGATGACAAAGCGTGCCGGGCGGGGCCGTGCCGGGGCGTGGCGGTGGCGGTGGTGGCGGTGTCGGTGGCGATGGCGGGGATGGCGGTGGCGCTGGCGAAGGAGCGGGCGGCGGCGGCGGGCGCGGGGCGGCACAGCCACGCCGTGCCCTACCTGGGCCAGCACTTCGGGGCGCTGCGCCGGGAGTGCCTGGAGCAGGGGCGGCTCTTCCAGGATCCCTCCTTCCCCGCCGGCCCCGCCGCCCTCGGATACCGGGAGCTGGGACCCCGCTCCGCCAAGACGCAGGGCGTCGTCTGGCTCAGACCCACGGTAGGGCGGCGGACGGTGCGGGGATGCCGGCAGCATCATTCCGGGCTGCAGCCGTGGCACCCGGCTTGTCTTCCTCCCCCGCCCCGGGAATTTTGGTTTCATTTAGCTGTGCGGGGGCGGCGGGTCGGGGCGCGGCTGGTCCTGGCTGCAGGATCCCGGTGAGCCCGTCCCGTGAAGCTGCGGATGCTCAGGAGCTTCCCTTCGCCGCGGGTGCGGGCTGGCAGGGTGACGTGCGCTGTCTGGAAAACAAACAAAGCGGAAAAGCCTTTTTCCTCTCCATCCCGAACTCTCCGTGTGGACAAATCACTTGCCTCGGGCAGCGCTTCGGGTTAACTCTTTCCCTTAGCAGAGCGATGAGCTGAGCGCCGTGTGGTTTCCTCCTGGAGCAGCCCAGTCAGCCACGGGAGCCATGGGGTCAGGTGGACTCCGGCGTGCCTAGGCGTTTCTGAAAGACCTTGCCGTAGTCAGTGGCGGGGAGGTAATAGGGCAGTGGTGTGTGCATGTGTGTGAAAACGCAGTGCACCCCCCGGCACACACTGTGAAGTGAGGTGGCTGCCCACCAGCTTTGGTCACCAGCTCCTGTTCTCACTGTGCTTGGTGTGCCTGGTGCCTGCACTCATTCGTGGTCTGCTCCACCTCTGTGGTGTCCATCTGCTGTGGTCAATGGCTTGTTTAATTCGCTGCGGGTGAGTCCTTGTTCCCTCCCCTACCTGTAGCTATATGTAACGGAGGCTTGTTTGGTTCCCAGGAGCTGTGTTCCAGCCCCCAGTTCATAGCCGGTGGAGCCACTCGCACTGACATCTGCCAAGGGGCCTTAGGTAAGGTGGAGGCAGAAAGCTGAGTTTTCCATGCAGGGGCTGCCCCAGGATACCACGGTTTATACTAGGCTATAACTCACTCTGGAGATACATCCTTTTGCACCCTACCACCTCTCTGCACGTCAAATCAGGCCTTTCTCACCTTTCCTTGGCATTTGCAGGTTGGGACCATGTACATTTGGCCACCAAGCACAGCCTTTCTGCATGCACCAAGAAGGGATGACCCAGACTGGTTTCCTGAGGGGTTTTCTGATCATGACCAGTTCCTTTCATGTTCACATCTGTGTGCCTAAAAGCAGACTGACTAATTTCTGCCTTAAACAGTCTGCTTGGAAGAGCAGTAGTGGGGAGTTTCTTTCCCCAGTGGGAGGGAGTGCTGCTGACCAAGGGGGACCCCCTGAAACCTGGAAAGATGCAGTACAGAGAAAACAAATTGTATGGGGGATTCCCTGCTGGTCACCAGCTCTCAAGGAAAACAAAACCCGAGTGTTTTGAAAGGGATGGGCTAGCCTGTGAGGCCTCTGCTTTTGCCATGGCTTCTGCTCAGTTTGTTCAGTGGCACCCCCCCCAGTCAGACTCTCTTGGAGAAGCTCTGGGAGCTGTAGGGAAGCCCCAGGGGACAGCTGGGAGCGAGTAACTTAGCCTGGCTCTTGATGCACAGCTATCCTGGTCTGGAAGCCTCTTTCCTGCCTTGCCCGCCAGAAGGGGATTTAGGCGACTGCCACTGTGCTTGTCCACCCAGAAAGCTGGCAAGGAGGATGTCTGCATAAACATGAGAAGAAATAAAGTGAAGTGAAAGCCGTATGCTCCTATTTATTCCACAGCTGTAGTGAAAGGGGTTTAGATTAGACAGCATGGTTGAGGGAAAGCTCTTGGTTTAGGGAAATGTGACTAATAGTACTGTGCTGTGTTGTTCTGTTTGTTTGCTTTCAAGCAGCATAATATTAGCCATATTGTGGCTTCTTAGTTTCTAGTCCTGCTGCAGCTATTTGTGTTTTCATGTCGAAAAATAAACCAGGCAGGATAGCTTGTGTTTTGTGCTTATGTTTTCATTCAGAAATTTTCTAGGTTGGTGCTTTGACAACTAGATTTCACACAGTTTGTGTGAAAAGCCCTGACACTAAAAGTTCTTAGATTATTAACTTAGTTCTCATCATACTCCAATGCGATTTGTGGCGTGGGTTAGGCTCTGTTGTGTCAATGGGTTGCTGGCATGTCACTGGCTTCCTTCCTGTGTTCTCTCCTCCCAATATCATGTCTCCCACCATGACTGTTTTGGCATAAAGCATGTCCCAGTGCTTAACACATGTGCCAAACATCTGTCATCTCTTTTTATTGTGAAACTTTACAGCTAGAGAGTTCTTCAACTTGAAATGAGTTTATTGTAATGCCATTTTGACATCTGGCATTTTTTAGAGATACTGGTTTCTCAAGGCACTTAGTTGCTTTCTGCCTTCTGCAGGCTTCCGACTTTTCTATCCAGATGCTGTGGCAGCAAAAGCACAGGAATGAAAGATTTGTAACTTCGAGTTGTGAAGTTCCTGTTGCTAATGCCAAATGTGTTTTAAACTGATAAAAAGATTTGTTGCCTTAATGGTCTTTGGACCATTCAGATGTTCTTATGAGGTTGTATGGTATCACCAAAGGATGTGAACTGACTCACAGCTGGTATTATTTTTTTCTTCTCAAACTACATTTCAGTTGGAGGTTGTTAGTGGTCTTGTTTGTCTTAATATTTTCACCATGACTAAGTACTGTGATGACTTGCCTTGTTATCTTTCCATGAATCTGGGCAGGATTTTGGTATTGTGTGACAGTCCTGTGATTGTTAAAAAATTAGATGCTATTGATCTTATCTCTGTGTAACCATTGAGTTACTAAGAACCTGTATGGAATCTCTGCTTTTTACACAATGAGGCTAGCAGATATGCTATACAAAGGCGCTTTTTTAATATATATTTTTGTCACTGCCTCATCTGATACCAGCATTTATATTGATAAATTTACTTGAATTTTGTTTGCTGACATTGATGTCCCGTGGCATTTTAGGATGTTACAGAGAAGATTGCACTGGAAGATGTCAGGTGCTTTTGAAAACCTGTACATTTTATTAGGCTCCTTTTTTTTTCCATAGGGAGCTTTAGTAGCCTTATTTATCTCCCAAAAGGCCTGATTACAAAGACACAGACCTGTACCCATATGGAGCTTCACCGCTGTTGCTAAGCCCTTCATCTCAGAGTGCTGCAGGGACAGATGAGACATCCAAAGCACATGTACCCATCACTGCTGCAACAGGCTTTTTGGCAGGAGATGTGTGACCAAACAGCTCAGCTAACCTTTTAGCCCAGGAGTCTTTGGTCTATGGGCCAGGTGCATAAATTTGTTTCATTGTTTTTGACCTGGACTGTGTGATATCGTGGTACATAGAAGGCATGGCTGATCATCCGTGCAGAAAAGGTTTGGGGTTTTGGTTGGTTTGTTGGGTTTTTTCCCCTTGTTAGGTGAAGCTTTTAAAGGCAAGTATTTGGAGTTAGTTTTGTAGTATCAGATCTGAAGTCAGTGATGGTTTTTGGCTCCAAATAGCAGCACATGGGATGTGGTGACTCATTAGAGCAGAAGGGAGGATCCAAAGCCAGAGAAACCTTGCTCACTCTTAACCGCCTTTTTTGGAAGGGATGTCACCATGGTATCACAACACTGGAGTGTAAACAGCACAGTGTCTCTCCTCTGCTGTTTAGATGCAGGTGTCTCCTCCTTACATAAAAATGTGTGAAAAAATAACCAGCTGAATACGATGAACTTAGGAAATTAGGTCCATGGTGCTCTCATTCTGACAAACCCTCCACTGTCTGTGGGTTGCCACAACCTCGTGTTTTTATCCAGAAAGCTTTCTGGAGTTCCCTGATATTAAAATAAATACATTCAGTAGCTGTTAATCTATGGCTATGAATGTTTTAAAATAGTGACTGGTCTGTGATTGGCAGAATGTACATTAGAATGTACATTTTTCTTTTGACCCTATATTTTTAGGTGGGCTGTACAGTGACCAGAGGAGCTGCCTTTTGCTTACAGCCCTTCAGGCACTTCATGGGTGTGTTTTGCCTGTCTTTTCTTTCCGGAATGGCCAATTTTAAGCCCTTAAGGCTATTTATGCATGCCTTGCAATTACTTTTTTTTTTCCTAATGTCCTGGTTATAGCTGGAAATTAGGTAAATGCAGAGGTTGGTGTATAGAAATAAGAAGTAAAACACTGAAAACAGCAAAATGGAAACACAAAAGGAAAAAATAGTACTTCTGGTTAGTATAAATGTGTTATAAATTCACAAATTTAGACTATTCTGACAACCTTGTTCTACCTATTCTGCCCTTACAAAAATTTTCTGTGATCAATCTAGCCTTGCTAACACTCCTTTCAGATTCTTTTTATAAGTAACCTGTTAGCCTCCTCTTGGATTTTCTTTCTCTGTCAAAGGAAAGTCACTGCCAAGAATCGTACAGAAGTACTGTTTCTGATAGTTTAGACTATTTGGTAAAGACTCCACTCATTCTTACTTAGTTCAGGTTAAAATTCCAGATCTGTTCTCATCCAGGCTTTGAATTATCAAGTTTGCTTTTTATGATGGCTGTTCAGAAAGGAAGGGATGATATCTTGTCTGATGAGCACTTTTAAATGTGAAAACCAAAGGCTGGTGTATCTCCCATATGTGCTGCATCTGCCTTTAAACCTCAAGAAGACCTTACCCAGAGTTGTCTGAGTTAAGATCTATGTTTGTCTGACTCTCAACTGAGAGATTTTACAAGAGTGTTATTTCAGTCTCCCTTGATGGAACAGCTAGAAAGTAAAGGAAATTCCTTATAAACATTGCTTATGGGTGTAGAAGTCCTCTGGGGGGAGTTTCTCCTTGAATTCCTGTGCTTCTTACCTACAGGGGAAATATGACTCAAAGATGTGTTATATCATTAAAGGGTGTATGCTCCTAATCTAGATGCCTGATCAGCTTCTTGACACAGGCTTCCTGAGCTACTGTGATGTTGAATTTCTGTGCTGCTGTCTGCCTGTCCAGCCCCTGCCTTGTGTATGGACTAGAAATGCTAATATCTCTTGGGAAGAATGGTGGGACAGCTGCCCTCTGAGCCAGACTTGCTACTAATTTAAATCAGCAGAGTTTTTCTGAGGTTAGTGACACCAGTGTCAGACACTCTGGGCTTCTCTTGGAGCAGTTGAATTTGCCTGGCCAAGAAAGGCTGTGCAAAGTGAACCCTGGTTTGTGCTGCAGGTTGAGGGTTTGAGAGGAAAAACAACTCCACAGAGACCCATACAAGGGGCGTAGGACATTCCTTGAGCTGTTTCCATCCTGCTGATAAAGCACGCACAAAGTGCCTTCAGCTCTGCCTGCAGCTTTGCTGTAGAGGCCAGGAGCTGCATGGCTTTACCAGCTGTGCCTTAGGACTGGCACAGTTGCTCTTTCTGGATTTATCTGATTTAGTCTGAATGAGAGTAGGGACCTGTCTAACCACGTGAAGGTGTTCTAGGAGCCTAGGTAAACATACTTGTACTGATTTTAGTCTAGCTAGTGTAGGTATGAGATACCAGAGACTTGTTTTCCTCCAGGTATGTCTGTAAAATGCTTGGGGAGCATGGGGTGTGTGCTGGGGTTGTTCAGCTGCTCAGACAGGCACCTCTCTGCAGGGTATCAGTTATTTCGTGTCTGTGCTGAGATGAGACAGGTTAACCTATCAGTTTGTATATTTGTGACTTGTCTCAGGCTTTATGGGTTCCTTCCAGCTTGAGATACTCTGTGAGAACTGCTGTGAAGAGTAGCTGCTAAATCCCTTGCAAGACTGGAGGAGAGGGGATCCATAACTGTAGATTAGCCCATCTCAAAATGTCTCTTAGTATCTCCTGACCCCAGTCTCTCTCCCAGCAAGCACCTTTGCAGTGTGTGGCAGTACCTCTGGATGCACTACAGCACCAGAGGATGGGCAGCTCCCAGGGAAGAGGGTCTCAGCACCTTGAGGGAGGCTGTAAGAGGAGTTGCCATTTTGCAGAGTGAGATGGGTGTGCTGTTGCAGAGGAGGGAGGGGAACATCCTCGTTGCTTAATAATCTGTCACAGAAGAATAGCAAGGTGATTTTCCTGTTGGAAAACTTCTCTGACATAGTGATTTTTCCATTGCAGTACAAGCAGACAGAGGCAGGGCTTAAGGGAAAGTTTTATGTTCAGTTCTTCCCCTCAGGGTTATGAAACAGTAAAAACATCTCAAGTTTTGAAATTATTCTACAATTTCACATCTTTACTTTTCATGAGGCATGAAAAGGGCCATGGAATGGATGTCATTCATACAGCTGCTGCTGGGAGTCAGCTGTGGAAAGGAAGGGGCAGCCTGGAGGGAGCTGCCCCTTGCCTGTGTTCCTGTTGGCGCTGTCTGAGCAGTGATGGATTTGAGCCTGAAGGTGGACCTTGAGGGCTGCTTTAGGGTTAACTCACCCGGAGACTTCCTCCAATTGGATCCCAGCTTCTCACCTGTAAGCTTTTAAGCCTTTTCCTGTGGGAGAGAGAAGACTGTGTAGGGATTGCTGCTTTGCTGGCCTCTGGCTTGCTAGCAGCTGCAGCTGGTTCACACTTCTTCAACTTGCAGTACCATTCTGTGGGATCTGATGTGTAATACCAACTATGCTCTGTTCACAAAGCAAGAGAACGCTGGATCTGGTAATAGTAACAAGGAGTTTTGTGTGGAGCTGTGGCAGTCTGTGTCATCTGGCTCAAAATCTGACTGCTTTGCTAGTGGGCTGCAGGAAGCCCATGGCTGAGCAGAAAGGTAACTGCTCTGTTAAAGTAGCACTGGTTTCTGAAAATAATTGCAGAAAATAGAGGTGTAGTGTTTATAGAGCTGTGGTCTCTTCCTCCCTCTGCATGGCAGGAGGTGGTGTGGAAAAACACTGTCCAGGCAGCCTGTGCCCTGGAGCTGTGGCGTGCAGGCTTGGTGTGTGTTGGCTCCATCCCAGGCAGGGTGAGGAGGTGTGTGGGACTGGGGAACAGTGCCTGCCTTCAGGCCTTTGCTGACTCTCTGGTGACGAGTGCCAGAGACGAGCCGTGGAAGGAGACACGGAGGCCTCCAGGAAGAACCTCTGGAAAGGTGTAAGGTGAAAGGAGCTCCTGTTTGGAGGGAGGCTGGCAAGAGACCTTAAAGGGAGCTTATCCACAGGACAGGTCTCTAGATGGTAAGGCAACAAGCATTTATTAAACTTGGAGGAGGGAAAGGAATGCAGCCTGTGCCTGAGAAAACACTGTTCTTTTGAGGAGAAACTGCATGTGCCCACAGGCTCTTCGCCTTTTCCCTGTGCTGCTTCCCAACATGTAGGCACTCAGTTGAATATTTTGTTTTCTTTCAAATAATCCCAGAATGGGTGATAACTCTGGTGGTAGATCAGAAAAAGACTGTTTTGACTTTTTTTAATGACTTCGGTCTTGACAAAACACTTGCCTACAGCTGGAGGGTATGTGTGTTCGTACATTTGTTCTGTCTTAGAGGTGAGGTGATGGCAGGGATCATCCTCTCCCAGCTGAGGGGATTATTGGTTATAATGCACAATCCCTATGCAGTACAAAAACTAAGAATGAAGTTTTGACTATAGAACTTAATTCTTTTTTTTCTTTCGTTTTACAGGGGACTGTTGGCTCTTGGCTGCCATTGCTTCTCTCACACTGAATGAAGAAATTCTAGCCCGTGTTGTTCCCAAAGACCAGAGCTTCCAGGATAAATATGCAGGAATTTTCCATTTCCAGGTTTGTGGAAAACAGCTGTCTTCCCCAGTGCTGCTGGCCAGAATCCAACTGGCTGGCTGTATCTGTGTGTGGGGGGATTCCTGGAATGGCTTTGTGGAGTGTCAAAGAGCCAAACAGAAAAAGGGAAACCTCTAAGAAGGGCGATGGTAGTGCAAGGAACAAGAGTTTTAACCAAAGAGCTGGGAGCAGGGGCAGCCTTTTTGATCCTTCCTCCATCAGCAGAGCCAGCTGAGTACGTGCATCGCTCAACAGGGTGGATGCAGCTGGCTGTGAGGGGGTTGCTTTTCCTCCAGGAAATCAGCAGCACCAGGTAAACGTCCTGGTGACCGAAGTGCACAGCATGGCTTGGTGACAAGGTGTTTATGCTCTCTTTCCAGTTCTGGCAGTACGGGGAGTGGGTGGACGTGGTGGTGGATGACAGGCTGCCCACCAAGAATGGGGAGCTGCTCTTCGTGCACTCGGCAGAGGGCAGTGAATTCTGGAGTGCGCTGCTGGAGAAGGCCTATGCCAAGTGAGTAGAGACCAGGCTTTCACCCCACTTGCCCATGGCATCCTCAATTGTATGGATACTATGCATTTAAAGCATCAGCCTAATTATTAGCCTTTACAGTTTCTGGGGTGTCCCAAGATGGCTCCTTCAGTACAGCTTTGTTGATAAGTGCCTAAGACAAGTAGACAAAGTATTGGCTTTGTTGCTAGCAAACAAACCAGTAGCTCTTGCATCTCATGCCAAGGCTGTTCCTTCAGTGGTCTTCTGTCACCAGAGCCTGAAAAACTCCATTTCATGTGTTCTATGTACCTGTCAGGGCTTGCACATGTGGAGCTTCAGTGTGCAAAGCACATCAGTCCATGTCCCCAAGTCTGTGTTCCAGGCAAAGATCCTCATATCTGAATCTCTATTTTTGGGTCAACCAGAGAGGAATTCTCTCTGATGTTACTATTTTGAATTTATTTAAGAAATTTAAATCAGCTGAAAATGAGACCAGAGATTAAAAGACTGTGGAACTCAGGAGGCAAATTGCTGGGTCTTAATATTTATTTTTTTTTTATTTTTCAAGTGAACCTGCAACCTGTACGCATGGTTGTATAAGATTTTATACTGGGCTTTCCAAGCACACAGGTCTAAGAAGCAAAGCTGCATGGAGGGCACATTCAAATCTGTAGCTGCTGTAGTGCTGCCGAAAGCAGAAATGCTGTCACAGTTGGCACATTGAGTGCCTCTGCTAAAGAGAAGAGGAGAACAGGAAAACCTGATGGTTGTATGTGTGAGAAGAGGAAAATGAGGAGCATGATGGTTGTGTGTCCCCCCTGTTTTGTGCAGGCTGAACGGATCGTATGAGTCCCTTTCTGGTGGCACCACCACCGAGGGCTTCGAGGACTTCACTGGTGGGATTGCAGAGTGGTACGAGCTGCGGACGGCACCACCCAACCTCTTCAAAATCATTCAGAAGGCACTCCAGAAAGGCTCTCTCCTTGGCTGCTCCATTGATGTGAGTTAGCAGACTTATTGCAGGCAGCTGGGGGGTGGGCCATCCACAGGAACTGCATACAGGATGCAGGTCCCCCCTACCTATGGTTCTCTGCTCTACCTTGTGCTTGGGGAGTTTGACCCATGGATGTGACCCAGGCACATGCTCCTCATGGTGATTTGGTTGAATTGTAGATTTTATTAGTAAAAGCTCCTTGCCACCTTTCTGTTTCTTCCTTGAGACCTAGAGCTTTTGCTGCCTCCTAGGTTTGTGGTAATGAGTCATACAGGGAACTTGTTAGGGGTCCTCATGTACATCTTTGTTCCTGAGAAAGCCTGTAGCTTGGCAGCAGGACAGTATGGGGTGAGTAGATTTGGACAGAAAGCTGCTGCTAATGGCTACTGCGGATGCTCAGATGCAACCTCCATCCTTGCTGTAGCCTTTTTGGCGTACAAGTTGCACCTAAAATGTTCCCAAGAAATCTGGACTCTGTTCCTGAATCGGAGAGGCTTGGACTGTTGCCAGGTCTTTAAAAGGATTTATGAGAAAACACTGTCAAAAGCTGGACCTGCATGAGAAGGAAAAGAGATTTGGCCTTGCCTGCAAGGATTCAGCATTGCTTTCAGTCTTACTGAAATGACTCTAAGTATTGTTATTGTGGTAATCACCCTCCTCCCAAACGAGATTACATCTTAGTTATGTCTAAAGGGAAGGTACATTGTTTACAAGAACTCCATTCATAATATAAATGTAAATGTTTCCTCCCATTTTTCAAGTTAAATCAGAGTCCCAGGGGAGGGAAACTTCACAGCAGGAAAAGTACTTGGTTAATATCAGTGTTTGGCTTCACCTTACTTTCAAGGCGTGTTTTACTTGTTTGCATTTAGATGAGAATCTGACAGCTAGTTTTTCGCCCCAGAGTACAAATCTCTTGTTGGAGTGGAGGAGAGTAAATATATTGTGTTCTTGATAATACTGGCAATTTCTGTAATGTAAATTCTTTTGTTATTGAGTTTAGCCTTTGAAAAAAAATCTTGTAAAATCTTTCCTTCTCTTCTATGAGAAAAACAGAGACACAGAGGTTAAGCATTACATGGAGAATGTCCTTTGGGGCAGTAATAGGGTGTGAATTGACAGCAGGAGTCCTGCCTGCTCAATCCCATCCTCTCTGGTTTTTTAAGCTTCTAATATGTTTGTTTAGGGATCACACACTTTCTGAAATGATGGAAAGGCAGTGGTAGCCATATGCTTCATAAGTGGTTAAATACTCAGTCTAGCAAGGAGTGACTTTTCTCTGCAGTGTTTAAAGGCCAGACTGCCCAAGTATTCTAATGGCCACAAAAAAGTAAGAGGGTGATGTGCCTTCAGGTACCAATGACATCCAAAGTTCAGCCTTTTCTGCCCTGCATGGCAGGTCCCATCGTGGCAGTGCTAGGGAAAGAAACAGGAGCCTCCCACCTGCTGTGAAGCTGAAGGGAGTGTTTTAACCCCAAAGCAAAGCACCGGAGCTTGCTGGACCTGGGTGTGATCCTTGGTGATGCCTAGGTAGCCTCAGGCCAGTCACTCCCTGCTTATTTCCTGTCCACCTTGAGAATATAGAGTTTATTGTGTGCATCCCCTTTGGAGATGCACCACACCAAGTGTTTTGGAGCTGAGAGAGTGCAGGGCTTCTGTTGTGCACTCCTTGCCATGAGCATGGCCCCTGGAGCTTCAGCACCACCACACGTGTTCCTGTTCCCTCTCCCCACTCTGTCATGCTGATCCCTCTTGTTTCCTCTGTGCAGCAGCTAAGCCACCCCTGCAGGGTGCCAGCAAGATAAAGGCTCTATTGGAGGGGGAAGCTTTGTTTGTTGGATCTCCCGCACATGGGAAGCTCACCAAAGGTCTTTGCTCTTCCAGATCACCAGTGCAGCAGAGACAGAGGCAGTCACTTCCCAGAAGCTGGTGAAGGGACACGCGTACTCGGTCACTGGGGCAGAGGAGGTAGGTGTGCCACCCCAAAGGGGCAAGACGTAACAGGCTTTGTGCGTGGCAGCCTCAAATGCATCTGCAATACTGCAAATTCTTGAGTGTCACCCATTATGCTGCATTGTGTTTTGAGTCTTTTCTTTATGAAGGAATGCTGAATGAGCTAGTGTGTTTTGGATAAAAACAAATTTGTCTTCTTGGTGGTCTGACTGAAAAAAAACCCCAAACCTGTTTTTCCATAAACATTGCTTTTTTTTCCAGCAAGGCAGTGGGCAGCTCTGTGCAAAGGGCACACTACCCTCTGCTGGTGACCAGGCCCTTCAACTCGGTTCTGCTTAACAGGCAACACTGTACCTTACCTGTACAACAAGATGTGAGATATGTACCAAGCAAGAAAAATGTATATTATTGTCCTTTAAGTGCCTGCCAAACAGTGCTTTTCAGCAGGGCATGGTATTTGAATGCAGGATGCCTGCTAAAAAGTGGGTAATTGGTGAGGGTAAGACAAGTGAAAATAAAGGAAGCAGATCCTACTGTCCTTCCACATGTCTAATGAGTTTTTGGGGTTACTTCACCAATAATTGGTTCTACAATAATTCCTGAAACTTGAGTGAGGTCTAGAGAGTTGCTGACACACTGCGCTGAGGTGGACACTGCTCAGAGATGGGTTTGTGGGTGTGCTTTTGGTCCTCTTCTCACAGCAAAAGCAGCTAAGAGGGAGTTTGTTGACCTTAATTGACAAGCAGGCATGACTTAGCCAGGCTGTTCCTTTAGAGATCTGTGCAGGCTTTGTAAGGATAGTTTCTTTTTGTGTATTATCTCTGGACTCTGTGTAGTTTTCTGGCTTCAGGCTCTAGAGGTGTGCCAGCTCCTTCCTCAAAGAAGGAGTGCATTCCCCAGAAACAGTGGCTATTTCCACTGAAACTGGCACAGCTGTGCTTGGCCTGCCCTCTGTGTGTGCAGAGACCAGCAGGTGACAAGCTGTGGCCTCGGTGCAGTCCAAGGAGTGGCTGCTGCTGCTGCACTGCAGGGCATTAGTGTGGTCACAGGGGTTGTGGCCAGTCTGAGTGTCCCACCTCTTGTAACAGGGTCATCTCATATAAAAGGAGGGGGGGAAAGGCATTTGAACATAAGAAGGCAGTTTATACATAAAGGAAGACTTAGAGAAATATCTTTTTGTACTGGCTTTTTGGTAGTCTTGTAGCAGTTTTACATTTCCTTTGCTGGAAATCTTATCAGAGGTAATTTTTAGCAGAACAAAAGAGACATTTTGGTTATCATGAGTTTTGTTTTGTGTAATAAAGCTTCTCTGGACAAGCTTGGGTGCCAGAAGCACATTCAGGATCAGTTTGACTTGTGTCTTTCAGACCAGATGTGTGCATGTTTGTGTGTATTCTTAGTCACTCAGAACACTGAGATACTTGCTCTATCATGTTTTTTGATTACTGTAGAAGATGTGGGAGGGAGAATGGTGCTGTGTCCCTGGGTAACTCTCCATACACTTCTGATTGCATCAGGTGAACTTCAGAGGAACAGTGCAGAAGCTGATCAGAATCCGAAATCCCTGGGGGGAAGTGGAGTGGACTGGGAAATGGAACGACAAGTGAGTTGATGGCTTATGAGCTGCCAATAGGCTTTTACTGCAGGGCTGCATTCGTGTTTCTGCTTTGTCTGTCTTTTCCCTACCTCAAATTCCTCTGTAAGTCACGTCTGGATGTGATGTTCACTCAGAACTGTTTGAGAGAGAAGCATCCCATCTCTGTCATCTTCCACGTGGCCATCACAGTATGTGATGCTTTTCATCCAAACACCTGCCTTCATGTAAATGCAGTGATTTGGTTGGTGATTCCTAGAAACCTCACTGTGGTTTCTGCTTATTTAACAGCCTGTATTCAGTGGTGACCTCCTGAAAACTTACTTTCTAAAAGGGCTTTAAAAATCCATTTCTGTTGTTAGCAATGAAAGCTGAAGTTTACTCACTTGTGTGGCTGGGCAGTTTTTGTCTTTTTTTTTTTTTTTTTTAATAATATAAAGCTCTGCCTCAGTCAAGGCATTAGCACTTTCTGAAAATAAAACTCCACATCTCATCCTTACTTTGGATATTTGAGAAGTCTTATATGCTGGGTCCATCTGTTTTCAATTCTGCAGTGGTTTGAGAGTTCTGGAGCTCCTGTCAGTTAGATCTCGTGGAGTATTGCAGTCGTGGAAAGTGAAATCATTGTGTTAGAACAGGCAAATGGTTTAACCTGTACCACATGCTGTAGTTGATGTGGGTTCTCTTTCAGCTGCCCAAACTGGAGTGGCATTGACCCTGAGGTGCGGGAGCGGCTGACCAGGAGACATGAAGATGGGGAATTTTGGTAAGTACCACTAAGTTTCCATTTTGGCAGAAAGGAATGTCATCTGCTCTGGTTTTTTTCCACACAAAGTAACCTCTCCGAGTATGCTCTCCAAGATGAGTTTACAAAATCACCCCCAATCCTATTGCTAAATCACAGCGGGAGAGAGGGAGCATAGGCAAGTTGACTGCATGGAAAACCTGCCACCCTGAGGAGCCATTGCCAGTGGCATTGCTTCCCACAGGATGGCGTTCAACGACTTCTTAAGGCATTACTCACGCCTGGAGATCTGCAACCTGACTCCAGACACCCTGGCAAGTGACAGGTACAAGAAGTGGAGCCTGCTGAAGCTGGATGGGAACTGGAGGCGAGGAGCCACTGCAGGGGGCTGCAGGAATTACCCAAGTAAGAAAAACTGGAGGAACGTTTTACTTGTCTGCTTGTACTTTCTGTGGGAGCTTCTGGGAGATGGTTTGGGGTGGCTTATGGAGAAGGGGAATGTACCTCTGGGATATCTAGGACTAATGTCCAAAAAGTATAGGTGTTTCGGAAATGTAGTTCTCTGATGAGGGTCAAGTTGTGGTTGTAAATGCTGGGGGAGAAGGGGAAGTGCATTAGTTTTTCCATCTCAGAGCTGATTTTGGAAATCAGGGCCACGTCTGCCCTAGCTGACATGTATATATCAACACAGTTCCTTTGAAAAAAGCCTCTGAGCAGTTTGCATAAATCCACTTCCCAGACACTTTCTGGACAAATCCTCAGTATTTGATCAAGCTGGAGGAAGAAGATGAGGATCCTGATGATCCTGAAGGTGGATGCACTTTCCTCATTGGGCTGATTCAGAAGCACCGGCGGAAGCAGAGGAAGATGGGAGAGGACATGCACACCATTGGCTTTGCCATTTATGAGGCAAGTAAGGCTGTACAGGTGCATGGCAGGAAAAGAAGTAACTCTATAAATGTGATAATGCCGTTCCCAGGCTGAGATTTCCATCATAACTCAAATGGGGTAAGTCAGGTACCAGCTGCAGCAAGGAAAATTCCACTTAGATGTTTAGAAAATAATCCTCCACAAAAATAGTTATCAAATACAGTGACAGGTACCCAAAGAGACAATAAAATCTATGATCCTGGAGATACTCAAACCTAGGCTGGAAAAGGTCCCAAGTAAATTTATTAACTTTGATATCAGCCTTGCTTTGAGGATATTTTTAAGGAAGTCAAGTTCCTCCAGAGGGTTGGACCAGATGACCTACAGAGGCCACTTCCCACCTTTAATATTTTGTACTTCTAAATGGAAGAGCGGAATAACTATTTAAAAAATAAGAAGTGCAGAAATCCAGTCTCCCTTTCACTTTGTCAGGCCGTGGTGAATGGCAGCAGAATGGAAGCAGCTGTGGTAGGGATGTGACCCTAACTGAGACACCTGTGCTTCATTGGGGCGTGTGAAACCAGCAGCAGAACCAGCCAAAACACCTGTAAAACTCCTGCTGAGTGAAGGGTCAGAGATGTGTCTAGGGTAGCTCCTGAAGTAGGACAGAGCTGCAAAGCAGTAGTGCTTAAGTGGCAGTGAAAACAGGAATGATGGTCTTGTCTATGGGTTGCTCTGTAACCACAGATAGTATGTGCAACTACTTGTTTGATCAGTGTCCTAGCCTTGAAAAGCTTATCAAAGGATCTGGTCCCCATAGGATAATAAGGTTTAAACCAAAGCTAAGTCCCCTGAAGACATAAAGAAATGGAAAGTTGCATTATTGCCTTGCTCAGCCCCTGCCTACTCTCCTGATGTTGGAGAGGTCAGAGGTGCAGGAAGGTGAAAGAGGCGGGAAAAAGTAGCAGAGAAAAGAAATATTAGAGCCTACAAAAAAAAAATATCATGGCTGCAGGGAGGAGAATCAGCAGGAAACCAGGACCAGCCTATCTATGTCTGTGCCAGGCTGTGCCCACACTGCTCCAGGTGAGCCCCACCTGCCTCCAGGATGGAGCTGGGAGCTGAGCCAGCACTCAGCATTGGATGGTGTGGGCTCAGCATTCACCTTCCCCTCAAGCCAAGTGTTACTTGGGTTTTTTTCCAAGTGTGAATGTACCCGCTAACTAACTGTGAAAAGAAGTAGCCCTGGAGCTGCCATTCACAATCAAATAACTCTCTCCTTTTCTCCTTGCAGGTGCCTCCAGAGGTATGTAGCAGGTGTTGGTGGTCAAGGTGCAGAGTTGGGGCTGAATGGCTTGTGGGAAGAAATGGTTCAGAGGATCCTCCTTCTCTGCAGAACAACATGACTGCACAGAATCTAAAGTTAGCGGCCATTTATTCTGGGAGGGGTCTTGAGCCCACGTTGCATTTTCAGAGTGTCTTGGATTGGGATAAGACTGCTCTGTACTGCAGAAACTCACCAAAACAGCTCTTCCTTGGCTCTTATCCTAACTCAGACCCACACCTCCTCCCCCAGAGCACCACTGCTTTTCCTAGCATTGCACAAAGTTCATGTTTGACACATGAATAACATTCCAAGGAGGTGTGGTTTATAGTCATTTCCCTAAGCACCACCTTTATTAGTTTTTCTCTGTTTCTACCTGCAGGTGGCTAACAGTACGCCCTGGGGGTCAGAGAGGGGTGGCAATGCAGCACTGCCTGTGCAATATGAGAAGGGCTGAAGGCACCTCTGAGCTGTTGCTCCTCAGAGGAATGACTGATGTTGAGCAAAATACTGGGGTGGCCCATTACTGGGATTGCTGTACCTGTGAGGGTGCAAGTGAAGCAGTTGGGGCACCCAGTGATGCCTGAGACTATGCTCAAACAAGCTGCTTTTGTGTAAAATGTGGTTTCATAAGGAAAAAAATGGTGCTACCAGTCAATCAAGTTTTTTATGTGCCTTTCTAATGCCTTAGCAGTACTCTGTCAGCCACTCAGCTCTCACCCTAGTGGTCAAAAAATCTCATTTCCTTAAAAAAAAGAGATTGTAGCTACAGTTCCATGACTTTTCTTTTCCCCAAAAGGTGGAATTTTATCTCCCACTACAGCAGCTGGTCTGACAGGTTTTGCCTTCTTACAAATCTGGGAGGACAGGAAGGAGGAGTTTTCTGAAACATGCACATTCTTGATGTTGGCTTATAGAGTTGAAATAGCCCACCTGTAAGACTCTGCACAGAAAAGTTTAATCTGGAAGATCATAGAATGGTTTGGGTTGGAAGGGACCTTTAAAGATCAGCTAGTTCCAACCCCCCTGCCATGGGCAGGGACACCTTTCACTAGATGTTACACTCAAATACTTTATTTTATTCTCTGAGCCCTCCATACGTGAATGCTCTGCCTTAAGGGAGCATGACCTCAGAGACACATCTGAGCTGCAGTCTCCAGGTGGCACCAGCTCTGGGGACCAGAGGGATATGGTTCATATGCCATCTCACTTTAAAGAAAAATAGTTGGTGGAAGAATTTGCAAATGTCTTGAGATTACTCATCATCATCTGAAAAATAAAACATGACCTGAATGGTTTATTGTGATGATCTGCAAAACACATTTGCAGCCACATCTCAGGAGTGCTGTGGTGGGATTCACCCACCTCCTTTCTCTTTCAGTTTTCTTGAGCTGACATCTCTTTGCTTTCATTTTTTCTTTTCCTCCCCATACACAGCTAATTGACATATCTTTTATATTTGTAAGAGCAAAGGCATGCAGACTGTGGGTTTTTTTCCTCTTTCTCTGCTTTTCATAAGTTTTCTGGCCAGACAAACATTCATCTGAGCAAAAACTTTTTCCTGACCAACAAAGCAAGAGAAAAATCAAACACCTTCATCAACCTCCGAGAAGTGCTGAACCGGTTCAAGCTCCCTGCAGGAGAATATATCGTTGTGCCCTCAACCTTTGAACCCAACAAGAATGGGGATTTCTGTCTGCGGGTCTTCTCTGAGAAAAGCGCAAACTCCACGTATGTACCTTTTTGTATGAGAGAGGTATGAGCACGTGGGTGATCTCTGGTCCCTCTCGCAGGCATGGGAGATCTCTGCTTCCTGGGAAAGGTTGGGTGAACTTAGCAGGAAGGAATGGTAGAAGAAAAAACAATAATATTTAGTACAGTTTATTATTATTATGGTGGTGGTGGTTGTTTTTGTTGTTATCTCTGCCTGAGCAGATATTTGTAGTTCTGGGGCCTTGGGCAGCTGGGTGCCACAGCACAGGTAAGTCTGTGGAGAGAAGGAAGTCCCAGGGGGTGGCAAGTTGGGCACTCTGCTTGGGAGACAGAAATGCCTGTGCTTTCAGCTGCCGCATTGCCACAATTGATCTCACACCATTATGATCAGGCTGGAAAAAATTCAAGATACTTGCTCAACCAAATGATACCCTTGCTAAAGTTAAAATGGGTTTTAATGGAACTGGCTCAAACCACACAGTTAGCTCTAAAACCATGAAAAAATTTGGATGTCACATTTTAAAGAGCAGCTGGGCTAAAGCCTCAGGAAGGGATGCGAGATCTCTTGTGTTAAGTTCCCTGATTCAAAGCAAGCAAAATCCTTTCTCTATCCTGTAATATTTTGCTGCATGTTTCTGCTGTGGTGAGAAAACTGGGATGTCTGTTGTGTGAGGACACGTTCAGCTTTGGATGGGCCCTCTGCAGTGCTTAGGTAGGTGTGGTGCTCCCACAGGACCTGGGGAACAGCGCGAAACACGTCAGAATTTAGGGCTCTCACTTTATGCTGTCTTGAAGGAAATAGAACGGAAAAAAAAAAGGTGACTAGATAAAGTTTGATTTGCACCCAAGAGCCTGGTCCTGGGCTAAAGTCTGTAGGCAGTGACACTGAGTGACCTGGAGGGTTATGTGTGACCCAAAGTCCTGCCTGTGGCTCTGCAGGACATTGCAGGTTGTAATGTGTTGCCATAGCTAGCTAAATACTGCTTTCCCTGTGGTATGGAGTGTCTGTCACTGATTAATCCAGTAGCTTTTGAATATTCATTATTATTTCCCTATTTTAAGGTATCTCTCTTTGACTGAAGCTTGAAGGAAAAGCATAATAAAAGTGACTTGATTTTAATACTGATTTCTTTATCTTTCTAGGGTGATAGATGATGAAATTGAGGCCAATTTTGAAGAGGTATGTCAACTTAAATGGTTTAAATTGAAATAGCTTTGTCGTAAAGCAGTGGGGGTTGGCGTGCCTGTTCCCTGTGCAGGGCAGTGTTTTTCAGTAGGTGTTACCAAGAACTTTGGGAAAAGATGTTTCAGTATCTATAACTGAATGTCAAGCAAGTGGAAATATCATAAAGCAATGTAATGGAAACATATGTTGACCTTTATCCAGAGCTTGGACTTCCTAGGTAGAGGAGATCAGGTACAATCTGAAGAGTTAGCTGAAGCCACAGCAAATTCCCTTTGCTCTCCAGGAATCCAAGACTGCAGCTTTCAGCCCTAGGGGTGTTTTTGCATGTGATGTTTTTTCCATGAGTAACTAGTGGCTCACCATATGTTTAGTCCTGCTGGAGCTGGGGATGTTTTGCCTACTAATGCATGTACCCGATGTGTGATTTTTTTCTAAATTTTTTTTTTTTTTTGGCACTTGCCAGCATTTTGAGGTGCCCATGAAAATAAAACTGATTAAAATCACAGCAAATGCACTCTACCTTCAACTTTGCCATCTAAATTGTGTTTTACTAGGGGCAAGGAAATGCATGAAGTCTTTCTCAGGTATAAAACTTCCTCCTTTCCACATTCTCTATTTCTGTCTTTTAGACCGAGGTCAGTGAAGATGACATTGAACCCAACTTTAAAAGGCTTTTTGGACAGCTAGCAGGAAGTGTGAGTATCTTTCTGGTAATATCTTAATGGTATCATGGGTGAGTGGGTAAGAGAGATACCTCCCCCAGGACAGAGTTTAGTTCTTGTGCTGAGTCAGATCTCAAGTGTGTGCGTAATTGCGCGTGCCAAAATCTGTGTATTTACCCATCTGCTTACACAATGGATTTGAGAGCACTCCTGATGAACAATCTTTGGTCTCTTTGAACTGCAGGCTTGACTTTTATCTCTGCAGGGCCCTAATTCTGTCCTTGGGCAGAGCACATGGTGCAGGCACAGAGAGCCCTTGAGGGCTGGGCTGTGCCTGCTCCCCAGGCTGCTCTGGGCTGTCTAGGGGCTTGGGCACACCTTGCAGCTGGGTGTGCTAATGCCTGGGAATTGGTGGTGCTCCTGGGAATGGGAGGTGGGGAGAGCTTACTGCTTACATTTCCATCCAAGGGAAATGAAGGGATGTTTGAACTTGGCTAACTCGCCCAAAGGAATCAGAGGCTGCAGATGGTGTCTGTGGCTCACAGTGAAAAATATGTTTTCCTCTTTTCCACAGGATGCAGAGATCTCAGCCTTCGAACTGCGTACCATCTTAAATAAAATCATGGCTAAACGTAAGTACCTTCCTCCAACAGCAGCCTCAGCTGGCCACCAGCAGGTTTCCAGCATGGCCGTGGGAGCACGGAGTGCACCACTGACCTGGGCAGAGCCAAAGCCCAGGGCTCTGCCCCAGACCTGGCCTTGGCTCTCCATATGGCCACGGCCACATGCTCTGCTGCTTCAGGGAGCTGCTGAAGTGCTGAGGCTGTGCCAGCCCAGAAGGTGTGTTTCACAGGCTGTGTGCTTTGGCAGGGTATATATATGGGTGTCTTTTATCCCAGCATCTGCCACTGGGAATTGGCAGCCAGGAAGAAAGACAGATTTGATTAGTGCTTGATAATAATCAAGAGAGATATTGCTGCTACTTTAGTATTGAACCACTCCTGAGTGGTTCAAACAATAGCCCACCCAATGGTCTGGGGTGCCCCCAAGTAGGAGGAGAAGCTTCTTTTTCAGTGAAGTGATTTCTTTCTTGGCTCTGCAATATTTTCCCTGCCATTAAACAGTACTTGAGAAGTAAGTACTTGGAGAAATAACTGTCTCTTTAATTTCCAAAGTGAAATCGTATCCAGAGGGTCAGGACTGTGTTGTATATCTGTGTGCACCAGCCAGTTAGCAATGGGATATGGCTGGTTACAAAGCTGGATTTGATACTCTGCCCTTGCATGAAGCTACCAACTGCTGACCTGCATAAGTTAAAAAGTCCACATGGTCCACAGAAGTCCCCCCTTATCTTTGCAGGCACACAGTAAGGGCAGGAAAGCTTTTATCTCTGACTCCTGCTTCTGTAGCACACCTACAAACTAGACTAACTGGGCTGATTGTTTTGGGAAACATCCCAGCTGACTTTCACCCAAAGCCTCTTCGTCAGCTGCGAGGGAAGCCATCAGTGTAATGGCAGTAAATAAGAGCTGGGGTGTCTACACTGATTATAGAGCTCATGAGCTATTTAGGAAGGTGCTGTGGTAGAACATGCCATGATAATCCTGTCTTTTGCTCTTCCTTTACAGGCCAAGATATTAAAACTGATGGCTTTAGTCTTGAGACATGCAAAATAATGGTTGACCTGTTAGATGTATCCTTTAAGGCTGTTCCTAGATGATATTCCTCTGCCTGTGCTGAAGTAGGGGAGCTGCCTTTGCTCCCTGGTGGGTCCATCCTAATGTACTACTAATGACTCCGGAGGTGGAGAAGCTGGTTTTACCCTGGTTCCCCTGAAAAAGCAGGCCCTTCCTATTACTGTTCACCATGACACACACGTTCTCTGAGGCAGCAGAGAAAATCCATTATCAGACATTAGGGTCTTCTTTGAAGTGTTCCCAGCTGTTTTGTGATCTGGTTTGGCTGGGGACAAAGTGATGTTTGTGCTGTGAAAAGACACCTGGCTCTTGGCATGGTGTGCATGGCCTTGGCTGTAGAGTTGTACGTGCACATCTGGATGCATTTCACCTCTCTGTTACCTTGCTGCAGTTGGTAAGAGTATCATGAAGACATGAGGACCTAACAAATGGAAAATGAGATAAACAAATACAGGAAGTACACAGGACTTTCGGAGCTTTTACTCCTAAGAATATGGAAAAAAAAGTGTAGTATGAAAGTTCAAGTCTAAGAATAGTCATGTTCAGCTTCTCTGTGCAGTGGGAGTTGAATAGTAGAGTTAGAAAACGGAAAATTACTAACACAAGGCTATGCTCTGCTATAATTTGGTGTAAAATATGGCAGTCCATAAGGACTCCTTAGCAGATTTTGGGAGCGATGCCATGACCAGGTTCCTTTGTTAGCTGTTTGCACAAGAACTTCAGTTCTCCAAATAGCAGGCTTGGTTGTGGCTTTTTCTGTTTATAATCCACACCTAGGATTACGCTCCTGTAACTGCAGGTGTTGGGCCAGCTACATAGAACAAAGTGGCATCATCTCAGCTGTTTTGCACTTAGAGAAAAAGACAGAGCTGCAAAGGGGGAGCAGAAAGATCTTGTAAACTGGTTACAGTTTAAATTAATCATCTTACTGATTTAGACAGACATCTTGGACAACAATTTTGTATTCAGCAGGATAAGTCCTGCAGAGAGGACAAGTCCTTCAGAGAAGACTAGCATTCTTCTTTTACTTATTTTTTTTTTTAAAGTCACAACTGACCACATAAGTAAACTTGGCAAAGGGAGATAAAACCCCATTTTCTGCCCTCCAAAGAAATTCCCTTAACTCAGAGAAGAATGATGGGAGTGGTAAACTGGGGCTGAAGGAGTTCCACACCCTCTGGACAAAGATTCAGAAATACCAGGTAAGATGCAACCTCTTTGGGAGAGCATGCAATCCCACAGAGAGGTGGCTTTACACTGATGTGCTTCACAAAGTGTGCACAGTCACATTTCCCAAAGCAGGGACTGTGTCCTTAGTCCCTCAAGTTATGTCTCTTGGAGTCCAGGCATGTGAATGCTTGTCCTTCAGGTGCTGGGGTGAAGGACTGAAGGAGAGGCTGCCTCTCTTCCTACCTTACTCTGGGAGGGGTTGCTGTTTTAACTCTCCTCCAAATATTTAACTTTCCTACTTAACAGTGCAAGTTTGGTGTCAGTATTTCTGGTTTGGTAGTGATAATGCCATTTTGTATGGTTGTTCTCCAGGGTAAACGACTTTCTTTCTAAAGCTGCTTTTAGATGAAATTGAAAAAAGTCCCAGGTCCTTCAGACCATTGTTATTTGTACTCCTCAGTTACATACAGGCTGCATTTCAGAATGTTTCACTTCTGATGAAAGCCAAACTATGCACTGAATTATTGTCAAGGTTTGACTTTGGGGTTTGTGTTTTGCAGAAAATTTACAGAGAAATTGATGTAGATCGATCCGGTACCATGAACTCATATGAGATGAGGAGGGCACTGGAAGCAGCAGGTATTTATATTGATTTGTCTCTTAGTATGATTATATCAGTCTCAAGCTGGGTTGATTGATGCTCAGTGGTCTCCTGTATGTCACCTGTTAAGCTGAAAAATCCTGTGTTGCCAGACCTGAAGGCCTCCATGTGATTTTAGATGCTCAGCTTGGGCTCTTGTCTGGCCATGCAGGCACACTAAAAGGATTTCAAAGGAGTGACAGGTTTGCAGTTATTTCCTTTAATGACTAGCTTTTGGAGAGGCACAAATAACTGCAGCAATCTGGTCTTGTAACAGCACATTGTTAACTTTTGAGGAGTCTCCCTGGGTAGATGTGGATGTGGCATAAGACAGCAGAACTGGGATACTGTGACACAGGGAAGGGAAGTGGCCTTGAGCGAGGAGAGATGCTCACAGGAGTTTGAGTCAGTTTGCTACTGCAACCACTGAAAAGCAAATCTGAGTTATGATAGTGAGGGGGATATCACAGAGGATATCACAGAGCTATACAATCCCAAATTAACTTACTGATCACTTGGGGCTATCTTACTGACCACTTTTGGGCACTCTGGAACCTTCCCCTCTCGTCACCATGTAAGGTGAGGCAGCATTTCAGTTTGTACCAATTTTAGACACTTTTTGGAAAGAGAGACCCACTGCTCCATCTCAGGTCTCAGTAGGCTGAGTCTGAGGCCACTTCATCACGCAGCCACGTCCCCTGGGAAGCAGCAGTACAGGTGTGGTAGCACACACAGCAGGAAGAGCACACATGGCCTAGTTACAGCCCTTAATCACTCCAAGTACAGAAGAGGTTGTTGGGAGTTTCCAAAATTACGTAAATACTCTTAAAATTTGTGCATTTAACCAAAAGTAGATAGTTGAATTTCTGGTGGTATGTAAGGTCAGGGTTTTTCTGTTGTTGGTTGGAGGGCTTTGCAATTCTTTCTTTCTCTTTTTTTAAATCCTTGGTGTTGCATTTTTAGGGTTCAAATTGAACTGCCAGTTACATCAGATCATTGTGGCTCGTTTTGCTGACGAAGACCTCATCATTGACTTTGATAACTTTGTCCGGTGCTTGATTCGGCTCGAAACCTTGTTCAGTGAGTACATGCTTATTAACTAGACAGGCTCTGTTGTTTTGTGTTTTCAGCAGGGTAACTGTCCAAAAGTCCAGGATAAGGTATTCAGACAAATTCAAACATGAACCACCACCAGTCTTCCAATAAAACAACTATATGTCGATTAAAAAATACTAGACAGCTATTAAAAATGTTTAGTCTTGTTCTTGCACAATGATTTTAAATTGGCCTTTTCTGGTCTGGAATGTAGGCCATTGTCAGGTTTTAGATTCTGGGACTAAATTCTTTTTCAATCCTAAAGAATAAGGAAGGCAGAAGGCTTTCCAATTAGTTCCTATATTCATCGTCTGTCATCTCTTTCCCACCACAGAAATGTTTAAAAAACTGGATACTGAGAAAACTGGAACAATAGAATTGAACCTTGTTAATGTAAGTTCATTTACCTCTAAAACATTTGGTTTCATCTTTTGGGGGAAGGGAGGGAGGGATGTAAACAGTGGAGTCTTTTCTGCTTCATTCTGATGGATTATGGCTGGTTATACATATTCGCATAGATGCTGCATTCACCTAGCTTGTCTATTGAAAGGTTACCTTTTAAAAGTGTACCTACTTCACAACATACTCTCTAACAGAGAGAGGTTACTTGCACCAGAAGCCTCTAAGCCTTGTAGAGGCAGTAATTTTGGCTGATAGTCAGGCTTCTTCCCTGCTTTTTCTGTCATCAGGGTAAAATATGAGTGCAGTAGTGACTCATGGTCTTGTCCATGTCTGTTTCTTTCTGCACCATGTGTGCCCTGGAGAAAGGACTAAGTTTGGAGAAAATTACCCTCTTATATGTGTTTGACTTGCTTATGACCTGAACATAACTTATTACTGGACCTAAAGGAGCAATGTGCAAATCATCCCAAAACCTTTGACCTAAATGAGATATAAATTTAAATCATTCAGGAAAGATCCTAAAATTACTTCCGTAACAACAGGCTGACTTTATTCTAGAAATGGGAATATGCATTCTTGCTACACATCTTTATACTAAATTTAACCTTGGGCCCTTTTTCTCTCGTTACAGTGGCTGTGCTTTACTGTCATCTGAGCCACTGGCATCAGCTTGAGACCTCAAAAAGAGCACAATCAGATGAAGATAATCAAGCTACATAAAAGTAATATCCTGAGTGTGCCTTAACTTACACATAGCAAATTTTGCACGCTATTGCAAAACAGAAAGCTCTCTACTTCAACAGAAGAATTTGCAACCTCATTTTTAGGGGCCTGATAGTCTTGACAATTACATATCCTCTGAACAAAGCCTTTAATTTAGTATTAATCCTCAGTGGAATTTCTGAAAATACTGCTTTGCTAATATCTTTGTGTTTTAAAGTGTTTTACAGGACTCCTGGAAGAAAGCTCATTATAGCTTGACAGTCAGGTTTAATAAGTTCTTTCAGCATAACAGGTCCACTCCATCCTGTATATCTGAAATTAGAAAAAGGATAGCATTGCATCTCTTAGCTCTACACCTGTAGTCAGATAAGGGGTCCCTTGTATGCTTTTTGTCAAGCCCCAGCATTATTCTAGTTAAATATTTGAAGAATTTGAATAGCAAGTGCAGGTTTGACCAAAGGGAAGGACAAGTCTTACCCTCCTGATCATTGATGTGCCTGGAGCAGGAGGCTGTTGGCAAAAAGACTCTTTCAAGGCAAAGCCCATCCTCTCAGGTGGAATCTTGAGTTCCTGTATCTTATTTATCTTCCTTTGAAATACAAGAAAGTATTTAAATAAAAAAGTAGAAATAAAGTTTGCAAGACTGTTATTTCTGCTGCAGCTAAGCATGTTTTTTTTTTCTTAGAGATATATCATCACAGCATCTATGCAGAGCTTTTGCTTTCAGGAACAGAACTTGCTTATTGCCTTTTAAAGGGGAAAAACATTCTGGAGCTGACTCTGGATGTGTGTCAGTTAACAAAATGTTAGACAGTCTGATACTTTAAATGATTATTGCTTGAAAACTAAAGGTTACTAAGATAGATAATTGATACTACACCCCATGCCCAGCCTAGTAATACCATGAGGTTCATAGATTGCTGCTGTTTTAAGTTTGCCATGAGGAATTTTGTCCTCCTTACAAACCATATCTTATACTTTCAGGCGGCACCTTTTCAGAAAGCAATAAGGACTTACCTAGTAGGAAAACATGAGCCTGCAGGGTGAGGCACTTCATAAATACCCTTAAGGAAATACTTGATCCTCTGTTAAATAGTGTTTATTATCAAATTATTCCCAAATAGAGAGATATAAAGGATAGTTCCATAGGAAAGGCTTTATTTGGAAAATATCTGTACCAAATTTTTTTCTTAAGTATGTCCCTTAGCTTTTAAGGTTAACACAGGTTATGTGCAACTAACAGATTCAGCTTAACGTTAAATGAAAAAGACTATCTGAATGGATGGGGGAGGAGGAGCTCAATACAAGAAGTAGTTGAATATCAGTGTAATGTAGGACAGCACTGTGTTGTACTGGTAACATTATCAGAGGATCTAATAAAAATTATTATTAAAATATCCAGACCTAAAGCTGAAGAGGAGACAAAAGTTTAATGGTGTCACAGTGGAGTAAAAACAAGTTAAGTTGTCAAGGACTACAGAAAGTGTCTACACTTAGTCTTCAAAGTACAAAATACAATAAATACATGAGACTCTGTAAAAAGAGGAATCTAAAACTACATTGTCTGTTACAGCACATAGTATTTTGAATACATAGAATTTCTAAGATGCTACAGCTTTTTAAAAAGTTATTGCTTAATGGATCAGCCAGGTGGTTGTCACTGTTCAGGTGCACTTCAGTTTAGCTTCTTTAACAAACATCCTGCTTCCAGCAATAAGCAGTGGGTGCTGTGCACATACTTTAATTCCTCCCATCTGGAAAAAGCCTTGGGATAAATCTGGACAAAGCCACATTGTCTATTTCATGATGATTCCTTCAATGATAAATTGAAAAGGTCCTTTTACTTAATACAGAAAAAATGTGAAATTCTCTTCTGCCATTTTTGAAGAAATCCAAGTGCGTACTTGAACGTAATGGCTTGCTTCGACCAAAGGCAGCAGAATTCCATTTGCTTGTAAGCATTATTTCATCTTGTACAATGCCCTCATCCATTTGCTAATGCATCAATCCTTCATTTGTTTTCAAAGCACATTCTTCATAGCTTTCAAATTACATTGTCATTGAAATAAGTCTCATGATATTGGAACCAACACAAAATGGTATTTTTTTTCATAGGTCATCCATGATTAGTACTTCAAGAATCTGGCTTCTGTAGTATTTCATGCCAAGCTTCTTTGTCGAGGTTTAATCCTTGGATACAGCTGAGGGTAAAACAGAAATGAGGTTTAAAACTGTTTTTCTTTCAAAGGTTACTTTTTTTAAAGGAAAAACAAACAAAAAATTCTCTTTAGTGCTACAATGCTAGTGTAATCTGTAGAAGCAAAGGCATGGTTATAAAAACACTCAGGTCACTAAGAAATACAAATTTAGCATTCTTAGGCAAACTTAAAAAAATACAACCATCTCAGTTCAAAAGGAAGGCGTTGAACAGCACACAATTCAGCACCTCCAGCTCTGCCCAGGTGGGTGGGCCATGAAAGGCACATGGCTTTGTAAGTCAAGAGACTTTTGTGTTCAGTGAGCTGTAGTATTTGTCCCTGTTTTATAAAACTAGAGAAATATCGAAGTCTGGTTTGCTTTCTCTCACTGGCTACCACCTTTTACATGTGTTTATCTTTGGGCACGCTGGAAACATCTGGCTGCAGAGGGTCCATGGAACTGTAGGAGCTGTGCTTTAGTTAGCAGAGACTGGGTGGCCAGTTTAATTAGTTTAATTGCCCAACCATAAGGTGGTACCTGCCACCCTGTGGCCCTTAGGCCACGTGCTGTTCACATATACAGGGGTACAGGGTGACAAATCACAGGACACAGCCTGAGACAGCACAGAGCAGTGCCACAGTGACTGGGAAGCTTTTGGCTCTGGCTTGTAAGGGCTTTGGGAACAACTACTGTTCCGAAAGGCCTGGCTACTGGCATGTGAAAATAGAACAATACGCTTCATACACTTTGGAGAAATGAATCCTTCATGCTCTAAAGGGCAGTGCATGTCTACATTACAACTTGTGTCCTCTCATTTAAAGTTCTCCTTAAAGATGCCCTCTTCTCCCTTCAAGCAGACTCTGGCTTTTTTTGTTTTTCATAGTCAACTAATGGTTAAGAGAAAACCATCAGCTTTACCCACCAAGGTCTGTCTGAGCCTGCTATGATTTCAGCACTAGCAGAGATGAAATCAGTCAGTTACAGGATAACAACACCTGACAGTGTTCAAAAGATTTCGTTTGACAGTATTATCTTATTAGCTTGGGGGAGCTAGGGCAGCACCAGGCAGGGTAGAGTACGGATGCACGTAATTTAATCCTTGTTTTTATTCAGTACACCTAACTGCAAAAGGATGAAACAACTATAATATAAATACAGCTTAAGAATATATTAAGCTGCCAAGCATCTTCCTTTGTGCTGAACATCATAGCCTGGATTTCAGCTGCTCTATTAGGAGTCCAGTAATTGCTTTTGAGAATAACCATATAAACTTTCAGTGGACATACTAGAACAGCTGAACAGACCCAAGAGTGTAACAGTTAATGCTGTGCTTGGGTAGTTTTCCCCAAAGACTGTGTTGTGCTTACAAGGATGAGCTGTGATACCCAGATTAAGCTCTGTTGCCTTGTGCCTTTTTTTTTTTTTTAAACAGAAGCACAGATGCTCCTTGTGTTCTTACACACCTGTGCTCAGGCTGAGTGCACAAGCTTATGAACAAGTAGCACGTGCGCAATTCACGCTGGGGCAGGCAAAAATAAAAAACCCGCTATTTTAACCTTTCTGTGCAGGGCTGATGGCTGCTCTCAATTTAGAAATGTTTACTTTGGAGAGGAAAAACTAAGCAGAAGTACTATGTTAGGGAGAATTTTACGGTACATTGTGGGTAGGCCTGACCTCAAAGTGATACAGAAATGAAAACTGATTTTGCATTGGATGCAGTCATGCTGCAAAATCTAACCAGTTTAAGAGTAAGGATTATCTGCATGAGGAAGAAGGCTCAGCCTCTTTCAAGCATCATAATTCAATCAGCTAAAATAAACAGTGGTTAATCTTGGAGAACCTTTTATCTCCAGCAGCAGGGCAACTGGATGTGTAGGAAAAAACTTAATGGAATTGTTATACATTTGTCCATCTGCCATAGTTTTCTAGCAACTCACCCATGAGGAGAAATATGGGGACATAATTGAAAGTTTATTTGTACGCTGTTGTTTTAAATAAAAGAGGCAGTACAGAAGGTGATGAGAAAAGGAGAGGCCACTGACTTACATATTATTGTTAAATATTACTTAAAAAGCATAGGAGAAAACAAAGGTCTGCCTTTAATTGGCAACATAATTCCTTTTTAAGCACTGGAAAAAAGGTAACCTAGAATTTTGCAGTGTTTTATCTGTGAAACCATCCTCAGATCACAAGGTGCACTGTATATACCCAGACAGGGAAGGACTCATGAGTCACTCTTCATGTAAGCTTCAGTTCTTAAGGCCCTTTGTGCCAGTACATCACTCTTTGATCGAGAGGAAAACCAGTTCTGTTTACAAAGAATCATAGAATATCCTGAGTTGTAAGGGACCCACAAGGATCACTGAGTCCAGCTCCTGGCCTTTTACAGGACAGCCCCAAAAAAGCACACCACATGCCTGAGAACATGCTCAACAAAACCTTAAGCACACATCATGTTTGAATAGAAGGGTTTTTCGGTCTGTGAGACAAGGTTATTATGAGAGCCTGCTACGTATAGCAGGGTGATAACGTTGTTCTTTTATGCACCCATTAATATAATCTGTGTTAGCTATCTTAAACAGAGGGTGTTTAATAAATGGAGTAAATTAATAAATGGAGAACATCAACTCCTTCCTCTTGACTTTTAAAATGGCACCTAACCTGGATACGAGAGACACAGTGAGTATACAGTGCTGTGTATACTCCACATATTGGGGTGGGGTTCCTTTGACTCTGGAAGTATCAAGGACTCACCCCCAGCAGGTTGCGGGGAACGTAGCCTTCCTTGTCATTCAGCCGTGCCCACCACCACTCGATCTCGTCTTCGTCTTCCCGGCGCAGGATTGTCATGCAGTCTCCTTCTTTCATCGAGAGCTCGTCATCGTTCTGAGCCTCATAATCCCAGAGTCCATAAATCACTCCTTTGTTCATTATGCCCATTTTCTCCTGCACTCCTGCAATATTGAAAACACAGAGCAGCTAAATTAAAAGAAAAAAAAAAGGACAACAGGTGGAAAGACTGCTTTACTCTTACTGAAGAGAAGTCCAGGAAAAAAACCCAAACATCAATTCCTAACACACATGGCACCATCAGCCTACTCAAAGGCAGTCCTGGAAGAGGTGACATTGTGGAGTTAGTCCTTGCACACAGCAGACAGATTCCTTCCTTAACTGTGTTCAAAACACGTGAGGTAAATGGGGAGAGCAGCATGGATTGATAAAAGGTTACGGGTTTGTGTTCACACTTTTAGATCTAAGTGATGAGCAAAAACCAGTTTTTTGTACTCTTAGTCCACTGGTAGTCTCTTTCTGTCAAAGGTAGATAGCAAGACCTGTTCAGGCTGACCACCATTATCATTTTGATGTTTGTGGTGTCATTTGCTACCCATGTCACTTTATTTCAGAACTTTAAAACAAGGTGCATCTTGGACCTGTACCTGAAAGATTTGTCTGCTACTCTCCCAGCTGCTTTGGGTTAACTCAAACACTTCTCTTAGTTTCTGACACTATTTTGATTATTTTTTGTTTTTAAACACTGACTTCAGAAACACAATTCTGTTAAAGTACTTCTGGGCCAAGATGTTTTGGGGTAAACACATATGCCCTGCAGATGTTATTTAAAACTTGCTCATTTTACAGCTATAGCAAAAAATGAGATACTGTTCTTTCTGTACACATTCCTCAGCCTCTAAGCAGCAAACTGGAAAAGGTATTTGAATCAACTGTTACACAAACTTTCTCTTAGGTAATTATTTTATTTTAAAATACTGAATCCTACTGGGTTGGTTTGGCTTTGGTATTTCCAAGAGCAAAGAGTACTGCACACTGTATCAACAAAACCTGCCATTTCCCTTTTCATCACTTACCTAGTACAACCTATTGTATAGGAATTTTAGCTGCATCTGCTAAAGGAACCATCTGCTCAATTCAAGTTCCTTATTCCTGCATACCAGATCATCACATAAAATTAAAATTACTTCCACTGCATGATAAGCTCTGCTCAGAGAAACTCTCCTCGGGCTTTGCATTTGGTATAATTACAAGTTTGGCAAAAGTTGTGCTCTGCACCCACGTAGAAGGTAAGACTGAGCAATGAACATCAAAGCAGACAAACAGAAGAGCCACCCAATGGATCTGGTCTCCTAAGGAGGTATTAAGAATCACAGGAGCCCAGAAGGGCAAACATGCTCTTAGAGACAGCACAGGCATTACATTTTAAAAAGTGAAAAATTCCATATTTAAGCAGCATCGGACTTGTCATTTAATCAACACTAAAAGAATAGTGGTTTTATTTAAACCTCCCTGTACTTTCTGATGTAATTCAGTATTGGGCATAATTTACAACAAAAAGGATTAGGTGAATCAATGACTTACAGCAAGGTTTCTCACCTTACAAATGACTTTAGAGGGCCAGGTTTTAATGTGGTTATCTGTTCTGGAAACAGACACGTTTCCAAACTGCTTTTATGGCAAGAAACAGATTTAGCTAGTGAACGAATTTCTTACTATACCACAACCAGTCTTAGCAATAGGATTAATTCGTAATGGAACAATATGGAACTTTGATAGCTGAACAGCAAAGATATCAAGAGATACCTTAGTTTCAGTGGTTGCAATTTGGAAAAAACTGGCAATAGGCCCAAGCCTTACAATCCTTTCAGGACCCATTGAAAAGTATCTCAAAACACACAAAAAAATCCCAAACCCGACAAAAAACAGAGTAGCAAGTGAAATCAACAGATGGTGGGTCCAGAAGAACCCCACAACCAAAAGAATGTGTTCCTTCATGCTGTATATAAGGAAGCCATGGACCTCCTTTCCACAGGATGCTGTGGGCTGTTTACCCGAATTCAAGAATTAGACGAATTCTTGAAAGAAATCCCTCAGGGGCTGTTCAACAGAAAGATACCATCTCTTAACTCTTATCAGAGTTAATACCACTACAAAATATTGGACAAGTATTACTTTTTTATCTACCCCTACAATCTTGGATATTTGCTCTTGATGACTACCCTTGGAGTCTGGATACAAAACTAAATGGAATTTTGCTTCGCCCACAGATATTGATGCTTGTTAAAAAGGCTTCCTCCCTTCCTAGTGAAAAATACATATTTGGCACCAAGAGATACAGTTTTCAAGCTTAGTGAGGACAGCTGGACAGACTGTTTTGAAATATGCTGGCTGAGCAGCTTCTACAAACTCATATCTTGCCTGTTCCACAAAACCAGAAAGGCAGTATTACAGCTTTTTACGCTGTGTTACATTGCTGTTACTCTAGCCTCTTACAGAGAGATGACACACCAGCTGGTAGGTGCCCAGGGGACAAGAACTACATACAAAACAGAGAAAAGTAATTTAAAACCCCATTACACACAAAACATGCAGTAAAGTAATTTAAAACCTCATTGACTAATACTCGTCACACCCTAGGGGGAATTCATTCTCTTCATTAAAAGATAGTATCTTTGTAGTCTTATTATTTGAATAAAATCTAAATTAAATGTGCCATTCCTTTTTAAATGCAAGTGAATAAAAAAAAACCAGAAAGGTAAAGTCAAATTCAGTGCTTACTAATCCCCATCTAGGCAGAAACTTGGTAATGCCTTTGTTGGTTCTAAAGTGCACATTAGGAAATGCTCCTCATTTAAAGACACGAGGTAACAGGTACAAACTGCCTACTGAGATACCCATACCACTTTTGTTTTTATGTAAAAGAAGTACTTATGTGGCAAGATTCACCTCATTGCCACCTCAAACTAGTGTATCTCTCAATTCACATACTTCGCTCAGAGTTTTTAATGTAGGAAAACCTTTTGTTACTCAGATCTCCTCCATTTGTTGAATGTTATAAAGTTTAGTCTCCATGGAACTCGTTCTGTGACAGGAAGCTCTTTCCAAGAGGAACCTGAAGCCCAGGCACACGACCTAAGCGTGCAACTCACCCCTCCTCAGGCAAAGAGGTACTGAAGAGTACCAGGTGAGCCCCTGGCACAGCCCAAAACTCCGTGATGGCCCTTACCATACAAGAACTGGGAGCACTGTGTGTAGCCTTCCTCCATTTCCTCACACTTGTCTGCAGCTGTCTGCATGTCACTGTAGGTCATGGCAAACACGGCCGCGCCCGACTCCACCAGGAACTTGCACACCTGCACGTTATTGCAAGATGCTGCACAGTGCAATGGGGTCCTGCAAGGCAAGAGGAGAAGGGGACACTTCGCTTACACTGCTCATGGCAGCACTCAGAGCCCCCTGGGAGCAAACCACTTTCATGTGTGACCTCCAGCAATCAGTACCGCAGCACCCAGGGCTTCCCACCAGAGCACTTAACCCAGGATGTCAAGAGCAATTGCTTTTCACAGATAACAGGAGCCATCGAGAGCTGCTCAGGCCCTAAAGCTGGGCTTCCATACAGATCTCTAGTTATGCTACCTTTTATAATCCATTAACATTTTAAGAACATTCATTAAGGCAATAACAATTAAAAAATTAATCAATATTAAAAAACCCTGACATCATGCCTCTTACAATGTAGACAATTACTTTAAGATTTGACTTTGTGACAAGTGCAGGTAATTAGGATAACCACTTAGGCTGAATAAAGATGGTCCCTCAGTCTTAGGCCTCAGACAGAATATGCAGAAATAATAGTAAAATCACTGCCTCCTGTGCCAGCCTTTTGTAAATAATCTCCTAGCTACCTGTAAGAAGGCTTTGAAGCCTATTATCAGTTGCAAGTCTAGCTTGCAGGCTGTGGTTTTCCACTTTGTTTTGTTTTTAAGTTGTCTGAGTATTGGACAAAGACCTGAAGAGAGTTTGCAGAGTTACATACTGCCCAGAGCACATCTAAGTTAAAGGCTTTCTCACAGAGAGGACCACTGGGACTTTCAGCATAAGGCTCATTATACATAAACTGTCTTAAATATCTCAAAGACACAGAACCGTTTCCTAACAACTGTATCCACCCTACTGGCCCTCAGATGTAGTTTTTTCATATAGGAAATACTAATATAATTTCCCTACTGTCCCCTCTGCACATGTGATGTCCCACAGAGAAATGTTGTTGCTCTGCTGTGAAAAGGTCACTCCTCAGCTCTATATGAGCAAAATGAGGAACACTGAGGGATCTGCAGCAGCCCCTAAGCCACGGCTCTCTTGTGAGGAGCATCTGTAAGGAGCCACTTATAGAAATCCTTACCATCCATCGCTATCTGCAGCGTTCACGTTCACCCCAAACTGCACCAGGAACTTCACGATTTCCGTGTGCCCAGCACACACAGCGTTGTGCAGTGCAGTAATCCCTTCATCATTTGGCATGCTAGGATCTTCCACCTATGCAGCCAGAAAGGAATCATTCACATTTCAGTGAAATTCTCTAGGATAAACATCTCTTCACATATAAAAAAATCAGTTGTTCTGAAATATGAATTTGAGACATTTCTCGGAAGGCACATGAGCAATAGACAGAAGACTACAACATCCACCAGTTTTGCAATAAGACTCATATACAGTCCCCTTCTGACAGTGAACACCTAGTGATTCAGAGAAACAGTATCTTGGTAACTTAGAAAAAGTACTTTTTAACAAATTTCTGACATTTGACTATTTAACTGTGAGCAAAGTTCACAGAAAAAGTGGATTTTGCTTATCAAATTATCTGATAACACACCAGATGGGGATGAAACACTACATAAAAAATTAGGAAAAAAGTTGTCCTGCAAATTTACAGTCTTGATGCTAAATGTCCGCTGTGGATTTGACACACTAAAATCAGCCTTCAGGTATGATCACTCATGACCTATCAGGACTTATCTCCTCAAGGACAGATCTAGGTCACACACTATTCTTTCAGCTATCCTAGTCCAGGAAAGCTGCAACTTCCTAGTCTGAACTAGGATTGCTATTTCTTGTCCTGCAAGTTAGCATTTGTACCTCATAAATTATTCTCTGTACAAGGTCAAACTCCCCCTCCAAAGATGAATCAAGAAGCAAAGCAAGGGGATTGAATTTCACTCTCATTCCATGCCCAATTCTCTCAGAGCCAGTCTTACGTAAGTTTGTCCTCTTCCCCTGTGAAAAGGTAACACAAGTTACAGGCATTTTTTTTTTCTGGAAAGAACAAGAATACACAACTGCTTATTTGAGAATGACAGCAAAAAATGATTAATTAAAGCATACCAATTCTCCAAAATGTTATGAATATATTAGGTTAGGCATTCTATGAAAGACCTCTGCCTTTATCTCTGGACAAGACTGAAGTCACCTTGATCAAACATCAACAAAATAATAAAACTCCCATATACCTGAAGATCAGGGGAAAATGCCCTTTTTTTTTTTTTTTGACAATATTAACTCTCACAGCTGTGACACAAACCAAGTAGCACACTCAATGAAATACTCTAAACACTGATGTTAAGTTCCTAAAATTTTTGTAAGTTTAGGAAAGGTTAGCAGGAGCAAACAGTTATGGAAAATGGTTTGGGAAAGAATACAGAACCAAGTGTAGAAATGCTTTAGATGCTCCCATTGATAGGGGAAAACCAAGTATTTCTATAGCTTAGTTTGTACTCTGCTTCAGAGAACATGCACTCAGCATTAGCTCAGCGCTCGCCCCAGCTGGCTGTGCAGCAGCAATAAGCACTATTCATGAGGGTATGTAAATTTCTGACAGATGTCCAGGCAGAGATGAATAGAAATGACTCATATTTTGCAAGAGCAAACACGTGAAGATAAGATATATAAGAAGAGATTCCCAGGAAAAAAAAACTCTTCTGCCTGTTGATTTACACATAATATCAAAAGTACAGGCTTTTTAAAGAAAGAGCCTGTCAGCACAACCCAAGTATTTAAATATGAAATCAAGAAGTTGGGCTGGTTTCTTCTCATCCTTGCAGAATTATTATAAAGCCAACCACAAATGCGTTCTTACAATTTAGGAAATCCTACCACTCAAGTTTCCTTGTAAAAGGGAGTAAAAGCAAAACCTTAAATGCATGAAAACATGCCATGTCTATTCTGTGCAGAAATTACAAGGTTAAAAACCACACTTAATGCTTTTAAGTCCCCTGCACTGAAGTGATTGAAGACAAAAGCTCTTCCATGCATCAAGTTATTAAAATTGTATTCGTGGTAGGTTTTTTAAGAAAGTCTTGGAGAAACCAAAGACATTAAGCATTTCTGTTCTACAACAGTGAGATAACATCATACCACACACATAGATACAAACTTGCAAAATAAACAAGACAGTAAAAATGTTGCCCACCCTTAGCCCCAAGAGATTCCATTTTGACACAACTTGAGAAAAGACTAATGTTAAATCAGGTGCCAAAGAAATTCAGAAAGCATTCAGTAGAAGCAACACAAACAGCTGATGTCTACAAATGAGTTTTTAAAGCAGAAACTAAAGAAGGCTGTTTCTCCATGTTTTTCAAGCAAGGCACTTTTCAGATAAACAAATGCAATCCAGGATTAAGATAATTAGTTTCAAGCTTTTAGCAATAGTGGGAAATGCTTGTGAAATCTGTACCTAAAGGAAAAAAAAATCAACTTCGATTTCACTTCAAAATGAAATAAAACTTGGGTGTAGGGGGCAGATTTCTATAAGGAATGCTCTTCACAGCTCTGAAGAGTTTTACTCTTTGTGTATCAGATTCCACTTGAAACTTTTCATTATGCCATTAATTCTAGAGACAGACTTTTCACTCTTTCTGGAGATAAGACCATCACACAAACAGAATGAGACCCACAGAGACTTCTACACCATTTGTGTGACTGTTCTGCTTAAGCTCTACAACACAATGCACAGAGTTTATGGCAGAGCTTGAAATCACTTATTGATAAGGCACACAAGTTGTAAGCTAGTTAATACTTACAGGAGGCAAGGAAAACTGTCCAGTAACTTCAGGAGGCCTCATATTGAATGAGTCCTCTCCCAAACTCTCTGGTTCCCCTGATGGATAGGGAGGTGGTGGGTATGGAGGATATTCTTCCATGTACACCTCCAGTGGCAATGGAGTTTCTAGGCTTGGTTCTTCTGTTTTTGGCTGGGTGAGTTCCTCACTATCTGATACAGCCTCAGGTACAGTGTCCAAAGGTACAGAGGGAAGAACAGCTTCACTCTGATCTGATGGTGTGTTTTCTGTTTCTTCAGCAATAGCTGGTTCTGGCATAGAAGCAGCTGTTTCTTTTTCTGATTCTGTGCTTAGATAAGGATTTGGGATTTCTGCTGGGCTTTCAGGGCTGGCAGCTGATGCCGTCTGTTTGGAGGGATGTGATGGAGCTGAGATAGTCTCCATTGCAGCCAGAGTGGTCCTCTGATAGAGCAGCTTCTGAATGTTGGGGCCATTAGGTCCCTCTGGCTCAGTAATAGAGCTGCGTTTCTTCAGTGGTCTGGGTGCATTGGACAGCTTTTTCCGCAGTGCTTCCAGATCGGCATCACTCTGGTTGCGGTATGGATTGGATAAGAAAGGCAGCAGTTTGGTGGGGCTAAGAGGACGGGGTATTCGCTCAGGTTCGTGATTCTCATGAGCAGAGGCTGCTGTTTCCATCTCAGGCTCTGGGCTGCCTGGTTTGCCTTGGAGGTTTGAGTAGACATTCTCTGTCTGCGGCAGCTGATTCTGTACACCAGCTCCTGCCATCACAGGCTTGCCATACACTGTGGAGCAGTTCAGAGAGGGGTGGGAGGGGGAAAAGAAGTTTGAATATTTGATCAGCAAGAAAAATACCACCAAGAAGAAAGATGAATCAGGTTGTGTGTTCTCTATGTAGGGCAAAGAAGCAAAATAATACAATCAACTGAACAGAATTAATCTGGCAAGCAGGTTTGCCATTAGTTATCTGCAAATGCATGACAGATAATCTGCACTTTTTGTTAACACTCACATACAGCATGGAAGATCTACTTAAGATTCTTACAGCTGCACTCACCTGCTTAATTCCCCCGAGGAAGAGCTTTATACCCACAGACCAGGTGGAAAGTACAACTATCTGAGGTTTATCCCAGAAGACAGGCAAAGAGCCACACACTTACCACTTGGGAAGTGCGGTCCTCTGGTCTGCGCCCTCGTCAGAGCGCTCTGCACTGCCTGCTGGAAGTTCTTGCCAGGAGTCTGCTGTTGAGTGTACATGCTATAAATTGAACTTGCAGCCACCGTTTGAGGCTTTCGAAATGGTGGCTGTGAAGTCTCTTTGGCTGGCTGAGGAGTAAAAGGCCTCACAGCTGCGGCTGGGGGGCTCTCCTGTTTGGAGGAAGGAAGAATTTGATCCTGGCTAGAGGAAGAACCTGCAGGAGGTATCGAAATTCTTTGCTGTATCTGCTGGGAAGGATGGGAAGACTGCTGTGCCACTGGTTTTTGCTTGTTCCCCATAGCTACAATAGCCAAAGGCAGCTTCTGCAGGTTTCCATCCAGCTTTGTATCAGAAGGTTGCAAATGAGTGGTTTGACCGAAGTAAGGCAAGTTTATCTGTTTTGGTTTAGTGGGGACAGGTGGTGGCACCTTTGTTACAGTTTTACTGGTTGTCTGAAAGACAAAAAAATTCATTATGATAAAATAGTAAAACACAGTTTAGGAGTTCTGCTGGGGAGGACCAAATTGCCTCAAAGAATAACACAGTATCTAGTATTTTACTGTGGCAGCAATACTGTCTACAACATGGTTGGAAACGGGAAGAGACTTCTTGAAACATTTTATCATCGTTGTTTACATAATACTTTGAACTCATTCTCTCTAGTTCTTTTTGTAACAGCTATGTTTACAACACCAAGCAATGGCAGGGAGCAGTAATTTCTCCCTAGAGATACCAGGAACACTAAGCAGCATCTGTAGGCAAGAGGTTGTTTTCCAACAAAGCACTTGCCATCCCCAGTTCTCTTCCTTCATCCCTACCTGATCAAACTGTGCCTATATGCCAAGATTTAGGTGGGAAGTCTTGCTGCAATCAAATGTTTGAAGGACACTGTTGCATTAAACAGTGAAAAAAGTGTGTAAATGATTTTAAAAAACCTACAGAAAATACACACATGCACACTAGTACAAGTGACACAGCCATTTTTATGTGTTAAGCCAAAATGTAGATTTTCATCACAGCGACTGTAGAGGATGATTTTGAGTTACCAGCTGCCATTAATAGCCTGGAAGATTTTTTGTCCTTACAAGTCGTCTTTTAAAAGATGACCTAGGGTACTTTTCAGAGAGCTTCCTGACAGCAGTATTTGAAGAGCTGGGTAATCCCTGCTGGATGCAATGCCTGAGTTTCCTGCATACCTGTGCTTCTCGCAGGAGATCCTCGCTGCTCTGGTTCTTCCTCAGCGTGCCGAGCCCCGCAGACTGATCCACCGAATCAAACATGGAGAACGGACGCACTTTCTTCTCTTTGTCTCGCAAAAAAGTTTCTCCTTCAGCTGTTGTTACACAGAAGACAACTTTAGAAAGGGATGGCACAACTGCAGATATAAAAGTCCTGTTCTGGGCAATAATCACCACAGGGTATGCAAGGAATGCTTTTGGCATCCATCAAGAGCCCCTCGGGCTGCCAAATGCTGTATCATGCAAATTGAACGGGAGCATGGAAGAAGGCATTAGTATCTGGGTTTCCATCTGAAGTGAGTGGTGGATTTGATTTTTTTTTTCTTTTAAGAATACCTGCAACACCATAGTCAAGCTTATACGGCAGTATTTTTGTGTGTGTGTGCTTTCAAATGAATTCTCAATATTTACTGAAGCATTTGGAAGAGACTGATGTCATCAACTAGATTTTTTTTTTTTAAGATTAGCCAAGCACATGAGAACATACCTTGTCCTTCACTAGTCACAATTCCTTTTCCTGAAGGCAAGGCTGATCCTTGACTACTATGATTGTCTGCATTTGAACTACTCCAGTCAGAGGCAGATGGGGAAGGTTTCGCACTGGGGACCACAGAACCTAGGGGAAAACAAGTGGAACAGATTAAGCTAAAATAATAGCTTTTATTGACTTTCTGTAAGTGAAGGTATTTTGTAAGAGTCAGGTCTAGACAGTGTGCAAGTATCACATACAGGTTAACTGCTATAAATCCTGTCACTAGATTTTCATTCATTGGCTTGTTTGTTTTAAAAAGAGAATGCAAACCAAGTTCAGAAACAACTATCAAAGCAGCAGCAAAACTCTTTGTCCCAGCATACACCTGCACCTAGAGCATTCAAAAGACAAACTTCTCTCAATTCCCTTCTTTCCAGTTAATAGGAAACTTCTTTTGAATATTTTCAGCAAGTTAAAAGTGACACAATGTTAAGAAAATATGAAAAACATATATTGTGCAAAGAAACACATGATAATTTAAAGCACAGAGACTGCCAGTGACATCCAAAACAACAGAATAATCATCTGTGTGTTTAACATGAACACGAGTATTGCATTAAAGCTGATATTTACATTGACTGAAGTAGACATGCAGATCTGCAAAAATCACTAAGGTAATGCCTGCAACTTGCTATTAAATACTTTACCAAATTCCCTCTACTAAATTCTAAATAACATAGTATAAATAAGTAATGTCAAATTTGAACAGTAACGATAAGCATTTTTTTAGTTCAAATAGCTCACCACCACACATTCTTCTAAAAAAAATTGAAATTTTGTATGGTCAAGAGCTAAAATTCCACTCCAGTGGTTTTAGGACCAGCAAACCAGATAAAACAAAACAATCCTCCATTCTCCAATACAGAAAAAGGCAGTTGGACTGCTTTTGGGCAATGGTTACTTCAATAACATCTGCCAGAACTAGAGATGGAGGAAGGGAAGAAAAAAAAAAAACAAACCAGAATTATTCTGCAAGCTCAGTCTCTAATTTTTCCTTTTAGGAAAATTTTTCATCTCTCCCAAGACAGCACAAAGGAGATAATTGCAACTCTTTTGTTTCCCCACACTTCTCTCACGGACCTGAACTATATCTCATAGAAGAAACCCACAGAGAGAAACCAAGCAAACCTCCATTAACTCTCCAAGTAGGAGAGGCCAAGCCTTGCACCACCAGCAAGTCACTAACTTTATTGGTGTTTCTGTGCTATGATCAACTGCCTCCTTTGTAATATTTCTTGTAATGCTGGTTTAATCCTTTCATTTGTCATTTCCAAAATGCATGATCAGAAAGCTTGGCTTTGCTAGTTTTTAAATCCAGACACCAGGGTGTTACCAGGTATGTCCCAAAACTGCCTCTACAAACTCAAACACACACTGGTGTATAGCTTTTAGAATTTTTAAATTAAAAAAAAATAATTAGCTTACAGAAAAATCCTCTTACATTCCACAGCGTGTAACAACTCAAATTGCTAACAGGGAATTACTTAATTTATAACATCAAATCGAATAATCTCAGTGCATACAAAATGTATTTACTGGTGCAAAAAAACCTGCAAGTAGTAAGACTGACATCTCAAATAACACTGCCTAAAAACCAAAAAACCAACACAAAACAAAAAAACAAACACCAAAATAGAGCTGTTAGGTAAAACAAAACATGTCTAGATAAAAACTGTTAGTTGTAAGATATTACCTGCAGGAGCTTTAGCTTGCAAACTGTTCCCAGCTCTCATGTTGGGCAGAGTTTGTGTTTTTAGTGGACCATCGGGTACCTGCAAAGCTTGTGTCCCATCTGAAAATGCTGGTTTCACCAAAAGCTCAGGTCTGGAAGCAATACGTGGCATAGTAGAAGACTGGATATAAGGACCTACTGCTGCTACTCGACTTGGAGCAGAAGCCACTGGCTGTGGTAAATTCCCATCAGAAGAAACCTTTGGGGGAGAAAAAGAAGAAAATTTAAAGAATTTTGTGCTGCAGTATCCATCCATCAGAGCTTGAAACAAAAGTTGAAAAGGTTAAAACAAGTAGCAAATAATACTCCAATATTAAAAATGCTTTTTTGAAAAAGCTTTAAGAATTATAAACCTGATGTAGTAATAGCCAAAGAAAGAAAAAAAACTAAAAAAATGCCGACGACAGCCTAAGATTTCTTGTCTGTAAAGAGTAAGTAGGTTAACACTAATGTACCATGAAAAGGACTTTAATAATACAAGACTTTCTCTACATATGGATAAAGACAACAAGTCTAGCGTCTGAACAGCCCTCCCCACAACCAAGTTTTTAGTTCAGACTGTGCAGGCAAGAAATAAAATCAGTGTTTTTGTTATTACACATCCCACACTTACTGGTACATTCTCTTTCTGTTGCAGAGCTGCCTTTTTCTTCCACAGCCGCTCTCGCAGCTCATTAACACGCTTATCCATGACTGCCACCTCCAAGTTGCGCTTGTTCAAACACTCCCTCTGTTGCTGCAGCTTGGCATTCTGCTCCTGGTTCAGTTTGTTCCTCAACTGAATAAATTCACAAAGCGGTGGGGGAGGAGGGGAAAACCAACAAAAATAAAAACAAATTAACTTTCAGGATAGGGGACAGGAACCGGTTACAAAGAGAAAAGCCTTTTAAAAAGTAAAGTCATGTCTTCTCTCTGGAGAAAACACTGGTTAGTCTCCAAACTTGCAGAACAGAAAGGTACATACACAGTGTGCTCCTTCCCTTGGACTCAGCACAACTAACCCTCCATCCTCGGCACGCAGGCAGCCACACAGGTCTGTCAGGAGCAGCAGCAATGGGATTTCTTTCCAACAAGGTAAGAAACAACCCAACCAACTTTGAAGCCCTTAAGAGTTGTGGGTCACAAGCTGGCTTTCCATTACCTGCAGCTCCTTGTACAGGCGGTCGAGCTCGGCTACAGCCGACTGGTTGTCGTGGTAACCATCAATTCGGCCGTTCTTCAGCATCTCCAGTTGCCTGGTGAGCTCCTCTACTTTTGACACGGCCAGCACCAGCTCGCGCTGCTTTTGCTGGAACAGGCTGTTCATCTGTTCAATCTCCTCCACTGGAAAGGACGAGAGAGCACAATAGCTGCCCTGAGAAACAGCCGAGCGTGGGCTGCTTCCAAGGCAGTGGTTAAGGGGACAGAGAGCGCCCTGCCGGCCTCCAGAGCACGGCTGCACAGAGCCAAACCAGCTCTTCCTCCCAGCATTTGCAAGAGAAAACTCACTAGATTATGTAAATTTGGTCTACTTAGAGCACCAACGGGGAGGGAAAAAGAACACTTTTTTTTGCTTTCTGAAGTATGGAAACAAACAAAACCACAATAGCAGACTGCATTCATCTGTAGGAGCCTGAATTCACTGAATGCTGAATTCAGCAGGAAGACACTCACTCAACCGCAAGGCATATTTATGATATTTAAAATTCTGAATTTAAGTCATAAGAAGTCAGTGACAAAACACTCAAGCTGTTTTATTAAACAAAGACTCAGAGGGCTTTTTAGAGTTTATTACAAAAATCTGTCATCAGCTGCTCCCACTGCCAAAACTGTTCTATTATAGAACAAAGTTTAAGAAGTCAGTAAGAATTCAAGCAAGTACCAAGACTAGGCCTGTTGGGGATGGTGCAGGGAAACAGACCCACACACTCCAAGACCCTATACTGTTCTACCATCCTTCTATGCCTTTAAACTGATGTTTATTTTACACAACAGAACCCAAAGAGAAATTGATTCTTCCCACAGAAAAACCACTTGTGCATTCTCTGTAAACCACAATGTTTCTTACTAAAACAACATATTTCATCTTAACGAACCAATACATTTTCATTTGAGTCAGGCTGGAAATAACAGGTTCTGCACAACATGTATATAGAGAGTAGGCAGGAGAATAAGCATTGATATTAAGTCTGAAATATTTCATGTTGCATCAACATGCTGAACTACAAGCACCCAACTAGTACTGTAGCAAGCCAGACCCCAGTCACATTTGCAAAATTAAAAAGGAAATATGCTGGCAGTTTGGCCATTAAATTACCTCTTGCATAAAAGGCAACCTGGATATCAGGCTAAGCTTTGTTATAGGCCAAGAAAATAACACACTAAATGTGTAGGGTATTGACATCAAGGATGGAAAAAGTTACTGTGGTACACAAAGGTATTCAAGAAAGGAAAAAACCCTACACTATAATTAAAGAGCAGACATGCTAGGCTCAAAGTATAGGGTGCTCTTACAGGATATTTTAAAATACAGTAAGAAAATATATTTTGTTCCAGGTCATTCATGAGTTTTCTTGGTAAACACAAGATGTGAAATGGTTAAGATTAACATTTCTTGGAACGCTGTCAATAACTCCTCTGAATTGTTGAAATCATAAGAAATTTTAGAGTTCCAAGAACTGCATTTCGTGACAAACCATAGGTTACTTTTCACGAGCAGCAACTCACCTAATTTCCCATTGCTGAGTCTTTTCTGCTCCACATGGCCTTTCAGTGCTCTCACTTTCTTAAGTTTGGCTTCTTGATTCTCAGCAATTTCCTTTAATCGCTTCAGTTTCTCCTGTTCAGCAGCCTGCTGCTGCTGTCGCTGATCTTGCTGCTTCAGGTATTTCAGACGTTGTTCCTGCAGTCAAGACAAAGATTCTTTATTTTTTAAAATGAACTTATGGCAAGGTACTGACAGAAACAATCACCACAGCAGTTCAGAGCAGCTTGAGCCCAATATGATTTCCCAGAGTGTCAAGGGAAGCCTGAGAGAACCGAGCAAATGTGACCCGATTCACAAACTGAACACAAATATGTCCCAATACAGTCCTCCAGGTATAACTATTCTGTAGTACAAGAACCTATTGAAACAGAGGTGGTATCCATGTCTAACAGCCCCCAGTAATTCTTTCATCCATGAAATTGCTCAAAATCCTTTGAGTCCTAAGAAGAATTTCAGCATTCATGTTCCATGACATTTGCCAGTTTCATTTAGTCGCTACTTGGCTCTTGAGTTGCAAGAGCTAATGACTATTTCCTCTCTACCTTCTCCATGCTGCTTGTACTTTACAGATCTCTATAATATGAGACATTTTAAAAAACTAAGTCACGCTGGAGAATATTAGACATTCTTCATATAGAAGATATTCTATAAATCACTGGTACTTCTAATCACTATTCCTACTTCTACTAGTTCTGCTAAAACCTCCTTCACATGGGGGATGAGTGCACACCAAAGCCCTGAAAATATACTGTCTCCTGATAATGATCACCACTGTCACAACACAGATAGTTCAGGACATGGGAAAACGTTCACAGTGACCTGGCCCCCATTTACACAACAGATACCATCTTAGTGGAGAGCGTCGTTTTGCCTCTCCAAGAGTGTAAGAGTAAAATGGTGTTTTAACAGTTTCTATATATACATGTGTCTAATTTAGACCTGAAAGAAACCATTAGACTACGAGATCACCTATAAAGAATTAATTCCTTTAAATAACTGCACATTACTCATAGCCTCCAGTTCTGGAGATGGTATGAAGTTCTAGGACAGCAGAACTACTAGAATTTTCCCAACCAACCCCTAACACACAAGGCTACCACTGCTTACTAATATTAGAACTCCAGACTTCCTCAAAAAAAACAAAAAAAAAAAAACAACAAAAAAAAAAAAAACACACCACAAAAAATCACCAGTCATATTTAGAAAACAGGGACTCTTCTGCACTTTGAATAAAAAAGGCAGAGCAAAAAGTAAGCTTGCCTTCCGGAGAAAACTAGGCAGCACCTACGGTGTATGTTCTACTTTAGAGTCACTCCCACGCAGGAAAATGTCAAAAAAAAAAGATATTACAGCTTGCATCTAAAAATAAAGCATATTTTTCCTCCCTCAGGATCTATTTTTAATATTGCATCTGATTTCAGAAAGCAGAAAAGAGGCAGTGGAAAGTCTCTCTGAAGAGGCGTCTAGGAAAGCACGTTTATTTCAAAGAGGGACATTAAATGAAAAATTCTACCACTGAGACACCCATAAGGCTACTCTGCTTCAAACCACAGGCAGCAGACACCTACCTGACTCACAATTCACCTTTTTTTTAAAAATATTGAACAACTACCTTTACAGTAAATACATAACATTTTCCTCTTTCTTGTTTCATATACATAGTGACTATAAGTGATATTTGTAAGACCAAGGTGTATTGCTATCACCTGTGAGTGAAATGGACAGCTGGAAAAGTTTAGGCTTCTGCTAGATTTAATACATCTCAGTTGGAACTGAGAAAAGGGCAACATTCTTCCTTGGCAAATTAAACAAGGCAGAACAGGAATTAACTGTGCTGCAAAATTTCAGGTGCGAACTAATTACTTGGTTGATTGACCAATTTCTTACATTAGAGTTGCACCTTCCTCATACCTGTTCTTATCATAAATCAGAAATAATGTTTTATTGGCTATTTTGGCAGACCATAATAACTCTTAGTAGGTGCTGCAGAACCATTAGAAAGCCATTGTTTGAAGCACTCCCCTGAGATAAAATTATTGAAGGCCAAGGGAACTGAACAAGATGTTAAAGACTGGGGCACACAGAGCAGAGCTCAAAAGGAGAGGGAGATGGGGGTTGTGACAGAGGAAGAGAAGTGAGACCAGATCCTCAAAGCTGCCTTCCTCCCCAGTAAAGCACATTCTGAAATGCATGGGAACTCCTCCACCCAGACAGATGAGCCCTCTTCAGGACAGGCTCCCATTGAACAATTCTCTGCCAAAAGCAACGTTTTCTGTTACATTTTCAAGAGCAGTGTACCAACACCTAAGTCAAATATGAACTCCATGCCACCATTCTGCAGATGCATTCAGAGTATTTCCCCTCTAAATGATTAAGGAGCACCCTGTGTGCTTTCAATAGCTTTTCTGTTATTGTTCTGCAAGCATTCCATAAATCACTGTCCCAGTTACTTTTATCACATACATGCCATCTTTTCCAGACAGCTGCCCAGGAAACCAGGCACATTGAACTCTATCAGGAGAAGGCCAGATATCATTACAGGACAGCATTATATCCTGAGACAAAAGCCTTGTTCAGTGATCAAACTGGTGAATTGCTGGTCAACACATGGAGCACAAATAGAGCTGACAGAGCCTCCAGGATGAACAGAAATATATTCATGCTATATGCTCTATCCTATTAGTAAGTTATATGGTCACTTCTATCACTGGCATTATTTTCATGCTTTACTACTGGGTATTTGCATAGATTGACTTTCAAATTTAAAAACAAGCAGACAAAGAAAGGGCTTTGTTTACAAAAGGTGAAAGAAACCTAAATCCCCAGCCCTCTCTCCACCTCATGTGACTCTTACTACCATTGTTCCTGGCCATAAAGAATCTATATCCCAACTCACCTTGTTAGCCAGCATTTGCTGTTGAGCCTCAATTTGTTGCTGCTGGCGGGATGCCATTTCCTGAAGTTCAGCCAGTGTCATGTCCATCCTTGGAGCACTTACCTACCAAAGAAAACCCAAAGCATGTTAAGTCTGGAATTTTTAACTTGGCTAGCAGGTAACTCAATAGAGCAACTGCAGAAAAGTATGATAAAAGTCTTTTAAAAATAACAACAACAGAATATCCAATAAAATAATTAGAAATGGCATCTTTTCATGGTAAAAGAATAAGTAGTTGTAAGCTTTATGCCATGTGTAGCCCAATTCAGCAACTCACATAAGATGACATCTCTTAGAACGTTAATATTTCTAGCAAAATCCCAGCAGCTTTTTAAAGAGGCATTTCAGAGCCCTTTATAATTAAGCTCAGCATGAATCAGCTTTGAGTGACTGAGCCCAGAATGCTCAGCACATGGCAGGATAGCTCTGTGGTCGTAGGTGGATCACTGCAATTCAAAGCACTTCAACGTAAGTCAAAGAAAATGGAAAGTTTAAATATAGTTGGGCAGGGGGGAATCACCACTCTAAGATAGAACTATTATTAGTTATCTGTTCACATGTTTTCCAAATCAAGATTCAGTCTCCTATTCATAATTGTATCTTTTGGAGGAAGAATAAATGTCAGACAAGGAATTCAATGCCGAAACACTAACTGGTGTCATCTTGAAATCTGGAAATAGGAATCTGTGACACAAAACTAAGAGGGAAAAAATAAACATTAAACTCAAGTAACATATGAGAGAATTTTTGATGGGAGTAGAAGGAAAGTATGCTGAATTTGCTGCTCTGAGATCACCTGTACTAGCACAGACATGGCAGCCAACACGTCTCAGTGACATCTTAAAAACAGAAAGCCAGGAGGGTAACTGCTAGAGGCTTTGTGTCTATTTTAGAACAGTCATAGCAACCTCTCCCAAAACAGTCTCTTAGTTTCCACAGTAGGACTTGCACCAGTATCTCCAAAGAGGGGAATCCTCTGGTTTCACTCTACTGGCCACTGTATCAAGCACTTACTCCATTCTCTATTCTTCGATCACCAGGCACTTTCACACCATTTCTTTTGAAGGCTGGATCTTGAGACCTTTGTCCAGTCCCTAGATAGAAATAGTCAAGGATGGTAAGGTATTTTAAGATTTTTCTTACCCTTTTACACATAGCATTCAATACAAAAGGAGAATAAGTAGAATCATTATGGTTTAGAATCTGAACAACTACTCTTCTCATGTGTTTACCACTAAGAAAAACTTAACTGATGACACAACATATTTTTTGAAAAAGCTGCTGTTTGATTACAGTTTTTATTTTAAAGTATAGTTCTGTTCAGAAAAACAAAGAAAAACAGCTTAACAAACAGTAGGCTATTTCAGTATTTATCCTGAGATCAACAGGCAGTCAGCCCCTAGTAAGTGTGTATTATAGACACATAGTTTAAAAGCAACTTATTTCCCCCCGCCCTTTCTGGCAGTTATTGTGTCAGTAAAGATGCTACTGAACTAGAATCCTTTAATATTTCCATCAAATTACATACAAATGGTGTTCATCTCATTTATTTCCCTGTAGGACATACATGTACTACAGGATGAAGTCAATTCTGTTACCTTCTTGCCCATTTGATTTCTATTTAAAGACCATATTTCTGTGAAACTAACTGCAGAGCTCAAATATCTTAGCAATGCTATGGCCAATAATGTACAATAATCCTACTACTACAAGCACCCTGGACTTGAGAAGATACATCCTGACAATCAAACTGCTCTGTAAGATCCTTAGTAGGTAGAAATGGCACAGCTTTAGCTTTTCATGCACTCATTCTATCACCAGCACAAATTTCAAACAACAAGATACGTTTAGTCATTTAAAATATGCTGAATACAAAGGCACTTAACACAAATATTTCCAACACTAAGAAAGATTACCAAGGATGAAAACAGAAAAAGAGGAGAAAGAAGAATCCAGCAGACTGTTTAAAAAGTAAAAGCCTTCAAGATTCTAATGAAGAGATGAATGTGGCATGCACAAAGAAAGCTTTTTCATTTCTGAAAAAGCAGAAAGTAATTTCCCTTATAGGTGTCACACTTAAATTTACAAATCACAGATATTAATATGCTCAGACAACTTGACAACATAGTTCATTTAATGCTATTCCTGAAACTAATGCAAATGTGTGAGATACTTCGAAGAACTGTATCTTTCGCCAAGTATGCCAAGCTTATCACCCAGGTAACGTATCATCCAGATGAAACATCCTGAGTTCAAATTAGAGATTACATTACCAGAAAACAGTCTGGTTACTAGATTTAAAAGAAGAGGCTAACACATCTCTAGATATTTTGCTGTGGAAAATACATTTAACACAGGATGCCCTGGGATACTGTGGTGACAACCAGCTCTAGAAAACCTACAAAAATTTCCATTCAGATTTAATATTCCCAGATCTCACAAGAGAGGATGAATTATTTACAAAAACTAGTCAGTTTTCTGCTGCAAGCCTTCTCGGTTCTTAAGAAAATAATGGTCAGACAAAAAGGGTTGCAACACCATATAGACTATGAACATTAATAAGTAACAGACACAAGCTGTTTTCTTAACCTTGAAGAATGATATGAAACTTGAACAAGTGAACCAGAGGAGATCACCACGTACCTGCTTCCCGGCAGGGAGAGCGTTCATGCCGAAGAAAGAAACGGACCTCACTTCTCTGCATGCCAAAGCGCTGCAGGACATCCAGCATCCGTTCATTGTCAGCTATGGGACGCTCTGGAAAGGTGAAAAAGCAATTGCCTGCTACATCCCAGCAGAGCTTGGGCACATACCAGACCAAAGATCTCTGTCCATCATCTCACACTTGGACACCTACTATTACACAGGTGCAGTGTGTGCATATAATCCTTGCCCTCCCCCAAGGTATTTCTACTTTGCCCTTAAGGAGCCACTCCATCACTCCTTGCTTCTGAAACTAAAGCAACACCTCTGAAAAGCAGCCCTTTAGAAGTCCACCCCTGAAGGGAAAAGCTGAGGCACCGCTGCAGCCTGAGGGGAAACAAACAGGGAATTCAGAGCTTTCAGCTTCAGTGCCTTTGTTTCATATTTGCAAATCATCTTGCCTGCTCACACCGCAGGAAATGTGCGGGCACACCTCTTGTTTCACTTCTGCACTACCTCAGACAAACTTATTTCTCAGGCATTCCCACCCCTCTCCTCAAGGGCACTGCTGCTCCGATTCCTGCAGGGACTCATTTACTTCCTAACTCCAGCAAGAATTAAGAGAGAAGCAAAGACAAACTCTCAGGGAATTCTTCCTTTGAGTTCCTAAGGACTGCACTCAGACGCTGGATGGCAGCCCTCGCGTTCAAGCAGCACTCAATACCATGGAGAGGCTCCCAGGCAGTTCCCAAGGGGCCGGATCCTCAGCACTGCCAGCACAGCTCCTGTCACTTCAAGTGTTCTCCTACAGCTCCCGTCACACAGAGATCTGGCTCATTCCCTTGGACAGCAAATTTCATGAAGTTCAGATGAGATGCGTTTTGAAAGCCCTATTTCTGATAAACCTTGAAAAGCTGAACTACTTTGGATTCACAGCTCAAAGTACAAAAACGATCAGACAGTGAAAAACAAGGCCAATGAGAATTTGCCATTTTTCTTCAGACAACTGAGATGAAAAAGTTACATGCACAAGTTCCACTGAATATCTTTTCCTGCTCTTATTTCCAAGTTCAGGATTCAGTCATATGTCTGATTTTAAGCTTTACTCATTGCCTTTTGCTAACACAAAAATCCAGTGTGAGTCTACCTCTAGCAATTTCATTTACCAGTACTCCTATCTTTCTGCATTACCATTCTTTGAAAATTTACGTATTTCATAGCCAGGTGTCCACAGACAGGATATAATTAGAATTACTTATTGGACTCTAAATCTTTACATAAAAGCAATTTCTTTTGTTATTCTAAATATTTTACCATAAATCTTTCTGCCTATTTTAAATGTGATGGCAATATACCATAGTAGTGATCTTTACATAGACAAGACACTGTCATAGTATCTTCTAACAGCACTGGGGCTCATGATCAGGTTAGACACATCTGTGCTGGATTGCAGGCAAACAGGAGATATTGTTCCTGGCCTGAGAAATAAGACAAGCAGACAAAGAGGGAAATTAAATACCACCATTTTTTCACTAGTTTCATTTTCATTGAGATGGCTTTTGTTGCATGTTTCCTTTCATTATTAATGCAAGGGGAGGAAAAGAAAAAAAGAAACCAGAGAGTTGTTCATTCACATTCAATGGAGTCTTTCAAAGTCACTATCTTAATATGAAATAATCTTTTCAGCAGGAAGAATTGTTGGCATTAAGTATAAATGTTTTCAGTTTCATAAAAAAAAAGGCGCTACTAACATGTTTTCAGCATGTGAAAAGCCCTTTTCAACATAAAAGTGTTTCTTTAAATGAAAATGCTGCAGCTGTGCTCAAGCAATCTAGGAAGGAAAATTTCTGGAGTCACTGTCAAAAGAGATTAGCTTTACAGAATAAGCAAGTAGGTCACTGTTACAGAAAAAGCAGTCTCTTGGTGGTTACTTGTCTAGACAGCTAAAAAAGCTCCTCATCTGCTAAACCTTAATTCAAGAAAAAAAAGGCAAAAACAAACAACAACAAAAAAAATCAACAGTACCACTGTCAGATTTCCATCTTAAAGGATATACAGAGCAGGCTTATGAGGCAGATTTCTAGCAGCTCGGTAATACTTCAATTGAAACTCTATAATCAAGGGAGATGCCCTTTACATAAGGATTCTGTCAATACCACTCACTGACTTCAAAGGAAGGTCAAATAGATTTTCAAATACCAAACAAATGTACATTTGGAAAGCTCAAGAAAAAAAAACAACCAGTTTTCTTTTTTTTTATTCCCTATCTGTCTCAAGGGGAAAAAAAAATTATACACACACACACCTTTTGACTGCTTTCCACAGTGGCCAAGATAGTCACCTAACAGAATTCTGACAATAATAGGAAGGTCAAGAAATTTTGCCCTGATACTCTTCAAATTTCAAGCAAAACTGGGAGGACAGGGAGAATAGTAACCTTGCCCCCTTCAGGGAGCAGAGTGCCTCAAGCACACTTGCAGCAATCTCTCAAAGCACGCTTAACAAGGCCTGACAACAGGAGCTAAAACTCCTGAGCAAGCGTCAGGAAAAGAGAGACACACAATGTAAGAAGGATCTCAGTAATCTGAGATCTGAGAAGTCATTTTCCATCATAAATCTTTTGTTTCTTTCAAAAGGTTAGCTGTCCTGCACCATGTTTGTTTTAAAGCAGTTTAATTTGTTCAGTGTAATACGCAAACAAAACAGAAGTCATGGCTTATCTTGGCAAAACAAGATAGTGAACTCCACTGACATGTAAAATGAGATTAGCAAAAAGCTAAAAGTATTTCTCTCCCTCCCCTCCCACCCAAAAATCCAAGATATACAGGAAAACAAATCTTGGAAATGGTTGTTACTGAATGTTACAGAGATGCTTAAGAAAAGATATATTTTATCCAAAACAACCTGCATGTATCCAGCACTCAAGCCTTTTAATATTACTGATTTGAGACTGCTGCATTTTTTGTTAACAAGTACAATTTGAAACCATATTTGAAACTTTAATAAAAGGCCAAGTGCTGAGTCCTGCACTTCAGTCACAACCACCCCATGCAGTGCTACTGGCTGGGGGCAGAGTGGCAGGAAAGTGGTTCAGCATCAAATAACCTGGGGGTGCTGGTCGACAGTGGCTGAACAAGAGCCAGCAGTGTGCACATGTGGCCAAGAAGGCCAAGGGCATCCTGGCCTGGATCAGCAATGTCATGGCCAGCAGGACCAGGGCAGTGACTGTCCCCCTGTACTCAACACTGGTGAGGCCACATCTCAAATTCTGTGTTCAGTTCCGGGCTCTGCAATACGAGAAAGACACTTTGGTGCTGGAGCGTGTCCAGAGAAGGGCAACATAGATGGGGAAGGGTCTGGAGGGTAAATCCTATGAGAAGCAGCTGAGGGAGTTGGGGGTGTTTAGCCTGGAGAAGAGAAGGCTCAAGGGTAACCTTATCACCTCTACAACTGCCTGAAAGGAGGTTGTAGCCAGGTAGGGTTCAGCCTCATCTCCCAGGCAGAAGAGACAGGATGAGAGCCTCAAGCTGTGCCAAGGGAGGTTTAGGTTGGACATCAGGAAGCATTTCTTCACTGAAAGGATGGTTAAGCACTGGAGTGGGCTGCCCATGGATGTAGTGAAGTCACCATCTCTGGAAGTGTTCAAGAAATGACTGGATGTGGTCTAGTTGACAAGATAGTGTTGAGTCAAAGGTTGAGCTGTATGATCTTGAAGGTTTTTTCCAATCTTAATGACTCCATATTCAGTTTTAGACACACATGCCAGTGTTTGTAAATAAAAGTAAGTAACAAATATGACAGGATCAGTGGCGGGAGCAAGAATAACTTCATTTCTAAAACAATTGTCAATGTTTTCATTGTAGAAATGGGTGAAACAATGGGTGAAACTTTTTTTGTCTTATGACAATAGCTGTGCAAGTAACACGTCGTGTATCTCATGACATCTTTGCAAAGACTAATCTCATAAAAAATTCCCTGCTTTATGATCCTGATTAATAATAATGTTCCTGATTAATAATGTTCCTGATAATCCGGATTATTTTCTTACACCTCCCTGACTAGCAGAGAAGCTAACAACTTCATTATATGAATAAACCTCCACACTCGCCCAGAAGTTCACTTTTCAGCTCACCCAAGACCATTTGGACACCAAGTACTGGCAGACTTCACTTTGCTCTTACTGTAGGTGCTCTCCTTTGATTTTAGGACAACCTCACTTCCCTTTCTAGCATACTCTACATCAACATCTCAAAAGCTAATAAAGAATCCAGGTTCAGGAAACACAAGCAGAGGAGCTGCCCACTCTATCAGAGCTGCAACTTCAGTAACAACAGGAAAATGCTGTCCCTCACCACAGCCACCTGTGCTCTTTAACATGGCATGGGCACTAAGGCTAACTATAAATTCAGCAGTTTTACCTAAACCTTTATTTTATTTGTCTTTCACTGTAGACTTTGGTATTGTGTTGATTTAGACAAAGATGTACAATAGAAATACAATTCTAAAAGATCTCTTTCCGTGCTTGAATGGATGCTTTTATTTTACTTTTATTTAAGAATAAAAGACACTATTTTCTAAGGAGAAGAAAAAAAAAATCTGTTCAATTTCTTAAATTTAGAAATATCAGAAACATCTCTGTCAGAAGCAGTTAAATATCAAGAGACAACTCCGGTATTTCATACTATTAAACAAACAACCATCTCACCAAAGACTTCTTTGAGCAGATAAGAGCCTGAGCCAACAGCAGAGGAAGACGGGAATATTAGCCCTTATCATCTGATTCTTTTACAATCTTGTATCTTGAAAAAGTTGGCACAAACATAGCTATTTTTCATGACTTAAAGCCCTGTCCAGGATTCATCTGGATGGCTACCAGTATCTAACAAGTACCATAGAGACAGGAGATAGTCCAGAGTCCTTTCCCATTTAAGCCATCAGACATTAGCCATACTTTAGCTTCTCATTTGTTTGTTGATATGTTCTCCAGTTCCAATGGAGCACTGCAAGCTGGGGAGATTTAAAGTTCCAAGACAAAAACCAGCAAGAACATAGCAGAAATAAAAAAAAACCACAACAGACCAACCACACAACCCACTTCTCCACAGGCTTCAAAGGATTTGGGTCAGGCAAAAGTAGCTCCTACGTCCTCCATGCCAGTCACTTTCGTTAGAGCACTTCAACATCAGGTTCCTCCTACCATTCCTGCTAGTACACTCCTTCCCATCCAAACTCAATTAACACAACCAGTAACAATGAAGGTGTCATCTGAAAAAGGAAGTTTTCTTTTGCCATTGCAAGTGAAAATGGATGTGGGGTTGAAGAAATTATTCTGAACTGGTCACAATACTACTGATACTTAGTACTTCAAAACCCCCACATGGGCTGCTGGAATCCCAATGTGGGGAGAAGGAGGAAGACACCCTGCAGAGACTCATTTGAGTTAGAGAAGGGTTGCATGAACGAGAACATCTGCATGCTTGAACCCCCTCCTTTTGCTTTCAACTAGTTTTGGTAAAACGAGCCTTTCTGCAGGTGCATTATCATACAGCCAGTCTGATGAAGAAATTAACAAACCAGTAATGCAGAAACCCTCTGTCACAGAATCACATCTGTGAGGTGTCTGTGCTACCTCATCAGAAGCAGTGAATGCCCAGTAACTCACAAAGTGCCCTCTGACCTACCTGAGCCACACCACACCTCAGCCAGGTGGCACTCGCTCTCCCCAGGCTCCTTGCACAGCTCCACCACATCTCTGCAGGTTGTTTCGGGGGTGACCGGCACCTCAGTGAAGTGCTGCTCATTGTTACTGAGGTACACGGTCAGAAACATCTGGAAAAGACAAAGGCAACAGCACACGGTTACTTTATAAACACAAAGGACCTTGGGGTCACAACCCTCTCATTAAACGCATTCTTTCCAACACAGTTATAGAATTTATCAACTAATGTGCATACAGATTTCGAAACTAAAGCAAATTTCTTTTTAAGGTATAAGCAAAAGACATTAAAGAAGTAATCCCCTGCTCAACAAAATTACATTGCTGGAGGATTATCTGGTTTTAAATCTGGACCTACTTCTCCTTGCTTCTCTCAAGGTGAGGTGTTGGAACCCCTCCCACCTTACTATATGTATATACCACACCCAATTGACGCAGCAGCAGAAACAGTCATCTGGAGTTCAGAAGTACTCTTTATAGTGAAAAACAATGGTAATTATGCCTGATATTAAAAAAAAGATCAGAGCTTACTACATAGGCAGTGAAGTGGAAACATAATTTGCATTTCTGTAACACATTTCATCAGGTTTCTTAGAAACACAAGTCGACTTGCTATTCCCTTAGTCTCAGTCTGAATACAAGGTTCCCCCCCAAACACCATTCACAGGAAAGCAAGGATATTTTACTTGGCTTCCTCTTCACAGCTGCACAAGGATCCTTCATTTCTGGTTATTCTGTTTAAACATATCACACAGCTAGATGTTAGTCTTGCTCATGTATTGCCTGCCACAACTACAAAACAATCACTCTAAAGTATTTGTTGCCATATTTGATAGAAAACATTGATGATTATTGTCCTTGAACACCATCTCTCTGTGTGCTATTAATATTAAACTACTACCAAAGTTTAGCAGCTAGCTAAAACTACATGTCAGTTCTCTTCTGAGACCTATTCTCAACTTCAGTATCAACTGGCTGCTAGTTGCAGGAATTTCAGCAACACAAAAATCAGTCAAATATCTCCAGAAAGCAATTAGTCCACTAGGCATTTCAAGCAATAGAAAACTACACAATTCAGTCTTTTTCATACAGCTGGAAAAGTTGTTTTCTCAGGAAAAAACACAAATCCGTGTCTGTCCTCATTTTTAGAAGGTGAAAGGAGTATACATCATTACAAACAACTGTCCAAGGGTCAAAAAAGAGGTAAAAAAAAGCCCATTCAAACAAAGCAAGAGAGGTATAAATACACACTGAAATACATTTAAATAATCAAGAGCCCCACAACAAAACCAGAAGCATTATTTCTGTGATTTTATGTAAATACACTGAAGTGAGTACTCTTTTTGCTACTACAAAGTGAAATGCAGCTCTATCTTCTTCACGGTTTTAAGAACCCACTCTGGGGGATTCTTCCAGAATACAACCATGCACACTTATATTCCTGATGCCTCCAAAGCCTTTCCAGGGCTCTTCTGAGTGCCAAGATCCCCCTCATCCCTATGAGAGAAGCTGTCTTTACTTTCAAACACGTCTGTGAAAACACTCCATGCTCAGCATGTCTTGTTACACAGAGTGCAGGTATTTGGCCCACTTGTGGCAGTACAAACACTTGCAAAGTGTCTCAGGCCCTGGCACTGCACCAGGCTTAGCATGAAGAGCACAAAGCATTTCTGACCTCTGGTTTTGCCCAGCTCTCCAAGACAAGGGTTTCTGATAAATTCCTAAATACCTTCTACACACATTCACAGAGAGCTCAAAACTGCCTGCAATCTTTAGGAAAAGAGCTAAATTCCCCCCAGCCATCTCCTCGTCACATTATTGGGAGGGACACACCAAAAAAACCAGCAAATAAACAAACAAAAAAAAACAAACTTGGAGCTTGTGAGTAGGGAAATTAGGTGAGAGTGTGAAAAACGCAAAGGCAGCAATGAAATTCTGGTTACTGCCTGATGGAAGCTGGAGAACCCTGCGGAGAGCAGGCAGGCAGATGGAGGGGGATACCCAGTGTTTGAGGATTTGTAGCTTGAACTAAGGCTGCTGTTGCTCTCTCTGCAGTCCCTCTCTTGGAGGGAGGGGAACATGCTGCCTGCCAGGCAGGGTCACAGCTGCTCACCCAGGGCAGCAGGGCATTTGTTATAGTGCTGCTCCCCTCTCTGGTATGCTGTGTGTGGGCCAGAGCTGTGGCAGGCAGGCAGGCAGGATCAGTTCACCACACACACTTATTATATAGTAAAGATAGGCACAACTGTTCTGCTGTTTACGGCACAGTGAGGTACTGACCTAAATTAAGAGACAAAGCTTTCCAAGCAGGAACTCTGACACTTGGCTTTAATTTTTTGTCACTGAACACACAACCTTTTGGATGCGGCGTTTCTAGAGGAGACTGACAGTGAAGGATGCCAGGTGCAGCCAGGTAAGAATGTCTCTTTACCACAAAAACTAGGGCAGAAGAGTATAAAATAAAAAAAGAGGCTCCCAAACAGCTTTAAAGCAGGCTTATTCAGGTGTAAAACACTTCAACCCTTCACATTTAATGCTGTACAACCTCCAAAAGCTACCAAATCGCACAAATAACATTTGTTAGCTTTAAAAGATGAGCTCACAGATGGGAATTAAAAGCAAATTATAAAAACCATAGCATTATACACAAAGCAGACCTAATTTGACCCTAGCACGGCTGTTCACTCTTCAGTGTGCCTGTCTATATCCAGTTGTTAATCCTTGGGATTTAGCAATACAGACAACTACCCAGGAAGGATCACGAGTTGCCATTTCCATCCACAATGCTCAGGATAATTACTAATACATTAAGCCAAGAGCACTCAAACCTGCTGTGTTGGGGGCCATTTCTGGGACTTGGTAGTATCTGCATTACCTTTATCCCACATATTCTAGGAACCGAGAGGAAATAAAAAAAAAAAAAAAAAGGGCAACCAATCCCTGTAAATTCCTTAAAAACATACTTCAAAGTCCTTAAGAGTCTAAAGCAAATAAAAGGTTATGACACTGTTGTTACCTCATTCTGCTTCCCTTTAGCTCCAGGGACAATGCTGAGATGCTTAAATTCTCTAAGTAGCTGTGCTCCTCCTCTCACACCGAAATCGTGGTCACATCACCACTGCCTGAACACCTGCGAGGTGTCCTGGGCTACCCTGCTCCCCACCCAGCCACAGCAGAGCCCAGGGCAAGCTCTGACCACGGAGTATCCACCACAGAGACGCCTCTCCCCGGAGATGAGCAGGAAAGGTCAAGAAATTGCTGTGAACCAAAAGCCTCCTGTGGCTTCCCAGTGCTGCTCATCACCCTTGGTGGCTGGCACCACTTCACACCGAGATCCCAAGAATTCATCCTCCTCCCGGGAAGGGTTCAACTGTGACGTTCATTAATCACTCTTCCAGATAGTTTACATGGCTGTTTTATTGCTGTGGGGCAAGGGAAAACAAAGGAAACAAGAATACCCTCATGACACCTCGTTCAGAAGTTGGAATCCTGTAGATTGCATCAAGCTAGAGCACAAAGCAGTCTCTTGCTCCTCCCAGAAACCAAAGACTTAGGACAGTTACACACAAGCATCCAGGAATTTAGAAGGAAAAACACCCCAACATGCAAAAAATTCAGTTTCAAGATAGGCGGAAACGAAAGGCTTGACAAAAAACAGGAGAGGAAGACAAATCACGTCAAACCTTGGACTTTTAAAGACAGCATCAAGGCAATACTGAAATATCTGACAATTGCATATAACCTCGGATCAGGGTCTTTTTCCTCTACAAACTTTTAAAAAATGAGTTTTAGGAATGCCCAGCATACAGACTGAGCATTTTTAATCCACACTCAGGTCCCTAAGTAAGTTCTAAAGATTTCCTCCTTATTTGCTGCCTCAAAGACATACAGATTATTTATAGGTACTGAAAAGCTATAAAATGTAAAAGCACTGCAATACTGTGGTGTGTTTGGGAGAAACCAGGGATGTGTTGTGTACCTACTGAAGCAGTTCCTTTTAAAATCACATCACAGATTTCAGCTGACTCTGCTACAGCTTAGAAAATAAAAGTTTGCAGTTATGGAGCCACCAAATGAGGCTGTTCGATCGGATGCACCAAGGGCATCAAAGAGATGACCAAGGTCATACGAGCTACAGCAAGAGAGAGCTTTTGCAAGGAATGACTGCAGTGTATGACTTACAAACAACTGGGTGGCAAAGCAGAGTACTGAACATAAAGGAGGACTTCATGTCTAAAAAAACCCCTGCCACTAAAGACACAAATATAATAAAATTCAAATTGGTATGAATTACAACTTTGAGTTGCCTCAGCATGAAATACATCATTTTGTTTCAACTCATGTTACTCATGCATCACCTCCAACTACAGCCTCCAAGTCTGGAATGTAACACACAGAAAACAATATAAAAAGAAAGCAACCAAACAAGAGGACAGAAGAGGGCATGAAATAAAGCAAGTCATGCCCCATTTTATAAATCTCCTCTCTTCTGCACCTCAGTCCCAAACAGCCTTACATTTACCTGCAAATCTGATCCATTCATTGCTAAGCTCATCAACAGGATCATTTCATACAATTACACCAATATTAAATATTACAGGTCTCAACATCTGCAAATACATTTTCAACTGAAAGTAAAATATTTAAGAATGGCTAACTCCACAGAAGTGCAAGGCTATGACCACACCACATTTTGGTTCATGCTTTGTTGCAGTATACAAAACAAAACCAACAACAACCCAAACCAAAACAAAAAACCAAAACAACCAAAAAAACACCAAAGCCACAAGAAATATCTTCCAAACACATTTGGAATATTAACCTGAGCGAACATGCCTTATAATTCACATCCATCCAATGAGATATCATTTCATATCAAAGGCCTTGTATCACTCTTCTCCTTAGATCAGAAGGCCTCAATTATTGATTAAAGGGGGGAAAACAGAAATGCAATTTATTTTTCAGCTTTGATGGTGTTTCTGTAAGGATAAGACTTCTCTTACTCCTGAGTTATTATGAAGCTGATGTCACACATCCTGGGTATAAAAGGATGCTAAATTGGACATTTTCTAACTAAAATACAAACAACATTCAATTATTCAGGGAAACACTACTACAGTGCATGATCCAAATTAAAATACAAACACTTCATTAATTCCTGAAACTATCTGAGTTTAAAGGCACATACTTACCCCCACCCCCCACCCCAGCATTCCAGTGAAAAGATCTAACTCAGATCATAAAATGTCAGCAATGGACAACAATCAGCAAAACTCAGACCCTTGTAAAATATTATAATCAAGTAGAGAATATATTTTTAAAAAATAACACCTTAACACTGCGTTTCCGTATTTACTAAATTTCTAACTTTATGCAGCCTTCCTGCACAGCATGTAACATACAATACAAACTGTGGCATCTATTCACAAAGTATTCTTCATCTTCAAAGCATCTTATGACCAGGAAGTCATGACACAAGCAAGTAGTTTCCTACTTTACAGGCAGGGAAACTGAGGCATACAAGAAGGCAAAACCAGAGACAATCACATTGTTTGATAGCCAAACAAGCATACTGCCTCTGGAAATCATGATTCATTTCAATACCTCGCATTAGAGCTAATAACCTAATTCTGTACCACATTCCATATTAGCTGCATTTTAGACCAAAACCTAATACCCTTGAACCACTCATTACTGGTGTTGAAGGTTTTTATATTTCCACAGCACAGCTAAATAATGGTCTTAGCTTGCATAACAAATCTTGGCTCTCATTTTTAAGGAGGCATTAAAAGTCACTCTGAAAGTATTTTCAAACCTCAACAATTCTAATATTCTAGGAATTTGCATCATGAACTAACATGTAGTTTTAGAAGTTAGTTTTAGTTAGCTGAAAAACTAGCAACATAGAAATTTTATAATTACTAGAGTAACTATCATATCTCAAGTAGGTGACAGAAATGAGAAATAAATGCTTTCACCCACCGTTTTAACCGTAAATGAGTCTTCCCTGATAAATAAAAAACCCCTCCAAATAAAAAGCTTTAAATGGAAGTATTGCATCTTACCTAGTGGGAACACTGATGCTGCACCCTCCAGATGGCCACAAAGAAATCAGCAGCTAAAATAGGTATTTTTGCTGACTTGATGCAACTTTCTAAACAACAGAAGACAGCCTGCACAACAGCACATTTTCCTGATCTGATAAGCAGCATTCAGAGCTGGTGCGCAGTTATAGCTCTCCATTCAATGCAAAGTGCACCACAATAATAGAGTAATTCAGTGATTCTTTTGCATGAAGTTCCTCAGAACCTGAAAACAGTCCTTGAGGAGGCAACATCCTCTCTTTATTGCGCTGAAAGATTAAGGTAAGCAAAAGATTAAGGTAAGCAAAAGATAATAATAGACTTACTAGAAGAGGCACACGGGATGATTGCTATCCCTGATCCTTTTCATATTCAGCTCTCCAATAAAGGTTCAACAGAAATGCAGAGTAAAGTTTCCTATTTGTCCACAGCCACACCCAACCACTTGGAGTTCAGTTCTTGCCATCTCACCCGCTGCATACACTACTCCATTTATATTGTACTGGCTTTTGGCCATAAATACGAGAAAGGAAGTTATGATGCAAGGTAGGTGGAGTACAGTAGGAAGCACCATGGGATTGTTCAGATTATTCCCAGTCTATATAAAGCACAGCCCTTTTCCCTTTCAATTGTATCGCAGCAGAAAACAAGACTGAGCCTTACTCTCAATGGCATAGTAGTTTCTGCTTGTAGATTATTTCAAAGATAATTTATCATGCATTTGTATTTTATCTTTGGTAAAAATGTCAATTTTTTCCAAGACTTAAAATACAATGTACATCTATGTGCGCTTTGAGGGAGTTGGGGAAAATGAGCTGGAAATAGCAAAAGGAAAGCTTTGCTCTCCCTTTCCTTTTTATTCTCCCTCTTATCCTTAATGTAGAGAGAACAGAATCAAAGCCATCTGCTTTTGGTATACGCTAGTTAAACTGGGAAAACACTACAGCACAAACGCCACCACATTACATCTCACTATCAGGCATGCATCTGAATCATCATTAGGGGAATCTGAAGAGCTGCAAGGAAAACAGCCCCAGTTCTGGCCAAGTATTGTTACTGCCTGAAATTAATGGATGTTAGTTTGCAATCCTTCTCCTTCATGGACTGCAACCTCAGTGCTTCAGTTCAGACTTATTGATGAGGAAGATCAATTACAGTCTTCCTGCCAAACCTTGCAGAAAATAATCATCATCTTAAAACATCTTAGTTTAGCCGTTTTTATTTTGTGAAACCTACCAGGCATAGCTCAGGATTGGTAAATACAGGATTCCTGACCTACATCCCCCGTCTTTGAGTAGATTATTATGCACGAGGTCACTAAGAGAGCTTTCCCAACAAAGACATACTTTGAACACAAGTTACGTCTTCCAATTTCATAATTTTCTTCAAGCATTTTCATACACCAGAAAGCAAAAGTCCTCCCATAAGCCAGACACCAGAAGGTTCTGTGAAAATGAAGTTATTTTGGATGAACAAACACTAAGCACAGGAGCAACATAACTCCCTGCTCCTTGGTTGAGATACCATTTACCACACAAGGTAAGAATGTTTCAAACAAACACAGCTTTTCAAGTCACCTATACTTTTGCAAGTATCTATTGCAACATCAGCATTTAGTAGGAAAAAAACATTATCTCAAAGATATAAACCAAACAAACTGGCCTGTAAGATATATAAACTAAGTTGGTTTCAGTAACACACGCAGGAAACCACAGCCTTTTACTAAGCACCCACATTTGCCAGCACATCACGTAAAACTCATTCTGCTCAGACCTGAATCCACACTTGGATTTGCACCAATGTAGTCAAACAACTGCAGGAATTCAGAGTAAACAAACCCTGAATATAGTCTTCATATTATACTACATGGCAGCATGTTCACAGATCCCTTACCACTGTCATCTGTGAAGCTCCTCTCCTACAAAGTAATCCCCTCCTACCCCAACATACTCTTTCCTTTTCTCCCCAAATGCTTTCCCGTGGCTCCTTACAGACACTACTTTTGCAGAGTTGTACACTTCACCAAAACCTGCCGCAGGTTGACTGTCAGAAAAGCAAGCCTACACATGGTGTTTGGGCTTGTAGTGTTGGTGTCCTACTTGGAGCTCACTCCTGCTCCTGAAGTCAGCAAAGGAGAATTGGATCTTTGGAGGCTCACCCCTTCAGGCAGAGCCTGCCTCATCTCCTGCCTTCAGCACATTTGGTTATACACATTTGGTACACGAGGAGAAAGAAATTAATATTATTTTCAGGCAGATAAAAATGATACCATGCCATTCTTACAATAGATACTATGGAGTGGGAAAGGAGAACAGTCCAACTCATACAACGTAACCACAGGGGGTTATAGTTGCTCCTCCTCTCATTCTTCGGCATCCCAACATGAGATGTGCCTAATAGGAGCCCAAAGCCAATGCCACATCCAAGCATAATGAGTGGGGTTATGAACTCAGGCTTAAGTCTGAATCATCCTAATTTTCTGTACTTGCGTCAAACCTAGAGGCAGTCTTTGCATTAAAAAAAAAAAAAAGAATAGAAAGAAACTAAGCTGCTCTCACTGCTCTAGAGCTTTGCATCCCCCCATTGAGAATAAGCATTAGGTTCTCTTGGCCTCCAAGATGGCCAGAGGCCAATAAAGGGCCATATTAAGTGTGCCCTGTTGGGACTTGTGAGAATTACATCTCTCAAACCAGTCCCTTAAAACATATGTCCATTCTCACAGTGAAAAGAAAGGCTAGTGTTTTTCCTGGTAATAAAAAAAGACTTTGTATGAGACAAAACCCTTCAAAGAGAAAAGCAAAAACACGTCCGTGTCAGGGATGAAAGCATATTTAACACAACCTACACAAACAACACAGGCTATCACAGTAATCTGGCACCTGCACCACCCACACCGCACCACCCACTGCCTTAGACACCAACTCTTCCTGAGTTTAAAAATATTCATTTTCTGCTTTTCCAGCCAACACATAGCAATCTTACCAATAAAAAGACAATCAACATTCATTGAGCAAGCATTCCAAACACAGCCCATCAGAACATGCAAGGCAAATCCACATTTATCATACAGCAAGTACCTATCCATACATCAACAAATTTATTACCTTCTATTTACTGGTACCAGGAGGCTGTGCTGGTGGGAGCACCCATAGGGAAGTCAGAATATTGAAGCAGAAAAAGAGGATTTTATTTTATTTGTGTGAGTCAAGTTCTAGCTAAAGCAGTTTAAAAAAATAAAGAACAAGAGAGCAGAAGGTTTGTGATATAAGAGCAACACAAATCATGTAGTGAGTCAGTGAAAAAAAGAAGCATAGAACACTCATTTACTCCAAATCCAGCAACATCATAGAGCTCAGTGCCAAACACTTTTGAAAACACATCATGTTCGTCACTACTCCAGGAAAACAGCTGCCAAAATCCACGTCCTGCCTCCATGAAACAGAGCAACAACCAAACCAAAACACTCGTGACGTGCAAAGGTAGGTCAGAAAACACACCATTTGTGGCACCTGAAACAATGACACATTTAACCACACAGGTAACTCCAGTGTGGGAAAAGTCACAGGACACTGTTTGGGCTGTTCTGTGATACACCCTGATCACTCTTCTATTCTAGAGTGCATTACTACAATGTGAAACTCAGAGGCATTTGAACACACCAGAGGTTCACATCTCCTTTATGCTGCAACTCCAGAACAAGCTACTCAGCCATCTGCCTTCAGGACAAGCAACAACCAAACCAGGAGTTTCAGACCACACAGCACAACAGTGTGCGTGCTTTACTGCTCTCAGAATCAGGTCTGATTTCCTCTGTATTTTCTGCTAGGATGCAGAGGCTTCCTGTTACATGAGCTTCTCAGCCTCTCCAGAATAAATTGTATGTATATGTTAGTCCAACTTAACCCTTGCAGGGAGAGAGAATACACAGAGACGGTGGAGAAATTCCCATCGATTACCAACTCTCAAGACAGCATGGAGGTTAAGGAAAACATAGGGTACCATCTGACTGCTACAGCTCAGCCAGCCTAAATGATGAGCTGAGAGAGGCACACCATGGTCTTCTCAAAGTCTGCCCCCTTATGTACACAGCCACATGGCAAATCACCTCGACCATGTAAGTCTTTTAGTTGGTTATTGCCTTTAGTGTAAGAAGCATTTCCTCCCAGACATCACCCAACTCCTTACTAAATTCAAGGGGAAACTACAAAAGACACATGGCTTTGGGTGTGGATGGAAACCAAAGGAACAAGACCATCCATTTGAGCAGCATCCTACTATTAAATTAATTAGGTGTAATGTCACACCACACCTTTGCAGAAGGGCAGCTCTTTCCAACTCACCATCAGCTCTGGGTGGGTACACACTCCTGTTGCAAATGAAGTGCACCTTGAAGAATGACCTTCACTTGTCAGACCCAGATGACTGCCAGCATACAGGGCATTGCAGGCAACCAACATAGCCAGCAGCCATGCCAAAGACAACCAGCATGAAATGCCTGTACTTGGTGATCCTATCTATTTGACAACAGCTGATATTATTCAAAGCCACAAAAGGGTTTTGTCCTACCACTTCTGGGCTGCAAACACACAGGAAGCCATTAGTGACTGAAACAGCACACATTCAGCTGGCACAGGGGACACATTGAGCTTTTGCACCAAAACAGACCGATCTTCCTTGTTATTTTGCAAGTTAAAAGGAATCAGTGGGGCTATTCCAACACTGGAAACGATGGATAGCCAGATGGTCTTAAGCTGACCACATTATAATGGGATACATAAAACTACAGCAGAACTGGGAAGGAGAAATCTTGCCCCTTCAATCAGCCCATTAGCCCAAGCACCCTGCTTGATCTAACCTTTGCTCCTGTAACATGGAGCTCTACATGCTTTAAGTTTTACCGAAAACATTCAGCTGCTGTAACAGAAGCTGCAGAAGGGTGGCAGATTGCAGAGTTGATCATTGTCTGACAGGTTTTATTTAAGTGCAGCTCAGTCCCCAGAGCTCTTCCCCGGCAATACCAGGCTCTGCACAGACACACCAGATGAGAATTGAGGAGAGAGCAGTTCATCAGGGAAGGCAGCAGGCTTGCTGGGTGGCTTTTGGCTTTACATGTTGTCACACCAAAGTCATACACAATGAGCTTTGCAGATGGCCTTGTATGAAACAGTGGTTGCTTAGGTGGCATCACACCTATTTTAAATAAATTAAACAGAGTTTAATCAAATAACATTTACATTATGCTGGGCTCCTCTTGTCCCAAGAATTTCAGAATTGTCCCTCTCAGCCTGTCGCTATTGGGCTGTTCGTTCAGCTTCCCTGGAGGCAGAAAACTTCTCTAACCCAACATTACCAAATACTATTCACAAGACAAGCACTTTAAATAACAATGGTTTTGTGCATCACAGGTAAACCACTGCAGAAGGGTCTCTTGGGCAAGACCTACATACAACAGCAGAGGAATAACAATGCAGAGGCAAGAAGCATGGAGTGCTGTTTCCGTAGCTTCCCTGTACAAACCTTTACTTGTAGTAAAATGCGTTTTCAAAAGGCTGAAAGATACAGCATGGCTAATGCTGATCAAGTGGCTACAGGGCAGCATGACAAGCAAGCAACATTCTTCAGAAACACGGCTTGTGCATGACCTTTCCAGCTTCTGGTATTTCACAGGAAAGCTCTGTGGCATTCTCCAAGATGGTATGGAGCATTTGGACTGGTCCCTACTACACACTCTGCCTTTCACGACTCAGTGACACCTCCCTCTCTCTGTCACAGCCAGAAATCAGTCATTCCCTGCTATGTCAGCTTTTCCTGAATACTTGATTATGTTGAGACACACACAGTTTTACTACAGCTGAGATCAGAGAAGCTCTAACAAATTCTAGAAATACCATCCTTTAGAGGTTCCACCCCGCCCTAAGATGCCCAAAGATGGCAACAATGGGTTTCACTTTCCTGGGAAAGTCTGGCAGGAGCTATCAGTCACTGCTCTGCATGGCTCAGATGCTGATCTGGGCGAAATTCTGCATTCAGGGCAGCATACACTTACACAGGATGGAGAGCAGGGTGAAAAACAGGTCTTGGCACACACTTTAAAAAAGGAAAAAGCACACCAGACAAGTCACCACACTCAGGCAGCATGGAAATTAGCAAGTTATAACTGTGCATAGGTATGACAGAAACAGCCAAAGAAGAGACATAGTCACAGCAGGTATAAGCCTTCCTGTAGATTTCTGTGTGATTTCTAACCCAGTCAATTGCCCCGACTTCAACTTTGTCCATCAAAACTAATAAATAGGGGTTGAGATCCCTGTGTGCCTTGCTAAAGAGTCTTGTGGCTACTGAAACCCAAGAAGGGGACAATTACCTTGCAGAAGGTCGAGCCCCCACACTTTGAGAATGCAAGAGGGATACTCTACAGCAGTGTTTATGTGTAGCCTTTCAGCTCCCTGTCCACACACAGCATGGCTGCAATCTGTTCACACACTCATGGGTTTGCTGCTGCACTGGAGGTTTGGTGCAGAATAGAGCTCAAATGGGGTAAAAATTACAGCACTAAAAAAGAACCCACTGAAGAAGATGGAAAAATAAAATATGGATTTTTCTCTTGTAAATGACAAAAGGAAAATGAAGGTAAGGTAAGAAAAATACACAATTTCAGAGACTCTTCTTAGCTTTCAATTTAAAGAAACAATGGGATTTAACACTCTTAATGCAATAGAGAAAAACTAGTAATCTAATCTTAGATCTAAATTACTCCTTAAGCAGTTAAGCCTCACAAAATAAAAGTATCAAAAGACAAGGGAAATTTCTTAACTTATTCAACACCCAAAAACCCAAAACCCACATGCTGCCTTATATCCAAGCTATGCCTTAAACGATGAAATAGGAACACTGACTTCAAACACAATTAAAGGATTTATGAACAAGCACCTCTTTTGAGGACTATTCTCAAATGTGGAGCACAACAAACTACCACCAAGGTTCTCTTCCCATTTGTGATTAACCCTATAGAAGTAAGGGTGCAGGCAATGCACTTACTGTAAGATCATTTAAAAACTTGCATTGGATACAAGAGACTTGTATTCCAGCTGCACCACAATGTACCAGTTGGTTTGACTCCACAGGTCTCCCAAATTCCAGGCTGAACTCACTGCATGACCTTTAACAAGGGGCTTGAGCTCCCTGCACCTTCTGCTCACTTTATTACATGTTATAATCCTTAGCAGTCAGCATTTTACAGACCAAATGTTTGATATTGAATAACTCAATAATTTCAGGAGCTTTCAAGTCAGCTTTCAGTCAATTCCATGTAAATGTGCCCATGTTTTTGCATGTGTTTGGGTATTATAACCCAGATACATTGCAGATAAAGGCTTTTAAGACTCAATTTTATAACCAAACCAACCACATAAAATGAGAGATAACTGCAGTACATGCTTGATTTTAAAATATTTACACTCTGCAAAAGGATGAAATAAAGATGTAAGAGTTGGATTAAAAAAACCCAACCTAGGAAAAAAAGGAAAGTTTTCCCCTAGTTCTCCTTTTTAAAATATACACCAATAAAAGCTAGGGCACTGCACACAGCCATCCACCAAAGGACCATATCATATGATATGGAAGCACCACAGTGGCGTAGAAGAAATCAGTACAGAAACAACACAACCAGCTCAAAAAATTCTTGGTATTAACGCCACAACAACAAAAAACCAAAGGGTCATCCTTAGACAGCACTGGGTTCAACATCCACATAATACTATCGCTATGGTGAAACAACCAATGAGGACACATGCATGACTAACTCTAAACACCAGCAGCAAGATCCTGAATATTAATGATTAACAAAATGCAAACAGCAAAAGCGGAAGGCCAGTTTCTGCCCTGGAACATGTCAGAGTCACAGTTGCTGCTCTGTCCCCAAGTCACTCCCTCTTCCCTCTCCATGAGCATTTATCCCAAACTACAGCAAGTTATCTAATACTGTTTCAAACAACATTTCAGATATTTCAGACTTTTCAGAAAAGTCTGAAACCTCTAAAATAGTTAAGCAGTAGTGACTAAGATAATTAAGTATACTTCTCATGGTGTCCAGGATTTCCAGTGACCTTTATACACAGTATCATCCCACTGTTTGGGAACTGAAGATCAAAAAGACTTTGCCTGACTCACAACTGACTAAGCTGAGTGAAACCAGGCCTGAAGATAATAAAACTGTGAGCAAAGAGAACACTTTTATCTGCTCTTTACTGCATGAAACGGGAGCATCCTCCAGTTTCCAGAGCACTGAGTAAGTTTTTACACTTCAGAGGATGGAGAAAGCCCACAGATTGATTAAAAGGGTCTGGTGGTTCCTTTGTTATCACTGGGCACATGCAAGAAGTGCTTCTCCAGCTGTGCCACCAAGCCACAGGAGGCAGCTTGAGTCGGTTTCCTCGGGGTTATCCAACTCCTCCATTCGGAGAGTCTCTATGGCAGCAAGGCACGACTCTGCCCATAATTAAACAAGCTCAGTGACACGCACAGTGGGAGAGAAAGGAGAGTCCCCAAGGCAGATTGCTAACAAGGACAGAGGCTAGACAAATGAAGCACTTTCAGGACTGTTTCTTAATCAATAATTTGAAAGGAATGTCAGGCACATTGCCATTCCACTAGTTTATTTTGCTGAAATAACCTTTATACCCGCCTCTTTTAAAGTCCAACTGACTTGCATGTAAATTAATCCCACAAAGCAGACTAGCTCACTACTAAAGCAGAGATCCCATCTGACAACACTGGGAAGCAGAAAACAAAACAAAACTCCATGAATTATCCACCCATCCCAGACCTCATGACTGCATACTAGCCCTTGAAACTGTACACGCAAGAGCCCCACGAGGCACTCACACCCCGAACTGTAGAATAGATCAGAAGCAGCATAATTAGCTGTTCCCATGGCCTCCACAGCTTGATCTGGTGTGAATTTGTAATACTGCCCTTCCCCCATTTCTGATAAAAGCCACACAAAGAAACAAAGCTATTTAACACACTGTTGCATAATATAACACAGATTGCAGATGGAGGGCTAAGGTATTAAAAAAGTTATCTGAGAAATTAAATGCATTTAAAAGTATCCCTGGAACAATTATTCACTGTACAGGGGGGGAAAAAAAAAAGAAAAAATATCTTGTAAGAACATGAAGAGAGGGGAGGGGCAAAAGAAAAAGAGAACTCTGGGAACCTTAATGCAGTGTTCTCTATTGACCATCAAGACAGGTCACAGTCTGTAAGAGAAATGCAAGAGCTTTGATAAGTTTAGAGCTAAGAAAGCTCAACAAAACAATCACCTCAGCTTTGTTCAGCATTCTAGACAAAACACTTAAACAATGAGTACCACCTTAAACTGCTTGAATAAAATATTAAAACTTTTATTAAGTGGAAATTCAGTTAAAAGAACACACAATAAACGAAATCCTTCAATCAGATGAAGATATGAGGCATAATCTCAGAAGAGTTCAGTCTGAAACCCCATTCATGCACTGAAATCCATGAAAGCAGACAAGAAAAACAGCATTAATGACTGATAAACCTGATCAGAGCTTAAATAATTAAAAGACCAAAGGAAACAAGGCTCCTACAGTTCACTTATTGTTATCATAACAAACTCCGCTGGGGGTCAGTTTGTGTATAAACTTATAGCTGCTCATCTTACAAAGTGCAAGAGATCCATTTCTGCTAAAAGTTCTTTAGTTAAACTGCCAGAAAAGTGTTTCCTAAGAAAATTGCCAACGATGGGTTACTACTACACTACTTCAGTAATTCAGAACTCATATGGCAGTTTAAATTAGGAGCCTAATGGAACAAGCAAAACAACTTGAACTGTGGGGGATGTTAAGGGTAAAAAATACACAAATGCACAAAGTATGGAGCATTCAGCAATGAAAATACGTACTTTAAGTGCAGTGCTCATTGGGCACAGCAACTTTGAGAAGACCACTTGGGACAAGATGGTCAACAGGGAGGAAAGCATAGCTCCTTAGGATACCAAAGTTGAAGTGTTACACTTAAAAGTGCAGATTAACTTAATTAGAAAAGAACACATGGCTATCAGGAAAGTTCAGATTCAGAAATTTCAGTAATTTCTGATGACAGAAGGCAAAACTTGCTGTGGAATTTAAGTGCTCTCCATTCTGCCAAGTTAGCCCCTAACAATATAGCTGCATGTCTGGATCCATCCTGATCTCAAGGAGGCCTCCAGTAACTCCTGCATGCAATTTAAATTCCAAAACGGACTCTTATCTACATCGAGGGGGTTTGATCCAAGAATTTCTCTGGGCTTTAAAGGGTAGCTCAATCTGTTTTACCTCCCACTATCTGACACAAAAAAATTTAAAAAAATAAACCCCAAACATTCATCCAGCACGCATAATGACGCAAATTATTTCTCAATACATGTTCATTTTAGAGTAATAATATAAGGGAGAAAGACCAATTATGCTGCAGAAAAATATGCTATTTTAGAAAGCGTTTCCAGCTCCTTTTCACTACTTAACAGTACCAGTCACACTCCCACAAGCCTTCACAGATGAAAGGTGAGACAACTTCACACAGCTTGCCAGCATTAACCCTGCTATTACCTTCATCAGTACAGCTACACACAAATTACTTCATAGTACACCCTCATGCAGACGTTCAATCACTGTCCTGACATATGGTTCCAGCAGCAGTTTAGCTCCTATCTGTCATTACCACAAGGAAAACATTCCCATTCCAGGGTTGTCTCCCAAGAGCAGGAGTAGCTGTGCTCCTCCAGCAGTTTCCCAGCCTTTCACTGGCAGCTACTCAGAGGTGAATTCCTGGCTGGGCTCACATTGCCTGTATTCCCCACTTGGGGTCACACACTGCTGTTTAATCCCTCGCCCACACTATCTTCTGGAACACAGGAGATGGATCTGCAGCTGAGAGTTACAAACCTTACACAGGCCATTTTATTTGCAGGCGGGGAAAAGAAAGGGACATCTTGAGAAATGTTAAGAAACAAAACATTTTGTAGACGGTTTAAGGCCAGCCTACTACTCATTCAAACAATGCAGATAAAGATACTCAAGTCCATGAGCACCTCATTATCACATAAATACTAGACGACTTACTGTCAGCTCCTTTCTGACTTCCTTCAAACCCTCAATTCTCTCCCACCCCAAAGTGTTATTTTCTTTGTTAAAAGAGAAATGAGATTGTATTAACTAAAAGATTAGGAGGAAACCTGCAGAAGTACTTACAAAGAAAAGATAAAGAATGACTACTGACAGTGCATTTTCCACACCTTCACATTCACGTGAGAATATTTGATATAAAATGCTTTCAAAGTGGAAAATGGCTGTTTATGTGTCCTGCTGTCAACTGACCACTTCTGTAACATCCTTCTGCACTTTTGGAAATCTTATCCCTCTGAACTGAGATTTTCTTGGTTTGGGTTGTTGTTGGGGGTTTTTTGTGGTTTGTTTTGTTTTGTTTTTTACGATGAATTAAAGTTTAATATCATGATACTTATATTTTTAATTCCTTAAGCCACTTTGAACCTTCACAAATCTTTAATTATTCACAGTAAACACAATGTGAAAAGGCTGTATTCATCCCTTTATTTATGGGTTAAACAGAATCCCTAATGAGGTGAGTCATGAGCCAAAGAGAAGTCTGAGCCACCGGGGCAATGAATACTCTGGAACTTGTCACCTCCAAATGCTGATGGAGTAAGACTGCTCCTGCTTGTTTTCTCCTTTATTTAAACTCAATGACAAGGAACTCGCCAGCAACAGCATCTCTTGGAGATTTCACTGTTATATGAGGGCGCTTACCTAGCTCAGTTTTGACAGGAATTGAATTAACACCTTATTATATTTACTGCTTGTTCTCCCAAGTTTTCATAGGCAGACAACACCACTGTTGCACAACACCTTAGCTATTTAATCTGTAGTTAGGCTCATATTCTCTGTGTTCCTCCCTCATTAGCTACAGCAATAGTCACCCAGCCTTCTCTAGTGTTCTGCGAGATCAAATTATCGCTCATTACTCCCTCCTAATTGCAGAGGAAGAACCTCACACTTACAACAAAACAAGCTTCCCTGAAACACCCACGTCCTTTCTGCATGGATTCTCAGTTTCACCTTTGAGTACAGTCCCTTTCTCACTGGATTCACTCAGTTCGTGAAGAGTTAAACTGGAAATAATCTTTAATAGAAGAATGCTGTTTAAAGAACTACCTCTGCGTGCAAAGCTAGTCGGCATGGAGCTGGGGAAGACAGGCTGTATGGCCCGGGGGAGGATGGCACAGACAACACTTTAAAGCACCCTCAACTCGCACTAAACAGGTACTAAGCTTGTCGGAATTTCCTGTACTTATTCCAGTTTCTCTGAACAACAGAACACGGATTTCACGGGCCATTCCTGCTGGTAAAACCAGGTATTTAGTGGCAGGTGTACTTTTAAAGGAGACTATTTTATGCCACCACCTTCACATACATATATTGTGCTGGAAACTCAACAAAGCTGGTGCGCTTCGCCTTCGCCCGCCCTCCGCTAACCAAACCAGCGCAGGTCTAAAATTCACGTCCAAACTCTTGGAGGAGGTGGTGCTGCTTGTGCCTTTTGCAAGTGTCGGGACGGAGAGAGCCCCCCGAGTAGGGCAGGTCTCTCTCACACACACACACACACACAGAGCCGGCAGCAGCTCCCGAAACTCTCCGTGCCGAGGCTGGAATGCGTGCCCCGAGATTCCCCGAGCCGCGGGAGCCGCGCACAGCACGGACACGGACACGGACACGGCCGCCTTCCTGCGGGAGCGCCGCCGCCCCGAACACCACCCCGGGGGCGGCTCGCACCCACCCCGACAGCTTCGGGCCATTATTGGAAAAACAGTAACAATAGTGAGAAAAGGCAGTGGGGCCGCGGCCCCGGAGCCCGTGTTCGCTCGGGGCTGTGCTGCGGGCGGGCTCGCCCGTGCCCCGGAGCCTCCCGGAGCCCCCCCTGCCCCCCGCCTGGCGCGGCTCCAGCCAGCCCGTCCAACAAGTGATTCCCGGCGCGAAAGGGGAAGAAAAGGAAAAGCTGCGGGGGAAAAGCAGCCCGGGAAGGGAAGGGGGAGGGGGAGCCCGGGCCGGCCGGGGGGAGGCGGGCGAGGAATGCCCAGGGGAAGGAGGAAGGGGGAAGGAGGAAGGGGGGTCTCCTCCCGCCCCGCTCCACACCCGCAGGATCCATCTTCCCTCCCGCCTGCCCCGCTCCAACTTCCCGCGCCCTGCCCGACTCACCGGCATCATCTTGGGGCCGAACCGCATGGGGGCGGCGGGGCCGGGGGCACAGAGAGCGGGGGGCACGGGGGGGCCGCGGTGCTGCCGCCCGCAGGACCTGTTGCGGGAGCCGCCCGGCCCGGCCTCCGCTTTGTTCGCACAGGCACAGCCACCCCCGGCCGGCTCCGCTCCGAAACTAACCCCGGCCCGGCGAGGAGGGGCCGCCCGGGCCCGCCCACCCCCGGCAGGGGCCGCCCCGGCCCGGCCCAGCCCGGCCCGCCTCCCCTCCCCTCCCCTCCCCTCCCCTCCCCTCCTCTCCCGCCCCGCCGGGCCAGCCCGCCCGGGGCTGGGGCTGGGGCACTGCCGGTGCCCGGGGGTCCCCACGGGTGATCCCCCACCCCGCACACCCCCGGGGCTGGGGCTGGGGCACTGCCGGTGCCCGGGGGTCCCCACGGTGATCCCCCACCCCGCACACCCCGGGGCTGGGGCACTGCCGGTGCCCGAGGGTCCCCACGGGTGATCCCCCACCCCGCACACCCCCGGGTTTGGGGCAGGGGCACACACAGCAGCGGCCGCCCCTGGGTGGGAAACCAGCGGCCAAGGTGGTGCTTGAACACCGGAGCCCCCCAGTCCGACCCGGGAGTCCCTGCCTTCCCGGCCGCCCCACCGGGACGGTCCCCCCGAGTCCCCCTTCAGCTCCTCGCGTACGCAGCCAGGGGAGCATCCCCGCCCAAGGCACGTCTGATTTTATTTTATTTTATTGCTGGTTTTGGTTGGACCTGGCAGTCGAGCTAGGGCTGAGATGCTAAAACAGCCTTAGAGACCCACATTAAGGTTGGGCTGTCCAAAAAATACCTCCAAAAATCTTTTACAGCCGGTTAAGCGGGGGGAAAAGAAAGTTTTCCCTTCCCTGGGCCAGTGTGCAGGACGCCCATTTCAAACCCAAGCACTTCGCTACTCCACGGTAAAAGCTCAGGGAAGGCTTGGAAGGACAGTGTGTTCAATCAGCACCGTCACGGGGCTCTCCCGGCAGGAAAACCATCTCCTGTTTGTCCTGCTCGTATTAGAGCCTTCGCAGCAACTGGAAAGGGTAAAAGCGGAGAGGGCTGGAACTTCTCGGGTGAAGGAAGAACAAAACTCGGACCTGATCTGGGCACTAAAAAGTTAAAAAAACGAACTTACTAAGGCAGTAAAACCCCCAAACTTTGCGAGCAGCGAGAACCCCCGCGGTAACCGCTGGGCGGTAACCGAGCCCTGTTCGGGAGGCGGGGATGGGGTGACATCCCTGTCCATGTCCCTGTCCCTGTCCCTGTCCCGGCACCGCATCCCTCCCGCGACCCGCCGGCCAATCAGGAGCCGCCGCCGCGCCATGACGTCACCTCCACGAGCGCCCATTGGGCGAACACAGCGCGGTGTCTCCCGGCAACGCCGTGACGTCACGGGCGCCCCCCTCCGCATCCCCCTATCTCCGCGGCGTCCCGAGCGGCCGATCCCGGTTTTCCATGGAAATCCCGGCCGGGCCGTGGGTCACCCAGCCCGGGCCGCCAGCACAGCCCCGCCTTGGTGCTCCCACCGGCTGGCCCCGGTCTGGGCATCCCAGCTCTTTCCCGTGGGACCCCGCTTGGCATCCGCTCCTCCACTGCCTGCACACGTGGGCCAACATACCCACAGAAGGTCTGCAAACCCAGGTCTCATTTGGGAGGGTTGTTTTGGTTTTACAAATAAAAGAAAATGCACTCTTCTAGTTTATTTTACAAGATAAAAATGTTACAGGCCAAAGTACATGGCAATGCAGAACCGAAATTCTTAGACTCATAGAAAGAATCCTTAGGGCTGGAAAAGACATCTAGGATCTCTGAGTTCAACCACTAACTCAATACTGCCAAATCTGCCACCAAACCATGTCCGCAAGCATCACATCTACCCGTTTTCTGGACACCTCCAGGGACAGTGACTCCATCACTTCCCTGGGCAGCCTGTTCCAATGCTTGGCCGCTCTTTCAGGGAAGAAACTTTCCCTAGTGTCCAAGCTGAACCTCCCCTGGTGCAACTTGAGGCTGTTCATTCTTGCCCTATCGTTTGTTACCTGGGAGAAAAGACCAACCCCAACCCGATAAAACCTCCTCTCAGTAACTGTGGAGAGTGATAAGGTCCCTCTCATCATCCTTTTCTCGAGGCTAAACACCCCCATCTCCCTCGGCTGCTCCTCATAAGACTTGTGCTCCAGACCCTTCACCAGCTTCATTGCCCTTCTTTGGGCACGTTCCAGCCAACCATTCTGCAAATCTGCTGAATTTTTAGAAGCATCTAGCTGGTAAGGGATAAAAAAAAGGAGTATGATTTTTTAATGTACCCCTTAAATACAGACACAAATAATTTCTAATAATAGTTAGAATATTAAAATATCAATTTCTAAGCCTGTAAAATAAAACTGGAAATGGTTAAGCAAAATCAGCTAGAAAAGATGTTTCAGATGTGTGTATGTGTGTGGCAGCAACATCTTGCCAGCACATGCCTCTTGCGGCGCAATCCACAGAAGTCTCTTTTGGCTCAAGCTGTAATTTTGACATCTTCCACACAAAACTACAACCCCATCCCTACTCAGGAAATGAAGCTCCGAGGGGTGCACCTATTTATTTCCAGTTTTGTCCAGGCTCTGTGACTCATACACTGTGATAAAGGCTCACGGTGCCATCTGGTCTTGCAATTTCAATTCCAGCTCCTCTCTAGCAGAGGGGACAGTGCTGGCCAGGTCTGCAGGTAAAGTGAGGTCAAAACCACCTGCACCTCTGTCCATCTCAGCAGCAGTGCTCACCTTCCCTACAGCAGGTCACATCTTACAACAATTCAGACATGATTTCATTAGATAAGCATGACATGAATTTCACACAATGGGTTATTAATTACAGGAAAGATTTTTGAGTTTACAGGCTGGGAGTCAATAGTTCCCCCACAGTGGGCAGAAATATGCGAGGGTTTCTGACCGTGGGTTCAATCTCCAGCGTGTCAACAGTTGGAGATAACTGGGTCAAGCGTGGGAGAATTGGCAAGGGGCAGCTGTTCCCAATCCTGCATATATGGAGCTATCACAAAAAGGAAGAAAAGGGGAGATCCATAGGATATGGAGCCAAAGGCACAGCTGAAGCTCTCTACCTCTTCCCTGGTTCCCACTACTTTTGGCGGCCTGAATGGAGCATGCTGCAGTTGACTAAGACCACATGCCGTTCCCTAGAAGCACTCACAGCAAGGGTTTGGGGGAAGTTAATACTTCATGGAATGGCTTGAAAAGTATCCAAGAAAAGGAAAAGAAATGCCACCAAACCACTAAACAAAAATATAGCAGAATCATTTTTCTTTCCACAAGAGATGTACTTGATCTGAACCACAGAAACTTGCAGTAGCAGAAAGACATTACAGACAGTAGTGGTAATGATAATCACTAGAAATCAATAGAATCATCTTTTCTTGCCATTAGTCTTGTCATACAATGGGATCAGTGGGAGTGGGCTGGGAAGACACTGCTGTATTTCATGCCCTCAGCCCCACTGTTTAATCCAAAACCCCCAGTTAATTCCTTCAGTGTATCTAAGCAATTCTAACAGTAACTTCTCATCCTCTGCTCTACCAGACTGCCTGAAACTGCCTCCAGACCAGCCAAGTCCCGTTTTACAGTCCTGACACAATTAGAAGGATTTTCAGGTAACACCTCTTTTGCAACAATTTGTAAGAATTAAAACAAACAAACAAACAAACCAACCCCCCACAAACTGTATCTGCCCATTGGTTTTAATAAACCCTTTCATTGTTTAGGGAAAAGATGGTGAATATGGTTTTTAGAGTGTTTCTAAGACAGTAATTTCAGAGACAGTTTGTCAAAAATCATCAGAACAGCATCACTGTAAGAGGAGCAGGAGGGCAGCTGGTTTAGAATTTGCTGTCCACTGCCACCTACTGTTAAAACTCCACCAAGTCAGACTTCTGAGCTCTAACTCATGAAATATATAATTTAAAAGGCCAGAAAGAAGGGAAAGCTTTGGAATTGAGATTGCTGTGGAGAGAGAGGGGGGAAAAAAAAAAAGGAACATGCCAAGAGAATTGCTCACCTAGACTCTCCGGGCTGGAGCACAGCAGCTTCACAAGTTTGGATTCTTTCCAGCAATGTTGAACTTCTGGCACCTAATTTATACAGCTAGTCTCCAGCTCAAGATAAGGTTTTTCCAGACAGTGGTTCAAAGAAAAGGCCTTGACTAGCCTGTGTTGTCACACTTCCTCACTAAAAGTATCCATAGGAAGGCAAACTGAGGGTTTTACACCTTCAGCACCTTCACCCCATTCTGCTAAACCACCAGCTGCCCTCTAGTTGTTGTTAGATTCATTTTCACTATTTAATGTTACATTTTTACTATTTAATTTGTTTTAAAACCATCAGCTTAGAGACTTCACAGCATAAACAGTTTTGGGGAAAATATATGGTAATAACTGAGTCTATCTCCCTGCTGGAAAATAAAAAAAGAAAATAATAAAAGAAGGGCACTAGTTCATAGAATCATTAAGGTTGGAAAAAGGCTCTGATACTATCGAGTCCAGCCATTAACCCAACACTGCCAAGTCCACCACTAAATCACGTCCCTAAGCACCACATCTCCATGTTTTTGAACACTTCCAGGGATGATGATTCCACCACTTCCCTGGGCAGCCTGTTCCATGCTCGACCAAGTTCTAAAGAATGCAGATGAAAACTCACTTTAAAGAAATCTCCTATCAGTATCAGCTAGGACATCCTATATTATCCTAGTGGCTGCTTCCAAAGCAAAACCCTTCCATCTATGTCACATTCAAAGCACTACATCAAGAAGCATTCAGCAAGTGTAAATTTTAAATTAATACACAGTGGCTTTCCACAATCTGCATTAGCCCATTTCTCTAAGTGTAAAGATTTTCTTGTGCAGTGAGGAGTGATACAGTAGACACACTTTCCTCCTTGTGTAACTTACTTCTCTCTAAAACATCTGTGTCTAGCAACTGAAATGAGCCTCTTCAGCTGCTAATTCCCTTTAGGGAGTTTATCACATCAGTGCATACTTAATGCAGAACATCATCAGGCCCCTACTTGGATGGTTTGTGTTTTGTTGAAAAGTATATTTGTTGTCAGACAAAGTCCATTTTGGTTGTGACATATACTTCCTTATTTACACAGAAATTATACCGATTCAAAATCTAAACAAATAATTGTATTCTGTCACATTCCTATGCCACAGCTCAAACAAAAACTAGACTTTCCCAACACAAGGAACAGCTGAGTTACGTTTACCTCACTCAAAGGCGTGAGAGCCAGTCTCTTGCCTTGTGAAAGCACTTACTACTACACAAAGTGAATATAAACTCCATGGATCACTTTATATGTGAACTGGTAACACGTCTAAGCAACTACATGAGATAACAGAGGTTCAGACTCTGTATCTTTCAAGTTAGTTAAAAATTATTTCTTGCTTAACTTGCATCCTCCCTGCAAACTTGCCCCATTATCTAAGTGGTGAGAGCCTCACACGCACCCACTGCACAAAGTACACACCCAATCATGTTACTCACTAAACTAATAACTGTACGGAGCCAGCAGCACCCAGAAACCAGCAGCACTCAGAAAATGCTTTAGAAATTTGCATCAATTTTGCTGCAACCTACTCAGCTCTTCAGCAGATCATTTAAAAATAGTTTCAAAGGATGATTCTATAAAAGCAGGAAATGTCACTAATATCACTGTACACATCGCTCACAGTAAATAAGTCTTCTGTTTATTCCAGCTCAGCCAGGAATTATTTAACTTCAGTAAACTAAAGCTTCTCCAACTTCTTACTTGCTGAAAGAAAATTCTTATTTCATCAATCAAAATTGTTTTCTATGCAATTTAAATTCAGTGTGGGCTTTTTTCCCCTCACAGGTAATTTAACAACCAGCCAGCTAAAGCAAGTCTCCACTGTGTCTTAAAAAGAGGAGAAATAAACTTCCTCTTCCATTAGTCCCCAACATCTTTGAACAGAATGTAGGCTGGCACGAATTAGTGTTTTGTATGCATCACACAGAGCTGACATTCTTCTCAATAACTAAATTATATTCACTGGACACACTCTGGATTCCTGTCAATTTATCTCAGGACAGATCCTGACAGAAGACCCTCTGTAACAAAATGTCTGTTTAAGGCAATTAAGCAATGGGAGAAAGCTGTGTCTGCCTGTAGCCACTCATCCAGCCCCATTAGGGAGCTGGTCAGTGAGGAAGAACAGGGAAGGAACTGAAAAATATACTCATTAAGCACAAATATATTCAGCTGTTGCAAAAAGCAATACTGTGATCAAAATCCCCTTCCTTACCAGAAACTTCAGGACACTGACTGGCCCCAGAGTGACACTGAACCATCATCCCAGCGGGATGTTTAGAGAATGTGGAGAGTTAAATTAGCACTGCCATTTTATTGTTGCCTTGTCTCTATTGCTCAGCTGCCAACAAGCCAGACTTACCTTATGATAGCAGTCCTTCTGCAATCAAGAGAAAAAGAAACCAGAAGAATTTCAGAATAAAACTAATATTGTTTCAATATCAGGCCCCCCCACTTTTTTTTTTTTTTTAGGGACAGCAGGACTGAGCACACTACACCTTTGTAAACATGTTCTCCTGGTTAATTTATCTATTTTCTTTGCACCTTCTCACAGAGAGCTATAGTTCTGGGCCTCAGCAAATCAAACTTTGGTTTAGATAACCCTGGCAGACCTGGGACACGCTCAATAAGCAACAACGGACATTTTGGGAGCTGTCTTTGTTTTGTGCATTAACAATATAGGTGCAGTTTGTCATGTAAGTAATGTTTCACTGAGATGAATTGATGAGACACAGAGATAGCATGGATGTCTTCACTGAATTATCTTTATTGTAGAGTAAATACATGGTAATACATGAAAATCAAGGAAGAAAACTTACATCAAAACCCAAGCCCTTCTTAGTGTTGGAAAGTGATTCTCTATCCTAGGCCTTGCAAACGTACTACAAGAGACTAATATAGAAAATTAACAAAAGTCATGTAATTAAATTTTAATTAAAACCTCATTTTTGCTTAAATAAGCTTTTTCATGAAGCTTACTTTTGAGTACATCTGTGTGAGGATGTGTAACCTGACCAGGACAACATGCTATCCAGTACCTGATTCTGCAGTTTTGTTTGAGGGAAGGTATTTTCACTCCTAGAAAATAAAGGGGATTTATCTGAATTCTTATCCTTTTTATCCCTGAAGTACATCAGTTTAGTTAATTACAAAATTACACTTCTACACACCCAGATTTTCTTGTGGATTTGAAAATACTTTTAGATAAATATTTTCTTGAAATTTAAAACAGAAAAACATGTGTAATGAAAACCTGACTGTGCAACATGCCTGGCCTACAAAAGCTACTCAGGATTAGTCTGGTCCCCACACTTTTAGTTCAGAAAAGTCTACAGAAGTTGCATTTTCTTTCATCCTCTCTTTTACCTGTTTCCATTTGCTTCTACCTCTCATTTGTCATGGAGTATCATACTCTTCTGCCTCTCAGCTTCATCTTAGGATTCCTATCAGAAGCCTAATGTACAGTATTACAAGTAAACTAAAAGGTAGATGTAGATTTTAGAATCGGTTTCTCAACCAGTTTTTTATTTAACATATAGCACTACTGGGTCCAAAACTGATTAAACTGTAAAGGATCCAGTTGAATACTTACATTGATTTAATTAAACTGGAATTACATTGATATCTGAAGCTGGCTCTACACAATACTTATTAATTTACCTATTAATGGATTAAAAGTTTCAGCTGCAAAAGATTAATCTGTTTACACTCCTATCTACATTTATTAAGAACATTCTAAAAGGAAATTTAAATATGGCTTTTTTCCATTTCTTTTTTAATGCCTCTCAAAAAAGACCTTTAAGCAAGACTGCCTCAGTGTCTAGCAGCCCAAATGAAAGTTGTGTGAATTGACCAGAGTTCTTTCAAAAAAATCCCAAATATCCACAAAGTTAGCAAACTCCTGCTGCCACTGAGAAGCAGCCTTTTCTACTTTTCTATTGATTACACTAATTTAATAAAACAAATCTGTTCTCCTCCCACCCAACTTCTGCTCTTACCCTCAGTTTTTGAGCACATTGCTCCTCTTTGCTCCAATATTCCTCATTAAAATGACAGTTCTTGACCTAGTTACACACTTTCCCTCACATCCAACCCCCACTGCTACATTTCCTCTCCCATCCCTATCTTCCCAGATGTCTGCTTGTTAGCTCCTGCTTCTCACTCTCTTTCTCTCCTTTCCTGAATTTCTTCTCATTTCTCAGACATGATAGTTACAACTTTACTTGTTCTAGAGCCAGGCTCCTTCCTCTTCATCATGGTTCTTGGCACTGCTGACTTCCACACAAAGCTCAAACAAAATATTCTACAAGTAGTAAAATTTCACAGTCCCTGCTGACCTCAACAGACCAGACTTGAATCAGTTTGGAGCACGAAACACACATGGTCTTATGAGCTTGTAGCAAGCCGAGAGGTTGAATCTTTCAGTATAGATAAATCTAAGAATTTCGCTGGCAAATTTTAAGCCAAACATTGAAATTTTACAAAGACTTGTGACATAAAAAGTTTTTTGCACATTACTATAAAGAATGCAAACCAGATACTCTTGGCCCACAAGGCCTTCCTTTTAAACCTCATATATGCAGTCCAAAGTACAGAGACATCCAAATTAAAAATACTATGAGATTTTTTTGTAAAATGGGCAAACCAATACATTTCCCTTAACATCCTTCTTGTGAGTCATTAAGACTTAAAAAAAATTTCAGCCCAACTATAGTTATAATTCTAACATGGCAAATTCAAAACTTAGTTCAAAGCTAAGGCTATTTGAAGATTATTAAGGTCTTACAAGCATTGCAAAAATCTAAATTAATGGGAACCCAAATGAGGCATGTATCCTGCATGACCTATAAAATATTGACGAAATGTTTGCATGTTACATTACATGCAATAGACTCTAAATAACTTGATTTCATCCCTTTCAGGAAGTATTATCAAGTTGTCTGGCTTCACACTATCCCAAAATAACTGAAAGTTATTGTATGGAAAGTTCATCCACTGGAGAGCCTGTGATGGGATTTTGTAAAAGTGCGTGTGGCCTGTGCTTTGCAAATTAATGCAAAGTGATGCATGCTCAGAAAAATGACACAGGATACACTGGGGAAGGGCACGAATCAGAATCTGGGAGGCAGCAGAATTAGCCTACTTACTGAAGCAGGCTTATTAACTATTAAGCTATGTGTATAGTTGCAGTTAGTATAAAATATATATACTGCTCACTGCATCAATTTATTCTGCTTGCTGATACAATAAACATACAGAACATACAACTTAAATATAAAGCTGCATCTTAAAAACTTGATTTGTTCAGATGATATGACAAAACAAAAAAGCATTCTTGAAACAATCTTAAATTATATATGCTTAGGTAGGATGAAAAAAACACTTGCTTTTAAAGCATTAATCAACTGTCAGACCAAACTTCATGTGCCAAGTCACAAGTTCATAAAGAATTCTCCTGAGTGTGTTTTAAATTGCTGACTGTGCATGTAAAAGGAGATCAGGTCTGAAAACCATGCACAAGAATAAAACCCTTGTTGCAAGATAGCCAGATCATTTTACAGTGGCATTGATGAGCTCAGGGGCAGGGTTGGGGAGCAAAACACTTCCAGATCTGTACAAGGCACACAGTGTTCTTCTCCCAAAAAGGAATTAATTTCAGTGCACATTTTTGGAGTGCCATTCAGATGACACACATAAAGGCTTACCCTTGCATTTGCCCTGCTCCCAAGTTAATTCTTTTCCTGCTGCCTTTTTTTTTTTTTTTTTTTTAAAAGAGGTTGCAGATGGGTTTCTGAGAAGATGGGGGAGTTGCACATGAAAGAAATGGGTTAAGATAAAACTTCAAAGAGGAGAAGCACAGCTGGGAAAAACGATGTACAAGGATGCAGCAGGCAGATAGTTCTTTAGTCCTGTATTATTTTAAGCTATACTACCTTGGTGCAGGTATTGCAAGCAGGCCCGTTCTCCCCATACATTTTTATGGCATTTTCCCATACACTTTCCTATAGTCACTTCTGGCATTTGCCTGATTTTCTTTGGCAAGTCAGCCTTCAGCAGCATCAGTTCCCCCGTGAAGCACACATGCCCAACACTGCTGATGGGGAACAAAGCAGCAGCTGAAGGCAGGGAGGAGGCTGGCACCATACCTTTCAATGGCTGTCACAAGTTCTGTCAGGCTAAAATGGTTGTGAAACTACGCTCTGTCTGTGCTCAGAAGCACCAGGGAATGCTCGAGAAACAGCCCTTGGTCCCATTCCTTTGCTGCCCCGGCAATTTGATGCAAGAAACCTCCCTAATATACAGGATAGATGTCAAACAGATGAGCAGAGCTTGCTTTATTCTGTGTGTTCTGCCTGCTCAATGTCTGATTCCAAGCACTGTTTTTTGACCCCCAAAAGCTGTCAGCAGACCTGCCCCCCCCTTTGCCCACCCCGGCTGCTGGAGCTCCTCCTGAAAGGGCAGGGAGGGCCAGCCTGGACCCCAAACACAAAAGGGGGTGCTCACCCAACTGTAGGTAAAATAGAAGGGCCTGTCTTACGCTTGTAATCAGGATGAAGTTGCACTTACTTAGGTGCTACAGAGGTGTTTTCCCACCCTGTAGCTGCCCCGCTGTAAGTCACCCACGTTCCCCCTGTGCCTGTGCAGCCAGCGCTGCTCCGGAGTGGATGGAGGGAGGGAGCACTGCGGGACTCCTGGGGGGCAGCAGCAGCAATGGAGTTTCGGGAGGCCCTTCTGTTTCCTCGGGAGGGAGCATGGACAGGGTGGCATTGACCTCCCTGTTCTCCAGCCACAGGGACACCACGGGATGGCGTAAAGCCACCCCAGGGGATGTTCAGGTTGGGCATTAGGGAAAACCTCCTCATGGAGATGATGGTCCAGAATGGCACTAACAGAATAATCAGGGCTGGAAGGGACCTCTGTAGACCACCCAGTCCAATCCCTCTGCCCAGGCCGGGCCACCTGGGGCAGGTGACACAGGAACGCGTCCAGGTGGGGTCTGAATGTCTCCAGAGAGGGAGACTCCACGGCCTCCCTGTGCCACCCTCAGGGGAGAGCAGCTCTTCCTCACAATGAGGTGGAACTCCTCGTGTTTTAGCTCATAGCCCCTCCTCCCTGCCCGGCAGCCGAGCGCCCCGAGCCGATCCCGGCCCCCAGGGCAAATCCCGGCCCCCCTAAAGCGCTCCGGGCCCCCTAAAGGGATCCCGGCCCCCTAAAGCGATCCGAGCCCCCCTAAAGCGCTCCGGGCCCCCTAAAGCGATCCGGGCCCCCTAAAGCGATCC
>JAWWEE010000105.1:7521231-7538880 GCA_035221455.1 Xenops minutus
CCCCCTAAAGCGCTCCGGGCCCCTTAAAGCGATCCCGGCCCCCCTAAAGCGATCCCGGGCCCCCTAAGGCGCTCCGGGCCCCCCGCTCGGACCCGCTCGGCGGGCGGGGCGGTGGCGGCGGTTGCGGAAGTGACGTCACGCGCGTGCGGGCCGCGTCCCTCGGCGGAGGAAGGACGGGCTGCAAGATGGCGGCGCCGGAGGAGCGGCTCGTGTCGGACGGCGAAGGCGGCGCCCCCGGCTCGGCGCGGCTCTCCCCGGCCCCGCTCCCGGAGCCCGCCGAGGCCCTGGCGCCCATGGAGCCGCCGCCGCAGAGCAACACGCTCATGGGGCTGCCCATCGTGGCCATCGAGAGCATCCTCAGCTTCCTGTCCTACGATGAGACGAGCCAGCTGCGCCTGGTAGGGGCGGCGGGGGGCGCCCCCCGGGGCTGGGGCCGCGGCCGGGCCGGGATCGGCCCCCGGGGCACGAGCAGGGGCCGAGGGGGTGGCGGCCCGGCCGGCCCCCCGCGGGGAAGGGGCTGGATGAGATGGGGTGGGGTGCAGTGGGATGGCGCTTCATCCCTTCTCCAGGCTCGGTGTGTGCCTCCATACCCGCATTCCTGAAGGGCTTTCACCCTCTCTTACGCCTTCCATTCCTGTCAGCCTCTGTGGGAAAGCGCTGGGCTGCTGGAGCCTTATTTCTCCTGGTGACTGCTTGGGGTGGGCAGTCTATTGTGTCTGATGGGTGTGTTTATTTTTACCTATAGAGCTTAAGCCAAGAAGTGTGGGAGATGATGAGCCTGCTTCTCCAAGAACCCTACCCTATCTAGAAATAAATGTAGGGCAGAAAAGATATAAAAAAACCTCCAACCCTTGTCTGCTTGAAAGGTTTCCTGCTTCTTGCAGTCATAGTGGTAAATCTAATGAAATGTATTACCTCTGCGTCTGAGAATGACAAAAAGAAGTACAGCTGTCAGTGATGAGATCAATGTGTATCAATATTTAACTGCCTGCTTAAGGAGCCTGATGTAAACTATGTCACGTTATGATAATCTGAATCTCTTGTGAAGTTGTAAATGGAATAATAGTGAGGGAATTAATGCACAGCTTATGTAACCATCAGTAAATGTGCATTTACTGTTTCTATTTTAAGAACTCGATTAGCCTAAACTGGCTAATATTTCAAGCATATTTCTGCAGAAAATTAGACTGTGTGTGTCCTGGATCAGCAACCTGAAGTGTTGCATCCTGACTGTAACTTTAACCTGAAAGCTCATCAAGCAGAAAATATGTTCTTATCTATACTGCACCAAGTACACCAGTTCCTAAATGTTTCTAGAGCATGCTCTCAGTCCACTGAAGACTTCTCCTTCTTCTTCTGTGAGAGTAGGTAGTGGGTCTGTAAAAAAGATGTAGTACTTGGAGAACTGTAGAATGAATATCCTGAGTTGGAAGGGACCCCCGAGGATCATGGAAGTCCAGCTCCTGGCCCTGCACAGGACAGCCCCGAGAATCTCGGGTGGTACTTACAGTTTCAATGAAGGGAAGTACATCATATACCTTTTGGGTATACTTAGTGTTTCAGCCCTTGGCTGCACCTTTCCCCTTCATTTTATAAATGGTAGTACCTGTGGGAGCTCTCACCAGTCAACAGAAGGCTCTTTCTTTCTCTAGTGCTAAGTTAGTGTTTGTAAGCAATGCTGTGCTGGCAGTGACCCTGAGAATAGGAAAGGTGGTGGTGTAAGGACTAAACCAGGTGTTTAACTCTCAGCAGTGCTTGGGAAGTAAAATGTAACACTTTTATGCTTTCTTATGTAGCACCTCCAAGCTTGCTTTTCCACAAGATGGCTGCCCATTTCAGAAGTTTCAGGAATACAGAAGATCAGACTGGATAAATATTGCCTTTGAAACATACACAGAACAATACTGGGAGTAAAATTAAGGAAACTCTTCAGTTGGTCTTTCCCTGTTTTTAGTTTTTGAGTCAGTGACAGCCATGAAAATTAATCCCCATTGAATTCCTGACTGTTCTCTTAAGCGCACAAGAGGGTACTCATTATGAGCATTCCTCAGAGAAGAAAGTACCCTTGTCTTTGTTAACCTGCAGTAATGTAAAGAGTCAAAGCCCTTCTGCTTTGACCCCCTAAGCTTGATCAGCTGGGTCCTTCAGGTGGCCTTTCAGAACTGAATGTTGTCTTTTGGCAGTTCACCGAGAGGCAGATACTGAATGTTTTACACAACTCCAGGTGCTGTTGGACAGAGAATTAAGGTAGCCTTTAAAAATAACAATACCTAGGCATAAGTTCATAGTGAAATGTCATCACTTTCTGATTTTTAAAGGTGATGAGTAACCTTGGGAAAGACTTGTACATTCCTGCTCTAAGATCTGTCTTGCACAAACAGTAGATTTTTCTTTTCTATGAGAATTGACTTGAGTTGCATATTATGTATCTTATAATAAGTAGTATTGTGCTAAAGATACATTGCAGGACCACATTAATTGAATGACAGGGATTAAATTGCAAGAGGTCTCATGCATGTCAAAAATGTGCCTGAAAGCAGCTTCATTAACCTCTTAGAATGTGGCATTCCATGGGATAAAACATCTTGAGGAAGGCAGGAAGATATGATCCAGGACATCAATTGACCTAAACAAAGTTTAATCATACATGTGTAGATACAAAATGTGGATTCCCTAAACCAGTCATTCTCATGCATTCTCTGGATTGCAGCACTGGAGCAAATGGATGTCCTAATCTTTTTCTTACTTTGGATTAACTTAGCTCACTGATCCCTAAAAAAAAATAACTCCTTGATTTGGACTGATGTTGGATCTAGGGTGTGTGTACAAGACGACAGACTAAGGAGTTGGCTGGGTGGAACACCAGGACATTTTCAGATTAAAATGGAGATAGGAACATGCATTGTTTATATAGAGCATAATCTCAGGCTTAAGATCCAGGAGTCTTTTTCTGTCACCAAAGGATGATGTAAAGAACATTTCCTGCTAGTGACGATTGCCATTAGGCAAGGCAAGACCCTGGGCTCCTCATTGTGCAAAGAACCATTTGCTTTCCTGAGTGTAATGCTTTTTGCTATTCCTGGTGTTAGTGCATTTGAAAACATAAATGAAGGGCCTACTGGTTAAGCAGTGGAGTAGATCCAAAGTAACAGAGACTAAACAATAGGTAGTCAGAATGCAGTCTTGTCTGAAATTACCTAAATCTTGAATTCTCAAACTTTTGTTCAGTTAAAGTGAATGAGAGGAAAAGCAGCAGCATTTTGCTTTCAGCCCTTTTGAGTATTTACTTCGTCTGATTCCTCAGGTAGTCATCATGAGAGAAATAGAGAAAACCCAAAAGGTCCTTATGTCTGAAGCTATATGTTCTGGACAAGCTGCAGCCTAGTGTTCATACCAATATGGAAACTAGCTATCGTCCAGCTTTTAAAGGCTCCTTTAACTGGGATATTTTTAGTGACTTACAGAAGCTTTGAAATTTTTACCTCAGTGGGACAATAATGAAATTCTTATATTCCAATTTCTTTTTTCAGCCACAGGTCTGAGCTTGGAATAGCACTTCCACTCAGGTTATGACTATATAGAAAGCATGATTAAAACCAAGCAGTCCACAACCTCCTTCTACAAACACCCTGAGGAGAAGGGTGTCTTGGATGCTGACACATGTCAAAAGTGACTTAGATTCTGCAGCAAACTTGTTTGTTTTCTGCACAGCACAAATATGGACTGATAGCCAGCCTTTGGACAGCATGGCTTTAGTATTACCAGTTTCAGTCAGTCTATATTTACAGACATTTCTATTTTAAAGATTTTTGCTGAAGTCATGAACATTTTGCCACTTACTTTACCCTAGAAACGTGGTGTATTTGTAGTTTCTAAGAGAAGAACATATAGTGAATCTAAATACTTTAGGATATTTTATATTTGTTTTGGAATTGGTTATCTGGTAGTCAAGCTTGGAAGACATAAAACATGCTTGAGGAAACTGAAGCTAGTAGATTGTGTTGTTTACAAATGAAGTAGAAAATTAGTTCATAGGATCATAGAAAGCTGTTAGTGCATATAAGCCAGCATGTGATGAAGCAGCTTCTCGTTCTGCTTTTCACATGGACTTGGAATAACTTTCTAAGCCTGAAATTTGACCACAGGAGCTGGTTGGACTGGACATTCGAGGAAACTCAGGCTTTTTCAGAGTTATGACTTGAATAAGAAAATATTCACCAAAATTTGCAAAAACAAGTATGAAGAAATTTTAACTTTTTACTTTCCTACAGTCCATTGAATAGCAAGTATCAAGCTGTCTTGGACTAATGTCAACATTCAAAAGTGTAATGATGCTACTTTGCATGTGACTGCTGACTGTGCAGTCTCGAAGAGATATATTGTACCTGCAAATACAGGTGCCATATGATTCACATGGAGAACAAGCTGAAAATTAAGAGATAATTGGTAAAATAAATTGCAAACAAACAATATTTGTTTCTGGTAGTACCTGTTATCTGTTCCGTATTTGGGTTATAGACTGGTTATTGGCATAAATATGGGTAATGTCGAGAAATTGGAGCAAATAGTTCTTCATGCTGTGTAGCATAAGCAGATGAGTAAGATTTAAAAATTGCAGCGCGGTTCGTGTTACTGATTGCGGCTGCCTTGGCTGCGGGAGGGCTCAGCTCACTGGAAGGTCCTTTCTGCCACCAGATGTCAGTGTGCACGTGGTTAAAGTCGCTCTCTGCTCCCTCCGAATCTGTAGCCGATCGTGTGTCGAGGCTCGTTTTTCTCTTGTGCTGAGTAACTCCAGAGCTCACATAGCCCTGGTGCAGGTACTAGTTCCCAGTTCAGGGGTTTCGTAGCATCACAACTACAAGAAAGCTGTAAAGCCTTGAGCGTCAGATCTATGCACTCCCAATACAGCTACTAGCTCATAAAAAAACCTGACAGATTCCTCCTTCCCAGAGTTGAAGGGCCAGCATTATTCCTTATGCAGAGGAGATGATTTAACTGGATCAGTGAATGTGGGGCAGAGTGTGCTGAGACTGTACCTCTGTAGTTTGCATGTCTGATCCTTCTCCTGTTAACAAGGAAGATCTAATACCAAGGAGCACAGACAGATACATAGTATTTGCTTAATGGTCTGTTAATACAGATCTGCTTGAACATGCTCAGTTCTCACAGAACTTAAACTAGCTGTGACTAGAGGAAGACTCTAGGAAAGCAGAACTTCTTTGTGTAGTGCCTCCTCTATAAACAGAAACTAACTGCAGGTTTTTCTGGGAGAAGTGAGAATCTTCTTCCTCAAGGTATAAACTTACATAGACTTAACAGTTAAGCGATGAGTAGTGTATGGAGGAGTGTTTATTAAAAAAAAATAAAAAAAAATAGGCTAATTCATTGGAATGTGGGGTCAAAGTGGGAATTGTGCACTTAGTACTTAAAAAGCCCTAAAACCAAAGCACTTTCCAGAACGGCTGGTTCACTAAGCTCTTGCATCTGCAGAACTGAGTTGCAATCACTTCAAACTTTTGTGCGAGTTGGCTTTGTCCTGTAACTGGTAACTTTTTGGAGGTTTATCTTCAGCAGTTTATTATACATACTATAGCTGTTAATGTTCTTTCTCGCTTAATTTGTGGGGGGAAAAACCCCCCCTGGTTTGCTGTATCCAACACAGAAAATAAAGGAATCTGTTAAGCAGAGCAAAAAAGACATTGTTATACAAAAAGGAATGTTATTTCATGTGCACTGTATTGTGTACATTCTCAAAGTTAATTGTGTCTGACTTCAAAATATAAGCCTTAAACACTGGAAGAAAACCATAATGATTTCTTGGCTTTATAGGCTTCTTTTTTTGAAACTACAAAGTAGTAACTTGATGTATCAGAATCACTCTGGAGATGAAGCGTAAAGCCAGACATAGGCACTTGCAACTTTCATTAAAATCAAAGGAAATTGTATCTGCTTGTATATGTGTGGCATTCAGCCTACTGTGTATTGTTAGGCAATATCAGGAGATTAGTTTGTGAGCTGTGTGGAACATAGCGGCTCCTTTTTGAAGTATAACGATCAGTGTTGGAGGTGGTGAGGCCTTAATCTCATTTGCAGTTTTTAATTGTTGAAATGGAGCAATAAACAGTAGGGAAGTATTTTATTACCTGGCAAGTCTGGATAAGATAAAAGTGCCTTATGGCCTTAATTGAGCCTTAAGATTTCTCTTTACTTAAATACAGGTTTGTAAGCGAATGGACTTGGTTTGCCAGAGAATGTTAAATCAGGGATTTCTGAAAGTGGAAAGATACCACAACTTGTGTCAAAAGCAAGTTAAAGCTCAACTTCCAAGGTATGTACCAGTTAAAACTGTAATTTAATTTGATTATTCTTTTAAGTAGGTTATTGAAAAGGAATTTCTTGCTGGCTAATTCTGCTTATTTGTGTTGAAAATTTGAGCCAAATGTGTTGTTTAATTTTTTTCCAAAAGCACCTTGTACCTAAGATTTAGTTACAGAATAATGGTGTGGAAAGTATCTCTGACATTTCAAACAGAGAAGAGTGGGTTCTGTATTACTCAGCTCTTCTGGCAAATCAAGCAAGGACTCGTAGGAATGAATAAATTCCATTCCTTTTCTTGACCAACTGCCTTCACTGATGATTTATCAAACACTGCTTAAAAAAAGGAGCAAGGTTTTTCAGTAACAAGGATTAAACAGGGGCGAGGAAGAGGAATTTGATATGTGAGCATTACCAGGAGCTAGTTTTTCAGTAAAGCAATGAATTTCTTCCTCTTTCCAGTGAACAAGTGCAGCTGCTGCTGTGCCCTATCAGATTTTCCAGTCAGAGTGAAGAAAGTAAATACTACATACCATAGAGATCCTTTGTCAAAAGAACTTATATCTCAACCTGAACTTTGTAGCAAGCACTGCTAATATATTACATTTATTATGTCAGTTGCATTGAAGTACTGACTACAGGAATAAGGGGTGGGGGATAAAAATTTTCACACTAACTCAGTGTCTACTGCTAGTTAGTACTGAAAGCTTGTTCTTAAATAGTCCTAAATTACATAAAGGTTTTATGGATCACATAAGATGTAGTAATTATTTAGAAACCAAATTTTGTCTAAGAATGTGAAGTATTCTGTTACTAGCTGGTTCTCGGTCTGTATCTCTTATTTCCATGAAGACAAATGTTAGTGTTTACAATTTCTAACCTCAGAGGGTTTTAAGGGTGAAATTAACTTGAGCAATGTTACAGTTTGATTTTTGTTAATTTTTTTTAAATGAGTGTCACCTAATGGTCTGTCTTCTAGGCGGGAATCAGAAAGAAGAAATCATTCATTAGCTCGCCATGCAGACATCCTTGCTGCTGTGGAAACAAGACTCTCTCTGTTAAATATGACCTTCATGAAGTATGTGGATTCCAATCTCTGTTGCTTCATACCCGGAAAGGTAAGATGTAGACTATATGATGTGAATATGTATCTGTGTTTTAAAAAATAGGATTGTATAACTTAACCCAACACAGCTGGGGCAAATTGATATATTGTGTGTTTATCTATATGTAAAAACTGTGTTTCAGATACTTGAAAACAAACCTACAAGCCAGTACTCTATTTTACCAGGCAGTCTGAAATGAACGAACCAAACTGTATTTAAATATTAATTATTTTACATTTGATCTCTGTTTGCCCTTAGATTCTGTCTTAATTTTGATGTTTGACTCATGGCATATACATCCTCTACAACCTTTTAGAAAAAACACATGATCCAGGATATCAGAAGATGTAGCAATTTAGACTACAAATAATACTAAACACTCAGAAGGATTTTAAGCACCTTTCTTAAGAGTCTGAGTACCTCAGATTAATTGAGTAAAGATATTTAGTATGTGAAAACACCATTCAGCATTACAGTGGATGGTGTATTTTTGTACAGTAGGTGGAATTAGTTTCAAGTATTAAGTGTGTTAAATGTGAATATTACTGAACAATTCTGGTGTTAAGTACCCCAGCATTAAATATACATCATCTGGTGTACACTACCCCAGCATTAAATACAAATTATGCAAATGAGATGTACTTTGGAGATCTCACTTCTTATAAGCTGTGAAAACAACCGTGCACGGGAGTCTTCCAGAGGAAGACTGGTACAGCTCAGGGATGAAACAAGATCAGTGAACATTAGCCTGGTTCACTGATCTCTCCATGCAAGGTTTGGATATGTTGGTACTGCTTTTTCATGGGGAGATAACTGAATCACACTGGGATGAATGGAAAAGTTACCTGTTGGATGCAGGGGCAGCATATAGGCGTTTGTGCATTCCCTGTTGGTAGGATAGATAGGCCGTGGGCATGGAATGTATTTTTATCATGAAGAGGTAACTATTTCTGTACACTGTTCTTGACTTGATAATAAATTAATTTTAAATTAAATAACTATGGTGTAATATATTTTTATTTGACTTTACATTGTATTTTCATATATTCCATGTATTTTAAAAAAACTAATATGAGACAGTCAAGTGAACTTAAGCCCTTGATACTCACCTAGTAAATTAAATACTTAAAAGAAATGTTGCCATACTGTTTTGAAGAGTAGATATAGAAAGGCATTACTCTAGACCTGGGGTGTGCAGGACTTCGGCAAGTGAGCTTACCAGCCATTTTCCTTGTGGGCACTGATTTGTAAGGACCTTGATTGAATTTGATATAACTGCTATAAAGTTTGTGGTTTTTTAAAATTATTTACTTGATGGTTGAATTTGATAGCTGCTGCTCTCTAGACACAGTTACCAGTTCACCAGAGAATAATATTTTGGCCAATTAGATTGACACACTAGTGTCTTTGGTTTCCCTCATACCTCCTTCACTTCCCTCAAGAAATTTTGCCACAGAACTGCCAGGAAGTGAATTTGTGTTAGAATAGGTGAACCCTGATTTGAGGCTGTCATTCTATGAATGTTCCTGGTGATAGCAGAGCACTGCTGCAAGGTTTTGTACTGAGGATGTTGTTGCTAACAGGATATGATGTGGGTGAAATTAGAGAAGTCTTTTATAAGTTTGTTGCTTGATGAGAAACTTTAGTCTTGTCTAGCTTTTGCAACTTTTTAGCTAAGCTTCCTTTATCAAAACACAGGTCCTTATGATCTGTGATCTTCAGGAAACTCTCCAGTTGTTCTTAATCCTGTGAGAAATACCTGTGTAGTTTTGGCTGAGGGACCAGAACTCTTATTTTGAGGTGCCTCAGTCTATAATTAATAGTGATGCACCTTTCATCTGTCTGTATCTCTCCTAACCAAAGGGCTTGTTTGCCAGACTTGTTAAGAGAATTATGCTCTCAGTCAGTAGTGGATTGATGTTTCATAAATTAATATCTTTTGGACTTAATCTGAATTTGCACTATTTTGGGTGTATGCAAGTGGACTCAAGTAAATATTTGCAGCTCTTCAGACGGACATAATGCTAATTTTGGAACTTAAATTACATGTTTCATAACTGACTGGGGCTGCTCTGCATTGGGGTTTAGAGTCTCGTGCTTCAGGTTCTCTAAAATGAAATTATTATGCTTTGCTGAGTATAGATCATGTAACTCAGAAGTCAAGTATGGCTGTAGCAAAACAAAATTTTGCATAATAAGCATTATTTAATGAGTTTGAAGAGAGCTGTTGTGATAGATCAAGTGGATAGCTTCTCTGATATACCATGAACAGCACTTTCAGAAAGCTGATCTAGAACTAAAGCACACAGTGGTATATAACTCTTACATGGTAAAAGCCCCTGAATTTACCAAAATTTTTAGAACAAACAGAAATAATCTTGCCTTTATCAGAAAATCCTAATTCTTCTTAAATGTTTTAGGTAATAGATGAAATTTATCGAGTGCTAAGATATGTAAACTCTACAAGAGCTCCTCAGAGAGCTCATGAAGTTCTTCAAGAACTAAGGGACATTTCCTCCATGGCTATGGAATATTTTGATGAGAAGATTGTTCCAATACTGAAAAGAAAGATGCCTGGGTCAGATGTATCGGGACGGCTGATAGGAACTGCCCCAGGTATTAATTCTGACGTATAGTTAAGTTTTATTTAGCTTTTCTGTAAAAATTCACAGCACTGTATGTTTTTTAAAGATACCTCCCTGAAATGTGAGCTTTATTACATAAATATTGATGATACTTGTTTCTTGAGAATGCTAACTGAAATTCATTTGCTTTGAAATTTAAGGAGCCTTTGTACTACCAAAAGAACAGTCATTTGAATGTATGCTAGAATTATGCATAGTGTGTATTCACTAAACAAACGCTTTTGTGCCACCAATGAATGAGACTTTATCATTGCATTTGGTTGAAATTTGGCACATAATATGATGACTCGATGCCTTTTATTTTTAGGGCAATCAGCAAATGAATTTGCCTAAGCCGTTTTAGTACATAGAGAGCTAGAGCATACTTGTATGCGCTTTTTTACTTTCCTGGGACAGTATTGTGTGCACTAACATGCAAAATAAGTACAGGCAATAGTGAAAAGGCAATTAAAGTAAGTCTGTAACTGGTCCTTCATATACTCTTGTCAGACTTTCCAGAACTTTTGTGAACCGAGGTCTAAGGTAGTTGCCGTAATGGCCAAAGGCAAAGGGCTGTAAAATGTAGCATCTTCCATGTGCAGAACATTTTCACACTCTAGGAACTGTGACATTAACTCCCTAAAAAGATAACTTAATAAAAATTTAAGAAAAAAAAATTGCATCTTAAGCAAAGATGATAGGCCTAAATGCAGGAGATGCTTGTTGTTTCTTGTACGTTGTCCATCCTTTTAGCCATAAGTGTATACCAGCTGTTAATTATATCCTGTTAATTATACTTGCATTTTTTAATTATAAATGGTTTTTATTTTTTTAAATTACATATGTTAACTATGTATGTTAATATATACTGAGACTCCTGGTTGAGGAAGCATTGCCCAAAAACATAGTTGATGTCACTTGGCTTTTCAAGGCCAAGGCTTTATGATGCATAAGAATTCCTGTCTTGTGTTGAGGGAGGAGCATCACCTCTCCAGTGGCAACCCTTCAGTGCCATGTAATGGTAGCTGTGCTGGCATCCTAAGAGAGAAAAAAGAGGAGGAAAAAGAGGATGACTGTTCTAGGCTGTTCCAGACTGTTCTGTCTGTATAGTACTTAAATGTTGCATCTTACTCGCACACCATTGCTAGAAGAGTAAAATGACCAAAAAAGTGATAGATATCTTTTATGGCAGAAAAAGTGAAAGAAATTATACAGTAGCTGTTAGTCTCCTTGATTTGCAGGAACTTTATTAGAATCAACAGTTCCAAGCTCAGATTCCAGTATGGTTTTAGTACTTAGGAAGAGTGATTCTAAAGAAGCATGGAAAGTAAATTCCTTTCTTCTAAAATGTAAGTTAAACTGAAATACCTTGTTAAGCCCCAAGCCACAAAATTTTAGAACTTCATCTGTCTGCAACTAAGACAGCAGATTTTTGCTGCTCTAATGAAAGACACTTATTTACTTTAACTATTCTTTATTAAGTAGATATGTTGTGGGTTTTTGACTTAGCATCTCTGACATTGTCTACATGACAATATCTCTGCAATTTTTGATACAGCAGGAGGGGGGCTTCTTTAAAGGAAATGAATGATGAGCTGTTTTCCAGACTACTGAAAAGCTCTAAGTATTTTAAATTAAGTTGTGCTCTGAGATTACCACATGTTCTTTTAAGACGCTTAGGTGACTGTAAATCTGTCTACGTGTTCATAGAACTTGAAACTGGTGTTCAGATTCATGTTTGGGGAGTAAGGGTGAGCAAACTGTGAAAACTGGGACACAATTTTGACCTTTAAGTTTTAGAGGATTAATCGCACTTCTTTCTGAAGTTCCAGGGCCTTCTGCAGCACTGACAACAATGCAGCTGTTCTCCAAGCAGAGCCCTTCCAGGCAGGAAGTCACCAAACTCCAGCAGCAAGTGAAAGCGAATGGCACAGGCCTGACAGCACTAAAGCGGGAGATCTCAGAGCTCCGCATCAAAGTGCAGGAGCAACAGAAACAGCTCCAGGATCAAGACCAGAAACTGCTTGAGCAAACGCAAATCATAGGTGAACAGAATGCCCGGTTGGCTGAGCTTGAACGCAAGCTGCGAGAGGTGATGGAGAGCACAGTAGGAAATTCTTCAGGTTCTGGCTCAAATGAACAATCTCCTAGAAAACGGAGGAAGGCAGTGGATTCCACAGACTGTCCTAGGAAATCTAAACGCCTTCGAAACAGAAAATAACTTGGGAGTAAATGACACCTTCAGGAGGATACACTGCTCTAGTAGCCCAAGCAGGTCTGCTTGTTTGGATACTGTGACCAGCTTCATGGTGTCACTTAGGCTGCTGGCTCTTCAAAACACCTCTTAGACTTGAACAGTAATTTTCTTTCATTGACTTTTCCCCTGCTTTCTGTATGGGTGGGCCTAATGCACAGAATCTTTAATATTTGCAATAGTTACATACTAACCAGACCTGCTCTGTTATGTTTTGAAGGGTTAACCTTTTTTTTTTCTGTGCAAATGTGTTTAAAGTTATTTGTGTTTATGCATATGTTCACAAAAAAATCTTAAATAAATTGTCTTAACTGACTAAAAAGTTAAGCGTTAAAACAGATGTCCTGTTCACTTGAAGGAAAGATCCACTTCTAAAATCTTGGTTTTGAGAACTTGACCTTTTTTGTTACAAGTGACCTTGTCTGGAATGTCTGAAAAGTAGTTAATACTTTTTGGGGTTCTCTGTAATGAGTAAAACTGACTTCTTAAGGTACAGTATTGGCTATATATTTTTGTAAACTTACAAGGAAGGGCCTTCTATCCAGTCTTCACATGCACACACCCTGGTTCTAGGTCTTGGGAGCCATATTCTACATTTGCATGGATAGATGCATGTGCAGCTTAGTCAGCCTGCCAAAAGCACTTGCCTGAAATTGTTCCAAACTCTGGGAGAGAGCACAGAGACCTGTAAAGCAATTTCTTTGTTCCTCAGCCATAACTTAGCATCTGCTTCCAGGACAACTGCTGTCTTATGGTGGGGTGTTGTTGTGAGGTGAGTGGCAGGAGCGTTTCAACCCTGCCTGCAAGGCAGGTGTTCGCCAAAGCTGGAGAGTCGAGAAGCTGCAAACGCAGCACTTGGTTCATAGGCCAACATCTAACACGTGTCAGACAAATTGTCCTTGCACTCGCCAAGCTTCGGGGACATCATGTGAATGAAATGCTGTATTATGGGAAAACTGAAACTATTTTGTGTGTCTGTGTTGGGGTTGAGGTGGAAATTTCTCTGTAACACTGATGACAATATTCTAAGCTTTCCTTATCCTAAAAGGTAAATCACTTCAGACAAAGCTTTAATTTCTTTTGCACTTCTGTTTTGAGCTTGTAACTGGAAAAGCATGTCTTGCACTGTTCAGTCTCTCTGGTCACTTTAACCACCTCAGAGTTATGTACAGTGATTATTCCCCCTCCCATCTGTATATTTTTGGAACCTTATACAAATACCATTGTCCTTGGTTTTGTTTTAATGTACTAAACTGTGTAGCTTTATCATTTGACTTATGTTTTCTTTTTTTAACCAGCTGCTGCTGTGGGTTTAGGTGGTTCTGAAGTCAACTTGGGATGTCACTGAAAATGCAAATGCCGCATTTGTAGCTGTTCACAATCTTGGTACTGTGGGTTAAAGTGCAAGTTTCTCTTTCATTTTGTATGGCTGTCAGCATAACATAGTGGCTGTGTTTAAAGTACCAAACAAATCAGAAATTGTCTGCTCAAATGTTACATAATCACAGAAAATGGATGTTTTTCCTGAATTTGCAGTTACAATTTTTACTTCTAAAACATTGGCTCATAACATGAGTAACATTGCAAATGGTACTTGTTTTCTACAGCTCAGAATATTTTTTTTTTACCATGACGAATCTCTTTAAGATAGATACCTGCTATTCAGATTAAAAATACTGACATACACTTTAAAAAATAATTTTGAATCCAAGGGTCAGTGTGATAGCTATAATTACTGTGTGATACAAATTCATTTAATGGTTATTTCATGATGAAAAATCTCTGTAATGGACTAATTACCAACTATTTGTGGTGGAATACTTCCAGACAAGTATAAATCTGCTAATTGCATTTACTGAAGAGGTTTATTTATACATCTCTGAATATCTTTTACCTTAGCTTCTTAATTTCTAGAATATGCAAACAGTTTTCCCCTCTCCCCCTTCACAATATACAAATAGTTTCAGGTTACTCAAGAGTACCATTTATTTATGTGGTGGGGAATCTCTAGCTGTGTGTAAACTGAGCTGGAAAGAACAACAGCCTATTGTTTCATGGAACATTCTCTGTGAATGTGCCAAGTGCCAGCTTGGAACCTTCAACTCAAGGAAGTGTCACGTGTTCCAAGTTTGCAGGTGCTTCCTGATTATCTTCGTGGTAATGAGTACATTAAAATGGAACAAGGCCCACGAAACGTAATGGGTGGAGGGGATGGTTACAAGGCAGCTCAGAGAAATGCCTTGGCAAAGGCACACCAGTATTTTGTGCTTCCCTTCCCAGGGAGGGAGACATCAGATGGCTCTCCTGCTGGAATATACACCACTGGCGCAGAGTGGAGAAAACAGAATGAAGTAATAGTTTGGAGAAAACAGCTGGAGCATTAATTTCTGACGCCATATTGTCCCTTATTAAATAGAAATTTCATTTGAAATATATGAACAAGCTGATAAATTGTCTGAAGTAAAACTAAATCACTTTGCATTTTGAATGTCTATGCACCTTTACGTGAGTTGGTGTGTTGGCCTTGAGAAGTACAGTGTTGGTATTATTAGTGACTGTATAATCTGTTCAAGGGAGAGCCATGAACTTGTGAAACTGAAATGTAGTTTACAAAGTTACATGAAAAATTGTTTTATTTGCAGCCACTGTTCAGTTTTAGTACTTGTATCAAGGGCTGAAACAGAACAGCTCAGGGTTGACAGGACAATAGTGTCTTTTATAGTTAGTTTCTTAAAATAACTTAAAACTACCGAGGCCAGTTTTCCTGCATTTCTAAAAATAGCAGTTTGCCTTGGAAACTTTTTTCATAGCAGGGTGGGGGATTTTTTTACAAATTTGTATTTTTAGTGAACATGGTGAAAATGGGATCAGAAGATACTACAGTGATGCTTTCTTGAGGGAAAAGCTGTTTGTAACCAGGTCTTGCTTGCCAAATAGAAGCAAGCACCCTCCAAACAAGGGCTAATGGATGTCATAGGTGGAAGCACTGAAGGAAGAAAGACTACCTGCTTAACAAGATAAATTTCACAGATTAAAGAACAGATAGAAACAAATGGAACTACTACTGTTCCTGATACTTGCTCAGCATTGCATGGTAATCACTGAAGTTCATTAATGTTACACAAGTGCCTGCACCTAACTTTTTAATGTAAAAGGTAAGACAGAATTGAACAGAAATTTACTTGCTCTTACTGAGATCTTTGGGAGCACTAAGACTGCCTAAGGAATTTTCAAGATCAAGAGCCTCTTGGAAATAGGATGCCATAGGATATGGTTGCATGTGTCTTGAGACAGGAGAGGGCTACCTGATTTCTTGGTGTTCCTGATGGTTTTAAGGTAACTGGCAAATTACAGTGGTAGATTGTTACTTCATTCATCAGTAAATTCAGTCTGGACTATTTTACCATGACATGTCTGCTAGTTGTGAACTGTTCTGATACTCTCCAGTTGCATTCCTGTGCTGCTTTGCACCATACCTGGGACCAGCTCGCTTGTCAGTGTGCCCTCTGCTCTTGCAGTTGTGGTTCTTGAATCTCACCTTCCCTGCCAGACAGGAGTACATTGCTGGCTTTGATTTACATGTAACTGAACATTCTAGGGTTTTTGTTCTACTCTGTGCCAGCTGAAGACACACTAGGTACTGGATCTCTTTTGTCTTTGGATAGCGAAAGGTCAGATAAAAAACCTGTTAGCTTGCTGAAGACCTAATAAATCTGGATTTGTTACAGACTGCTTAAACCACAAGGACTCAGTGATTAAATAGGAAAGACACTCTTCAGTACTTGGGCAATTGAATTATCCAAAACTTTAGTATTTTTCCTAGTTGTTTAAGCCTTGTTTAGCTGCTCTGGAATGTAGTTTATAAACCTGGGCCCGTGTGTTTAATTGCCCTACTGAAATTTGGGACTGTTTACAAACCTACGTACCTTTGCAATGTTGTCCCCCTGCCTCTCTGTGCTGAACTCTTGACACTCTGTCTCTCCCCCCAGTGCTGTTGGCCAAGCTGCAACCTCTCTCACCAGCTGACACTTTCCTCCTTTAGCCAGGATCCTTGCCAAGGGTGAGAAGGTCCTTAGTGCAACGATGGAGAGCAGTGCTAAGGAGGAGGGAAGGCTTTGAGAAATGTTGTGGTGTTTAGAGTGCAGCCGAGTGCAACACTTGTGACCCCAGTCCTTTTGCATTCAGTGGCTGCACTGGCAGCTCAAAGGCGCTTCTTGGTTTATTGTGAAACGCTCGCTGACCGAAAAGTAAACTTTACAAGGTCACGGTGCCTTGACGAATCTAAACATCTGGCCTGCCTCCCATGCTGTGCCAGTCCTCAGAGAGTCTGCAAAATTCAGATCATGTGGCTAAGCTGTGCTTAAACGTCTCCGTGTCTCATCTACCTGCTCTGTTCTCCCCTTCTAATTCCCATCCTAATATGCACAGATTAAAAATGCATGCAAACAGAACTGTTCACAAAGGAGTTATGTTTTATGGATCCTGTGCTTTGTCCATTATTTAGGTTGCAAACATTTTCAAGTAGGGATTTATTGCCCCTCCATGAGCCCTGTTGCACATTGGCCTTTTAGCAAATAGTATTCATTAGCCTTTTTTATTAATTAATACTAATTAAGCATAATGAACCTTGAGATACTAATATTACAATAACAGGTAAGGTATAATTTACTTTGTGGTAACTTCCTCCACTGTTTTTATCGCTATTAGTGATTTAGATTATTTTTAGTGGACAAGTAAAATCCCAAACGAGTAGTCATTCAAATTCTATGTTAAATAATCTTTGCAACTGAACTGTCCAAAGCCAATATTCTACGAGAAATGCATGCAGGGGCAGGGACAGATTAAATGGAGGCTAATTCTTAGAGAGGAGTTTGTCAAAGAAGTTCTTGAAGTATCTTACCGCGGAACGGGGAGAGAACAGAGACCTGTGCACGGGCGCTGTGAGCTGTGGTTGCATTCCTTTAGGCAGGGGCTAAAGCACCGCAGCGGGGCAGCCTTTGGGCAGCAGCTGGCTGGTCCTTACGGCCCCATCGGCCCGGGGCTGTCGGTGTGAGACCCTGCCCTGGGAGACCCTGCCCAGTGAGACCCTGCCCTGAGAGACCCTGCCCAGTGAGACCCTACCCTGAGAGACCCTGCCCTGGGAGACCCTGCCCTGAGAGCCCTGCCCTGGGAGACCCTGCCCTGGGAGACCCTGCCCTGAGAGCCCTGCCTACTGACACCCTGCCCAGTGAGACCCTGCCCAGTGACACCCTGCCTACTGACACCCTGCCCAGTGACACCCTGCCCAGTGACACCCTGCCTACTGACACCCTGCCTACTGACACCCTGCCCAGTGAGACCCTGCCTACTG
>JAWWEE010000105.1:7539623-7568525 GCA_035221455.1 Xenops minutus
GGGGGGGAAGGAGGGAGGGAGGGAAGGAGGGGGAGGGCGGGCGGCTGCGGAGCCGCGCTCCGTGCCGAGGGGCCGCCCTGCGGTCCGAGCGGGCCCCGCGGCACCCCGAGCCGGGTCACGGGCGGGGCTGGGCCCTGCGAGCCGCGGCGGGGGGCTCGGCTCGGCCCGGCCCGGCTCGGGTTCCTGCCCACGGTGGGCGGCGGGCGGCACCGGTGCCGGCCACGGACGTGCCTGGGTGCTGAGCAACGCAGGAAGGCTGAAATGGCTCGGTTCCGAAAGACTCGTTATCGCCGCAGATATCACAAGTGGAAAGGTCATGCGTTTTCATTGCCTTTGCAGAGAGACCCTAATTGGGAGGAAGGGAAGGAAACGCTCTATCTGCTGCTGTAATCTAATTAGGGTAGGCTGTGAGGAGGGCTTCGACGTAACTCCTTTTTCATTTAATTCTTTCCCATCCAGCTAAACATCCAGAGATAAAAGCACTGATGAAGCCAGACTACAACCTGATCTGGGTGGTTGTGCTGATGGTTCTGGCGCAGTTGACTGCATTCTATCTAGTTAAAGACTTGGATTGGAAATGGGTAGTCTTCTGGTCATACGTTTTTGGAAGCTGCATTAGCCACTCCATGACTCTGGCCATTCATGAGATCTCTCACAACAGTGCCTTTGGCAACAGCAAAGCCATGTGGAATCGATGGTTTGGAATATTTGCCAACCTTCCTCTTGGTCTCCCCTACTCCATATCCTTCAAAAGATACCACATGGATCATCATCGTTACTTAGGAGGTGATGGAATTGATGTGGACATTCCTACCAACTTTGAAGGCTGGTTTTTCTGCACCCCTTTTAGGAAGTTCATGTGGATTGTTCTTCAACCTTTTTTCTACGCCATTAGACCTCTCTGCATCAATCCCAAACCCATTACTCGACTTGAAATAATCAATTTGTTGGCTCAGCTTTCCTTTGATGTTGTGATATATTATTTATGGGGTGTCAAATCCATTTTTTACATGCTTGCTGGTTCCGTACTTGGACTTGGGTTGCACCCAATTTCAGGACATTTCATAGCTGAACATTATATGTTTTTGAAAGGACATGAGACCTATTCCTATTATGGGCCACTTAATTTGCTCACTTTCAATGTTGGCTATCACAACGAACATCATGACTTCCCCAATATTCCTGGCAAGAGCCTTCCACTGGTAAGTTTACTTCCAAGGTTACTACTTTTTCTTAAATTAAGCCCTACTTTAACTTGAGAATTAGGTAGAACACTTAACAGAAGAATGGAAGTTGGGACAAAAAAAAAAAAAAGAAATAAAACCCATGAGTGATAAAGGAGGTAATTACTTATCATTTTAGTGGTATCCTGAACAATCTTCCAATGTAGTGACTGCCTCTTTCATAAAAGGAGAGGACAGGAAATGCATGTCTTATGCTTTGCACTAAATTTACCTTCCTGTAATTACAATCTGTCTTTTGATTTCTCCAGTTTGTATGTATGCAGAAAACTAGTTAAGATGTTGCAAATAACTTTGAAGATTTATTATCTCTGTCTTTGCAGTCTTAAGGACAGTATTGTAATGTGTGCTTATGCTTCAGTTTCTCCTATCAGTGACATTCTCTGCTGGGGAAATGAGGGTTTGAGGTGCTGTTAATGTTTATTGTACAGTTGACAAATGTTTAATAACTTTATATTCTGGAGGTCCTCAGTTTCTTCAAGCAGAAGCCTTTGAACCCTAAATAAGTATCAGCTGTACACTGACAGAATTAAGGCTTCTAAGCCAGAATTTAGACCTGTCACGTCTGCGTGAGTAGCAAAAGTGAAGTTTCTCCTCACTTCAATCTTTGCTTCTTAAAGACAGGAGTTTCATTCTCATTTTATGTGTTTCCCAATTGGAGCACAGGCTTCAGGGGACACTCAATTTGACAGCAGCTATGGTGTTGGTCTTGTAGCTTTGTTACTGCACTTCACAATAGTAAGACCTTATAAACTTGTCCCTTTGGTGGAGTCTAAACTTGTTAGTTTTGTTGTCAGTGCTGGAACTGTAGGTGAAAGAACTATGCCAGCACTTTTAGCAGGGTATGTAAATCATATAATGGATTTGTTGAAGCTTTGTGGGTTTATTTTTTTTAAAGGCAGATGATTGCTCTTATTCATAGACTTAATCTTCCAAATACAGCAAAAGTTGCTTTAACTCACCTTCGATGCCAATGTCTGTGCTGGTGAACCAGCATTCCACCTCTTGCAGAGGTACTTCAGCTATAAATAGGCATGAATTTTTTCAAGTATTTAATTCTGGGGTAAATACCCAGTTCTGCTGCAGGACTTGTAGTCCAAAGCTCTGATTAGAAAACAAAGCCTTCTTTTAGAACAGTGTAGTTAATTTGATTGGACTGGACTCTGCTATGCTGTGTGCTAAGATCCCTGAAGTACTGAACACTTGATTCCTCGGCAATGCTGAGCTGAGCATTATTACTGTTTAATAAAAGTACAGATGCACTAATCTATAGGTGTGATGATGGATCAAAAAGATCTTCAGCTTCAAACTGGGCATGTAAATATCTTGGGCTTGTTTGTTGCTTCCACAGATTAATATCCTTCTTCGGACTAAAACTATGGAATTTTGTGAAAAATCTTTTCTGTTCTGTTCAGGTTTTTAAGGCTTCAGGTGGTTGGCCTTAAATATCAGTAAGGACACCTAACTGAACCTGCTGTTCTCAGTTTAGAATAGTGGTCTAGTCAGCATGTACAACTGAAAAGAGTCTTTGGAAGCAGTTTATATCCATTCTTTAAAGGCTGTCTTTAAAAAGGTGTCCTTCTGAAATAATTTTTTCTCTTCTGAGTGCTGAGGTTTGAAACTACTTGTAAAAATAGCTGTGTTAAACACCTTTTCCTAGAACTTGTAACATCCTTTTTACTGCTACCGGTATAGCTATGAGTCAACACTGAACTGAGTCACCCACTTTCAATAGCAACTAAACCACTTGCTTTTGTGAGCTACATCATCCTGTGGGTAGCACAGTGAACGGACTTTGGAGTGTCGGTGGAGGTTGTTCTGGTTAGCTTCAGAAGTTTGACGTAAAGTTTATGTAACAACTAGGGAATTGCTTTTTGCTTCCAGAAACGTTCACGTTGAGCACTAGTGGCCCTTCCTGTGGAATCTAACCTCTGAAATTAAAGTGCTGTGCATTAGGTTACACGTTGAGGTTACAAATTATAAAGTTGTCATAATTTGTGCTAACATAAGTAGTAAATAAACCTCATATCTCTTCTTCAGGTGAAGAAAATAGCAGCTGAATACTATGACAACCTGCCACAATATAACTCTTGGATAAAAGTACTATATGACTTCGTGATGGATGACACAATCAGCCCATATTCACGCATGAAAAGGCAATTAAAGGGTGAAGTGAAGCAAGATTAAACTTCTGGCAACCAAAAAACTGAAATGTCTGCTTGCTTTAAAGTGGCTGGTATAAAGGTCTCTTGCTAAAGCTGTTCACCTGTGTTCTGAATTAAGATGTATAGCAACATAGCAATGCATCCTTAAGGATTTTGTAGCAGACTCCTACCAGCCATAACATTCCTCACAGTCCTCAGATTTATTGGTTTAATGTGTCTCTGTTTGCCTAAGGATCAGTGTTATATGCATAATGCAAAATCCCTTTGTTACAGAATTTACTTTGGTAGGTGTTAAATCTATATAAAATAAGTCTGACTCATAATATTTTAAAAGTTCTCAATGTAGTATATACTGCCCTCAACACGCTATTTAGATGTCTGTAGTTTTAAAATGCTGTACTTACCTGTTGATTCTAAACTAACATGATTTGTTAACTTAAACCTTCTGTTGAAAATGTTTCCAAACTTATGGTTGGAAAAGCTAAATTTGCACAGAAATGTTAAGTCTGCTTTTGTTTAAATATGTAATATGTCATTTGAAGCATTGCTTTAAAGTTCTACTTTTTCTAGTGAAAGTACCTTAAAGGAGCAATCTACCAGAATGAAACCAGTATCTTTGAGATGGCTCCTGTGACTTCTTTGTAAAAAAATAGTGGGGAATTCAAGGGTATTGCCAACTCTTTGGGTCCCACCTACTGCCTGAGCTGCTTCTGTTGGCCTGTAGTGTGAGCAGGTGGCATTTAGGAAACTTAAAAGAACTGATCTGAATTTTCATGTTGGAAAATCATTACAGCTTGAGGTTTTTCTGATCTTCAAAGAAAAATTATTACCATGTTACTATGGTTTTAAATGCTTTAAATATTTACAGTAATTTGGAAATTTGGCTTGTATGGAAAACTGAATGGATGGAAACGGATGCTGTTCTGGCAACCAAGGCTAGCTACAACCACTGGCAATTCTACCTGTTAAGCACATTAGTCATTTGTGTACACAGAAAGGTGTTGTTAAATAATCTTGTTTGGATTTTTTTCCCCTAAACCTACAGTACCCTCCATAAATACTTGTCTTTCTTACATATTAAAATGTGGTGAGAGGTGGTGATATCAAATTTCCTGCTTAAGAAGTTTTTAATTGATAACAGAGAAGGGATAGACTTACTGAACACTGAAGAATCTCCATACCTCAGCACACTAGATTTGCCTTCCATTGTCTTATGCATTGAAGATGGCTTTAAGCAGTCAAAGGCAGATACAAATCACCCTTAAACCTCAAATGGTGATTCTGCAACCTCACTAACCTGGAAGATGGAATCTGAAGAAGGTGGAATTTCTAGCTGCTCTCTGCTCTCTATGCTGGTCTGCTGCAAGTAACTTCAGATGCCATCAACTTCTGTATTTTGGTGTGGGTTTTTTAGGGTGGTTTTTTGTTTGGGTTATTTGTTTTTGGAAGAAGGTGAGTGCCTGAAAAGAATGTATTGGTACATCTTAGCCCCTGCTCATGGTGGTCACATTCTTAATGTGTTTTAAGTATGGGCCCTTATCTATGGCTAAGCAATAGAAATGGTATGAGAGTATGCCAACCACTTAAAGTGACTTCATTATGCCAGGTATGTGAGAGCTAGCTGGCATATTGCTCAGGGTAGAGTGTAATGTCAAAATATGCTTTGTCCAGTATTTTTACATGTAATTAAAAAGCAAAGATTAAAGTAATATTGGGTGAATTTTTGATTGGTCCCCTTATGCTGAAGGATTTGAGCTTTAGAGAAATCTGGTATTTTTAAAAGAGATTTGAAACCTGCTCTATTGAGTAGCGGTACAGATGAACTGTAAAGATTCACTACCTTTCCTTTCTACTCAGGAAAAATGGCTGTGGTTGAAATACTTGTATAACCTTAACAAATTGCAAACTAGCTTTTTTTCTTTTTTTTTTAAGCGATTCAGTTAATTTCACCCTTTGCTTCTTATCTTTGATGTTGATGACTCACTGTAAGTGGATGAAGGATGGAAAGCATCTCCAAAAACTTTTATGACTAAGCTAAAGAAATTCAGCTATCCTACATGAATACTTAAGACAATCAGAATTCAGAATCAAAATTTTATAGTTAGACTTAGTTACCTATTTCATGGAATCACTGATGCTCCTTACTGTCCCCTCAGTAGGTAGTGCAAGTGTGAATTCCTGCTTTTAATCAGGACTGAAGTTGCCATGTCTTGTTCAAAATTGCAAGTGTTGCTTTAAAGTGTTCTGACTGTGATCTTCCCTTCTAATTCCAGTTATAAATATACTACTTTCATTTCAAGAGGTTCATGATAGTGAGGAATTCTGACAGAGATATCTCTGCTTGCCATAATCTTTCTGAAATATCTGTTAATGGCTGCCTTTTGGAGAACACTTACTGGATTAAGTTAATCTGAGCCAGTGACGCTTAAATTTGGATTTAAATAATGGTCTGATTCTTGCAAGCATTGGTAAATACCATTCTTAGGTATGTAAATCCTGTGTAATGTGCAAGAGGCCTTGGCATCTAACTTCAATAGTAAGAATTTTGCCAAAAGCAGATGATCGAAAGGTTAACCTATACTGCAGCATAGTTTCATCCCTAAAAAACAAGAGTTAGAAGCGTTTCTGAAGCACTGGTTGTAATTAAGAACAGCTGAGCTACATAAGATTTGCATATATTCTAAATGTACAACTAGATTTATCCAGTCATACTTAAATGTGGTGTTTACTCCAAAGGCATGGCACTGAACTAAGAAACACTATCACTTTTTAAAAATACATGTGAACCATTAGCTATTGTTCTTAAGGAATTAAATATTTTTCACTAATACAATAAAACTGTATCTGACAGAAACAGGTTAGTACAATTTTTGAAATATTTTATCGGAAGGTTGGAGGGAGCCTTAACTAACCCGTGAGGAACAAATTAAACCTAAAGAGCAGTAAGAACCCTGACAGCTAACCCAGTTATAATTTTTTTCCAAATCTATTCAGATAGAATGAGTTAACTTTGGTGTTTCTACTTGTTGGTTAGGGTTTGTTCCTTTCTGTTTAACTAAAGCATCTCAGTTTGGCAAACACCTCCTTGATGTGAAATCAGCCAGGAGTTTAACTATCATCCAAGTATTTTAGCTGCAGTTAAATTGTGCCGAGCCCTGAATCCCCTTCAGGGCTTTGAGTAACCTGCAGTTTTCAGAATAAACTTCTTTGCATGGCTTTTAACACTCCCTGCCCCCAATTATTTGAAGTTGCTTAAGTGGAATAAGTTATGCATCCTGGAATCTGATTGTGCTAGGCATTAGTTTTCCCACATGACAGGCCTGAGTATATTCTTTCAAAACAATTCTTGCCTCTGGCATTCTTGTTTTGCTGTTGAACTTGTCTGCTCCCCAGCAGTGACCAATTAACATGTATTAAATGAATGCATCTTTCTGGTTACAGATCTCTCTGCTTTCAGAACCAGGGCAAGACTTCCCACCAAGCACCATAGGTCAGCTGAAAACTAGTTAAGACTTTCAGTGTCTCAGAATTCTTCTGGTGCAGTCTTTAAGTATAGCTGGTGAACAATAACATATTTGAAAATCTACAGGTGTAGAGAAATGTATCTGTTCTAGGTAAGTGGCCACTGTTAGATGATGTCAGTGGTTCACCTCTGCCTCCCTGACTTTTATTCCGTGTATCAGATGGAATGGGGCATGTCAGAGTAGAGATTAAAGCTGTTCATTCCTTATTTAACGATGAGGTTGAACAACTGATAACATCAGTGCTGTAGACTGCAGGCTGCCATACTAATCCTGTTGGACAAGCAGGAGGAAAGTCACTTTCAAACAGCAGTCTTGTCTAAGTAGTTTGACACAGCTTTTGAAAAGTGTCTCTGTAATTTCAAAGTCTCAAAAGACTTATGGCCAAGCAAGTTCTGCTGTTTTAGCTCACACTGCAAGGCACAGGAGCCACTTCTGGATCTACCAGTGGTGTTTCTTCAAGATCCTTGGAAAAATCTGACAAATTGGTTTGTCTAAAATCATGGATCTGCCTTTACCACAGTAGTGTGCAACTCAGTATAAAATTATCTCTAGCAAGTCCTCCATTTCATAATCAAGGCTGCAGTGGTACACAAGACTTTAGTCACAACAAAGATGTGGAAGAAGCTTCCTATTGAGCCAAGAATGAAGACAGGTTTCTGGTTTGCTTTTTTTTTTTTGAGGGGGGGGTGTGTTTCCCCCGTTGACAGTTCCCTGCAGTGCCTCTGCCCCTTATCCATGCTTAACTTAGCACCTACTAGGCTCTGGGATAGGATCATTATTGTGGTTTAGATATGTTGCTAGCCTCAGGAAAAGAGAGACTAGAATGGCATGATGAACAATTTCTTGATCTTGTCACAACAGAAACAAGATGACTAGAGGCAAAACCTCTAGACACGTCTGCTGGGAGGGATGGTAGCTGCATATGCAGAACAAAATATTTGTCTCTATTGCATGAAAAGGCTCGTTCCTTAAAGCAGTTCCCATTTTCTGTGTACAAAGGATCTCTTCTGTACAAAGGATCATTGTTTTTTTAGTGATACATACTACAGCCTAAGCAGAATTTCCCACAAGAAAAAGTAGCAGTGTGGGTGCACCACTCCTGTGTGAGCTGTCAAACCCTTGTCTGCTCCTTGATGCACACGTAGCCCAGGCAAGGTAAGCAAACAGGATATGGACGCTTGACTGATCTGGCTTTTTCTGCCTTGCAACTTCAGATTTTCTTGTAAATTCAAACCCTCCTGCATCCCACTTCCTTTTCTGTCATCACTTGTTAAGAATGAAGAATGGTCATGGGACATCTTGAATATTAAACATGTTTTCTGTTGGAATTTTTGACAAGGCTACGTTGTTATTATGATTACTTGAATAGTATTGCCTCTGTCTTGCCTTGCAAGTCCTGTTTTGGGTTCTTGCTCCATATATACACACAGGATAATACCCTCATGAGAGGAAAGGAAAATTCTTAAGTGAATATGCCAGGGCTTGAGGACTTCATTCCTTCCTAAGCTCATCAGCTGCAGCTATCCTCAAGTGTGGTAGCAGGAATCTTCTCTATATAGCCACAAAGGAGAAATCATGGGTTATTTTCATTGGCCCACTCAAACAGTCAAATGAATAAGACTCAGAGAACTGTGTGTGTTCAGCCTCGAGAAAAGAAAGCTTAGGGGAGACCTTACTGCTGTGTTCCCGGGGTGCCTACAGTGAAGATGGAGATTCCCTTTTTACAAGGAGTCACATGGAAAAGAGGAGGGGTAATGCATGGAAGTTACTCCTGGGGAGATTCTGATTAGAAATGAGGAAAGCAATTCCAATGGCTGATTGTTTTCATTGTGAAAAATCTCCCCAGAGAAGTTGTGGATTCACCAATGTCAGACTTGTATGATGCAGCTGGACAGGGTGCTGGGCCATCCTGTGTAGACTGTGCTTTTGCCAAGAAAGGCTGGACCAGATGACTCTTGAGATCCCCTTCCAACCTGTTACTGATTGAAAATGATGAGTCTTCATCTTGGGTTTCTGGGAATCATAGTAATTTTTGAAGCTCTAAGCCTGATTTACAATTAAAAGCAGACACATCATCTTCTGCTTGTTAGTCATAGGAGCCAGAATTTGAGTCACTGAGGCTCTGGTTTCCCTAGAAGGGGGAGGGAATGTCATACCATGTTGAGCAAAAATCAAAGTGGAAAGTACAAGCTGCCATAAGTGTCAGTATTTTGAAAATGCAAGTCTGTGGGGATTAGGGGTCCTGTGTAACAGCCTTTCACATTTACCTGTGGGGAAAAATGTGCAGCAAGATCTATTGTTAGATGGCAATTCCAAGAAGAATTTAAGATGTAAGGCACTAGGTTGTTCAGAGTATTTGTTTAAAGGAATTGTGATTTGTAGAAGATATTAAATAATTTTCTCCCTCTTAAATGTTTAAGTAGGGGGGATGCTGACAGATCAGATGGTGCTTACAGAAATTATTTCACTGGGTTTTTTACATGTAAATGTCATGACTATAAAAAAAAAGTTTAAAGTTTAGTGTTATCAAACTTAAGACTTTCTAAGAAGTTTACTAGCAGAAATCACTAGTTTCCTTTTCTAATCCTTGACTGGTTGTAGTGCTTTTAGGAAGAGTAAGGCGGACCAGAGGAACTGAGATTAATCATTAAAGAATTTTTAAGATGATCACGGTAAAAAAATCTTGTAGGTAGGCTTGTAGGTTTCAGAAGCTGGTTGCTCAGTATGCCTCATTTTTCAGTTTGCTGATGCTGTAAGTTAGGACCCTCCTTCCAAGATGGAATTTCTTGTATTAAAAAAAAAAAAAAAAATATAATTGAGGCTCTTGACCTGGTTTTTAAACCAGTAACATTTTCCTTCCTCTAGAGGATACCAAAACACCTAAGAAATACAAATCTGTAACAGAATTTTTTTGTTGTTGCACATTTTTCTGTTTAAGAATAACAACTAAGAACCAGCCTGGCAAACAACTTTTAACTGTTTCAAATGTTTCTTAGGTTAAATCATAGCACTTCTGATTTCTAGAGTTTGCTCTCTCCGAGGTAACTCTGAGACAGCTTGCCATCTGTGGATGGTTTCTTTGAATAGGGCAGAGGGAAGCCATTAGAAGCTCTCAGAACCTGTGCTGGCACAATCATGTGTCATTGTGGTTGGAAAAGGCAGGATTAATGGTGTGATAACATCAACTGCAGCACTTTCGCAGTCCTCCCAGTGATTATTTCAGAGTCCTTGTTCTGGAAAACACAGCAATTTTCATTGATGGTGGAAAACAGCTCTTTAAACAGTGTAAACTTTGACGGGTTAGCCTCTGCCTTAGAGATTTCTGATTCAGGGCACCAAATGCATCAGAATGGTATTAGCTTTTTGGCACTAAAAGCATTCATTTAAAAAATGTAAATGGTTATAAGCAGCAGGCATGTATTATATCTTTTATTCTGGAGGCAGTTAAATCAAGGATGGTTTAGAGCAGTAGGTTATGATAATCTTTTCTTCAGGTGCAGTATAAAAGTTGAGACATTTAGTACAGCTTCTTTCCAAAGTGTCTTTTGAAATTAGGCACGGGTATTGCAAAACTGTCCACCAGTGTAGAGTAGGTCTCTTGGGAATTGTCCAGATGTTATCACCTGCACAGGGATTGATGCAGTTCTTCATACATTATTTGATCCTAACAGTACCAAGAGGAAAAAAATACTTCAGACAATGGTAAAAAGTTATACAATATCTTAGTGATTTTATTATTTGACTAAGTGATGTATTATTTAAGTGTAACAAGCCAGCTAAATGAGCCACTAGCTGTATTTTAAAACATTTACAAACAAAAACCTCAGTAAGGCAAAACCCTGCTGTCCTGTCTCATAAATTAGATACTCCAGTGAGAGTCACCAATGGTGTGTAATTCACAGAAGCCTTTGGTTCCATGATGGCAGCTTCACTGAGAAGGTACTGCCCTCTTTTACCACAGGAGCTCCTGAATTGACACTTTTCTCCCCCATCTAGTTCTGCCAAAATGAACAGACAAGATCATCTTTTGCTAGTCTGACTTAACTGTAATTGTTTCTTAACCTTTCTTGCTAGTTCCTCAAAATGACAGTTTTGAGGAACAATACTTCCAGTGAAATAACTGCCTTCAGAAGGTGATGTCTGTCCATAAAACAGACTTACTTTGGTTTGAGAACAACTTACTTTGGTTTGGCTTCAGTCAACCAACTGAACCATGCAAGTTAACTGAATGCAGAAGTGTGTAAGGGATGGAAGAAGCAAATACACTAAATCAGTGAAATGAAGCTTTTTTAGCTTTTTTATTTTCCAGTATTCATGGAAGGTGTGTATAGAGTTTTTGCCAGACTGCATTTGTCAGGCAGACAGGAAGTAGCATCTGGAAATGGGAGAAAAGTATCTTGTATTGCAAAAGATATTTCAAATTACTCAACTGACAAGTCTTCAGATGGATTTAACTTCTTTCTGGCTAGTGTTAAAAGTGAATATATTAATGTATTTTGGTTGTAGTACACTCCTGGAAACATAGAGGCCTATACGCAAGCTCTGCAGCAGTAACAATTCCTGTGTATTTATATTAACTTCTCAGTTATAATAATTAAGATGATTGAACAATTTCAGTTGTTAAAAAGAACAGGTCATAGAGGAAACATTTATAACCAACTTCCTTGACAAATGCAAATAATGAAAAGACTGATACAAAATAACTAAGATGATAAAGCGTATTTTATGTTCTGTCTCCAAATTATGTCTCTTGAACATCAACAGAAAAGGCTTAGCATCTTTGAGTGTCACATCCATCTGATGGAAAAAAGGGTGTTGTCAGGGTGTGATGCAGTCTAAAGGCCCTGACTTGTTATTGAAAATTCAGGAGATGTGAAGAGCTTAGGGCCAAGTCAACAACTAATCTGGGAATGTCAGTGAGAAGCCCCAGGCACGATACTAAAAGATAACTTTGATAGCTTGGTAATCTATCTACGTGCGATGCAGCATCTGCAGCTGGAAAGGGAGGCTTTAATTTCTGACCTTAACACAGACATCAGGTTTGTTTAATGCAGAAGCAGGTAGTGTCAGTTTGAAATACATCCCAGTATGCTGCAACCTTAACTACTCCTACCAGGCTCCAGCATAGGAGTATCCTTTCCAAGGGAGTAATGAGTTTTACATTTTTGAATCTTACCTTTTTGGATACTGAAGATTTCACTTTCCTAAAAGCTTCTTCAAAGTGTTTATGGGAAATCTTGATTTCTCCTTAAAGAACAAACCATCATAAATTACTAAAATTGCAGGTAAGTGACAATGCAGGGGTTTTATTATTTTGCAGGTATTTTTAAGCAGCAATCATGAACCTAGCTACATGTGCTACTCAATTGGATGAGATCTAATTCAATAGTGCTTTGAACACTTGAACTCTTGTATGTAGACTCCGGTCTCTGATCTTAGGCAAGATCTTAATCACTCTATCCCTTGCACCTTAAGCCAAAGAATATTTACTTGTTTCAGAAAGTTATTTTAAGTATTGGTGTTTCTACCTACAGGCTAAGAATTTCATTCTCAAAAATGCTGAGTTAACTGCAGCTTATATCAAATCCAGAGAGGTGAAGGGATGTGAATTATTTCTGGAAGTGAATGCCTCAAATCCTGCTGCTTCCAGTTCTGGACTTTATTTTCTACATATACGTAAGATTCCCTCTTATTAGAAAGTATATAGGAAACATTTTGTTATCATTCCAATTCTACTCAATTTCTAAATAATTGACTTCATATCATTGCCTTCTCTGGTATTACCCAGAAGTGATGAAAGATTTCACTTCTAGAACATCCTGTATTTAAGTTTATGCAAATTGCCCTTTTGACCTTAATGCAGCCATCCACAGTAATTATTCTTAATAATAACCTTTTGGACAGGTTTTTTTGGTATGGTAAAACATAGGCATACATCAAGTAAGTTATGGATTCTTCTGCTCTCAGAAGCAAATTCCTTGTTTAATCTAGAACTAAGCATCCCAAGATGCCACTACCATAAAGATTCATTACAATGTCAACACTATGCACAAGTATCAGATATGACAGAAATACAAACTATATTCTTTAGAACCAGCTTGGTGCATTTTTTTCATTGTTTCATTAAGATACTTCTTGCTTTCACTACCACTACTTTTGCAATGCCAAATGGGATGTGCCAACGTGAAAAAACTGTTAAGATTAATACATTTTGAGTCCAAGTTTAAAAAAAGTCTTCTACTGACATAGTAAAAGACTACTTAGCAAATGGAAGGCACTAAATTAAAAATGAGAACTTGTCTAAGGTATGAAGCACAACAGCAAATAGCCTACAGTTATTACCTGCTTTAAAAGTAAAGGTGAAGGTTGAAGCTCACTGAACTAAACATACAACCTCACTGCTATTTCTCATCTCACTTCTCTGAAGTTTCATATTCAATATTCCTATTACCATATAAAGTTAATTTTTAAAGTAAAAGTTTATACCTGTATAAATGAAGATGTGATTTTAAAATATCAGCATTTTAATCTGTTTGCCCAGGGAGACACTCCTTTACAGTAAGAACAAAGTTCAATTTGGGTCTTTCACAGAAGACAAATTAAGATTGAGTCATCAAAGCTCCATAAAATAATAAAATGAAGCTATGGGAATTTAATTTTGCTTTCACTTGTTTTCAAGAATGTAACTTCCTAATCAAACTATGACAATACTATAGGGAGGGTGAAAAATCTACTGCTAGGTCAATTAGTTCACTTCTCCTTGCCAGTAGGTTGGGCTGCTTCACACTTACTATGCAATAAAAGCAGGCACAAAGCTTGATCCTGCAGAGGACTGAGCTGTCAGTAATCTATACCTTGGCTACTTTTAAAGGCATTAACATAGTTTGCCTTTAGCCTGAGTAAGGAGGTACAAATATTTTATTGTTTAAAACCACTTCATAAAATAATGAAGTGTATCAACAGGTATAATATTTTAGAAATAAGACCAAGTACTTAAAACATTAAATGTGAAATTGTTTTTTTCCTATTTACACAGATGAGTGAAGGACAGGTGGTTCCCTTCCCTCTTAATTTGCAAGTATCAAACAAGGACCAGATCTTGCTTTTCAAATTCAACCGCAAAGATGCAAAACTTTAATCTCACTTGTTAAACCACACTTGCTCTTCACTGCTGTAACAAGAAGTCTCATAGATTCTCTCCTTCAGATCAGCTTTACAGTTTATGAAGGTGATGTGGGGCCACTGGCTGGCTTTTATAAATATATACGAAAAGGGTCACAGTTTAGGAGATCATTAACTTCTCTATTTATTGCTGCAGCTGAAATAAGTGTAAGAATCTCTCTTAATATTTCTCATACCCTATACATTCTCTGGAACTAGATCTACTTTAAATAGATATACAAAATTAAGCTAAATAGGTGAGTTAAGATGTTAATGGTAAGTCACTGGGACCATATGGTGTTCACCCAAAGTTTCTGAAGGAACTTGTCTATGAAACTGCGGGACTGCTCAGTAGGGTGGGTCCCACTCACTGGTGCTGACATCAGTTTCATGCACCATCCTCTGTGGTTTGGAAAAGGGAGGCAGAAGTGAAACTCCAAGCTTGCAAATGACAGGGAACTTTCCTGGGCAGTCAAAAATTATTAAGAACTCCAGGGGGAGCTCATAAAAATGAAAACTTTCTGGGTTTTGTTAGGAATTTCCCCTGGACCAATTGCAGTATCTTACACCTTTCACACTGCAGATATGATTAGCTCACCTAGGCCTGTTCAAGCTGGAAGTAGAATTTATGAATTCTTCCAAGAAATACCCCAGAAAGGATCACTTTCCATTTCACCTTTTACAAGTACCTTCATGCAAATCACTGCTGAATGTTGGAAGAACCACACCCCTGAATTTATTCCAGAGGGAAAATATCAGGTATAACAAGAAGTTGCAACAGAATTTTTCCAGAATAGAAAGGAGTGGCCATAATTCCAAAGCACTGGCTGATGAGGACACCCAGCACCCATCCACAGTCAAGCACAGGGTGTGGGAGGGGAGTCAGTTGTGCGTGTCGTGTCCTAACAATGAAGGAGGAAATTCTCCAGTCTGTGTACACTCTTTTGAAGATATAAATTATCAAGGTCTCAAATCAGAAACCACCTTACACACTTTCGTATCAGTCAGGACTGGCATCTTGGAAATCCAGGGTCATTCCAAACAAGCAGCTGCTATAAGCAAAGATCAAGCTATACATATATTACGGACTTGCAGGCTGCCTACACATCCATACAGTAAGTGCTCAGGTTGCAATCCTGACTGTGAAGGCTGAATTCTAGTGATGAACATCATTGAATGAAGACTGCTGTATTCTGAATAATTATAAAAATGAAGAGGATAAACTCAGGAATTCCCATCTCAAATCAAGAGCTTTGTCCATCTACAGCAAGCAAAATGGGTAACCAAGTCATACGATAGTGAAGATTTTTATAGTTTGTTTTTTCGTCCAAGTGAACATGCGTTGCCTCAAAACAAGGAACACAAACATTATGCTCTGTTAACCTACTGTTAAAAACCAGATGAGACTGGCTATGTACTAGATCAAAAAGAATGATTCAAAGCCATTAAAATTCCAGCATGGTTCTTAGAAATCGGGGCATCATGAAAGCCTAATATATTTTCCATGGACACAATCTGAAAAGTCTTAAATTCCATCTTAGCTTTGCATTTTGACTTAAACAAAATTACTAGAACAAATCTAGACAGACAGACATTTTATATAAAAGTTTCAATCTATAATTTAAAAAACCCCAGGAAAACACAAAACAGAAAGCACAGAGAGATAATGAAAAGGCACACACTGTACTTGAAACAATTTATAACTCCCTGTTAAAGTCCTGGGAAAAGCCACTGATGAGCTAAACATCAAAGATCAAAAGTGGCACTCAGATTTTCCTACTAATTTTATCCAGTTACACAATGCAATTGTGTGCCAAAGGTAGGGAATCAGTATATGTGCAGTTTACAACCACCCTCAAATCTGCAAATACGTCACTATAATTAGTCTTTGATAGCGATGTGGAAATTTAGATAAGAGGTATTCAGTCTAGTAAATAAACTGTCAATTTTTAATAGAAATGTTTCTTTAAGGTTACAAGGCTCAATTCTTTTAGAAAAAAATTTAATGCTGAACCTCCAGCATAACCATTTTTCCTGTACTCTCCCCTAACTTTACTTCCAAGATTTTGTTCTTGAAACAAATCTGACTTAATTATCCTTTGGCTCAGAAGTCATCAGTTATGTACAGCATGCACATCTTTATGTCTTGAACTACTTTAAATACTTTACATTCCATTTATCTTGTCACTGTTAAGATTTTCTAAAAGCTTTCTTACCTTTCTTGCTTTGAGTATTCTGCAGGGCCATTTCCTGTCTCAAGGCACAAATTGAAGCCTCACGCACGAGAGCAGAAAGGTCTGCCCCTCTACAGATACAAACAGAAGAGGTTGTTTTATGATAAATTGCTCTGTCTTTTGCTGATGGCATCTAGAAAGGCAGGACACTAAAAATGACAGTAAAAAACTGGTTGTGCTTTCACAAAATTTCATCTGAAGAACACTGGAAAGAGGCCTGGTAACTACCCTGCAACCTCCATTACAGACTGACATCCTCCAGACTTTAGTCACAGATTAAGATCAAACAAGAGAAGCAAGGGAAGAGGCAAAAAGCTCACTCAGCATCTTTAAAAATGCCGAGGGATTGATTTAATACTGTGCCAATTGGTGAGAACATAACTTTATTTTTTTTATAAACCTTATGAAAGATTCAAATGAAATCACTATTACAAAAGCGAGTTGTGTTGCTCAAAGCTGCAGCAACAGTTAACATGCTCTTAAAATAGTAGTATCCACAAAACATGCTCAGATCAGTCATTTTAGGTATTTATTTCCAGTTTCCTGTAACTGGAACATCTGGAAAGCTGTTGAACTTTTCACGAGTCTTTAAAGTAGTGAAAGTCATTGAACCCAAAAGAAAATTTCATAATTAACTCCCTATGCTTAATTTGAGATGCTACGAATACAGCTGTATTAAAAAATAAACAAAAACAAAACCCAACCAGACAAAAAAAACAAACCAAACCAAAAAGTCCACAAAAACCCAAACCAAACCCAAAGAAATCAAAACCCACCTACCAAAAAAAACTCCAAAACCACATCTCAAAATGCAAATAAACCCAAACATTAAAAAAGACAAACAGAAAACCCCCCAAAAACCCACAAAAAAAAAAAATCCAACCCAAAACCCACACACACTGGACCAAAAAAATAGAAAATCCAGTTAGTGAAAGAAAAAAAAAAAAAAAAAGAATTAAAAAGTACTCAGCTTTCCCAAGTAATGTTGTGGCAAACAGCATGTAATAAACTTTATATTTTGTGAATGCCAGAAAACTTATTAACAAATTACTGAAAAAATTAAAGCTTTTTGAAGTTCTACAGACTGTAATTGCAAAATGCTCTGACAGATGTGGCCATCAAGCTTTCCCTAACTCCACACCTTGCTGTTCCAAAACACAAGCTGAAATGGTCCCTCATTACTCTGTCAAAATGATTGCCTTCAGCTGTGTGACAGAACAAGCTGGCTGTTTGACCAGTTTGCTTTCACCATCATTGTATACAGATCCTCAACTTAGAGAGCTCTTTTATCCTCAGATTATTCAAGGATTATAAAACAAAAGCAAGCAGAATTGAGGGGCTTCCACTTATCTGTTTTTACAACACAATGAGGACTACTGCAGATGAAAAAGACTTTAGCACCAACATATCCCTACCAACTCCTTGGAAAAGAGCACAAGTGAAAGCAAGAAAAATAACATAAAGGAAAAGGTTTATAAATCCTGAAAGTTAAGAGATCCACTTAATAACACAACATAACACACTTTAAAATGTATCAGAAGACTGTTGGCACTGCATATTAAAGTCAAAACTAGAAGGAACTCACGTGTAACAATCACAATGTTGACTGTAAGCAATTTCTTCAAGGCTTACATCACTATCTAGTGGAGGCCTGGTGCCGTCCTGAAGGAGTTGAGGTAAGAAAAAGAGGAAGATAAGGAAACATTATTTTTATACCTGCCATCCCTGAAGTGATTAAATTTCATTAATCAGGAATCATATGGGGGTCTGACAAATTTCCTGAAATATCCACAAATACTAATAAATTGAATCTCACACTGACAAGAAAGATAACCAGCCTTAAAACCATTTACCTATGAAATAACAAGCAATGCTAAATTTAATCTTCCCACCAATAGTTGAGATTTTCTCTAAGGAAATGATGGCCAGCCTGTCACAAAACACTGTAACTCTGACACTGTTCCATAGGGGGAGGTGCCTTTAATATTAGCTGGTTCCATCAGTGGTGGTGTTGAGCTGAACTTCCTCTGGTTATACTATGTGTTGAAATCAAATAGCTAAGCAATAGGCATGTCAATTTAGTCTTACCACCTTTAAGAATGAATTAATTGTATGTCTTTTATATTCTAGACATAACTTTTCAAACTTAGAAGTTTTCCATTTTGGATTTCGTAAAAGTTTACATATACTGTTCTGAGTCTCAGAAGTGGGGGTTTTGGTTATTATTTTTGCATCTCCAACAGCAGAAAGTATTGAACAACATTATAAATTATATTTGAAACTAGCCAACAAAATTTCCCAACACTGTAAGCTTGGAGATCTCCCTATTACCCTTAGACAACAGTAAGGTAGTATCACAGTAGTACAGAGACTCAAGATGTCTCTCTCACTGAACAATATTTGAGTTTTTACAGGTGAGAACACTTTTTTATACAATTGATAAATTTGTGTCAGAAATTCATTTGACAGAAATGCACATTCATATAATTATTTTCTGACTTCTTCAGAGGAACTAATATATTACATACCTACAATACCTTCAAGAGAAAAAATAAAATGTATAGTAAGTGGCAAATTAAAACCCTCAAATACTTAACAGACAGTAGAATAGTCAAGGACTAGGCAGAGTAAGGAAGCAATCTTGAATGAATCTCTGGGTTAAAAAAAAACAACCCTGAACATCCTGAAAGGAGAGACTTTAACCTGGAAACAAGGAAATCTCATACAATTTCATATGGTATACTTCAGTAATTGTTGTATTAAACTGCAGGCCAGAGGCGCCTTCTCTGCTAAAAAGAAATGTTTTACCTAGTAGTTTGAGCAGCAACATACACTGTACATTTTTTGCTCTGGCTACTCTAGCAACAAGCTCAGCAGTCCGTGCACCAGAGAAGCCTGATGCAGCTTGCAGGAATGTGTCACTGGCAACAGAAACATGTGAAGACAGGCTTCTCTTGCATAACTAACTTGCAGTTTGAAATGACTGATTTTTACAGGTTAACTGTAAAAAATTGTGAAATAAAACTCTTTCACAACAAAGCTCCAACCTACACTTATGCTGTCTGTCTTCCCGAAAAACTATTCCTCCCCCAATTCTTTCCTGCTCCTCATGCTGCCTTCGTAAGCATCCCTCTTTTCATTCAGCAACAATTCCCAGTTTCCATATCCTGTGCGTGTATTCCTTGGAGACTTCTGGGGAATGTGTAACATCCAAAAACCACTCACATCTGCACCAAACATTTTCTTTTCTCTAGCCTTGAGCAAGTGTGTACTCAAATTTTTCAAATTTCCTTACTCAGAATGCATGGATGAAATCTGACATAAATTAAGGTATTTAACACATTTTTCCCTCTCCCTATTCCGTGTTCTTCTTTCAGATAACTCCTACACATTTTTAAAGATTTAATACCTTATTCACTACAAAGACTTGTAACCAAAACATTCAGGTTAGTACACAGGAAAGCATCTTGCATTCCAAAAATAACAAGCCTTGATAACCGGTGATGAGATCCACAGAAACCAAGTTGGTAAACACTATGCAATACATTGCTTGTATCACAAGAAGACCCATAAACACACGGGGCCACATCAAAATGACTTGTCAGCAGAAGACAAAAATACTCTGGCAATGGGATAATAATAAGGTTACCCCATCCCATGTGCCACTCCTCTTGGTGTTATCCCAACAGGAAGATAAGACTGTAGTCACAAAGATTCCCAGGAGGAGGAAGCAAAGACCTCTTTCAGCAACCTTGCCCAATATTTCTGGCAGCTGAAGTAAGCACAATTTTGAACTGTTTGCTTCTTAAAAGGGAAACTGAAAACAGTTCTCTCTAATCACCAGTTTGTCATCACCAGCCAAGAGGAAGCCAAAAGACCAAGTGAGGGCTCGGCAGAGTTCCTTATCCTTCATGTTGCCCACAAGTGATCCTGGCCCTACCAGGTGGATGTATGTATCCAACATATGTGGCTGTGAGTGTGTGAGCAGATGAAATCCATGAGAGAGTGAGAGAAATCAGTTTAATACCACCTTTCCTTCCTGTGAAGTCTCCCGCCAAGCTTTGCTGCACTATTTCTCCACACCCCTAATTACCTTTAACAATAAATTTGGTTAAACAAAAATAACAATTCCTTATAGTTTGAGAGATGATTCATGATGTTCCACTCAATTTCTCTCAACATCTTATAAAGAGCAATCATCTTTTAGAACAGGGTTGTAAAAAGTATTAACTGACAATTTTAGAAAACTTAGAAACAACTGATCTACTGCAAATAGCAAATGGGGGAAATACTTAATGTGTTTTCATCCCTGAAGCAATGCACAGAACAAATGAAGGGAAGTCTAACATCCTGAACTTGTAATGGCAGTTCATCTTTAGAACAACCATTTTAGCATGAATGAACATGCTTGAATGAGTTCTCACTTTCTGAATTCTAAATCAGCTATTGCCTACACTACAACTTTCAGCTTACACAAGTCTGAATTATCTTTTATTACAAATCTATTATATAATTTTTGCCACACTTTTCATAATACACTACTGTTATCTTTTCCCTCTAGTGAAGACTTTGTCTCCCTTGCAGCTCACAAAAATATCTGATAGAACACCTGCTCTTAACAATCAACATTGAACTACTGGAAAGGTAAGAAATACCCAAGTAATTCATAATGCTTTGTGTGTTCTTTTTTAAAGCCTTGATTACTGCTGTGCCATATTTGGAGAAATACTCACATAGAATTCTATAATCCAAGTCTCTGAAGTGGCAGACTCTGCTGTTACCCACAGGGAGGACCCAAAAAGGCACATACATTTTCACATTTACTTTAACCTACAACCTCTATCACCACAAGGTGCCTTTAATCTTAAAGGCAATTAAATGTCACAACTACTGTTGAGCAAATACAGCTGGAGCTTGTGAATCATTCCAGTGAATGTCTGGAACCCCCCAAAAAGAGCTTGCAAAACACTTCTAGGCCCATTACTCACACGGATAGGAATCTTCTAATTAAATCTATCCAGACTGTGACTAAAAAGGCAGCAGCTTCTATGTTTAACAGGTTTACTTTACTCAAGATTTATCAACTCCTTGCAGTTTCAGAGCAAATTGAACAGCAGATGGGCTGATGGTTTATTTTTATGACCTCATGCAATACCTGAAAGTGTTTCATGAGACATGATCCTGCAATTCTTTGTAAAACTTAATTTGACTTAAATCATTCCACCAAGCTTCAAGATAAGGATTTATTTCCAAATACTCACTTTGGTGATGGTCTTTAAAATAGCAAGTCGATCTTCAGGTGGTGGCAAACCCACATAGAGTGTTTTATCCAGCCTACCAGGACGCAGGATAGCTGGGTCAATTATATCTTAGGGAGGGGGAAAAAAGAAAAAATAATCCAGAAATGAGACACACCCATAGGAAGGCCTGCACATGAGTAGGAACACATGCATATTTGTACTAAGCTTCAAAGAAGCATTTGTGCCATGACATGAAACTCTGAGTATTAAAGTAGCTCATTGAAAATTAGTTTCATCCTTATCAAGTACAAGTCTCTACTACTCTGTACAGTTAAGCTGCCTCTGGCTCCACAATGGCTCATAAATACCAGTTTCATCTCATCACATATGAAGACAACTCTATATTTGGCAATACAGAACCAGAGCAGTTTTTCTGAGGAATTCCACATTAATTCATAGCAGTTTGTTCTACTGGAAGCAACTCTATTGCAAATCTGCTTGAAAGGGACAGTGACAAATCAAGAATAACAAGTACAGCGGGCAAGTCATAACCATCCATATGTAAACTTAATTTTACTGGTCATTTGCATTTCAACTACACACAAGTCTTCTGAATGGTAAAATAGGAGATCCATGAAAACACAAAGTATAGCTGCAAAGTACTGAATTTGTTTCCCAGGAAGAACTACAAACTCCAAATTTATTATGTATGGAGAAGTAAGAAACACTATTTTTTAAAATTATATTTATTTTGTGATAAAATTATCACAAATATTTCTAGAAAACCATTCAAAGCTTAAATATAATAGAAATGTGTAGCAGCCTTAGCACCACAGGATGTGGACTGAATAGCCACAAACAGCAAGTCAGGATATACTGACAATTGGTATAACAGATACAAACAGGGCACAGAACCTAGGAAAGGTCTTAGTCCTGTATTTCAGCACAAACTGCCTGCATGATGTGTCTAAATGTTTCCTGATGCCCTATTTCTCCATCTTCCAAAAACCAATAATGATATTAATTGCTCTGTTTCACTAAGGAATTCTATTGAGTCCTCATTCCTGGAGGCATTTAAAAGATGTGCAGATGTGGCACTCAGGGACATGGTTTGGTGGTGGGTTTGTCAGTGCTGGGTGAACAATTGGACTCCATGATCTTAGAGGTCTTTTCCAACCTAAATGATTCTATGACTCTGTGACATCCTGCATGCTACAGTAATGTGAACAGCAAAGTCACAAAAGCACCCCCAGAAGATGTAAAAAACCCCTGTATTTCAACAGACTATTTAAGTATGTAAATTATATGGATGTGTGAGGTACCCCTTGCAAGAACCTTTCCCAAAAGTAACAGTTGATAGTTACACCTACGTCTTCAGCTGGAAATTATCAAGGCTTCCAAATGAAGCTGCCAACACTCTTACAATCGTTACACCCTCTTGACAAAACGTAGCTCACAAACTACATGCAGTTGTGTTTATCAACAGTGAAGAACTGGCAAAAGTGAAGCTGTTAATCCTTACTGTACCGATGTTTTAAAGAAAAAAACTACCACCCAAGCCCTAAAAGAGAAGCATGGAAGCACAGCTATCCCTTTTTTGCAAATGAAAAAAGCTTACTTAACTTTGTCAAGACTTGAATTACCTGATCCTACCACAATATAGTCTTGATTCACTTTTTAGAGATACCTATAGTTTTGTTCAAGTTACTCTCTCACTTATGCTTAAAGGACAACCCCATTATATTTTTCTTGGACAAAAGCATATTTTTTTCCCCTTGATATAGCAATTGTGTGCAGAAGCACCTAGGGAGGCAAAAATCAGCTACTGCAAATGTGACGAGAAAGGCAAAAAAAAAAAAAAAAGGAATGACTTAATGTATTAATTTAATCCAGACCAGGTGAAACAAGGATTAAACAGAATGCCTGCCATGGCAGGCCAGACAAAAATATATTACTTATACGTCTGTGCATAGTTCTATGTGACACTTCATCTTCCTTTTGGCACAAGTGCACTTTCCTGTTTTTGTGTTTCTGTGGACAGAAGTCCTGTCACATTATTGATATAAGTTCACTCAAAAGATCAGTTACAAACACCAAAACAAATACTCTCAATAGGGATTGCATTACAACACCATGCACTCAGTAATTTTCCCATTCGGAAGGTCCAAAAGCTCTTTAAAAATATTAAGCTTGATACAGAAAATAGCGTTTTTCATTTGCATGCTGAGAACATTGTACTTGCCATGCTATTTGTCCAACAATAGGAAGTCAGTGATATGGTCTAAAGATGTATTCATCTTTTTGTATGGAAATGATTATGCTGCCCACATTCAAAGTGTTACCACGACTCACACTAACTAGATAAGCTGCAGCAATGGTGGTTTACGACAAGGGCACACCAAAGCCTAGAACACAGATCTACACTCCTCATCTCCTTAAGAATCAATTCCCTTCACTCTTCTGGTTCAGACCTGGGCCTGAAGTTCTTGAAAATTCATGTCAGGTAACCCAGAAAATTAGTATTTACTTATTGCACAAACTCACTCATTAGATGCACTTCATGTCCCTTTAAAAGAACTGAATAATGTTTCCCTTTTAGGAATTTCAAAGCATTCCATCCTGATAAATCATGATGCTCTTTCCATATCTATTATCTCAAAACTTATCTAAACAGAAGAGAGTCAAGTAATTTTAGATACATTTAACTACCTTAATTTCATTAAAATGTTATCACAGACACCTCTTTCAGAGCCTATTATTATGTCTCAAGTTGGCAGGAAACTGAAGCATGGAAACGTGATAAAACACAACACTCCTTTTTTCCGAGCAGTTATCTCACAGAGAGAATATGCTTCCATTAAGAGAAAGGCCCAGTTAATAATTTTCTGTCTTTCTGATGTGGTCAGTGGTGTTGACTGTCATTAGAAGACAGTAGTATCACTTTCCAAATAATGTGACAGAACTACATAAGAATATATTTGAAGTACATCCATTCCATGCTTTGTTTTTCAAGGTTAAAACAGACACTTATGTCTAGAGAATTATGTAGTATTTCAGTTTGCTACACTGCTCTTCAAACTACTGCAAAATTTTATAGAATCATTAAATTCTATTCAAAGTATCTTTGCATTAATTTGTGCCATTCTAGTGTTCTATAATAGAACCTGTTAGTCTCACATTCACTTCCAGTTGATTAGTCATGCCTTATCTCATCATTACAGAAGTTCTGTGCATATCAGCAACAATGACTATTGTGCTAAACCCATCAAACTTCTCCTATACTCACTATAGCTTTTAAAATTATATTTTAAGGATACAAGATCTAGGCCCTCACATTTGTGATTTTCTGAAATGCAAGCTCAGAAGTCCTAAAAGGTCTTCTGAGACTCTGGATGAACACTGTAGTTAGCAACTGAAGTTACTGTGAAAAACACATAACATTCAAGGGCTGCTGAAAAGCAGAAATATAATTTGTGTGAATTAGAACTATTATGAAAGAAATTGTTCCATGTCTCGCGTATTAAGTGCTTTTCTTAGATCTTATCTTGCCTTTAATTCAGCAACATGTATAAACAGGTGAAAAAATAACAAACAATGCCCAAAACTATAACTATTGTCAAAGACTGAAGATTTTTTAATTGTGTTTCAAAACATGTGGTTCAGGTGAATAGTTCTAGAAAGCGAATATAAACTTGCTAGAGAAAAATAGAACTCACTGAAACTAGGACCATGCTTAAAGATAACAGGAAAAAAGGAATTTTGCAAGAATGAATTTAAAAAAGCTAGAGAAAGAGGCCACGAATAAAAGCAAAAACATCATCACAATTTACGTCAAGTTTAAAAACACTTGTTTGTGGTGTTTCACTTATTTCTTGTCTGTTTCCTCATGTTACATACAGTTCCTTAGATCTCAGGTAAATGCTGCTGATGCCTTGGTCAGCATTCTCTAAATAGTTTATAAATGTTCAAAGACTGGGTAGGTAAGAGAAGAGCAGAAAGCAGCAGTATCTGCTGAAACTCACACTGATAACTGAAATATGTGGGATATTATAGATACTATTTAGCAGTAGCTCTTGGTGGTTTTGTAGTATTTAGTCTAGGGTTTGGGGAAGGAAGTAGACTTAAAAAGAATACAATTATTTGGACCCATAAAGGTTGTAACAGGACAAGATTTCTGCCTCTTTTTTTTTTTTCTCTCTCTCTAATGACATTAGAGAGACAACATCTTTAAAAGTTTAATCCTGTTCAGACTAAATTTGACATTGGTTCTGCATTTAGGTGGAAAGAGATTGTGTTGGGAATACTGCATCCCTGCTAATTTAGAAGTAGTCAAGAAATATCTACAGAGGACTCTCAAAGTCATTGAGTAAGTGCAAAAAAACATTCAAATATCCTGCTTTTTAGGGCACATCAAAGGCTTATTTCAGCACTGCCAGACTGAGAATCACCACTTGCAGATTGTAAATGATAAACAAAGGAACCAATCTATTGTGCCTGGTCTTTTGGCAAAATGGGAGTTAGACACTTCCAAGTCCTTAGAAGCCATTATAAAAAAAAGAATTTGTCAGTCTTCACCCATGGGGGATATAAAACATCACCATGTCACAATAATACCTTGTCACAGGTGCTAGTGCCTCACTGGAACATCTGTGCCAGGAACATACACCTTGGTGCCAAAAGTGGTTGAGCCACTGCTATCCTATTATTATTATTATTGTTATTGTTTAATAACAGTCTCTGAGACTACAATGCTGACAACATACACTAACAGTTGAGAACAACCAATTATCAAAGCCACCATGCCTGCAACCACTCTAAAAAAGAAGCATCTTGAAAAGCCATTTTCTCTCCCAACAAATTATACTAACACAGATTAAAAAACACTAGATCTCACTCTTCACAGTAGTAGCCCACTGGAAGGTTTCAGGAAGTTCTGCTGGGACACATATATTTTTTAGATTTATGTAACACAATTCCCCCAGCAGCACCTCTGTTCACCGTAACTATGACAGAAAAATCTTCCATACACGTCAGACCTAAAAGACCTTTTTAGGCACCACAACTTTTATTGTTTGTGGGAATCATTTCAATATAATCTATGCTTCTCCTACAGGTTTCTGCTTAGACATTTCATTCCCAGGGCAGTAAGAGTGCTTTACAGACACTACCTGCAGCGTGGTCCTATGAACTAACCAGACCATACTAGCAAAATTTAATTTGGTGAACACTGCCTCTTCCTAGGCCTCATAAACAGTGAATAAACTGGGAAAAATCGGTTTCCCCAATTTAACCACAACTTGACTAAAAGTTGTTCTGATAAAAGCTGCATCTATTAGAAACTGTATTTCCTCACACTGATAAATGCAGGTATCACAGGAAAAATTTATGGTCTAAATCTAACCAAAATCTAATTCACAGACACAGCTGATACCCTTCTGAAGCAACAGCTCCATCCTACCCAAACTGCATGAATAAATGCCTCCTCTAGCAGAAGCTGGATGTGCCAAGCTTGGTCATTCAGAAAAGAAAATGTATTATGTTGGCAAAACAACTTTTTGTATCTTTATCAAGATACAATTAATTTCCATTTACAGAATTTGCAGATACATTTATACCCTTCAACTTGATGATTATATTGGTTATCTCTGCCTTTGCATTATCTTTACATTTGGCTTTTTTACCTCAAATTCAGTTTTTTCTACCAACATCACTGACTAGTAATACACCACTATTTCATGCCTCATGAGTTTCCCAGCTGCCCTCAAATATTAGCCCAAACCTCATTACTCAGAAGTTTTGTAATTTTAACTATTCCTGTATGGTAAAACAGTACATCTGCCACTGCAGCTGAACAAGGCAACAGAGACCTAAAAAAGATCCTCAAACCATTCCAGAGGTACTTTATAACAACAGGATGGTAAAAATGCATCCAGTGTAAGGCTTATAAAGGAAAGGATTAGCAATTGCACAGATTTCACACGTGCATGAAAGTGAGACCCATAAGTACTGAATGAGTGTAAATCTAAATCAGGGAATTAGGACAAACCTGTCACACACAAGTATTAATGCCTTGAAACTAACATCTGAGCAACATTTATTCTAAACTGGCCCTTGTAAAGCTACTGAAGTGCTTGCACTCAGCTGCCTCCAGGACAGGAATCATGAGCTCAGAACATTGCCATGTACACACACCAGCCCTAAAAGTGCTGGCTCCATGTATAACCTGCTGAGGAGGCACTGCAGGAAGTAAAGCTGGATGCTTCCTCAACTTCCAAAGTGTTGCAATTCCCAAGCTATCAGTCAGGGATAATGACAAGTCAATAATTAGATATGAAGCCCTTGAGAAACACTAACAAATAAGGCTGCTTGATATAAATGTCTGCACAAGCATAACTTGCATTAACATTAGCATTTTAACAGCAATGGTATCAGGTGTAGTTAAGACACATTTTAAAGAGGTCGTTTTATCTAACACTGCTACATGAACATGGAACAGATTCATTGATCAGAAAAAGTTTGGATTTGCAGAGACACTCTAATTTTACATATAAAACAAGGTTAGTTATAGAACAAGTGATTTCATTAGAAGATAACCAAGGACATCTGATTTCTCCTTACCTGGCCTGTTTGTGGCAGCCATAATGAAAACCTGCTGACGATTCTCCAGACCATCCATCTCTGTGAGAAGCTGGTTAACTACTCGGACACTGGCTCCTGACTTTAAAAGGAGAAATTTGTCCACAAAATCGAGGCAACAGTGGGAATGTGATTATTTCAAAGTAAAAGAAACAAAATATCTGCTATCTCCCTGCACTGAAATATTACTTTTTTCTTTTTATTATTTCTTGTTTACACTTTCAACATACCTGCATTCTGGATTCCTGCTATCATATTCTTAGCATGTTTCCATCCCAAATTCATGCTATCTATACACCTGACACACATTTTTAACACGTGGCAAACCTTTTCTTTCCAATTAGAACTAAAGTGCTCACTTAAAGTAGTATATACTTTATATACTCAAAGTATATATATATATATATATATATAGAAAGTCCAAATAAATATTTACACTAATTGTTTTGACACCAACCTCAAAAAAACACACAAAATTTCTCCATGTTCAGTTTTTTGAGGAAAAAAAAAGTTCTCAAATATTTCAACCTCTGAAACAACAGTTTTGGCAAGTGAGCTACTGAGAATTAAATGTTAACTCCATAGTAGTGACATCTTATAACCAAATTCAATAGCTTAACCTGAATTTCTCTGGATATTTTTTCTATATATGTATACTTAAAAAAGTATTAAGCTTTATAAAACCTGGCCAACATATTTTT
>JAWWEE010000105.1:7570041-7583712 GCA_035221455.1 Xenops minutus
GCCACCAGCGTGCTTGTAGCAAGCGTGGGTAGAGCCCTTGTAAATCTTCGTTCGCGAAGCCTAGCCATGATGAAAAAAAAAAAGCTTTATAAAACCTGGCCAACATATTTTTCCTAAAAAGACTGAAAGCCTAATGGATTGTTTTTCTTCGGAGATACTGATACCTTCTGGGTACTTCTGTGAGAAGCACAATGTCACAAAAGCTGCAACTGAGATTATTTATTTATGGAGATATTTTAAGACAGACTCACTTCACGGTCAGACCTCCGAGGGCACAAAGCATCAACTTCATCAAAAAATATCACACAAGGGGCTGAATTCCTGGCACGCTGGAATACCTGGCGTACAGCACGTTCACTTTCACCAACATACTGAAAAAAAAAAGACAAATTACATTGAAACAATGTAAGACATGAAGATTTTGCTTGGAGAGAAAAAATTGTTGTTTTAAACACTATTTGAAGTACTTTGCAAGGGAGAAACACAACCTACTAACCGGTTTACTTCTGATAAGCCTGTTATCTCCATTTCCTTAGTGAGCAAGACTTACATGGGAACTAATTATCACTAGTTCGTTCACTTTTTACAGTTTGCAGTACATTCAGAGTAGAATAATAGAATAATAGAATTCCTACTTTCAGGGGAATAAATGTAACTTGCCACCATTCTGGTGATGAGAATTAACAAACACAGTCTTAATTAAGAACCCTGTTGTTCAGCTGTTCACAAACAAGCCCAGTAAGCAATGTGAACACAATGAACATCTGAAGTTCATAGAGTAGTTGCCTGAAGACAGGGGCTTGGCAGTAGGGAACTGAAAAGTCAGCCAGAATTTGAATGGTGAATTGTAGGGGCAGGGGCTGCAAAGTTGTAAATGCAAACACTTAATTTTTTCCAAACAAACATATTTTGATTCAATTTATGTGTTAACACAGTCTCTGAACCACAGCCAACCATTTTCTCTATATTCCACAAGGAAGTAGGGCTCCTTATTAACTTGAGTGTTGTATTTCCTGCCTATATCAGTACTTGAAATACACATAAAAAAGTGTTTGGGAAGCGATGAATCAAACCCAGTGTGTTGGTTTCAGCTTCCACATTGCTGATAAACAGATAACTACCATGGTCTTTTGAGATGTGGGCTGTAGATGTCTTCTCAGTTCAACACATCTCTTGACTCTAAGAGGGACTGCAGCTGTATTACAACAATTCTAAGTCCAGTGTTTCAAAAATTTGAACTACAGCACTTTTATCTGTTAACACTTAAAATCTACATGCTACATAAAAGCAGTGATGAAAAGCAGTGATGAAAAGCAGTGATTTAGATATCCTACTTCAGTCAAGAAGGCTGCATCTGCCAGGTAATTTAAACCAAGAAATATACTTAAACTACACAAATGGCTTTTTCCCTTTCACATGAACAACTTCACTTCTAAAAACTTAAGGCAAAGGTTAGATAAAGCAACTTCAGCTGCACCAGTATCAGTTGTGCAATTACCAGGAATTTTGCTTGCCCCACTTAGGACAAGAATTCTGTAAATAACAAAAGCACAATGATTAGCACATACCATATTTAGCAGCTCAGGACCTTTCACAGATATGAAGTTCAGTCCAGACTCATTTGCCACAGCCTATCAAAAAGACAAAGACAGACACATGTATATAAAAGAGATATTTATCATGTCTTTTTTTGTTCTGTCCATGGAGTGATAAACAAATATAAGGGAAGGAACATAGTGACCAACTATCTGTACAATATAGAAAACAGTATGAAGTATAATTATATGCAATTAAGAGTGGGAGGGGAGCAGGGAATTTGGCAAGGTCTTCTCTCTCTTTGATGAGGCAGTGTTCCAGATTCACACCCCATTCCCCCATATCAGCTGAAGAATTCCCAATAATTAGTGGGAGTTAAAAAGATATGAAACTACATAAGGGCATCTGAAGATAAAGGTGAGTGACAATCTGAAACTTGAACAATTATCTGCATTTACATGGAGAGGCTGTAAGAAACGAAACGCTAAACAAAAGTATTTTCATTAGGTTAAATATAATAAATAAAATTACATAAATATTGTAGCACAGAGTACTTCCAAATACATAATTTAGTTACAGTGAACATTTCCACAAAAGTGGTTATTCAATAGAGTTTCTTCTCATCTTGGCTACTTTCTTCTTGACCAAATTCATTCCTTCAAGTTTTGCAGTAATTCCCTCTCAATTCAAGCAAAATTGTAACTTTATGAAAAGAAAATCAAATAACTTCAGCATAGAGGCCTAAACTTAATTTTCTGATGAGAAGTGGTGCAAAAGCCCAACTTCTGGCACTCCCATCCGGACTCAGTCCCTCCTACAAAAACATCCACTTCCATAAGATTCTCCAGTATTTTTAACCACATTTAGAAAATACATTACCTTAGCCAACAGTGTTTTGCCACACCCTGGAGGCCCTGCAAGCAGGACACCAGCTGGAGTAGTCAGGCCCAGAGCTTTAAACTGCTCCGGGTTTCGCACAGGCGCCTGCAAAGAAATTATTATAGTTACCTGTGACATAAAGCCAACATGAAACTTTAAATTTCAGGTACAGTTGGAAGAGAAATCATCCAAAAGGAAGTCCTTTCTTCCAATTTTTCACAGGCTAAAAGAATAAAGAGTTGACCAGGATCTTACTATCTTTGCAACCCAAAAAGGGCGAAGTATCATTACTGAGAGGGAAAGACTTAATTTACCTAAGTTCTAATCTTTAGGTATTAGCATTAAGAAACCCCCTGATGGGCAGCAAGACTGCTAAGCTTCCAGCCAAGCAATCTCCAGTTCTTTGTGTGGCAGTTGCATAACCAAGGTTGTTGGTACAAAACTTTTAGAATACTTAAAGATTGAGCACATTAAATATGAACACACTATAAACATGAATACAGAAAGCAAAATGTTGAATACATGCACTTGTAACAAATTTTAAAGCAAATTATAGAAATCTGACTGTTCTAAATATATATGTTGAAAAATTTCTAGTTTGTATCATGTTAGAACTCATGGGCAGAACATTGCCTGAAATAAATATTAAAAGCAAGCAGTTTTATTTCCTACTTAAGGGAAGTGCAAAAAATCTTTGAAAGTAAGGTTAAGACACACCAATATTGCCATAGTCAGCTCCTCCCGAACATCCTCCAGGGCTCCAATATCTGCCCATGTTACATCAGGGATTGTGACAAAGCCCTCTCTCTTGGCAGAGGGCTGCACTGATGACAGTGCAACAATAAAATCGTTCATCTCAATGCACAGCTTCTGCAGTTGCTCCTCAGGCAAGGGGTCTTGCTTCTTCAGCAAATCCAAAAGTCTCTGCAGTTCATCCTTAGGGTACATGGAAAGGAAAACTATGCACTAGACTGGACTTTAAGAACAATTTTTAAGGGTTTTTTCAAAACAATACTTCAAATATCAACCACATTATTATGCACATAAAATATGTAAATTGCTATTAATAATAAAAATGTTCTAGGAAAGCTCTGTGCACATTTAAGACGTGTGAAAGCACTGAGCTGAGGATAAAATCTTGATTTACAATATACAGAAACTGAGCTAGCATGCATATTTTGCCTTCCAATTCTCCCTACTGCTTCTCCCACACTGATTAGGAGAAAGTTATTTCCTTGCTGAAATTTCCAGAATACGTATTATTTATATGGATTAATTCTGTTTTTAATGAGAAACTGCTTTCAAGAGAAAATGAAATACTCTGCTGAACAGTACAGTTTTAACAATTTGCAGAATATTCAGTTATGTGTAAACCTTTAAAACTCTTAATACACTTTTATTTAACACAATCTGATTTCAAGTCGTCAACTCATTTCCTCAGCCTGATTAGAGCTGGTTTTGTAATCAAGCCCTGATAAAGTTTGGGAAAACAGAAGTGAGATGCAGCGTGATGCTTTTCTACAGTTTCACACTGCAGACCACAGTGCCCCAGGGAGGTACATTCCAACTTTCCCAGTCAGTTCCTTACTAGGAGAATTACCATAGAAAATACTTGATCAAAGAACTTTATACCTTCACAACATAAATACATCCCTGTCCTAATACAGAAAGGTAGGTACAGCAAACTAGTACTGCACCACAAATAAAACTCGATCAGCATTTTCATCTTAAGATAGAGGTAGAAAAAAAAATTGTAAAAACCCTGCTGGGTTTCAACATTTTTCCTACAGCTATACACAGGAAAAGTATCACCTCCTATCAATTTCAACTAGGATAGCTCTACAACTGACCACAAAGAAATAGAAGTGTTTATAGTGCCTGATACTCCTTTTAAGCCCTTCCTCCTCTTCTTAACAGAACCATTAAGAGAAATTCTGAAACAGCCAAGACCACTGGGTTTGTTTACTTGAATTGTGTGAATGATTTTTAAAGGTTTTGTATGTTTATTTTTCCATTGTAAACATAATACAAGGGTTTAAATGACAATACCCTGTATTAGACTATGTCAACCTCCTGCCAGCTATCAAAATATGGCTTTGTTAGGATTAAACTTCCTCATTCTCAATGACCCTTTTGATCATGGTGATGTTGATAAAAGCAGCTACTACCTGCCCCTCCCCACTTTCTTTTGGCTGCATCAGGCCCCAGGGAACACTGGGAGGTTTGCAGTATGGTTATGTTACACTAATACAAAGGCTTACTACAGCTTTTTACGCTGATTTTTGTAATTACAGTAACAGCTCTCTTTGTCAGCTCCTCTAAAAACAGAATCTGAGTACAATGTGGATTTAAGCCCACTTTCTTTTGCTTCTCCAGACAAATCTTTAGGAAGCCTGCATATAATGAAGGTACATCCAGAATCCATATTTTGAGAAGTTGCACCATTTTATATAAAGTTGTTCTGCTTCATTAACCACATCATGCTACCTGGGCCACAGAATAATCCTAGCACTAGAAATGCTATTTTCTGCAACAGAGTTCCAATTGTGCTGCACACTAACAGCTCATCTCTTCCTCAAACTTGCTACAGGCACTAGACACTACATGTGATTTACCTCAACTAATCACACAGCTGGAGGGAAAACAGACTGTTACATACTGCTAGACTTTGGCTTACTGTAACTCTACCAAGTCAGGGAAGAACTCCAGACATCATAATAGATATTTCACTGAGAGCACAGCAAACAGCTTGTGCAAAAAACTCAATATAAGTCTAGTATTTTTAAAATTCTGTTACAGTCAATACACTTGTGAAGAGAGATAGCGACTCTCCTTTAGCCTCTGCTCTGCTGGAAGACAAAACAATATAGCACAAACAACAACCAAAAAAATCCAATGGCAAAACACAACTTGTGTAAAATGTGAACATGACTTTTAGGAGGACTGGGTTTTGGGAGCCACTTACTGAGACCCATTATATGGGTCATTAGGAGCTAAGCTCCTGGCTTAATAGCTGACATTTCTAACCCAAAATTTAATATTATGTTGGTCATAGATGTTTGAGAATTTATGAGCAATTATTTTAAAACTACAAAATGTCTCAACTCTTAAGATATTAGAAACACATGCTTTAAGGAACAAATACCTTAGGAGGAAATTCTAGCTGTTTGGTGTCCTCTTCCACCACGGTATCTGTTCCTGTTCCCAGGCTTTCCTCAGCTGCATTTCCTCCAGCATGTACGTGTTTCCTTCTCTGCTCCTCAGATTTTATCAGGACCCTGTTCACTGTGCACATTGCTGCCTCACGACAAAGTGCCATCAGATCAGCTCCCACGTAACCCGGAGTCAGCCGTGCCAAATGACGAAATTCAAAGTTCTCTGGGAGCTTAAGCTTCCGACACAAAGTCTGAAGAATTCTAATTGAGCAGGAGGAAAAAAAAAAAAAAAGATGAAGCTGTAGCTTTTTGTTCAATATATATATATATGAAAACAAACAGCATTGATTTAAGGACTATTTCAGTCCACACTGACTGAAAAAGTACAGTGGGAAGTTTTCAGTCAACTAGGAAGTAACCAACACTGAAACCCACAAACCTGTGCTACATGCTTCCTTTTAGTTCTTAAACAAAAACTAACAGCGCCAGCCAGGCAATACCAATCAGTGGGTAAAAGCCAGTTTTAGTGAATTTAACTATTACAGATACTTCAATCTGTAGTTCATGATTCCAAACTGACAGACTAGGTCTCAGAGTGTACCACAGAGATGCACACAAGTTATCCATTGAGATATGGATGAATCTCCAGTTGTACCTCCTCATCCTACTTCACCCCACTAAGGCTGCAGAACCACAACCCACAACCAAGCGGTTCAAAGCCTGCCTTCAGCAAGACTCATTTTGTATTCCTAACTACCTTAGTCTGCATTGTCTGTTCCATCCCACTTGTAGTTATTTATTGAAGAACATCCGTGACAAACTATACTGCAAGAAGCAAAAGAAATCAGACAGTGTGGAGCTCTGTCTTCTAATCTTTAGTATCTTTCCCTCACCATTGTTGGTGGAATTTGTCAGCAGGTATTTCCCACGTTCCCAGTAAAACTTCAACAGGCAGCACACAGCTTATGTGTGCACCTCATGTGTTACCTCACCCTCATTCAAAGCTAAAGTTACACCTGATTACGTAGTTTAATACAAAACAGCTTCACGTAACTGACACTGAAGTACTACACTTTGCACCTTTTTTTTAATGGGAACTTTTTCCACTCTATATCAAGGCTGAAGCTTTACAAATCTCCTTTAAGATTCATCAAGACTTCTGGCTGCTCTTCCAAGACAATTGAAAACTACATGACTAGTCAGAAAAAAAAAAAAAAAAGGCAAAAGCCCATATCACTGCACAAACACTGGCAGTGAGGAACTCTGAGCAAAGGGATCAAACCAACTTGTTTAAAACGGGAAAACATCACTTGATTCAAAAATATTTTAAAAAGGTAACACAAACCAAAGGAGCGAAGATCAGTAACACACTTTCTAGTTCCAATAAAACTAGTTTAAATTATTTCCAGACTAAGTAATGTGACTACAGAAAAGTTATGAAAAAATCCAAACGACTAAGCTATTCAAAGCACTGAAATTATAATATATTTCATCTGTTTGCCTCCCCTTACTAACAAGTTCCATTCTCTCTCCTTTAAATCTTTATTAGTAATATAAGCTTGGTTCTCAAGAATTTTTCAACCTAACAGCAGCTGCAGCTAATCAATGGAGTCAAAGTGCAAAAAGTTAAGACCTATAAATGGCTTATTCTGCATTTGTACCCTACAGGTATTATTTTTCCTTCATGTACTTCATATATGTTTAAGAAAAAGCTGTAAGTAAAGCAAAATCTCCAGGTGCACGTCCTCATCCTACTCCATCCTGCTAAGGCTGTGGAACCAGAATGAAGCAGTTCAAAGCCTGCCTTCAGCAAGACTCATTTTATCCTGTGGTAAATCAGCACACTGTAAGAACTTTTGTTTCCATACGACCCTTTCATTTTAAAATAGAGGAACAACACCCACCCCCATCCTCCAATAAAACAAAAGAGAAAAGCAGATGGAGGGAACAATTTAAAAAAGAAAACAAAATCAACAGTTCCTGTAAGCCTAGACCTCCAGGAACACAAATATAAACTGCACAAAACAATAATATGAACGAATGTGACTACACTCCAGCCTGTGAGGAATCTCTACACACTACAATGGCTTTGCCATTCACAACTCCTGTTCTTCAAAACAGTGCTATTGCTGGTAATATCGTAACTTTAACGTGATCCTAGGAACTATAGTAGAATCAGAACTCTCATCAATCAACTCTTTAGTTCTGCCTCTAACCATTTGAGTGTTTTCCCACAACCAAGAGGAATATAATTCCTACAGGGCTATAAATCTGGAGGAAGAAGGGAGGGAGGTGGGGTTGGGGGGAAGCAAAGGTATGGCTAAAAGGGAGAAAAAACCTCCCAGGGTGGAATAATGGCCAGAGTGAGCAATACTGCAAGCAGAATAGTTTGCTTTCTCAGCCTAGAAATATGATTAGTTGAGGTCGAAGAAACTTATCTTTTAACCTTCCTTTCCATAACAAGATAAGCCATAGCTGTTTTCAAACTTCCTATGTTTTCTGCTGTTGTGGAAATGAGTAGCACTTCCTTCTTAATTGAGAAAGCAAAAATGGATTTATTTCTTTTAACCTAGTCTGACAGTTACAGATCTTTGGAGTCAAAACAGCCAGTTACACAACAAAGGATGACTGCAGCTCAGCTTAATGCCTGGACTGGTGTATTTCCATGAGGAACTGAATGAAGAATCTAGGTCTGTGGCTTGGGGTATGTGCTTCAGAAGACCAACAAATGGGCTATAGTTAATTTATGTTTCTAATTTAATAGTTACACAGGGAGCACCAAAGACAGAATGTTACCTTCCTGAAAAACAGAAAAGGTTTATTCGACTCCATCTTCTATATTGCTAAGACATTTGAAAACCCAATTACATAATGCTAAAAGCAGATTTGCACACAAGAAAGGAAACCACTCCAAATGTAGACACAGCTATCAAGACAAAGAGTAGGTGCACACTTAAATGTCTTCTGCACTTTTCAGTGTGTGCTGATCCAGAGGTGTGTACAGGCACAAAAAGGACTAAACACAATATTTTTCTTAATTTGTATGTTAACTTATGCATTATTTCTTTACTTACTAATTAATCAAAAAGAAGTTTAAACTTCATAACACGTACTTTTCTCTTGCCCCTTCATCTGGGATCCCTAAACAAATTTCTCGATCAAATCTCCCCGCTCTCCTCAGTGCAGGGTCCAGTGAGTCAGGTCTGTTTGTTGCTCCGATAACAAGGACCTGGGTAGTGGCAGCCACATTATTCAAGTCTAAAGGAAGGAAGGAAGGAAGGAAGTTAATACTCATACTCACTGTCCAACTTTGTTTTGCTATCTGTGGGACTCTGTTTCTGCAGCACACGATAATACTCAGCACAGATAAGCTAACCAACAGTCAGACCACACTGCTGTTCATCTTTGTTTCTACTACCTAGAACTTGCATTTTGCAAAATCAAGCAAAAATAAGCATTTCAAACTAAATTCAATAGATTTTCCCATTATTTCTGTTTATACAACAGACAGGCTTATATAATGCTATATAGAGCACTGTGAAAATAACATAGTAATACTCCTAAAATTTACTAGAATCTTACCACCACCCCCCACTGTGCCAAAATACAAAAAATTATTACCACTAGCTCCTCTAAAGTAACCACATGTCTCCACTGAAGAAAAGCAGACAGTGAGCCTGAAAATTAGAAATCTGAGCTTTTTCAAAGATGTTGCTGAAACTGACCATCCATACAAGTCAGGAACTGAGCAACAATCCTCCGCTCCATGTCCTTCGATGCAACTTCTCTTTTTGGGGTGATTGCATCAATCTCATCAATGAAAAGGACACATGGTGCACTGGACTAGGAACAAGAAATATTAGTAATTACAAAATTACACCAGCAGAATATATTACAAGAAAGACATTTTTCCTGTTTTCTGATTTGTAGTTATTACTGTAAATCTGCTGCACAATTAACTGGTCCTGGAACAATTCTATTGTTCTTGCTGACTGGAAAGTCACCAAACTATGAAACTGTGCTGAGCTGAGGCTATAGAATAACTAAAGGCATGAGATTCAAAATGTCTCTATATACTGTTTAAAATTTAAATATACCTCTATATTTGCTTTATGTTTTCCATAAATATTCTGTTGTGACTGCCTGTTTGCTTAAATCCCTAAACAAAAATCACACAAGAAAGGTTTGGTTTGTTTTTTTTGTTTGTTTTGTTAGTGACATTAATGCTGTGGAATTTCAAGAGCTAATAGTACTGACACATAATGAAACAAAAGGAGCAGTAGGTGGTCATGAACTTCAAGACTTCTACAGAGCCTGATCATGTTCAAAGAGTAAAAATGAGCAGTGAGAAACTCCTACAAGAGTTCTGAAATGTCAGGTACATCATAAAAAACGAACACTAATTTGGAATAATAATTAGTGTAGCTAATAGAACAGTGTTTAACTGACATAAGATTATTAATATTCACAAAAAGCACTAGTAGTACACAGGAATACTTAAGGAAAACACTGGAATCATCTTCCAAAGAGGTCTCATCTAAAAATAACGATGTTGCACACCCCAAGCACAGGGTGTTATCAGCACCAGCTGCGCCATCTACTGGTCATTCCCTTTCCCACCGTCTGACAAAGGGGAAAAGCCATCAAGATTCCACAGCACATGTCTAACATGGAATCATGTCCTTTTACCTACACAGAAACTGGTACAAAAACTAAGCAGAAGAGCTACTGAAGTGAATGCAAGAGACTATAAGAAAGGCAACAAATGTTATTTTTAAATATATTTTATGCAATAGATGTAATTTCTGCAACAATAACTTTTAGAGCAACCTCCCCTCAATCACTCTATATATAAAAGATATGTAATTTCTAAAAACTCTTTGCCATAACCTATTTAATTTTATTCTAAACATCTTAGCAAGGCTCTCTAAAAATGAAAATGCTGTATGAACCAGAAACATAATAAATTAACAGCTTCACAAAGAATATTTTTGCCCTGTTTATCATTCTTTACAGGAACATACTCTAAATACCTACCTATAGTTGTAGGGGAAAGTAGAAACATGGAATAAAGTTGGAAAACCAGAACATTCTCAGAGGTCAGGAACAGAAAACTGTCCTCATGAAGTAAAACATTACCCACATCCTAAAAAATTTGCTTAAATTAAATCTCAACCTGTCTCACTTTCTTTGCTTCTTACTAGGTCTGAAAGTCACACCAAAGCAAGACTTTCACTGTAACTTGTCTCCTGCTCTTATCATATTTGTTCCAAATCTCCTAGTTTAGACCTAGACCCCCAAAACCTTAAGTCTCTCACATTCACTCAAATTCCATGCCATACAAAGCTAGCAAAAAGCCCCTGTAACAATAAGCACAATCAACTGCTCTTCATTTTTTTTAATATATATATCAAGTGAAGCAGCTCCAAATATGTACACAATTTCTGCTGCTCTCTTTACATTGTTATGATGAACTATCTTTTGTCAAGGCTTTAGAATAGTAAGCTTTGTGCCCTATGACATCATGACAGCACACTGGAATTCTGGTCACAGAAGAGGAGACAAGTCACGTGTGCAGCAGTATAAAGATTCACTCACGAATATTCACTCCAATTCAAACGACAACAACAAAGTATGAATCTTTAAAAAGAAAAAGATAAGCAATTCACAATGTCATTTCCAATGGGTGTCTCACCACAGCCTGCTCAAACAATTCTCTCAGTTTCTGCTCAGATTCCCCTGACACGCCAGACACAATCTCTGTTGCTGCCACTTTCAACATCGGGAGCTCGAGTTCCTGGAAGAGACAAGGAACACTGTATGATATATCCAGAGGTTAGAAATGTTAGCTGTCCTTGAAGACAAGTATTTTCCAATATGACATCTTTTACACATACAAATTATGTAACCAAAACTAAAATCTAAAGAGCTTTTAAAAAAGATAAGTAGCATCACCCAACTTAAAACAGGTCTGAGCCATTTGGCTAAGTGAACAGAAATGGATTTAAAGAAACTTTCCCTAATTCAGTTACAGAATGACTGCACCATCAAATAGCTTCTCACCTTGGTTCCCAACCTAGTCCTTCACAATGCATATACTTCAGTTCGTGCTTGGGCTCCCTTCTTGAAAAAACTGTCTATCTCTATGTGTAACAGAGCATTGCTCAGCAGTGTGCAAGACACTCCCCACCAGGTTCAGTTCCCTTAATCCTGCTCTAGAAACACCTGAGCAGGACTGTACAATAAGACACTTGTAAAATGCACAGTCGAGGTTTTCTGCTATTAAAAATACAATGGTGACTTTGACAGACTTCAGGCAGTTGGAGCCTCACTGCCCACTGAACTGTGAACACCAATAGTGTCACGTGCTCTGAAAATGTCAGTTTGAGGCAGGCAAAGAAACATCCAGTTTGGGAATTCAGAAATCAACTGTTTAATGGATGCCACGCAGTAAAATCAGCATAATGCCTCATAAAGGATGGTAAGGCTGAATCTGGACTTAAAATGAAACACTATGGTAAATGTAACCAAAAGTACGTTCCCTTTATGCCCTTCTCAACACCTGTGCCTATACACCTGTCCAGGGAATGCCTGAGAACAATTTCAAACGTAAAACCTCATCACTATGTCTCTTCTTTATATATGATGTTCTGTCAAGTACAGATCCAGATGGAATTCAAACAAAGGAAGTGAAGATTATTATATTTCAGACTATCACGTGAAGGATGAAGATGTGAAACAATCTAGTCTATCATGAAGGAGAATTATTTTCTTTCTCTCAATATATAATTCAGGAAAGGAAGAAACAGTAAATTTAAAGCTATCTCACCCCAGCAATTGCCTGTGCAAGTAACGTTTTTCCACATCCTGGTGGTCCATGTAAAAGAAAACCACGAGGTGGGACCACACCTAAGTGGCTATAGACTTCAGGATGACGAATGTGAATGAGCATCTTGCAAATTTCCTGTTAAGAACAAGAGAGACCTTCATTTAAATTACAGAAATCAGTACTATAGATGGCTACTATTATAGACAGGGCAAAACTATGCAAGTTCTGTTTATTAAACTGATTTCAGTGAGTGCTTACAGAAAGATTACTCCAAGGAAAATAAACAACCTTGTTGCTGTTGGTATAAGCAGCTCTTCTCAGTGCCACGTGGATGAATTCTGCAAGCTTCCTTCTCTGTCATTTTTCATGTGATATTTTATTCAGTGCACCCTGTAGCCCACATGTAAAATTTTAACTAACCTTTAAAGTTTCATCATTGCCTCCTACATCCTCAAACGTCACCGAAGGACGATAAAGCTCTGGTCCCTTACTTCTCACTGTTAAAGGGGAAAAGTCACACAAATTTAGACATGGTATAACAGTAGCTGCTAACACCAAACAGAAAGGTACTCAGCCTAAACAATTAGCTAAGCACATGGAGTGGTATTATTTTTTATTAGTAGACATAGGACTGACATTTTTTTTAGTACACCATTAAGGCTAAATTTCTTTTAAAAACTGCTTGAGGTCACTTCTGTGCACCTGAAAAAACCACTTCTCTGGTAACAGATTCCATGGTCAAATACCATCTCTTTGTTTGGAGTAACACACCAAAAATAACTTCTCACCTTTCTTAAGTAACATGGATTCAATTTCTCCATCCACATCTGGAAATTCTTCCTTTTTTCTTTTTGCTCTCTTGCCCTTTGTCTTCTTTCTTTCACTCTCCAAGACAGAAAATTCTGTTGCTTTCTAGGCCATAAAACCAGAATTACATATACAAAACCTTTCAAGTCAGTGAACTTCTGCAAATACTTAGAAAATGCATGTCTGTGATGCTTAACTGACACATATTATATAAATAAAGACAAGCAGTGCAGGAATTAAACCCCTTCTCTTTGTAGAAAATCCTTTTCATATTCAGGATTTGCCCTTTTTTAAAAAGGATTAATTACACCAGTCACCTCTTTGTTAAGACAACATACTTACAAGCAAATTCCCTTCCCACCCCAAACCACCAGTCAAAATCAGACATAATTTTTTGTTGGAAATTCACAATGCAAGGCTAAAACTTATACTCTTTAGATAAATTGGTGATTTTTTTTTTTTCCT
>JAWWEE010000105.1:7589552-7740172 GCA_035221455.1 Xenops minutus
TTCGTATCCTGCCCCTGCGGCGCGGGGGGCGGGGCGGGAGGGGCTGCGGCGGGCCGGGGCCGCGGTGCGGGGGCCCGGCGTGCGGGAGCGGGGCGGGGGCAGCGGGGCAGCCGGGAGCGGCGGGAGGAGCGGCGGGACTCGGGGGCTTGGAGCAGCGAGCCGTGAGGGCACGGGAGCCGTGGGGGCACCGGGAGCACCCGGAGAACAGGGAGTGGCGGGAGCGGTGCCCGGCGCCGGCCCTCGGGAATGCCGCGGGCCCGGGATGGCGGGGCCCGGCCCGGTCCCACCGTGGGCCCGGCCCTGCCCCGGCCCGGGGTCGGCCCCTCGGCAGGCAGGGCTGCCCCGCTCCTTGTGGAGGGCGCGCCTCGCTGCCCGGCGCTGCTGGAGTGTACAGGCACACCTTCGAGCTCCTTCTCTTACCTCCCTCGGGAAAAGGGACGGGCTTTTACACCTCTCGCAGTCCTGGTGCTGGCTCGGGGTCTACCCACTTCTGATAGGAACAGAAGCGCTTGGGAAAAAAACTCAGCCTAGAGGGATAGGTTATTTGTTCAAAGATGGAAAGGCTTCAGCTATTTTTTAGAAATATTTTAAAAAATACTGTTAATTTCCTTGCAGAAAAGGACCACGTCTTTACAGGACATAGTGTGATGCATCCTAAGCCTTTTTAGAGAGGACTTTGCTGTCCAAAATGTTCATATGGCCTGCCCAGAGAGGTGGTAGAGTCACCATCCCTCGAGGTTTTTAAACTGAGATTGGACGTGGCACTTAGTGCCATGATCTGGTAATCACAGTGGTGTTGGATCAAGGGTTGGACTCAGTGATCTCGGAGGTCTTTTCCAACCCAGTCGATTCTATGATTCTGTATTTCAATTTCTGAAAGTCCATTCAATAATGAGGTTACTCTCTTATTGCCTAGGAAAGTATTAATTAATCCAGTGTTGCTGTGAATGTAAAAAAAAAAAAAAAAGAAAAAAAAAGATTCACTTCTTAAAACTATTTATTGTGAGTAGAGTTTAAAAAGTGCATTAACTTTTTGTTACTTTTAAGTTCCGGCTTCAGTGGTTGTGGTAGTAACGCTGACACTAAAAATGATGAGTTAGCCTCCCTGGTCTGTTGTTAAGGGTTGAACTGAACTTTAGCATTTGTGCAACAGTTGCCCTTGGGAATATATCATAAAATCACTTGGCCTGATGATAAAATGTAGCCAAGCTTTCTACCTAAAATAGGAGTGAGTTTTAACTAATTGAGATATGCTTTTGGCAGATCAAGGTAGAACAAGATGTCTACTACCCTGAGAGCAAGAGGGTTCTCCCCAACTTATTGGCTGAAAATAAAGCTTTGTGTATTCCAAGTTACCATATAATGTTTCCTTATCTTGGACTTCAGATAATCACACTATCAGATTTGGAATGTGACTACATCAACGCTAGATCGTGCTGCTCCAAGCTCAATAAAGTAAATTGTTCTTCTTTGCATTTAATGTGGTTTAAGAAAACCACATCCTTCATCTCAGCATCGCAAATAACTGGGATGTAATGTATATCTGAAGAGCCTTGACTGGCAGTATTTTGCATGCATCCGTTATTTCAGACTGCTTCTCTGTTTTGGATACCCATCTTTCAGCAAATTCAATCACAAAAGGGTGTTTTTCTGACCCCTGGTGCTACACGATGGGCTGCTGCAGTCTCTGGGACTGAGACATAGTGCTTCACAGAGCTCCTGAGTTCTGTGCTTTGGTTCCTGTAGGAGGGCTACACCAAGGGTGTCTACTCATAACTGAACTCTGAGGTCTTTACAGCAACTTTCTGTGATGCTTCTGTGTAATTTCTAACCTCTCTTGAACAGGAGAGGTTTACTGTGATAAGGAAAAGTACAGTTATAAACAAATCTGCTTAAAAATTAAATCAACGTGGCCTTCTCACGTGTGTGTGTTCCCTTTGATTTAAAGGTGTGGGGTTTTTTTTCTCTTAATGTAAGAAAGAATGTTGCAGGATACTAGCAAGCCAAAAATGTGTAATTGCCAGGGGCTGACCCAATTTAATTGTTATTTTTCATATTGATCAACTTTTTTTTCTGTTCCAAGCCTGAGGCTGTTTGTACATCCTGTGTCTGTGCAGATTTTAATTATCTGTGCTCCAAAATCCACTGTTCTCTGCAGTGATTTTAAATGAGAACTGTATACTTTTTTACTTGCTTTTTTAAGTGCTTGTGTAATAATAGTTGTGTTCAAACAGCTGCTGTGCTGCCCTCTAGAAGAGTTTGTAATACTTGGATAAAGCACCTCTCGTATAATATCTTAGGGCTTGGTTTCTGGCTTACTTGCCTGGAATCTGCCTGAAGGTATAAATTTCTCCACACGGTGATGGAATCATATGCCTCTGCCATGAATGTTTCTCTCTGAGTTTTACATTATTAGCATCAGATGATAACTTCATATAGATCTCTTTTTCAGAAAGGAATTTGCCTTTGTGCATATAACTCTTTTCTTTTCCCTTTTTACAGTGGGTGGTCCCTGAGGTGATTGGCCATGCTGTTGTAACAGTATTAATGCTTATTTCATTGCACTGGTTCATCTTTCTCCTTAATTTGCCAGTAGCAACATGGAATATATATAGGTAAGTGCACAGGGGTTGGTGTGCTTTTTTCTTTTTTTTTCCCCACTGTTACTAGTTTAGCTTTAAGTGTAGTATAAAGAATATGTCATGATGAGATACTTCAGTTGTGTCCTTGAGCTGCTACCAGTCTTCATTGATTAAACTTAACATAAAACCTCTTCTTGCAATTAAAATTACAAGAAACCAAATAGTGTAAAGCATATGAAGGTTTTGGCCTTTGTTTGTGTTCTCTCTAATGCCCAGGAATCTTGATTCGTGGGTCATTCCCAAGTCCATAGGAAATAATAGCATATTGATAGGGATTATGAAGTAGAACTGCAAACAGATTTGTTAATGTTTCTCATGCTGTGCCTACATACTTGATAGTGATATCAGCATAAAAGTGCTTAGGTCAGCGTGGCTGATGGTTGTAAAACCACTGGCCTCTGGTGTTGTCCCCTGCACCCTCCTTCCTTTACTGACCTGCCTCTCACCCTCATCTGCATTGGTTTTGTTCCCCATCATGTTTCTTCATACTTGGAAAGGTTTGCAGACTTTCCATCCTAGGACAGCTGTCAGGGTTACTGGTCTTTTTGCCCTGGGCTGCCACCCCTTTGAAATGGTTTAGTTATCAGTAGGGGTTTCCATGTGGCATCACTGGGACTGTCAGTTCAAAAAATGTTCTTTTTATCTTGTATCATTTGCTGTTGTCAGTTTGTCACAAATTATCTCTAATCACTATACTACAGGAATACAAAAGTTTAAGGTACAGGTAGGAAAAGTTGGCTGTAATTCTTGTTTGCCTGAACCTGTTAGTGTTAATTATTTGCAAGGATGGGTTGAGTTGCTGATAAAATTAAACAAGAAGTTTCATAGGTCTCATCAAAACAAAATTGATTATCTCCATACTGCTACTCTTGTTGTTCTTGGGCAAAACAGCCATACATTCATCACCCTTGTTTTCTATGGAACTGCCAGCAAAGCCTTCAGATGTTTCTAAACTGGAGTAACATGAGACAATATCTAACTTTATGCTTAATAAACAAATGTTGCCTAAATGCACACATATAGGGCATGTTTTTGCCTCTTTTTGTTTGGCCACCCATATGTACAGCTGTTCACATAGAGATCAGTATTCAGTTTAGTACCTGCTGGCAAGTTTGGAGTTTGATGTTTCATTTAGGCAAGGCTATTTTTACGGAGACACTGGAAAGAGAACAGATTTTCTTTGAAGCTTTTCTTGAAGATTTCTTGTACTGGTTCCCTTATCACTGCTTCATTTTGTGTACTTATGTTAATTTTTAAAGTAGCCACTTGCTTTCCCATCTAAGCTGTATCAGAGTGAATTTTGAAAGATAAATTATTTCTATTTCCACACTTCAGGCAGTAAGATTTGATGGCTGTTTTGTATTGCGAGATCTCATATTTGTCATACATAGCATAAATATTCTGAATATCCAAAAATCCAGGATTGTTTTCTCAATTTTGTTTGAGCAGCGTAGGAAATAAATGAATCAGGCAATATGATACTTTGCCTGTCCTCCACAAGAGGTCAAGATGTTAAGCCTGTATCACTAATCCTGCCTGCCTTCTGTGGATCAAGGAGTTTCACTCACATTACTAGCCTGGATTATCCCATCTATATTGAGGGAGTTAGAGATCTGCAAAAGCTAGTGTGGTGTTTAGCATTATCAGTTCATCAGGAACTGTAGTGATAGGGCAAGGAGTAATGGGCTCAAACTAAAAGAGGGAAAATTTAAGTTAGATATATGGAAGAAAGATTACCCAAAAAAGCTGTAATGCCTCATGCGTGGAAGAGTTCAAGGCCAGGTTGGATGGAGCTTTAAGCAACCTGGTCTAGTGTCCTGAGCAGCAGGGTTGGAACTCAATGATCATTAAGATCCCTTCCAACCCAAACCATTTTATGATTATAAAGGAAATCTGAAGGTTTTGAATAGAGCGTACATTAGACCCAGTGTTCAATGGACAAAAGGTATGGTAGTCAGAAAATAGTGGACTGTGAAGTAGTTGGAATACAGTGAAGAGAAGGTGTAAGTTACTAAACGTGGCTTAAGTGGCAACAGATGAAGTGTGAACCCATTATCATGAGCTGCAAACATCTGGCATCAGCTAAATGTTTTTATATCTTCTTGGTATGCTGTAGTACTTCTGCACACAAATCCAGAGGGGTTTCAGTTTATCGTCTGTTTCAAAGTGAGTACAGAAATAAAAATAATTGTGTTGAGATTGAAGAAGTCTATGCTTTATAGTAAAAGTGATAAAGGCAGGACAGTATCTTCCTGTCATTCACTTTTCTTCAAAATCTGCCTAATCTCAATGAGTAAATGGTAGTTACAGGCATTTACTGGCTTAATTTACTAATTGTATCAGGGATTTCCTTGAGAGGAGAGAGGTTTTCTGCAAAAGGGGCATCAGAAATAAATCCTGGAAAGAATGAATTGGTCAAAAGCAGCATCAAGGGAGACTTTCAAACATGTTTATTTTAACATCCTGCTGGCCCTTCTTGTTCAGCATACTCAGATGATCATTTAATTTGGTTTATTTTTTGATGAATTTTTTGGTGTCTCAAGTGAGACAGTTTTGGTTTATATTCTTGTTTTAGAACTGTTAGGGAAGTTTTCAACTTTTTTCTTTCTTCTTTATTGTATAGATCTTTAGAGAATAGGTCCAAATAATGTGATTCTTGCCATGTCTTTAAGTAGATAATACTCATCTTAAAACTGAAAGAGTAAAAAAAAAAAAAAAGTTAAAAAATTTAAATGTTAAAAATTCTGACCAAAACTTCTACATCCCTTTAAAAATTGTGCGACCTAGAGGGAAGTGTTATGTTGCTGTAGCAGCAGCTTTCACTGAATGGAAATACTGAAGGCAGTAGTATGTATATCTATTAAAGCTGACAGTTTTCTTGTTTGCTGTTGAAGTTTTTTTGCTGTTTAGAGTATGACAACTGCCTTGACTTGGGTTTGTCAGCATCTGGCATCACTGTATCCATGACTAATTTCCTTAGATATATAACATAAACTGTGCTAATTTGTGGGCTTCAAGGAAAAACTGCCTCACAGGTTCTGCAATTAACTTGTAAAATTTAAGTGTTACCATTCTTCTTAGAAAGCAAAATTAATACATGCTGCCTTTATGGTGCTCATAGGCTAGACATATAAAACTATGAACTCTATTTCTAGGATAAATTGGTACAGGACACTTTTGTTCTTCCTTTTATTCCACTTAAATGCATTACATTCCCAGTAAATGGACAATAATTTGTTATAATACTAAAAATAGAATAATCCTTTAAAACTTCAGATTTAGAAGAGAATTTCAAACTGGATTTAGTTCACATGAACTCTTTTTCATGGAACATCACTGTCTGATATTAGTCAAATACACTGCAGTGCTTTTTTTAATGCCTTGGTAAAAGACACATACTGTGGTCTTAACTTCTTTTTTCCAGTTTTGTACTGCCGCTAGAAAACATCCTTGTTTCTTGTTGCCTTTTTCCCTCTCCTGTTATTGAAATGAATGTTCTAAGAGGTGTGGAAATGCCTTTTGGAGTACAAGTGGTGCCATTTGAGTACATAAAGAAAATCAAAAACTTTTCTGTGCTGAGACCCTTTTTTTTTGCTCCAGCTTTAAGACAAAGAGTTAAATTTCCATATAGGAAGAATATTATCCCAAGAAGGTAAAGCCTGTATGACATCTCAATGAAATAATAATACTGCTCTAAGCTGGAATGAGAACTTCATGTGCTCACATTTGCTCCCTTGAGAAATGCTTGTGACAAAAGAACGTGGATTTTCACAGGATGTGAACATTTGGTTTGCTGGTTTTATGCTTCCTTTGCTTATGTTTCACTTGGTTTCACTCAATCTTTGTTCTTATGTGGGGTTGGACAGCACATCTTCAGTTCTGCCCAGCCTGTCATCGTGTCAGCCTCAGTGTCAGTACTGAGATATCATAGGATGGCTGTGACAAAGACAGGAATAATACACAGATCCTTTTTCTTGTCTTACACCATCTCATTTTGACAACCAGAGTTTGTGATTATTTATGTGAGAGGATTTTTTTTGCTAAATAAACCACTAATTCTTAGCTAAATGGAGTCTTTTTCAGTCCCTTTCATCTAGTGCATCTTTCCACTGTGGGTCCATGACACCAAGTAACTGTGAACAGCAATTAAAATAAACTGGAATTGGCTATTACCTGGAATCTCTCCCATTTATACATAGGAAGCTGGGCTGATGCTTTAGTACTTTTTGTTCTCTGATTCTTTGTTTGTGGGTTGTAGTGGCAGAGATACATGCAATATCCTGAAACTGAATTAAAAAAGAACTCCCTTACCTTGAATTGCAAAACAGCTCTTCAGATGAAAAGTCTCTTCCAGGAAAGCTCTTCCCTTCTCCTTCCCCTGACACTCCCTAATGTTTCAATGACTGTATTTTTGGGTTGTGTTGTGTGGTGTTTTTTTTCTTTATTCTTAAACTTTCAGGTACATTATGGTGCCAAGTGGAAACATGGGAGTATTTGATCCCACAGAGATCCATAACCGAGGACAACTGAAATCACACATGAAAGAAGCCATGATTAAACTGGGCTTTCATCTGCTCTGTTTCTTCATGTACCTTTACAGGTTAGTTTCAAAAATTGCTCCCAAGGAACAAAGGAATTGTCTGCCAGCTATTTTTATCTCCTCTCTTCTGCTAGTGTAATTGCTGGTATTCGTGTCTTATCTTTTTGCATTCTGCTAAGCCTCAGTAATATATTTTGACAGCTATCTGTGGGCTCACTATATACCTTTATTCTTTCTGATCGACATTGTTTGAAAACTCAGACTACTACTTAATCTCTAAACCACTACAGGTACAATATAAAGAGTTACATGCTTTCAGCACCTACAGTAAGTGGCGTATTTAGAATGGAAACAATCTTGAGGACCAAGTTTATTTTTCAAGTTCTCTCTTAAAGTTAATCTGGCTAAGTTACAAATGGATGAGTTCTGTGATGGGGCCACTTACTACAAGATGGAAGAGCTGCTGTTATTCTGCAGCAATGTTACTTCTGCAGCCCTTGTCCTCACAAGCAAAGCACACAGCAGTTGCCTTGACTTTCTATTTCAGGTTCAAGTGCAGCTCTCTTATGACAGCACTAGCTGTTCCTGCTTGCACATGCTTCAGTAATCCACTGGTATCATGTTTTCTGTTTTGTCACAGTATGATTCTGGCTTTGATAAATGATTGAGAAGTTGAACCGTTAGCTGCCAAATTGGGTCATCACTCCAGTGACTGGTTGTGGAGCCTCAGACACCTTCTGAACACACCTAGATCAGTGTCGTCATGCAGTATATTTTTCCTCTTTGAACAAATATTTTTCTGTATTTTTAACATAAAATATTTTCAAAAGACATTGGATTTGTGTAGCAGTTGTTTTTGTTCCTTTACAACCCAAACTGCTGGAGTTGCTGTTTCTGTAAGATGCAATCCTTGCTTACAGAAGTGATCTTGTAGGAGTTAAACGGTGAGAAGGGAAACTCATTTCAGCAGCATGGGCTGGTAATGATGGTAGTTCCAGAACAAATTTAAGTGCAGCTGTGATACCTACTTCTTACTGAAAGGTGTCAGGATGTGCCTCTGGCTGTCAAGCTGTCCTACCTGAGCCTAGTTTGAAGCAGTGCTTGGAAAACAGATTTCAAAGTGGAACAGTAGCACAGCTTGCATCTTTGTGTCAAGTGTTTTTTCCAGGTAAAAATCAGTGGAATATTCTTTTCTCTCTTTCCACCCCTTCCTCAACCTATGTGAAGTCTTGTGTTTGGATGGATTAAGATCCCTTTGGTGGAAGTGACACTTGTGTGTAAGAGTGAAAAACATATAAATAAGAAACATGATTAATACTTGCTTTTTCCCTTCAACTCCTATTTTGTTATTGAAGTACATAACAGACTTTGACATAAACATCATCTTGCATCAGGGTTGGAGTTGGTTACAGAGCAAAAGACTATCTACAGTTGCCACTCCATGAACTTGCTGTTTCCATATCCAAGAGTATGTCTAGCTCAGGGAAATGGTCTGGTAAACCATAACCCCATTTATCCCAATTCTGATGTGACTCTGCTTCAATGATACCAGCAAACTTAAGTTCTTTTTGTGCAGCTCTTGCATCAGTGATACGTGTATAACCCTGAGTTTGTACCCTCACTGTCCAATAACTGTCTTCAAATATGTGCTTGAAAAGAGGTCTCTTGAAACAAACACATCAATTAAAACACTTTAAAAATACACTTCTGTAATCAAGTCCTAAAATTTATGAGCTGTTTCTTCTGAAGTACTTGGGGTTTTAGTACAGCTGTAGTTGACAGATTGTTTCTGTGGCCAGCAATGAAAAGACAATTCTGACACTTGATTTCTGTAGACACCTTGTGGTCACTGTTTGTTCTAGGAAAAGTTTGGCTTTAAATTTGTGATGGATGGAGTCCCAAGTTCATCTGTTGTAAAGATGAAAAACTGCTGAAAATCATGTTCATTAAAAAATAACTAAGGGAACAGCTACCCCAGCTGTATGCCACTGACTACTTGATACCACAAAAGTCAAGCTACAGAAAGTACTGCCCTATAAAGGCAAAACCCAGACAGGATGTAAGTCTTGGAAAAAGAGAGCAAGTAAAAGTTAAAGTCAGTAACTTTTGTAGCAGTTTATGTGGCAGGCAGTTATGTTTTATGTTTTTTTCATGTATTAATAAAATACTACACATATTTTGGGTGTTATCTGTGAGAAGAAGGGGCAGTATGAATACACTGCTTACGTCAGGCCCTTGCTGTAGTGCTGACAGTAGATGTGTTTCATTAATGTTTCACACTGAAAAACATGAGCATTAATCTAAGTCCATCACTTAAAGACATGATTTTGAGATAAGAACTTTATTATTCATGAAAATGTTTGTATGATACCTTGTCTCTGACACTTTCTAACTGCTAGCACCTCAGAATTGCAGGCATGATGTTTAGAGTAGACCCATTTCTTAATGGGAGTTGCTAGAATTTATCACTCACTATGAAAAGCTTCTGTTCTCTACCAAGGAAGGTGTTCCTTCAGAGATAGGAACAGGCTAGAGAAGGATAAGGGAAAACAACATATCTGAGGGGAAAAAAAACGGGGATAGCATGTGTGTGCCTTGACCTAGAGGGATGTTATTGTGGATTCCTCCCCACTTCCTTCCTTAAGAGTGAATTATTAACTATGATAGACCAATAGAAAAATACAGATATGTTTAAGTGGTGGTTGTCAAATATTAAACAATCTATATTTCTATATGAATGCAAACTTCCCCCATTTTTTAAATATTAATAAATATTCATTTATATCTAATAACTGATTATAACAGTTGTAAAAACCTCAGTAGCAGGTTTTAGAGACTAGAGTTCTGCTGAGTAATTACACTGGTAACTGCAAAGCCTTCCTTATTGTGCAGAGTCCTTTCCTGCCTCAGCAGAGATCTTCACAGAACCCAATGTCAGCAACTGGAAAAATATATTTGTAATTGCTAAAACTGTCGTTCATTAGCTGGAAATACAAATCCTACAGTCATCTCTCTCAAGGGAGGTCCACAGAGCAAAGAAATATTATGGTAGTAAAAATCAGAAAAAAATCCCTATTTTTCTGCATCTCCAGGAGGGGAGAATGGGGTAATGTAAATCTAAGCTTATTGTACAGAATTCAAGACAATTAGAAACTTTAGACTGATTTTAAATAAAAATTCATCTATCACTGTAAATGTGCCCGAGAACAAACACAGATCGCTTCCTATTCACTCACCAGACTGTATTTCCCTTTGGAACTGACGTATCCAGCTATAACTTCATGAGGGAACCATTAGCTTATCCTTCAAATTATTAGCTATGATTTAGAGAAAGCTGTTAATCCATGCAAACAAATCTGAAGTTGGCCTGTAGGGGTTCTAACTTTTAACCAGGATTATTGAGCTCTTTTCCTCACCCACAGAACACAGCATGGTCAGCTTGTGAAGATGAGAGTCTTTCATCAGTTTTCAGAAAGATTAGACAGCTGTCAAGAGTTCTGCATTTGGGGGGTGGTTAAAATATGTACAATTGCATGTTTCTTCCTAATTAATCATTTCAATTACAGACTGTTGGTTATGTAGCCTGTTTTATTGAAGAATATACTTGCCTCCTCATCCTAGTACATGACTTTTTTTCTAAAGCAGTTCTGTTTTATGGAACACAGTTAATCAGTGGTATGAGCAGTAACCCTAACCACAGTTCTACATGCAGGTTAACAATCAACCTGAAACCCTGATAAGCCCATAAAAGTGTACCTTTTATCTGTTCAGGATTGTCAAAGATTTATTCTAATTATTTTTTCCTCTCACAAGAAGCTCTCTAGAATTTTGTACATGTGGTAGAAGACCATTTTTGCTTCCAGGTATATGGTATGATGGCCACTGGAGGTAGCAGTAGGAAAATGTGTGCTATGTGTATGAACCACCACGCAGTTATTCAGTACATTAACCCCCTTACTTTGGCAGAAACATGAGAGCCATACAAACATCAGTGGCTACTCTTCAGAGCATTATAGGTCTTTTAAAGTGAGGACATAACTGGGACTGCCATCCTTCTGATGAGTTGACAGCCTAAGCATGTGCAAGACGTGCAGAGAGGCACATCAGGCAGCATAGCAAGCGTAAGCCAAGGTGTGAGAGAAGTACCCTGCCTCAGGCAGAGTTTGGATTTAAGCTAAATGCACATCTACTCTTAGGTTTCTTACGTAATTTCTTTTAAATAATCTGAAGTATTAACAAAACCCCAAACCACAGCAGTTAATTTTTAATCTTACAAATACTGAAATGTCACAGGTCTGTCGAATTCATAAACCTCTTTCTTTTGCACTCTTCTGACCCCTTAAAAGGCAGACAGAAGAGGAGATGAAGCAGTTTTTTGGTGGGGTTTGCTAGTTACCACATCTGCTGCACAGATCATTTATGGCAGTGGGTCTGCAATCCAACAACCCTCTGGCAAACACCAGTACCCAAGGGAAGTGGCAAAAGGACATGGAGAGGAGTAAGGCATGCCCCTTCTGTTGGCAGCTGCATTTAAGCCATAATTGTCTATACATTTCCTAAACTGTAAGGCAGAGAATAAATTAATGCAAAGGTACTACTAGAGGGAGTAAAGACCTTTTCTAATCAATACATAACCACAAAGAATTAAAAAATGGAATGCACTTCAGCAAAAGGTTTGAGTTTGGAAAAGCTACAGGGAGTGGAAACTGAGGCACCACTTGTTATTTAACAGAAGTAAGCTTGAGCTGAATGGAAGTTCAGGACAAAGATGAGATTCTGTTTTAAAGCACAGGGAGAAGGGACAAGAACATGGGGTTAGTTGGAGGGAACAAAGGGAGGAGATGCAAGTACTTTGGAGCACCTTAGTACAAAGAATCAAAAGCCCCCACAAAACCCAACGAAAAGCAACCTGTGTGCAGTATTTAAGCAAGCCCCAGCATTAAGGAATCATGGATTTCACAGAGCCTCAAAGGAGCTGGTGTTCAACAAGTGAGATAAGCACAGTCTGGGACATGGGCAAGGTGACTGCTAAATGCCCAGTGAAAACACAAGTGTGAGGTAGGTTAGAGCCAGACACCAGACACTGGAAAGCCTGCACACAACACTGAGTGACTCATCTGCTCACCTGCCACAAGCTGAGTTAATTTTCCTAGCAAGGAAGTGAAATACTACAAACGTGGAAGAAATCTGTAATGAATGGTCAAGAAATTAACATCCAAGTCAGTCATATAAGTGAAGTTAGGGAAACTAAGAACTATTCATTCCAGTTATTTATTGTTTATTGAATTGAAAGAAAGGGAATACAAACATTTCTGTTAAGTGCTGTGCACCAACATGGAAAAAGTGTTGTTTTTTTTTTAAAAATCCTAATAAAAACAAATCAGAAGTTAATGTAGTTCCAATTGAACAATTTTTAAAGATATGTTTAAAATACTAGACATTTATAAAATAAAAAAGTTAAAACGGTGTTCTGTAAATAATTAGTAAAACAAGTGAAAATAAATACGAGACCCAAAGTTCTTATGTTTTTAATGTAATATAGCAAAGAAATTTTAACTACTTAATAATATCCGAGGAGAGTAACAAAAATCCAGAAAGTTTAAGAACGCAATCCTTTGAAACATTTAATATCAGTCCATAGCAAATAGTCATTACATACCAAAAGCTCTAAGTGTTAACTAGTTCCACCACAACTCCATATAAATCTTGACAATTTAGAAATCTTGAGATCAACAATAAAGTTCTTTTCTTGATCTCTACAGCTTGGTTTGTAAGTACATACATGCTTTGAGGATCCATTTTGTCCCATATGTTTTCAAGGAGCCAATAACTTTTTCCATCTGTGCCTAAAAATGTTAAGTTTCAAATCTAGCACATATACCCTAAGAATGAAAAATGTTTAAGAAAAAAGATGGGGCACAATGAATTTCAAATTTATAAAAATATACTGATATTAACCAAAACCTTCTGGTCAAAGGACACTTCACATACACACGACTTAAAGTATGCAATAAAACATGACAAGTACCTAGAACATTTGGTTCTCTGTCTGTTCATGGAACACACGCACACACACACTCATACCAGATGGGAGGAACACTCTCACAGATGTTTTACTGAATCCAGATTATCTGGATGAATTGACAGAAAACTTGTCTACAGTTCATTTCAACAACTAGAGGCAGCTACTGCAGCAGTAGTTCAACACTGCACACTTCAATTAAGTCCACCCTGTTTAAAAAAAGTGTCATAGTTAATGATTTTTCTTTCTAAACATTGTTAAAAGTAGCAGTTTTCAAAATTAAGATGGCAGCTGAAAATGGACTCAAGCAAATGTGGAAAAGACAGGAGGAGGTCATAAGGAGGATTAGCCATTTATGGGATGGGTGTTCCTCTTAATAGTCGTCTCAAAAAAAAATTAGATACAAGTGTATTTTGTAGCTAAAAATATGGACAAACTATTGAAAGTGCATTTTTCCTCCTCCCCCTTGAGTTACAGTAGTTTGTCTGTTGCTCAGTAAATCCTGCTTTTTATGTCCATTCTCTACCTCCCTCCCCATTTGGGTCTACAACATATCCCCTCAAGCTACAGCTAATTGTACAAGTCCTGGTTTCCTACTAAGGAAGCCTTTAAAAAACTGATTTTGGGTGGGAGTATCACTTAGCAGTGTGGAAGTACACAACTAGACACAAACTCCCAAGAGCATATGGAGTTTTATTAAACATTACCTGTTTGAAGCCAAGTTGAGAAGTAATTGGCAAGATCTGGGTAGGTTCCTAGCTTGCATCTTTGCTCCAATCATAAAGAGAAGTTAACTTTAAAGTTGGAGAACTTTAGAAAAGACAGAGGGAATTTAAAAACAAAGGTGTCATTTCCCCCATTACCCTCCCCTCCAAAACAAAAACAGAGCTACCATTTTCCCTTTTGTACTCCATTGTGCCTTGAAAATTACTTACCTGGACAGCTATGGAACATTCAGATAATAAAATGCTTCAGCACTTTTTTTTTCCAAGATCTGCCTTGATAATAACCTGGGGCTACTGTGAATATTTTAAGCCATCAAGTGACCAGAGAAAGTTACAAAATGAGTACACACTTACAGTATTGTCCTCTCTAAAACCATCGGTCTGTTGACTAGAAATACAGTAATTTATTTGGGGTGTGTACTTGTTCCAGCCTTAGACTCCAGCCTATGAACATTTTTAAGCACATGGAAATCAATACATTGCAAATGAGCAAACTTATTTGGATTTTTGCCCCCACCCCAGTCTCATTTTATCATTTTACAGACTGTGCACAAAAAGTATTGGTACTTTTCAATTCACATATTGTGAATATGCGATCTTAGAAATAGTTTAGGTTCCTCTTTCATCTCCAGGTTGGACTAGTAGTCATTGCTGCTACGCCTATAATGTCAGTTTACTGTGGGACCAAGTAGTGTGGCAAAATGCAGATGAGTCTCACCTTCCTCTCCTCTCTGCTCATCACCCGAGGGGCACAGACAGCGATGCAATGCACTGTTACTGAGACACTCAGAAAGCAGTGCCATCTGCTTGGAGCTTCCCTTTACATGGCATGGCTGCACCACAACACTGAAGGAGAGATATCGGAACTTGTGCCTCTCCCTAACTCTGCTTCTTAATACCTGAAGTGTCCTTTATTGGTACGAACCAAGTCCAGAAGAGGCAAGCAGTATTTGGGCAGAATTACTAGCTTTAAGTTTCTGATTGCATTGCAGTGGAAAGCAGGCACCAGCCCATACATATCCCCACAGCTCATGCCGGGTAAGGAGTCTCACTCATTAGTTATGGCCACCACATTAAAAGTGCCTGTTGAAGTGATTGTGAGACTTTACATCTCCACTTGAGATTTGATCGAGCCTTCATGACCTACCTAGAGTTCCCACTTTATTCCCATGTGTATGAGGTAAGCAAGTGGTACCAGACCATTGCATGAGACGTTATTAAGAGACACCAAAACCATTGTTTTCCTTACTCTCCCTAAAAGTTCGGTTTGAAAAAGTTCTAGAGTAAGACAATACTAGAATAACTTCCAAAGATTCATGTATTGGCATTGCTTATGAATTATACCATGTTTTGAAAATGTAAAACACTGTTTACAATCTGGGTAATTAATTTTTCTTTAAAACCCAAAGGTTTAGCTTACTCAAATTTGATCTTAGGAACTTGTCTGTTTTCCTGCAACACCAATACCACAGGAACAAGCCTTACTAATCTTACGCTGTCTAAACTAGGAAGAGAAACAAAGAGCTTCCTCCAGAACTAAGTAACAGAAAAGGAAATTGATCTGCAGTCTCAACTCAAGTTTACATATGCATTCCCAGTACTGTGGAAAAGTAATTGCTATCATAGCATTCACCTTAATTTTAAGGCCTATGTACTAGACTGAAGATAGGAATGTTAAGTTCCTACCTGGTTTTGGAGGTACTAAGAGACTAATGTCAGATTCGGGGCTGGTCTCAACCATAGTACCAGAATCTTAACTCATGTTTAAGTTTGCACACAAGGCAAGAAAAAACACCTGCCACCTGAGGGCTGCAATCTAAAAAAAAAAAAAACAAACAAACAAAAAACCTGCTAATCTTCACTTTGTTTTTCTGGGAAATAGCACATTCCCATTCATCAAAGTGGCTACACTTCTCTTCCCAGGAATTCTGGCAAACCTTCCCCCACCCTTCTTCCACACATGACTAATAAGGACACTAGATTATTATCTCATTAAAGGATGAAGTCCACACTTCTATTCACATGACTGCACAGCATGCCCTTCCCTGCTCCTTCTTTACTTTGCAGCAGTACCAACGCTACCTTTCCACCTAAGGTGGCAAAAGGGAATCCAGTGCTATCCCATAATGAATTTGTGTGTAGTGCAGAAGCACAGAGATGCCAGGGCATCTGTTTACATCAAAAAGAATACATACTTAAATTAGAAATGTCTTTGTTCTTTCCTTAACATGGGATATTAGTGGAACTACTTCTAGATGTGTCAAGATGTTCACAGCACCAGGTTGCAACAAAGTCTGGGAAAGGCCTTTAAATCCGCAAACTTAAAAGTATATTCTCAACACGGAAATCTATACAGCTTTATCAAATAAAGAAAAATTTCCATTGTAATACAAGTGTTTAATTTTGATTTGTATGTTAATTAATTATACAAAATGATGACTTTGTGAAGAAAGGACTCTTTCAACACATTCTTCCCTTGAAGTGTAGTCTACCTTTTACAACAGCATTGCTGCATATATTTATGTAATTAAAAAAAAAAAAAAAAGACCTTTTCTTGTTTAGTCTGGTGGCACAGTCTGAATGCTTCCTTTTTCCTAAATAATACAGTTTATCTGTTAAGATGGACAGCAAGTTCCTCCATCTAAAACAAGCTTCACTGCCTACATAAAGCTCCTTCCAGCCACTGCTTTTGATTGGGTCTCAAGACACTCCAGAAAAGCATCAGTGATACCATGTTTCATGACACTTCTTGCATTGTTTTAATTCCAAATGTATACAAATGAAGTCATTTTAATCCTATAAATAATTTATTTTTAAAAAATTGTGCTGTTAACCCCTTTGCAGGGCAACGAGCTATGTGAAAAGTACAAAACTTTTTGTCAAATGTGATACTGAGAGTGCTTTTGACATAGTTCATTGGTTTATCATCTCAATTTATATATATACTGCGCAACGGGCAAGGCTAGAATCCATGAACCAAGCTGCAAAGATCTCAAGCTAAGTAAGGCGGAGAGAGACTTGAGAAACAAGAGAAGGAAATACTTTCCTATCCAATGTATACTCTTCAGACTAAAGCACTCTTTCTATCAAGCCTTCTAAACTGTTAAATAAAGTGTTCCAAACAAGCATTTAAACTTCATTACACAGAAGAGCAACAAGAACAGTAGCCTGCCAGACAAAAAGGCAGGAGGGAAAAATATATATACTGAGTTCAATGGTTAGCCTGAATGTAGCACAGTTCTTCACAACCGATGGGGGGGTAATTTCAACACGGTGTCCAACAAAGTTCTAAGGACGTGCTTCATCTCGACTGGTTACTATGAAGCAAGGTGGTAAATGTTTGGCCCCAACCGGGCTTCAGAAATGGTTCTTTTTCATGACGAGCATGTCTGTCCAGCTATCAATCATGTTTGTTTGCACCAAATCCCAAGCCATTTAAAATACGACTAATTAAGTTAAACTGAAGTCGTCTGCTCCAAATTCGCCATCAACTATCCATGCTACTGCATTCCTCTGAGCAAAAACAAAAACATAAAGAGAAAGAAATCACAGCTTGAAGATCTTAGCAAGCATTAGTATTTCTATTATAAGGTAATTACAGATACAGTGTACTTATATAAATTGTACTGAACATGCATTAGTTAACAGATATTATAGTGTAGCTAAATTCCATGCTAAAAATTACTTCTTTTACAGTACATTATTTATATCAATATAGAAATTAATTTAACAGGTGTAGGTACTCAAAAAGAAGTAACACATATTTGCATTTGAGTTCTAGGGGAGTCTTACAAAGCTGTCTTGTCATCCATTTAAGATTTCTAAGTTGTAAGGTATTATTCTGTTCACCTACACCTCTTGTGAAAGCATTGCTGAGAGAAATCCATTTTCTGTTGTTTTGGTATTTATGACACTTAATAGTTCGCTTCCTGGAGGAAGCTAGAAAGAGTGAGCAAGCAGCTAACTAGAGAAAGCCAAACAACAAAACCATGAATAAAACCAGGTGAAGGACAGGCTCTGACTCTTTATGAGTGTATTCCATAAGGTGTTGCAAACAGATTAGCCAAGCTGGTCCACCTAGCCCAAGACTAGAAGCAGACGTGTCAAAAAGCACAGATGTAGGGAGAGGAGGTACTTCTTCCTCCTAATATCCTCCCAGTTTTCAGCCATTTTTACCTAGGGGACATTCTGACCTAGAGGTGTTTCCTTCTCTATTAGCACTTAATGGATTTCTTTGATTACTCTCTCCGGGATCCCCTTGAACTTTTATCCACACTCAGTATTCATTCAGTCCTGTGGCAATAGGATATACTGTATTTCATTTTAATGTCTACTGCAAACATATATTCAGCTTCAACCTTGTAGTAAGAAATGAGAGGCATATAAACTGCAGAACAACTCCCCAGCGGTCATCTCATTAACAGTCCTGGGGGAGGCAAGAAGGGCTGGGAAAACATGCACATTTTGGCAGCAAAAGAAGGAGCATTTTCTCTGTCTCTCTCCTGGACACATATAATTGCTAATGGTTAGAAAAGGTTCAATTTTCTATAGATATTTCTGCAAAAAACTTCATGCTCTCTCCAGACTTTGGAGATTCCTTCCATAATACCATTATTCAACTTGCAGTGTGATTAGAATGCATTATTTAAACTTTAATAACATTGTATGTTATTTAAACCTCAAGCATTGAAGGCAAGATTTTTAGAAAATATGCATAAGTAAGTTAATCCTGAGGTCGAAGTGACACCACAGGGTCTATAGGGCCATGTCAGAATAATTTTGGAAATACTAGTTGTTTCTTTTTTGTTCTACAGCATAAATAATTTAGACAAAACTCAAACAGTCACACACTAAGAAACCAACCAACCAAAACAACCCAACTAAAACCCAATTACTTCTTTTTAGTAAGCACACAGGTTTTTACCTTCAATATCCTGGTTGTCTACAAAAGGCGCTGGTCCCCATATTCTAACAGTGCCATCATCGGAGGCGCTGGCCATCATGGATGGGATCTGCGGGTTCCAGCTCACACAATTAACTGTACGTGTGTGCCCTGTCAGCTCCGCAATCGGCAGCTCGCTACGCTTGTGCCAGATATACACTTTGTGATCTAAATAAAACACATGGTTAAAAGAGAATGAGAAACACTCCTCTGCACAGACTGACTTCTTGTATCAACCAGCACTTCCACATAAGGTCTCAGCAACTTGGCTCTCATTACTGTTGCAAAACTTGCATCCAAAACCCATGTCTCAAGTGTGCAATAGCACTAACAGAACTTTTATTCTAAAATTAATCAAAAGAATACAGGTCAAGCTCTTCCATTAACAGGGACATTCCCTTTTAACACCTGCAAGTCTACTACACTTTGTATTTGAAGAAAAACATTTGACTACAATGCAAGTAAGAGAATAAATGGCTAAAGAGAGAAACCAAGCTACTTTTTCATTATATGTATGGAGTTGCAATCTTATTCAAAAGGAAGACTTGCATATTTTCCCCCCCTCAAATAATTCTATTTACAAATTAGTAAAAGCATTATAAAGTCATGAGTACTAAGACCTCCTTATAACCACCTCCTGTTCATGACTACTAGATAAGATCACAGCTCCATAGTTTATGAAAAACATCTTAATACTAAAGACCTACAACTCTCCAGTAAAGGTTCAAACAGAGCAAATGAGGGAGGGCAAAACTTAATGGCTCAAATTGTGAGCTATTACTGTCTTTAACAATTCATTACTATGTGGTATTTAAAAATATTCATTTGTAGATATTAAAGTAGATGCAATAAACAACCCTAACAGATCTTATTTTGTGATGGGAAGCTTTTAATTACTTCCAGCAACATGACAGCAATAGAATAGCAAACTAGTTAGACACTCTACTGCAAGTTTTAGAGAAGTGTTATTGCTTTATAACTAACCATAGTTAAAATAAATAGGGGGTGAGAGTATGTGTCCCAGCTGTAGACTAGCAGCCTGTACCAAGTCTGGGAGTTTACCTCTCTAGTAATGTCTGTGGAACATTCCAAACAGAGCGGCACAAACTGAACAAGTATGTACTACAGGTACTACACAAAAGCCTAGTATTTAGGTCCAGCATATCAAATCAAAGTATTTTAATCTATTTGAAATGCTTTAATGTAGATGTCACTCTGAAGGCTTAGCAAACAAACTTCTTCTATTCCTGCCTCCAACCCCTCATAAAACAAACTTGCTCTCTGACCTACGTGCTAGAAAAGCATCATGGAACCATGGGGTAACAACTGCCTTCTGCTGAGCCAGCTCATTTGAGTGCACCACCTCTACATGTACTCGTAGTGACACAAATGTTCTGGTTGTGCTTACATTCCACTTAAGATTGCAAGAGACTACACATCCATGATATTCACCAAACAACACAATCTACACACTGCTTACACAGACAAGTGTAAGGACACACACACGCAAGCCTCTGCTATCTGGGAGAACCAAAGCCTGAACACAAACCAGTATTTTGGTGCCTGTCAGAATGCCTGTATTTTGGATTGGTAAAAACAAGTTAGCTAGATTAAGGTACCAGTCAATCCCTCTCTTAGGTACCTTCATTTTCTTCCAATTGATGCAATGGTGAGAAAAACCCCTACCTACCTGATAACATGCTTTAAGAGGTATTACAATGTAATGAGTTACTTCTTTAAAAGAGACTATGACAATGTGATGTTATTTTTTTTTTTGCTTATTTTCTAAAACAGACTTTCTCAGTAGCCACATTTGCAACAAAGAGGCAACAGCTTCAAACAGTTCAAGTCTAAGAGTACCATCAGCTTCAACTACTGCTCAGTAGCTTTGAGACAATGAAGATAATAAAGAGTAAATACATGGGGAAAAAAAGAACTGGTGCACTACAGTATCTACACATGCAAATAGTTATGGTTAAGTGAATCCTGAACTTTCAGGTGCTTGGATCTCAAACCAGAAGCTTGGTTCAACCAGGAAAAGAAGTTCTCACTAGAATGGAATACTGGAGGTGCTGTCCTTCAGTCATATTCCACTGGATGTGGTCAGAGAGTGAAACCTGATTTTACTTTAGACAAATTTGATATTTTCCAAAAAAGAATAGCAGGAAGCAGGGTTGGCCCAGGAGACTTACTAACAGCTTAAAGTTACATAGCACTCACAGTGATTGTTTACATATTCCAAGTATAATTCTTAGCTCTGAATAAGCTTGAATTTTAAGTGACCTACATGGCAGGTGATGGCACTACATCAGCGACAGAACTGAACCAATTCAAGATATAAACCTTTAACAAATTTCTACTCTTGCCACAGACAGTTGAATAAAAACATACCACAAAGCCTTTGATGACCCAACCAGACTACGTCAACAACTGCTTAATTTGAGACTACTGTCTGCAATTAGGATGACTCTACTGAAATTAAAATAACCTCACCACACCTCTATCTTCAACAGGCAAATGAAGCTGTTATTCCCTAGGAGTACTTTTTATTCAAATCATAACTCTTAATATCATACCACAAAAAGAAAAATCCTCAAGAACACCTCACCCACTTTAATTAAAATTGCACAGATGCTTTTGCTTTAGAGGAGCAACACAAAAGAGTCATTAATGCTTTCTACTAGTACCGTCCTCTCAGAAGATTCTTTCTCCTAGCCCACAATTACTTCTTGAAGTATGCCACAATCTTAGCACACCTCAAGTTTATTTCATGAACCAGGTTGCTTGCTTTTATAATGCTGTTCTTAGCAACTGTTACCTATAAAATTAAGGTATAGGAAAGATACAGTGTGCCAGTTTTCTGCAGAAGAGAGAATGATGTTACCTTCACTACCACTCGCGATGAAATCTTCATTATGACCTCCAAAACATGAGTGAATTGTGTAAAATCCTTGTGTAACACCTTGATACTTTCTCACTAAAACTCTGTCTTGTAAGTCCCACAAGTGAACTCCCTAGAAATAATATAAAGAATTCCATCATAAACATTATTAATGGCATTCTTTTTAAACTATGAGGAAAAAAGTTAAACATCAAAGCACATACTTCAGAGCCAACCTCAGTACTGTTACTAGATAAACAGAGTATCAAATTACTAAACTTTCAGTCTTTGGCCCCCTCCCTTCTGAAAGCTCCTATTCTTATCCAAGGTTCCAAAAGCAGAACTGGATAAATAAAATCTAATTCTCATGCCCCTAGACATGTCAATTCTGCCACAATTCTTGCTGGTATCTGGCTTCCTGATGCAACAGCCAGTTAATAGCATTTAGTAGTACATATTTCACAATATGAAACGCTTGAGTATAAATCAGTCAAAAAAATTCAGTCTCAAGACTGGCTTCTTTTCAAAAGATTCCACATCGTATCTATGAATATTAATGCTTTCATATTATACAACTGATTAATATCAAAAATTTCAACTCAAACCAAAATATTTAAGAACAGGTAGCATTTGCAAGATTTATTTGCATTTCCATTCAATATCACCAACTCACCTGAGTTGCTACATTTAACAAAGCTAAACGGCCATTTTTTGAAATAGTAAACGACATAATAGGGTGATCTTCTTGTACTCTGAAATGATAAGACACAAGTGTCAAGGTAACCAGATAATAATGCAACACCAAGGTAAAAGGCATGTCCCTGTTTCTGCAATATTATCAGGAAAAGACAGTTCTGAATTTGAAATTAGGTATGTCTCCATACATCAGTACAAGCCAGGTCAGCAATAGTTTGCTTATATTTATGACAAATCCCAAGACCAAAAGAGACTCCAGACCCCAACTCCAGCTCCTAAAGTCAAGGCAGGATCTTCTAAAATATGCCAGGAATTGAGAGGACTGCAACTCTTGATGACAGAAATGTCAAAACATCCACTCTGGCTGGTACTTAGAAAGTCATTTCTAATACTTGATCTGATGCTGCTTGCTGGAACTTAATCACTAATTCTTGTCCCATGCTATTCTTGTCTTCTTTTAACGCTGAGAACATTTTAATAACTTGTTTCCCATCCTGACCCCCAAACCTGTTCTCAATCTTCTAAGAAGCTGGAATTCAAAACCAAAGAAAGAGGTAGTTACATGTTCCTGTCTGTGAGATCCTCAAAGTTATAACCCCGAATTCGCTGGTGTGTGTCCGACGCTAGAACAGTTTTCCCATCACTCAAGCACCAAAGGCATTGTACTCTCACCCCTTCCCAGGAGTCAAGGAGATTACCATCTAAATCCTGATAAGAAGAAAAAAATAAAAACAAAAAAATGGAACCATTAGTCTCAGATTTCTGAGGAGCTGAGACATCTTTTTGACCTTCTGTTCAGACAATTGCCACAGAAAGCAATCTAACCCTTTAAAAGGAAGGATTTCATGAATCAGGACTTGGTAGTCATAACTGAGGGCTTTTGTAGGAATCTGCCCCGGAGAGCTGACAATTCCTTTTGTCACTTATTTTCTCGTGCATGACACGTGCCATCTACACCACGTCACTGAGCTGATCTTTGCAGTGAGTGAGGTTTGCATATTGCACTATTATTCTGGGCACTAAGTCAAGTGACAAACAATCAAGAACAGGGTGAGACTGTGGACCACCATCCAAAATCAACACTAATCAAGTAATGAGGGTTTCAAATTTCTGTTTTCACAAGCAAAGACAGCATGCAAAAACTAAGAAAGATGTAGTCAACATTCCACAGAGTAAACAACATTTGTGGACCAAGGCACTACTTTTTATTAGTGTATTTTCTGGAGCAGCTAAGAAAATTCCCACACTACAAATCCTGCTTTAGGCAGACTAAAGAGGCTCAAACCCTTCAAACTGCCACACAGAGAAATGCTGATGAAATACTTGCATTAATGTATTTCTTCTTTCAATTACAAAGGACTGGAAGCTTTAGTGTACATACACATGAAAAATCTGAAAAAAACATGAACCTCAGATTTGACCAAACTTTAATTTCTTGCTTTGTTTTCAATGGGACAGATACAGAGAACTTACACACTGATAGAACTGTCCACGCTGACCTCCTGTTACAAAACGTTTCCCATCAGGATTCCAGGCCACACTTGTTAAACTGTCTTCATGAGACTGGCTCATCTTCGTCCTCAGCTCCCCTGTCTGTAAAATAAACAAAGGCAGCAAGGCCTTATACCAGAACCATTTCCCAAAAATGCACTGATAATTTTACCTGACATGTGAGGTGTTTGGTAGTGCCCATACTTCAACGCTTATTAAAAAGCAATACAAACCTACGAGTGGTGCAATAAGAAGGCAGAACCACTTTAGCATCTCCAGTGATTCTGGATGTGATTTGGAACAATTTCTTTTGTCCCCCAAATCAAGAGAGATGGAATAGCTGGTGTGTCAGACAACTGAAAGATTACGAGTAAAGGGCAGAATGAGAAGAAATTACAAGAACAAATCAAGAGCAAGAGAAGCACTATCAAATGAAAAAGAAAAAAAAAACAAACAGAAAACAAGGAGAGAGAAGTAGATCAAAAAAAAAAAAACCCTGAAAACATTTTACATTACATTTTAGTAAGAAGTTAGAAGTATCACAGTTTTTAGAACGTTTTCCTTCCTGAGCTGAAGATCTCCAGGCCAAAATTCAGATTCCATCCCTAGTGTATAATGCTACCGTTTCACAAGACAGAAACCAATGAGTGGCTTACCATTGTCAGAACAGTAAGGGCTTCTCTATTCCTCTGTGCCAGCTCTAGTGCTTTGCACTGAGCCAATTTAGTCAATTAAACAGAAGAAAAGTGTTCCAAGGGTGAAAAAAGGGAACATTTTTGTTTTGGGAAACTAAATTAGTTCAGAGTCCAAGACAGCAGAAGAAAGACTATACAGCTCACAACTGAGGCAAGAGAAGCTTTTATATCAACTCAAGTGCCCATAAAATTCAACAGCAGAAAGTGATTTTCAAATTCATGAAGGAAATGGCAAAATGCCCTGGTGCCTGACTGAAGGATGAAGTTCTAAAATCATAAGTTTAAAACTCTGTGGATCTTCCACTAACATCACTGGGTCATACGAAGTAAAATACCTTGTATCTTTTACCTGTGTTACTTGTTAAAATCATCAGTGAGCATTTGCTTCCCTTCGATGATATATCTGCCCTCTGCTTCCATTGATTAATTTGCTGTCCCTCTCTTCAGAACCTCTTTAAGGTCCGACATATTAATGCCATCACTTTTTAGAAAAGATCCGTAATCAGATGCACCAAAATGGCTGCACAATCCCAGGCACTTAGACTTGAACTCTAATTTCAGTTCTATACAAACTGGGTACAGAATTGTAGGCTGCCATAATTATTTTTCCAAATTGAAACAGGGGCAGGGAGACCAGCATCTCTTTACACTCAACACCTTTGCACAAGTTTGTAGCAGTTACTTTTTTCACACCTGAAGTATTTAAATATTGAAAAAAAGCAGCAGGATGACCACAAAGTTTTATTTTTTCACTCTTAGTCACCACTTACTTGTACATTCCAGAGCCAAAGCTCAGAACAATCATCTGGGCCACAGGCAACAAGGTAGTTGTCATCTGGACTCCAAGCAATGTAAGAGACCCCATACGCATGACCTTCTAACGTCTTAAGTAGTTTTAGCTGGTGAGTATCCTGGAACAAGAGAGATACTATTGAGACAATGCAAATGAACTACTAGACTTAACATATCCAGTGTGTCCAAGCACAGCACAGCCAGTTTCCCTTAAGCAACGTGTCACCTGAGAGACATCAATAGGCTCCTACTGGAAAAGCAATTGCCAGTTTACAGAGTAGGGCCAGGAAATGAAAGCTTCTAAGTTTCAACATGCAAAACAAGAACACTTGTAGGTACTTTTGTTCTAATCTGTAATTCTGAGTGCAAAACTCACAAAATACTGCCGTGTATGAAGTTTTGTATCACATTACACTTGCTGTAGTACACAAGATTTCTGTAGTGTCAAGTCGTTCTACATCTACTGGAATATAAAAGCACTATTACCTATATTTTACAGAATTAAGTTAGTTTCTTAAAAGCCTGTTATGCTTAACCAGAGAACCAAAACCTTCACATACACTGACAAGGGAAAATCTTGAAGTGTAAATATTTTTAGAAACTTGAGTTTATCTTGTGTGTGCTGCTCAAGGAAGAAGTTCTACAGAAAGATATTTTTAAAAACTTCCTTGAGAGGTGTTCTTATTTCAGAAGTGCTGCCTAAACAAGCTGTTTTCTGACAGATTTAGTGAATGAAGCATACTTGGCACATGCAGCATCTTGTATCATCTTTATATTACAACTGTTTTACTGCTGCCTTGTCAGAGGAACTTGACTTTCAAGAAGCTTATAAAAATAAATAGTACAGCGAGATACTGTGAAACAACCACACACTGGCTTCCTAAAGAGAGAAACATGCTTCAGTACAGTATTAACACTGACTCTTGACAGAAACATGCACATACAGAAAGCAGAACAGAGCTTGTTACAGCGTTGAAAATTTTTGTAATGCCTCTTAAAAGAAGGCAATCAAATTGTTCTCCTTCTCCCCTGGTTCTTCCCTGCATGGCAAATGTTCACATCTCCAAATTCTTTTAAAAAAGAGTGACTCATTCAAAAATCTAGTTTAATTTCTCTAATTGATCCTTCTCTTTTGTTTCAGTATTAATCAACAAAGCACATCCTGATTCTAAAGAGAAAGAGTAGAGGAAGAGTGATCTGAAGGACTGTTTTCTGGGATCAGCTGTGAGGGATTTGGTGATTCACAGCCAGCCTGCAGCTTTGAGGGTTCTGCTGACTAGAAAAAGCAAATTCCTCAAAAGAAAGTGAGCTAAGAATAATCTTCAGAGTACACAGAAAGAGAGGCAAATGAATGGACCTCCTCAAGACCCCTTTTCCATTCATATCATTATTCCTGGACTGCATTAGACACTGCTGTGTCTATAGCTAAAGTGATCTGCAAGGAAACTGAGTCATATCTGACATCATCTCATATCCCGGAGCCTGCCTGCAACTGATGTAGTTCTTCTTAGAACAGGATTAAAGCAGCCTGTCACTTCAGCATATCTGAAATGCACGAGAAGCAAGACACACAAGATATTCCTTTTCTAATGACAGAACTCTGTGGCTGTTACTATCTTCCATACTGCTCCCATACTTCTCTCCAAATACAGTAAAACTACTTATACCATGTTTAGCTGTACAACAGCAGTCAGTGGGATTTCAGGCAAATGTCCCCAAATGCAGTCAATCTGCTTCCCACCCGTCACCTGAAGAAATGTCAGCACTTCTATTCCTTACATTACCCAAATTTTTCTTATATATATAAGAAACAACTATTCAGGCATCAACTTATGTCTGCAGTAGTTGAGCTTCTTGGCTGAAAAGCCAAAATCCTGTCAACAGTTTACGGGAAGTGCAGGAAATTTTTGTAAGGAACAAGTTAAAGGAGAACTCTAACAAAGAAGATGCAAGCTAGGCAAGATGATACACCAAGTGTACTTATCCTTTGGGCTCTAAAAATTCTGTCACACTTTGTATCAGTCAAATAACGCATCAACACACAAACCAAGTTCACTCAAGACATTATTTAACACTATTGAGTCTGCATAAGAACTTTGAAATTAACAAATGAAAATGAAAACAGAGGCATGGGTTAATAGAGTTTAGAGGTGTAGCTGAGTCTTAGAAAAGAAATTAAAAATTCATGGTATGAAATGAAGAAAACACATTGAAGCAGTGCCATTACACTTCCAGAAGGATGACAAAGAAAAGAAATGGATAAATGAAGGATTCTCACACACAGGAAATGTGTGTGGAAAAACAAATAATGTTCATTTAAAACAGTACTCTCCCATCACTTGCCTAGACAGTGTTGAATAGATGTTTCCACATAGTTTATGTATATAAATTAGAATAAATCTCAATACCTAAAGCCTTGAAAACCTGATTAAACTTACAGTTCAAAAGACATTTTCAACTGCTAGAGGAAATGTGAGAAGCATGCTCTGGCAAACATGAAAATGATTCATTTGAGTTATGTGGCCTAGTGTTATTTAGACATTCACCTACTTGAAAAGGTTTCAACTTATTTTTTAAAGTATTTAAAGAAAGAAGATAAACTTATACAACTCTACAAAGCTGCTTTCCCAGTAGCTATTTTTAAGAGATTTTGTTTCTTTAGCAACCCTTGGTCAAACAAGTTAGCCTAAAACACTCACAAAACATGTATTTGCTTTTATTAACCAGGTATCAGCTAACAATTCACTGTAAAATTTGCTAATCAAGATGTTTAGTGTTAAAACCCATCAATATAAAAAGGAAGATGTGCATCTCCAATCAACTGACAAGTTAACAACAAAAAACATTTGATTCTTATTTGTTTAGAAAAACCAAAACCCAAAAACAAACAAAACACCAAACCTGATATTTCCAAACTAAATAACAGAAGTCAGCTTTGCTGCTCTGCAGCTCCTGGCCCAGCACACACTGGCCCCAGTAAGACAAAAACCACAGTTCTTATGCCTGAAAAAGCCATGGCGCCTGCTGTTCGTTCAGAGACTACACAATGACTATACACATGGGAGAGGCTTTTAAGTCCTTCCACTATTTTAACAGCTAAAAGGACTCAAGACTTATATAAGACTTCCTAACCTGAAGTGACAGAAAATAATTAAGTTCAGCTCTCAAATCCAGCATGGATCTAAAAACCCTTTCATCTTCCATTTCACATATCAGTCTGCAGTTGTGTTGTTAAAAAACTGTGGGAACCTTATTTCTGTTAGTGTTTCACAAGTATTAGCAACTTCAAAAGCTGTGTGCATATGTTCAAGTTTATTCAGTTTTCAATTGTTATGAAATATATGGACATACTTTCATAACCATTTCTACAAGTCAATTAAAACAGTCAGATTAAATTCATCAGTCAATCTTTTTATTTACATAAGATAGATACGGGTAGGAAAGATATATGAAATATCCTACAGCTACAAGATTTAAGAGGAATAGTGCCACGTACTATCAAAACCTAAAACTGCAGTCTGTCAGAAAACTGGTAGGTATACTTCCACGTGCCAGTGTGTTTAAATCTTTGTCTTAAGACAAGGCAAACCTACAACAGCAACTAGCATGAAGTGGTATATTGATACAACTTTCAGTTTAGCACATACCATTTTATTACTCAGGAATAAAATAATAAATGGTGAACAGAATATTTAAATCCAAGTGTATTAGTAGAAACAAGGTAACAGAAAGGGGTCAGTCACTCTCAGCAAGAGTGATTTAGAAGAAAGGTTCCTCACTGCCATGCTCCTTCCACTCTCACCCAACACTTCTCAAGGCCTTCAAGATGAGAATCTTCCCTGGAGGGCAACAGCAGACTTTACCCTGTGGTACTACTGGTTAGGAGTACACAAAATTCCTGTCCCAAAGCAGCCAAAAGTTCAAACCTCACACTCAGGCATCAGGTTTGCAAGTGTTCTTCACTAATTTACACTGATCAACATTTTTGGGCTTCTACATCCCAGGGAAATACTCTAGTCAAGAGGGCTACAGAATCTTTAGCCTGTCCTTAAAAAAAAAAAAAAAATCAAACCATGAGAAAGCTGATAGGGAGGGGAAAGACAAGTCACACACATTTTAACACTTGGCAAACTTACTGGATCAACCTGCCATATAATAACAGTTGTGTCCTTAGATCCTGTTGCTAGTTTAGTGCCGTCGTTGGAGAATTTACAGAACCAAACTTCATTACAGTGCTCCGTTAGTATCTGCTGTGTATAACATGGGAACTGTTTCCTGGGAAAAGAAAGGCATGTATTCATGGGTTAATAAGAAAGCAGTAAGACATTTTTTTGAAAGCCAAGCTGGTAAAAAAACAAACAAACAAAAAAACCCCAACCAAACAAACCCCTTATTTAAATGTAAGGCCAGACAACTTAGAAAATTCCTCTATTAACAGCTGCTTCAAATAAGTACAGAACAAAGTGTCTTATCTGGTAATGAACTCACACCATCGAGAGATTGTAACCAATTTTAAGAGTGTGGAACTATTCTTATTTCACTCACACAGTCTGTTATGCTTTCATATAGCTTGCAATAAAACTGACCTCATTAGGAGGGTAATAAGCTTATTAATTAATAGACAGTTCTATGATGAACTGGAGTCCAAATCTCTTTAAACCCTAGGTGCAACGTTTTATTTACATGTGGGGTCTTTGTAGGTATCTAACTCACTTAGCTATAGATTGCCAACTCTTTAGAAGTGACTCTTCTGCACGAGTTTTCTTTTTCTTGAATGTGACCTTGTAATGAAGTTAGATGCCTTCATTTTGTGCCATTTTTCACTTTCTTTGCAGAGTACTACATAGAGCATCCAAGCATAACTAACAGGATACCATTGAGCTTGAACAGTTTTCCCTCACAAAAATCTATGTTATTTCATAAAATGTTGTGTTTAGCAAAGTATTACATGATAAACTACTGAAGAAAAGTCAAAACATTCCTACGGAGCTAATATTTAATATTCTAGTTACACACTGAGAAAAAACTAACAGTCAAAATATTAAGTTAGGGAAGAACTGGAGAAAAACTACATTTGATTTACATCTTGCCTATAATCTTTCAAATAAGAATTTCAGAGGCAAGATAAAATCAGTGTAGCCTTTTATAGCAGATGTCTGCCTTTTTAAATAATACTGTAGCAACTGCAAGTTCGATGTTCAGATGCACTAAATAATAGCCTCTTAACCACAGACATTTTTACTTGAACTGCAGGAATCCTGAAGTGGTTTGGTCTTGGGCTGAGTTAAGGCACCTCATACAACAGGGCAACACAACTCTGAAGGGACACAACGGTACTAATATGTCAGTCTCCTTGAATGCACAGTTGTAATTATCACTGGAGATAAACTGGCTTAAAAATACCCCAGCAAAAACACACCACGTCCCCCCCACAACCCCAAAGGAAGAAAAAAAAAGAAAAAAAAAAATCAAACACAATCCTCCTCCCCAACAATTTAAATAGAAAACTTACTTCCTTCACACTTGTGTTTAAAAACACAGTTTGGAGGTAGCCAGGCTGACAGACACCTGAAAAATTACTTCTTACCTGAAGCTAGAAAAAGTTCTGCTTAATGTAAGGTCTATACCTTCTCAGTAATTTTCTTTTACTAGAAGAGGCTTCCTAGTCCATGATTAAAGACTAATCAAGCAGCACTGAACAACCCATACAGTCTCATTTCCTGTCTTATGGTAGAGGGGATAAACAAAATGTACATATACGTATCTGTAGTTGGCTTCCTTGGGTATGTCTACTTACTTGTTTATAGAGAAACACAAGTGTGTTCTGCTCCTGCTTTAAGCTGACCAGGAACTGTCTAGTTGCCACTGGAAGAACACTGAACCCAAGGTAAAAAGCCCCACCCATGAAAGAAGACTTTGTTTTCCTTGAAGTCTACAGGGAAGTAGGCAAGCCCTTACACAGACATGTGCACCTACAGGAAGAGTGTTTCATTATTATTTAGCCATATTATAATAAGTTAATGTTTTTACTCAGAGCAGCAACTTGCTCTAGAAGGTGAGTCTTTAACCATAACTTATACAAAGTACAAGGGGCACACTGTGTCCCAGGAAAGCCTTTTTAGCATATTTCATTTTTAAAAAACATTCTTGCATTTAAAATTTAAGAAAAGCAGCCAAGGTTTTGTAGACATGAAAAGCAAGCAGTATAATGCTGGAATACACAGTTTTTATAGTAAGATGGCCTTTAGATTCCTAAAAACGTTAGCAGTTGATATAGCTGCTGGAGACACATCCCAATACTCAATTATGCCACTCACAACTCCGTTGGATCAGAGCACCCTCATCAAAAGTTCTTTTAACTAGTGAAACATACAACTCAGCAAGTTTGACTTCACAGAGAGCACAGCTACATTAAATTCCTTCTGTAGAAGGAAATAGCAGCAGTCTTGAAACAAGAAACCAGAACCAGTTGTCTAACAGTTTCTGGGTTTGGTAATTAGATACTGTTATAGCTCAAAGTTTTTTATCTTTTTTTGAAGTGTTTCAGTACAAAATGCTCTGTTCAGCACAAAACATCTGAATTATGTTGTTCACATACTGAAATAAAGCATCTAATACGGTCATCTGTTGCTGTATTTACACAAGTTCAAAATTACAAGTAAAACACCAAACAGCTAACCTTTTATTCCCTGTACATACAATGAAAGATTTATTCATCAACAAAAAAACAACCAGAAAAAACAACCCCAAACATCCAACTAGGCTCAAGGCTTTCAAAACCAAAAATTACCACCCCCAAGAATATCAGTTCTGTGTTATCAAAATCTCAGGCACAGAAAGATCCTTCACCCTCGCTCCCAGCAGTTTCTCACTTGCACCTCCCACTCTTACAAAGTAAGTTTTAGTTAAACATTTTACCTATTAGTGCAATTCAAGCATGCTTAATCAAAATATTGCATAAGTCCAAACCAGATTAGTTCCAACTAAAAAAGGGAAAGTTGTCAGTGTTCTATCATTTAAGTAGCACAGGACTTAAATTGTCTAAGCTATTAGACTACTGTTACTTCTGTCAGCTTTATCAAAATTTGGCTTCCACTGTCTAACTCACCTCAATATGCCCAAGCATGGCAGCACGTACAGCACACCACACACTGAACTCAGACCCCTGCAACAGGTAGGTACAACAGGTTGAGTTGAGGACAGAATGGAAGCCTTTATTTTCAAGTGGATCTTTGGGTACTTTTTTTGTTGGGGTTTTTGTTGTTGTTGGGTTTTTTAAACTGCAGTAATTGTGAGTATCTATACATCAAATATGCAAGTTTAGGAAGTACTACTTTAGGTTAAAAAAACCCAACCAAACAAAAACCCAAACTATGGCCAAACTTTTATGTCAGCAAATAGATTCAGAAGAGTGAAATTTAAGCCCAGATTTGTTGCATGTAGTATCTTTTACATTCAGTTGTACTTAGTCCAACTTCAGTAAACAATGCTCTTCATAGCTGACTTGAATGTTCTTCAGGGTTTGATTAATCACATCAAACCCCCTACAAAACATCCAATACTATTTATGCACTTGTTTAAAGACTAAAATTAAATCCCCATTTGTTAGTCTGATTTTAAGACTCACTTCTGAAGTAGGGAAGCCACAATACCAGTATATGATAATTTCCAATAGCTATTAAAGTGGGCAACAGTCAAATATCCGCGCACACAAACACACACACAACTGCTGAAACAATGCAGTGTAGCAAAATTGCAAGCTAAAAAAGTTACTTGAACACATGAAGTGCCAGAGATAATAATTTTAAAACCTTAAGATGGCTACAGTGAAGTACTATGGAAGTCTGCATCTTCAAAAAGATTCCAAGAAACCCAAGAATGTAAGTAAGTCAAAGCAGCAGAGTTCAGAAGGTTTCTATAAGCAAGTTTATCAGCTCTTAATTAGCTTCCTCTGGTGGGCCAACCTTAACATGGAAACAATTCCCCAGTAAGGCCAAGTATCAGCCTGTTACATGAAGAAACATGTAAGGGTATCCTACACAGACCTTAATTTGCAGGTGTTCTAGCTTTCATCCCCTTATTGCACCATGCAAAGCACTTTTCCATAAAAGCTACACTGAATTTTTAGGGCCTTAGCACTGTTTTGCTGCATGAGGAAAAACTGCTCAGGTCAGCCATTTTTAAAAACAAACTTCCTGCTTCATGTCTACTACAGTATGGCATTTTGAAGGTTCAGAAGCAGCATCTATTTTGTTAAAAAAAAAAAAAAAATACCTAGATAGTCTAAAGAGTCAATACAAAGGTATACAAGACATACAATTCATCTACTTTACAAGTCTGAGAAAATAGTTCTTTACATTATTACTATTATATGTAAATCAGAAACACCTATTGCACATTTCTCCTCTATTTTAACCTTTGTATCTAAAAGCATCTGTGTCCACTATTGCAAGTTATAGCTGAAAGTTGAGTTCATAGAAGTATGCTTCAGTAGGCTTTCTGCACTCCAGTAACCTTGAAGACAGTGTGGATAAATAACATACTAGTGATTCTCCAGTGAAAAAGCATAGCAATCATATGTTGATTCATAAATAGACAGGCTGCCTAAAATGTTAAGAAACAAGTGGCTAAGGATTAGCATAGCAGTATCTTCTACTCATACCCACCAGATGAAAATTTTAAAGCTTTAGTCTGACCCTACTACTCCATATCCAACTACCAAAATCTCTTTGACACACCTTCTCTACTCCCCACCTCCATCAGTCATTTAATGAGAACTGTCTCTTCCCACTAAAATCCTGTTAAACCAGCTCAGAAGAGTTTTCATGTTCCTGCTAACAGTAGGTACAATCAGATTATTTTAAAAGGACAAAGAAGAGATACTGTTGCCCATCTCAAAAGTCATGAGGGTTTCTTACCTACTACAAACGTGATCTATTAGCAGCGAGACAGAATCTAGATTACTATCTAGTTTCGTATTATGATATAGGCACCGGTCCCGTTGTAGTTCCACAGCCTGACGAAGCAGGTTCTGTAAACGCCGTGGAGGAAGCATCACTGATGGGGGTAGGTACGCTTTAGAGGAGTTATGAAGAAAAAACAAACACATGAAAAAAAAAAAAAGAAGACTTACCAAAAGCAAGTTACAAGTGAGAGCATACTTTGATTTGAGTGTTTTTGGAAGAGACCTTAGTAAACAAAGCACACAGCTTGTCAAATTTATGGCTATACACCTGGAATTAGAAGCATGAACTCCTGAAAAGCAGAGCTGTATGCAAGGTATTTTAGTTATACAGTATGTTGTCCTGGCCAACAAGCACCATTTACACAACCTAACTCAAAACTCCATATTTAACAAAATCCATAAAATCATAAAACATTATCAGCAGTGTTCATTTAAGGAATTCTCTATGAAAACTATGAAAATAAAGAATACTGTGGGGTTTACAAATCTGATACATAATATTACAAATAGCCACAAGAAAGATATGAGAAATCATAATTCATAGCAAAGTATGAGACCACTATCAACCAGTACCAATATTATTAGTGGTTATAGGCCACACAGATTCCACTTCTCATTATAACAGACAATTGTAGCTCACACACCATCCCCTTCCCAAACCACACATTTAATCACCAAGTTAAACCATTACTGCATGCAGAAGAGATAACAAATAAGAGTTCCTACTGCAAATAGTTTATCAGAGACAGCAAAAGGTTAGATACAGAAGATCAAATGGTAAAGGCACTACAGGCTTCCCCATTAACCAAGAAATACCAAAAAAACAAACAGGCAAACACAGGTGAAGTCAATTCCCTGGAATGATATACTGGATTTAGAGAGGTGAGAAGAAATTCTAAACACTAGAGCATCTTACTCTGGAGCTTGTCCAAAAGTTTAGATCTGGAAGCTGTTCCTTTCCCTTCCCACTCTGCTTTTGCACGCAAGTCATCTGCATGGCTGCACATCAGGTACCTGTTTAAGAAAGCGCACACACACCAACAGACCAAGTCTTTCTGGAATCATTCTTTTCTCTTTTGAGCGTAATATAGATCACAACATTCTTAATGAACTGGAAACAGGTGACTTAAGCTTGAAAACAATAGGAAAAAGGGCAGGAAACTATTTCATAGAGACACACATCTTTAGAACACATGTCTACAAACTGGCCATAGAAAAAGAAAACAAAACAAGCAATTTTAGGGAATGTAGAAACATCTTATTTTCATGTAAGAACAAACCAGAGTATATTCACCTACTTCATTCAATTATAAGGTAACTGGCTAATAATTCTCAAGATCAGATGACCATACATATGTATGTATTAATTTAAGTTCTAGTAGCATAAAGGTAAATAATCATCAGGCTGTTTTCAAGCATCTGAAACAGAATACTGTCTACTGAGTAGTATTCTTTACTCCACATTTTATCACATCTCACTACAGCTTATTAAGCAACAGGATAATAGCTTTAATACAGCTTGAGTCCTCACAACATCAGCTATCAGAAGCCACAGAATTCCGTAGAAAACTTCACTGCAAGAGCTCTCAAAGTCCAAACACTTACCCACTGAGGACATGAATGCGTTCTGTATTATATTTCAGAGGCGTCAGTTCACAGCGTAGAACCTGAAGTGCCTCCAGGACTTTGCCATCCTCCAGGTATTCCAGGTACTTCTGCTGCAGCAGCAAAAACTTCATCCTCTGACATGACAGAAAGCAGCAGTCAGGGGAAAAAGGTTGACTGAAGTTTCAGAAAACGTTTGAGCCTAAACAGAACAGTAGAAACCATTCTACTATGCCCTTCAGAAATACAGCTCTATGTAATGTTTCATTACTCAATTTCTTTTGCTTGGTTTTCAACAACATTGCAGCAATTAAGTCATCCATGAATTTCCTCCCTGCCTGATGGGGCTACAAGTACATTCCTATCTCATTCCTCAGATCTCCCCTGCAACTCATCTCATTTTTACTTGCTCTTTTTTTAGTCATCATTCCTCAAACCCTGAATCAGATAGGCTTTCCAAAGGAAGACTCTCTCAAGAAAATGCCCCAAATCAGTTATTCACATATTTAAGACTGGGTGACAGCACAGAACACAACAGGTCAACTCAACAAGTTTTCACACTGCTTACATAGGAACTGACATGGATTATTTGCATAGCTGCATAACATACAGCAGTAGCAAATTGACACTGCCTGAGGTTTTGTCTTGTAGTTCTACCTTAAATCGTTTTCGTTGGGTGGTGTTTTCAGGATTACAGAAGACATACAGTTTCTTATATTTAGGAATCACCTCACCTCTCCGAATTAAGCACTGTTATTTCACAGTGTTCCTTTCACCTTGCATATTTTTGTTGTTTTCTTTTTTAAAAAAATAATCAAGCCTGCTATTCTAGCAACAAATATCTGTGGATTAAAAAAAAAGGACAGTCAGGTATTAATTTACTATGTTAAAAAAAAATGAAGCCCTAGAAATCTCTAGTAGTAATTTAGGAGAAACACAGTTTGGTTGTTTCTGGATGTTTTCTGCTAGCAATTAGACAGAAATGACATTTCTGGTCCACAAAACTCACCAGGTTAAAGAAGAAAATGTATGTGTTTAGACATACTGGTGAGAAACAGACTGAAAATTATACATTTGCTTTTCTAATGAATACACCACCAGTACAATCACCAGTTTCCTTTGCTTTCATCAGACCTCAGGCACCTCACTGTTTTCATGCTCATATTTGGTCAATGTTTACTTAGTTTCAAATGCACTGCCAGCCTCCTTAAGCAAAGGGATAATCATGAAGTTTAAGATGTTCCTGTCCTATTGAAGCTCACATCAACATTTAAGGCCTACCAGATGTAAAATCCAAAGCTAAAAAATAAAGCATTTTCACTTCCAAAGTTCTCCAGAAGAATGAAGTTTTCACATACATTGCCATTGACTTACCACACAGCTTTGTGAAGCATAAAACATGTCACAGTAAAGACGATCTATGTTCAAACATGTCTGTAGTGCTCTGCTGTCCTGAACGCGACAGGCAAACCTATATTACACTCCCTATCCAGCTCTTTAGTTTATTTGAATTTGGATTGTTAGACCATCATGGTACAGTTTTTCCAGGTGAGACAACACTTTTTGATATTCTGACGTGAAAAACCAAAAGAAAGACATCCCAATTATTTACAACCTCAGTGACTGGCTCCATGCAGTAGGCCAGCAGACCCCATGCTGTTTGCTTATATACCAGCAGCAGGAGAGATAAGAGTTTCCTCTACCAGCTCTGCACATGCCTGGAGATGCTCAGGTAGCAGTCATAGAGTGTATTTCTCTCCTTTTGGTCACCTCACACTGATATCACCACCAGATAAAAAAATAGCCTGACATTTACAATCTGTAATCAAAACTATAATCCCTCCATCTCTTCCTTCTCCATTCACTGCATATAATATCTATTAAATTTATATCATATTTCCATTAAACATGATAACCTATCCTATTTGAATCTAATTACTCTTTCTCTGTCCCTGCTTTTAGGACTTAGCACATTAACTTCATTTCATTAGAGGAAAAAGTAAAATGAGCAGAAAATACCAAAACACAGGTTTTTATAACACCACTCCCAACAGCTCCATGGAAGCATTACTGGAATCCTATCATGCAAAATACTGTTGTCAAGTTATCCACAGAGGTGTAATTTCAGTTAGAAGGCACAGTTTAAAAAAAAAAACAAACAAACAAAAAAGTCATCAGTGCCATGTGTGACTTAGGCATACGAGGAATATAAAGGCCTGCAGAACAACACAGTACTACACACTTCATGCAGGAATCTATGCTCCTATAATGGAGAATTAGAATAAAAGAGTAGCAGTTTGAAATTATAATTTATTTATATCAAAAGGCAGGGAATAAAGTGTTGATAGGGAAATGAAATTGATTTGCTAAGCTATTTTGATAACTGCTCTGAAACTTGCCCTACAGCATACTCAAACAACAGCATAAATTTTGTTACAGCAGAAGTCACACTCCACTGACACCACATTTCAAGTAATTTTTTTATATCAGGACACTCACTGCCTCCTACTTCTTATTTTTGTGTAACTAGTGACTTTACTGACAGATTTCACTCAACAACTGAATTTTATCTTCATTTTTCTCTCAACTACTTTACGCTCTACTAATAGCCCTGCTAATGCCTTCTCAACACCACCTTCTCACAACACCCAAAACCATTTGGGATACATCATCTCTTCTACAGCCCAAACAGCCTCTTCTAGAAGAAAAGAGAACTATTTATAATGTTGACAACTGTAAAAAGCACAAACTTCACTATTTAAGTAGAACAAAGCGAGTATAAAACGCCTCCGATGCAATGCATTCACAAGAACAGCTTATTTTTTCTCCATATTCTCTAGCTGCCTTACAAAGGAAGGAAATCGAGATTACCATAATCAAAACTGTCCCATTATCATCTCAGTGTTTGCAATGGAAATTCAACATCATTACACTTTTTACTGTTGAACAATTACAGTTTAGACACCACTATTGCTTAGCTTATAGAAAAGCTTCTTCACCCTGAAGGACCTATGGAAGAATCTGATACAACAGTTTCAGCACTGCAGTCTGGCTGGTTTTGCTCAGTTATTAGTACTACATCCTGTCCTTCAACTCTATAGAGAGGAAGAGGATAAAGTGCATTACGTTTCTACAAGATATTATTTAAGTGTAGGTTGAACTCTGATTACCCCAGGGCAAAACTAAGAGAGACTTAACAGATTCACGGGGGGAGGGGAGGGAGGTTTGTATAAATGTACATACTATTAGCATCTTGTTTTCTTCAAACTATAGCCTTTGACTACTAATATGAATGCTTAATACTGCACTCCTTAATTTTCCTAATTTTCCTAATTGTTAGTAGGAAAGCCCCTTCCAGAATCTTAAATTCTAGGAAGTCTGGCATGCACCATAACTCACCAGCACAAGGTAACCAAAGGTGAAAACCTCAGCAAACACAACTTGAAAATAACACTACCACAGTCAAAAAACCGGACCATTTTGGTCACTGGTTACAGTAGCAAATCTTCAGAAGTGTAATGAGCAAAATGCATAATAACCTAAGTTTAGGATTAGATTTTAGTGTTATTTTTGACCTGCATATTTTAACAAGCTCCACCAGAGTTTTATTACTGTGCTAAGAGTTCAAAAAAGTAAATATTGCTGAAGCAACTGTTCTTTGAAGTTAAATAGGTAACTAAAAGACATACTGAAATTATCAGGTGATGTTTCAAAACAAACTCAATACAGTAGGTATCTACTTACAGCCTACAGAACTAAGACCTCAATTTTCATTAATTTGTAGCCTATTACTTTAACAGTCTTCTAAAACACTGATGAAAGCACTTAAAACCAATCCAAAACTTAAATATAGGATTTGATAAGTAAAGGTCAGAAAATATTCTGGTCTACAGAACATAGCAAGGAATTTAATGAGGCTTCAACCATACCAAGTCCTGACGCATGGAGAGTAATTAATTCCAAAAGGGAACTGCCCTTAATGCTTGTAGCAAGGGGGACACCATACAGGCTAGTGGAGCACTTTGTTCAAACAATATATAAATCACATTTTTTATTGTACTGCCTGCTGCAGGCTGTATACCTCTAGAACAAGTAAAGTAAAGAAGACAATTTGAAAGCATATTCTAGATGACTGTGAAGTAATAATCTTCAGGTTTCTTCCTAGCTTCAATTAGTTACCCAAGACAGATGCCATATTACGCTTGAGTAGCCCTAAAGTAACCAAAACCTCAGGCTGGCTTAAAGTTGACATTTTCTGAGTGTTACTCAAGGAAAAACATCATGCTTGATTCAACTATGAAGTTATCCTACAGATTGTCTCATGACATCTGTATCTTATATACTGGAGAAGTAAACATGACTAATCACATACTATATAGCACTCAGTTGTGTTGATACAAACAGAAATAGAAAACTGTCCTGTGTGCCACCACACTCCTCCTGTATCAACATACCCTATCAAAAATTCAAAAAACTGAGATCAGCCACTTCATTTTTAGTGTTTTCACTTGTAGATCTTGGAGCACTTTGCAGAAATAAGAAAATTAAACGAGTAGTATTTTAAAAATATGTACATATCCCCTTCACTGACTAGACATTTCTACAGCAGCTATGTATCCTGATTATTTTGTCCAGGTCACATTAACTATCAGGGAAAAAACAGACAACCGAACCACAAACCAAAAATAAACCACAAAACACACACCCTACTTTGTTAAATACTCTGTGTCATCTAAACTTTTAGGCACACATTCTTGTATGCACACATTTTTGAAACATCTAGTCATACAGTGTGAGTCACAAGTCAGGAGTCAGAAAATTAGATTTTGGTTTTCCTATGTTTTTGTTAAGAGTTACCTGCCACATCTTGTTTGAATGTACTCTGATCAAGACGTTTATCACCTTCATTAGCTCTGACTTTACTGCAGTTAGGGTTACCTACAGAGCATAAAGCATCCCTCCTTACCTGTAAGGATCTTTCACTAGTCTTCCAGCTGCTGACTATAGTAATACCCACCCCTAACCTCAACCATGTACAAAAAAGCTGGATAGGGAGAGAGGTAGAGAGTGTGCACACAATGGAGGGCATAAAAGCTCAACTCAGCCTTGCAAATCATGTTTTCTTACTAACACACGCAGGTAAGACATTTAAAACTGTTACCTGTTTTAAATTATATGAAGCTTATATGAAGGAGCACAACTTTAAAAGAAAACAGTTAATATCTGGTTCAGGTAAAGTTCTATCTAAACTAAGTAGTTTTATTGCATCAAGTTTTATGGAAGCAGTTAGACACCAACAATAGAGAAGAGCACAAGTCCAGATCCCTCCAAAACAACAGAGGGAAAACACCCCCTTTCTCCTCAAATTGAGCTCTCCAAGAAGTGCAATGCTGATACTCAGTTAAACCTCTTGACTCACAGGCATGCAAAACACTAGTACTGCAGATACATTTCATAGCTTCAGATGTCAGAAACATAAGAAAATCTGTTTCAAATGACCGCTCATACTCATATACAGCAGTTTCATACTTTCAGTCTATACCAACTATTGAAAGCTGCATGCAATATTCTAAACTACTTCAAGTCTGAGAAAGTGAACTACTGGTCCAATTAAGAGGTGCTAAGCTTTGACCGAACTAATAGAAAAGAATGTAAACTTCTGTCAAGTACCCTCTGATGTTTTGTTAAACATCTGTTTTTCCTACTTCACTTCCTGTTCTCTCTTTCTCTCCCTCCCCCACCAGACAGGAAATTGTCCTGACAACAAATGAATCAGCTAGAAGTGGAACTAAGCAGCTATCAGCTGATTCCTCATTGTTTACAGACACTTCAAAAAGCCTTGCTACAGTTTTCTTCCTAAGTGACCATAGCTTTTCTAACTTCATTTAATTAAAATAAACGTTTAAACACAACAGAACAAGCTACTTGAAGAGCCAAGTAATGATTTTCATCTTGAGATACAAAAATCAAAACAGGAAACACTTTACTCAAAGCAACTGAAATCATAACAACACATACTGTAATTGTCAAGTCACAGGATCCACCAACCTTCTATTTCTAGGTTTATCTTTTTATTTAAAAAAAAAAAAAAAAAGAAAAGCCAGCCAAAGAGAAAAAGCTCTAAATAAAATCCCAAACAGCAATACAAATGCATTTGCTCTTTAAAAGCCATCTGGAAAAGCAACAGTATTGTTCATGGTCTACAGCAGCCTCTATATTCTTGTAATGTGCTATTAAAAAGCCAACTCCACATCAGTATTACTGCATTTTGTTTATAAACTTCTCTTCCCTCAAGAAAACCTAACTCTTGTAAACACAGAGATTGTGAGAAGTATTTCAAGGTTGAAATTAGTATTCAACATAGGCAGTTTCTACAGAAACTGACCTATTTTAAGACTGTGACAGGATTTATATTTTATCAGTTAAGTATGTTTAACAGAGTTTAAACATTCAGTACACCAAATCTTAGCCTCAATACTTTTGGGCTGCCTATCTCACATTCTAAAACAGAATAAAAAAAGGTCAGATTAGTATGACGTTTGAGATAGCATGCAAGCAGCTTAAAGTAAACAAAAAAAGAAAACAAGAACTATGGACAACCAACTCCATAGCGAAAGATTACACCACTACAATTAGTCCAACTACACAGCTCTGAAAGAGTTCAAGTGTGCCTCTTACCACAATTGCATGCGGAGAATGCACTAAGGCCTTAAGTTCATTCAGGTCGTTCTCAGCCTGCAGAAATTGGCATAAAAAAAAAAGTATATAAGGAAGGTGGATTTTGAATTCTCTCACAGATACTATAAATTTAAACAGTGGTTAATACAGTCCTATAAGCCCTACGTTACCTTATCCCATTCTCCTTCCATGACATGATTGCGGAATTTGGTAGCAGAAGGATGTTCTAAACGACATCCTGACTCTTGCATGAGGAGATCAACAGTCTGGCTGCAGGAGAGATACAGTGTAAAAAAACCCGACCAGTTTTACCCTCACAAATACACCGCTTGCTATGACAACAATTTACCATATTTTAAAGTAAATTTAAGAAAACAAGAATACTATGACCAGATTCAGATGCTCGTTCAAAAAGATGGCCTCAGCTGCCTAAGACATGTAAACAGCTACCTCTATCTAAAGCAAGTTGTCAATGAGCTTGAACGCTTTGCTGAAGTACCATAAAGTCTGTGACTTACCAGCCACCACAAACAGCCAGCCCTGCACAGAAGATAAACTTCATGAAGGAAGATACAGACTACAAAGCTGTTAGCTACTGGCTGCTATCCCCTGCCCCCTCCCTCCCCCCTGTAAAAGAACACAGAGAGCTACAACATCTGTCACAGGCCTAATTTCTTTCTTTTTCATCACATCTTAAAAGACTCGATCCTTAAAAGAAAAATAAACTCATGAACCTGTAGCCCTCCCCCTTTTATACTAAAAATAGCTTATTTACTGTGGTGTCGCCTATGAATAGTCACGAGTTGTCTGCTGCTGTAAACTTGCCTCTTGTGTCAGAGGCAATTTATTTTATGTGATAAGTTCTCTATAGCTGACCCATTCTGCGGTGTTTTGAAGACTTCTTTTGTGGTAGCTGCATAAACACTTTAGAGGACTTTTCTAGCATCTCTCCAAAATTATGACATGCTGGCTTTAGCTTTGCTCACAAAGTGAGTGTTGTGATTAAATACTTAAAGACTTCCCCTACTCTACTGGGAAATTATTTTCCCTATTCTGATTTTAAGAAAGGGCCAACCAACATACTCGTTTCTTGTTTACAAGTAAGACTATTACCAAAAACACGTGCCCAGCACAAATCTACAGCGGCCTTCACCGTTTACAGGGCCAAAGGTTTCCAGGGTGAGACCAAAGAGCCTCTTTAAGTGGCAGTTTACTTTGTGCTCGCTTCCTGCGAGCTGACAAGCCAAATCTTGGAGCTCATCTGCGAAAAGCCGCCCCCCCACGCCCAGCTGCGGGCTCCATTATGTTTACCAGATAACTTCTCCCCCACTAACACATTTGTATTGATCTACCCTTATCGGTGTGCAACTCGACTTCCATATTGCCATTCCTGGCAGGGCAAGCTCCCGTCCTGTCCCCTTCGCAGCACACCGGCACAGGCTTGGAAAACACATCTCCGGCTCCCTTTTTTCCCCCCGGAGCGGGCCTGCCCCGCGGCTCTGCCTCGCCCCCGGGCCCTGCCCTGCCCTGCCCTCCTCGGGGACCACCAGGCCGCGGCCGGGCAGCTCCGGGGGTGCCCCTTCTCCGTCCCCCGGGCCCCGCACCCCCCGGCGGGCAGAGGGCAGTGCGGGGGCCGCCTGTGCGGGGCTCCCCCGGCGCGGGGGGACCCTCCGGTCGGGACGAGCCTCTCCCCCCCCCACCCCCGGCCGCGCTGCCCCTCGCCCACCGCCGCCACTTACTTGAGCCCCAGCCCGTGCAGGTGCTGCCCGATCAGCCGGATCACGTCCTCGTCGGACTGCGAGAGCCGCTTCTTCTTCTTCAGGGCGCTGCCGCCGCCGCCGCCCCCCAGCTCCGCGGCGGCCGGGCCGGGCCCCGAGGCGGCGGGCACCCCGTTGTTGACGCCGAGCCCGCCGGGGCTGCCCCCGGGGCCGCCGCTGTTGGCCGCGGGCAGCAGCCCATTGGCGTGGGCCAGCTGGTCGCCGGCGGCCGTGCCCGCCGAGGCCTCGCCGTTCTGGGCGCCCAGGCAGCCCAGCTCCGGGCCCTGCGGCGGCGGCTGCTGCTGCTGCTGGCCCCCTCCCGCCCCGTTGGCCTGCATGGCGCTGCCGGCGCTGCCGCCGCTGCTGCTGCTGCTGCTGCTGCTGCCTCTGAGCGGGGCGGCGGCGGGGGCGAGCCCGGCGGGCAGCGAGGGGGACTGGGACGAGGTGAGGCCTGCTCTGCCCGCGGACGCCCCGGGCTCTCCTGCTCCCTCCACCGCCGCCGCCGGGGAGGCCCGGGCTTTCTTCCGCGGGGGCGGGGAGGCTCCGCCGGTGTCCGAGTCGGAGGAGGAGGAAGCGGAGGCCAGAGTTTCCTCGCCGAGAGCGGCCGTGGTGGGAAGCCGGGGGGGCGAGGAGGGGGAGGCGGCGGTGGCGAGGGGAGGCGGAGCGGGGCCGTGCGCCCGCCGGGGGTCCCGGAGGCAGCGCCGCCGCCCGCTCGGGGCTCCCGCTGGCGATGGCGGCCGCCCTGCCCTGAGCCCCCGCCCGGCAGCGCCAGGAGCCCGGCCCGCTCCGCTCGCTGCCCGCCGGGTTTGTCTCCGCTCAGCCCAGCTGCACCTAATGGAGTCCGGGCCGGCACGTCACAGGAAATTCCTGCACTGCCCCCTACACACACTTCCGCCGCCCGCGGCCGCGGTGGGCACGGCCCCACGGCTGCCGGGGGGCGGCGGGGCCTGCCCGCACACACCGGGGCACTGCCCGCCCGCACCCACACACCCACCGGCCGGCGTCCCAGGGGCTGCGGGTGTCGGTGCCGGGGGGTCCAGGGGGATCCCGGGGGTTCCAGGGGGATCCCGGGGGGTCCCCGGGGGTCGCGGCCCCGCGGCGGGAGAGCGGCGAGGCCGGGCGGGCAGGGGGAGCGGCCGGGCCCGGCACAGCCCGGGGAGCGGGGCCGGTGGATGGGTTCCGTCGTCAGGGAAGTTCCTGGTGCGGGTTGGGCAAGGAGCAGTGGGCACAGAGGGGGAAAAGGGAAGTTTAGGTGAGGTGTTCGGAGAGGTTGGCTCCTGTGAGGGTGCTGAGGCGCTGGAACAGGCTGCCCGGGGAGGCTGCGGGTGCCCCAGGACTGGCAGCGCCCAAAGCCAGCCTGGATAAGGCCTTGAGCAACCTGGTGTAGTGGGAGGTGCCCCAGCCCTTGGCAGCGGGGGTGGGACTGGATGGTCTTTGGGGTCCCTGCCAACCCTTAACATTCCGTGATTCTGTGTTTGTGGGTTTTTTAAAAAAGGGGAAATGCTCAATGAAGTCACATCCTGGCATTGCCCAGGTTGGTCACCAGAGGGTTTCAGACCTGCTGCTGGTCTTGTCTTTCATAGCCACTGCATGCATGGGCATGAAAAAAGGGGGGAAATGGCAGTTCTGCTGTGGATCTTTCAGAAATGTTGAGAGTCGGGGCACATTAGTCAGGAGAGGCTGTTGGAAGACACTGGGAATTTTGGGAGTCCCAGTCTCTGACCTGAGGTGTCTCTCTGCTGTCCCTCCTGTGCTATGGAAGAAAAACTCAAATCCTCAGCCAAGTGTCTGGTCAAAAGTCATGAGAAAAGTAAAATCTTGGTCTTTAAAAATAGCATCTTGAAATAATACATTGTATGTTATTTGGGTTTGACTCTATAATTTTTATCTTTGGTATGCTCAAGCTTTTCTCCAAAACCCAAAGGGAAATAAGAAAACTTTCTTAATAAAAGCTGAAATTAACATCTAATCATCTTCCCCTTGAGAAGCTGAGGTTTTAGGAGCACCAACTTAGGTTAAACTAGGAAGTTTGGACCATAGTGCTTTCTTTCTAGTGGAACTTTCAAGAAATCTGACTGAGGGAAACTACAGGCCCAAGAGCAGTAGAGAAGCCTGTGAAGAGACAAAATCCATGAAAGAAATGAAACCAAAGAAAGAGATGAGACATGTGAAGGCCTGGCCAGTTGAAGTAGATACCTTGGCCCTCTTCAGAGGCATTAGAAGGTATTTGGCCAATAACAACCAAAGCACTCTTACACCAGAGGGAGAGCTTGGAAAGAGCTTTGTTGTTGACCTTTGCCTCCGCGTGGCTACGGGGTTAAATTCAACACTGGTGTCCCAGGGAGGGGAATGTTGATTTTGTGTTCCTTAGCTCACCCACCATTGCTGCAGAAGACAATGCTTGTGTTTTAGCCACTTCACCACTGCTGTATCTCCTCTTATTTCCACTGCTCCATCTTTTCAGCATTCCTGAGTTCTTCCTCAGTCCTCCCCAGATGTCATCACTGAATGTGTAATTCAAAGATTTGGGTAAAGATGACAGGAACAGTACAGAGAGCAGCATATATCCTGTGAAGGCACCTGAAAGTGAACTCTAAAGATCAAGACTAGGTTTTCAGAATGTAAAGTTGATCATCATCCTTTCCTGCTCTGTGCTTCAGTGTCTGGAGTGGAAGGGGGAGGCAAAACCCCTTCCTGCTCTACCTGTTGGAGCCACTGTCCCTCCAGCTGCTGGCCCTGCCACAGTGCTCTCACACCTTCTGGAGAGCCTGGCTGCCCTAGTCAGTCACTGCTTTTGTTACCTGCATCTGGCCTGCTGCTCCCACACACTGGAATATGTCTGTGATGAAAGAAATGCAGAATCCCTTTAGCAATGTCATGACAAGTGGCTCTCTGTACCCACCTGTGGTAGAAAAGGGTCTCACAGAATTGCAGCTTCCCTCTCTCATTTCAATTAAATCCTCTCAGGAAGTAAGAGTAATGTTTGGGGCTTTAAAGAACATAAAAGACAACCTTTAGGAGGTACATACAGCTGTATTAGATGTATTGAATGTTCTCCCCCTCCACCGCTCACACACATACTCTCCACTCTCCTTCCTTGTGGGAGGAGATATGCCAACAGAAACACAAAGAGCTGGAGGAAGAAACTCAGTATTGTTGGGATGGTACAGACCCTGGCTCCTGTGCCAGGGGGCAGCTGGGATGAGACATCTGAAAGTGTCTTGGAATCCCAGGTGACATAAGCGTGTAGAAGGGGAATGATTCAGAATCCCACGTGAGAGTGTGCCTCAGCCATATCCTAGCCCATGTGTGTAAAGTTCCTGGAGCAGTTTCTACTCCAGTTCTCCTTTGTTACCTATGGCTTTCCTAGTCATGAGGAAGAACTTTTTCTTCTAAGCTTTTCCTAGTCACCAGGAGGGGATGTTGAGAGACAGGTCTGTGGCTAGCAGACCTTCCTCTCTATGCTGCAGTAAGGAAACAAGAAAACAGGAAAGAGGTAATGGTACCAGCTTTGTCAGTCTTTCATGAACTAAGCCCTGATTTGGATCCTGATCCTATTCCACATCTATATGAGAGAGGGCAGATTTAATAATCCAAATAAGTATGCAGCTTTTTGAGCAATTAGACAAATCAACTGGTAAATACACTTGTAACAGATTACTCTATTATAAAACAGGAGTATGTGTTCATCATATTCAGGCATCTTCAAAGTTTTCCAAAAGTAGAGAATAAATGCAACAATTCAGCTATAAAAGGTGAAAAACTTAAAAACAGTCAGAAGAGGAATTTTAAAGACAAATTTTGGCAAACTTAAAACCAGTTGCTGTAATATCAGCCAAGTTACTAAAGTAGAGGCATAATGCATAACTATTCAGAATGTGTAAAATTCTGACTGTATTGTAATTCAAACAACTTCCTGTTGTAGAGAGCCACAAATATTGGAAAAACACTTCTTAGTTATTGTGACAGTTTAGAAAACTGAAGAGACCCATCACTCTTTATTAAAAACAACCAATGAAGTGACTAATGTGGAATATGTTGAACAAGTGCTATCTCTAAGTAAGAAAAGTGTCTTGAGACATTCTAGACTAAATATAAGTGCTTGAATAGCAAGAAACACTTCCATTTTCTAGGTCAGGAAAGTTGAAAAAAAACCCCTTCAATTTATCATTTATGGCCTGACTAGAACTAATAAAACTTTGGATAATTTCTCTCTTTAAGTTTTTCCTTAGAGAAGGATGGGTCAGAAAGTCCAGATCTGAATAATAGGAAGGAACTCTCATTAAGGGCTTAGATTATTTGATAATAACAATGTGAGGCTGCTTCAGCAGAGCTGAAATGTTACAAAATATTGCTGAAAATTCTGGAGAGATGGTTTAGCAGTCAAAGTTACATTATGAAGGTAATTAATAACTTGATTCCCTCCTATTGGGTATGTATGTGTGTATACTTCTGCGCCAAATTGAGGTTACTGGAAACAAACCAACTAACAACAAAGAACAAAAGAAAAAAGAATAATTTAGAACAATGGCATTTTCTGCAGTACCAGCTCAATAAATGCTTGAACAGGCACCTGGATATGTTTGCAACTTCCAAATGATGAGATATGGATGAATGACAACCAACAATCCTTAAACAGCATTTCTAGAAAGCATTCAACACATAGTAAGCAAATTACACTATCCTAAGATTCCATCACTTCATGCAGAGGATGGTTCCTGAATAAGTAGAGGAGTGGAATATGGAAAACCAAAACTTGACTGGAGTTGCAACTGAAAGACAATATGAAGGGCAACAAAAAGAGCTTCCACAGGTGAATTGTCAGCAAAAAGAAGACAAGGGAAAATGCAGGCCTGCTGCAGAATTGAATCATTGAACTGCCCTTAAAGGTCAAGGAAAAGGCTTAGATACTGAAGGACTCCTTCACCTTGGGCTTTACAGGAAAAAACCTCATCCATATCTCCCAAGCTTCTGTGCCTGGTAGCAGGGTTTGGTGTGGGAGGGAGACTACCCACAGAAAACTGGGTGCCCACTGGAGTAGATGGCTTGCATTAGAGTGTTGAGGGAGCTGGCCAGTGTTACTATGTGCTCATTCCCTATGACATTTGAAAGGCTGTGGCATTTAGAAGACTGCAGATGACTGAAGAAAAGAAAAATTGCACCTTTAAGTTCAGTTGTGTCTGACTCTTTGTCACTGACTTTGTCACTGACAAGGGGAAAGCAGAGTATGCCGTTTAACTTCTCTTTGTTCAGGCTTTTGGTAGGCTTCCTCAATAACCTTTTAACTGGGGAGATGTGGATGGAATGGGCAGACTATATGTGTGAAAAACTGGCTGTGCCACTAGGCTTGAAAGGTAGTGTCTCGCTGGTTTGAAGTCTGACTGGTGCCCAGTTAGGAGGGATCAAGGATGAATACTGGAGCAAATCCTGTTTGATATATTCACCATTCAGCATGTGGGAGAGAATGCACCCTCAACGAGCTTTCAGCTCATCTCCATGCCAAGCTGGGGGGATCAGTTGATGCACTGGAGACCACAGCTGCCATTCAGAGTAGCCTTGGCAAGCTGCAGGAGTGGTCCAGTGAGAGCCTTGTGATGGTCAACAGAGCCAAGTGCAAAATGCTGACCTGTGGGACAGACTATCCTCGTAGAACGCTACAGGCTGAGAACCAACTGGCTTGGGAGTAGCCCAGTAGAAAAGGACCCGGCCATCCTGTTGGACAAAAGAAATTCCTTGTGGAAGTTTAACACCTACAGGACTGCACTATGGGTATAGCCAGCAGGTATGTGCTCTCTATGCAGCACTGGTGAGGCCACGCTGGATACGCACTGACCAACCTGGGGTTCTCCTGCAACAGCCAGGTCAGTGGAGGCTGCTCGTGTGGTCCGGACTGTATGAGGAAGTGGGTTTGGCTACACCAGGATCTAATTACAGTGTTCACCTTTACAGAGAGAATTATAGGGAAGGCAGCACAAAGCTTCTCTCTGAGATGAGCACCAACAAGACAACAGACAAAAGGGAGAAGCTGCACTGGAGATATTCCAATTGTGCGTAAGAAAACAAAAGTTCAAAAGTGAGAGTGGTCAAGCAGTGAAGCACTTTCCCAGAGTGGCTGTGGACTTTCCATCCATGGAGGTACAACTAGACTGGACAAGGCTTTGAGTAACCTAGTTTCGCTTTGAAGATAGCCCTGGTTGGAGCAGGAGGTTAAATCAGTGAACTGCAACTTTAATTTTGCTGTGATTATAAATACAATTCCTAGAAGAATCCTTGTGGTATGGGGAGAAGAGTACTGTCATGCCTCAGGAGTTACTGATACTGTGTCCCAAAGCTTCAGTAGGGTCATCGTGTTGCCTTGTAGATGAGCTCACGTGGCAAGGGTAAGAGCAGTAGTGCTATTGTTGCAACCTAATTAAATATTAGGTAATCACACTGTGTCTTCTGTCCACCAAACTCATGTACATACACTGATGTTGACCTTTGTGCTCTCCTGGGCAATCACAGCATGGTCACAAACATAAATGTCAGAAAGTGCTGAGAAATCCCATGTGGTACAGAATGTCCTGTTTAATACAGGGTGTGCCAGATTTTTACTTGGCCAATACAGTTTCTCATAGAAGAGCATATATGGCATGGTTTCCCTGAATTTCTGTTCCCATAGGTGTCTTTCTGGATGTGCAGGATGCCATGTACTGGAAAAACTCAGACTTTTCTATCTGGGCAGATAAAACATGCATGTGTGAGGGGTGCAATGCCAGACTCATACACACTGTGCAACTTCTCTGAGCATGTACAGCAAGACAATCTTGCATATGCTGTGAATCTGACATGTCAGACATGCTTTGCATGCATGATTTATCTGTCTGGGACTATCCTAGATATCATTTTGTAAAATCTGTCTGAGCATACTGTGATATAGCAGTCATTTTCAGATATATTAGGAAGTAGTGTGTAGACAGGATTTGGAAAGAGAGTAGGCCACCATGTCAGTGCTTCAATGGACTTGCAGCAAACAGAATAACACCGTGCTTGCACTTTTTTTTTCTCCACATCTTGATAGACATAAATGTTCACTCTTTATGAAATCCTCTTCTGACTGTTGTATGCAGCAGGAGCTGGCAGGTGTTCCACAGAAAAGCCTATCACTGATTTTGTTCCATGAAGTTTTCTATGCTCGTTGTTTAGAGTGTCTCCTGTGGTCTGTGTTCCTTAATATTAGTGTGTCAATTTCTTGTCTGGGTCTCAGATGGGTTGTTGGTGTTTTCGTGTGAGATTAAATTTATCCTTCTATTGTTGCAGTTATTTTACTTCTCCTACTTGAGAGCCACTCCCCTGCCTTTTCCTTCTTGCTGGCTCTCAAGGCAATTGTTATTTCAGGCTTGTTAATTTTGTCTGCCAACTCCCACAAGGCTCTTAGAGTCTAGCCCTGAGTGGGGTAGCACAACACCTTCTATTGCCTGTGCTTTGAATTAGGATCTGTCTCTCCCAGAATGACATGTACATTAGTCTTTTCTTGATAGGACTTCTGTTTTCTCTGGAGGATTATACTGCAATGAGCTCTCACACCTGGAACTAAACGTTCAAGACCAGGCATGTAGACTGTGGTATCACATCCACACTTGAATGGGCAGAGAGGGGAAATTATTACGTAATCACCAGATTACATCTTAACATTAAGTTTGTGAATAGCTCCCTGGAGCCCTGGGATTACTGAGTAATTTTTTTCCCCTTCTTAATCAGGAATATATGATTTTCCAAATCTGTGTTTAAAAAGGCAAGTTAACCAGACCTCCTTATTTGCTTTGGGCGAGAGATTAATGGTTAGTGTCACAAGAATGTCATTGCACTACTATTTAAGTGCCCCTTATTTGAAGAGAAATCACTAGTTTTTTTTGCAACTGTACCTTTGCTTAAAATACCTGTTTACCATCTTTATTATTTATTATGTATTATTATTATCTTTATTATTATTATTTATTATGTATTACCATCTTTGTTGTTGCATAGTATTAACATCAGAAATAAGGAGTGACAAAATTAGAGAAGATTCTTTTGTGCGGTTCTGTACATTTTTATAGTAAAATATCTTCACCATGTCTTCTAATTTGTAACTGTTTGCAGGTACATCAGCTCTGGTCCTTGCGCTCAGGCTGAAGACCTCATAAAATTTCAAATAGCTACTATAATAAAGAACCTAAGACACCACCAATAATCCTGCCCAAAAATAGTTTTTCTGTATGCTGTAAAAAGAGTTTTATTCTTGAACTAGACTGGCCTGAGATGGGAATGGGAAACAGAGTCATGACACAACACTACTGCACTGTATTGAAGGCTGATCACTCAAGCTTTCAGAAGGACACTCATGCAAGACACAAGTTCCTTCTGAGGCTAACAGTAGGCAGTAAGATGTTAAACCCATGTGATGTGATGACCTTTAAACATTACATTATGATTCCCAGAAGAATTTCTTCAGATCCTTTGCCAAAGGCTCCTGGTACCTTAGAGTTTCTTTTTCTTGTTTGTTTTTTGTTTGGTTGATTTTGTTTCTGGTTTTGACTAATATATTTGGGCCTTTGGTACTAAACCAACCTGGTTTCTCAAACTGAAAGTGTAACATTCACCCAATTTTCTATAATACTTGGTGGTTTTGTGTTTTTTGTTGTTGTTGTTGTTTTTTGTTTGTTCGGTTTTTTTTCCAAAGAGTCTACAATCTGCAGAATATAGGCAGAGATAGGTTTTACTGCCACATGTTTGGAGCAACTAGTACACCTTATTTGAATCTTTGCCTCCCAAATAATGTAGTAATTTCAAATACATGCATATTAAACCTTTATGCTTTTGTGGCTTCTCTCTTAAAGAGGAGTGCCAAAAGAGTTTCTGAAGCATAATGTGGTAGGTAGGCTTTACTGACATTCATTTGGCTGCATTACTCATCACCAGTTTGACTAATGGGAAGGACACCCTAGATACTGTCATTCCTATTTTTATCTGTTGGGACAAGATGATACAATAGACAGAATTACATCTGTAGAATTTTCAAGGTAGTTCCTTGTTTTCTCTAAATACTAACACCTTCTTTGTAAGGAACACCTATTTAATAGCACTTTTTCAGAATGCCACATCTGAGAGAGGACCGTGTCCTCCTGGATACTGTCAGAGCTGGGAGGCATGGTGGGAAGTAGTTCCAGCTGGAAGGAGGAAAGGGGAGTTTTGTAAAATTAGGATCAAAGGCTTGGTCTTTTAAATATTTCAGTGCACATGTAGACATACGTCTGTGGGTAGTACTATTTACTGCATTTTCACAGTTGGAACCTAGTTTTATGATTTATAACAAATCTGTCACCTCAAAGTAACTAGTTATATTGCACGCTGTGGCCACTTCAAAACCTCACAATGCATCTTGACATGAGCTTGAGCTTTCTGTCCTAAAAAACAAAGACTCCTGTCCCTGAAGCTAAAAGAATCCCCATGTGTTGTTAGGAGCCCCCTGCCAAAGATGTGCAGTGCCAAAGACACAGCTGAACAGAACTAATTTCATTTTGCCAGGAGCATTGACACAAATGCAAAGGAGGTAGCTTGATAAATCTGCTTTGCTGTTATTGTTGTAACAACAATATTAGCAGGAAAATCTTGACAGAATTTTGTTTTTAAAAAAAATAGTTCATTATGTTAATCTAGCCTTACTTTATACATCTCTAAGTTAAGCATTTGGCCCAAGCTGTTTTTCTAGGCTTCTTCTGGAGAGGTGAGAGTATCCACAAAGGTGGCACAAAGTCCCAGATACTTATCGTAGGATGGGATGCATTACTTTCTGGCGTCTTGCAGTGATATTGGGGGAGCCTAGCCCACCTACATAAGAGTACATCACTAACTCCTCGGTGAGTAGAGTTAAAAGAGGTAAATTCTGCCCTAAATTCTACAACTGTAATTGTAGATTTGAAAATGCAAACTGACATACTGGGTGAAAGATGCCAGTGTGCCCTTACAGCCACAGTGAGTTATGGCAGTGGAACACCTACTGCCATGTTACGGGGAGGCCAGCCTCGGGCTCATGAATTGCTTGCAGCTCAGAAACCAGGTTGGAGTTATACTTTCACATCCCTTCTTGGTCATCTGTCATCATCTGCTTCAAGGTCATGATGGTTCCTAATACTAGCTGTGGGAGGAAACTGGCCAGGAAGGGATTCTGAGGCCAAAATTGACAGACCACTTGAAGAAAGAGCAGGTCTCTAAGGACATTGCAGGAAAGGTTCTAGGATGACCTTGAGGGATCTCTGAGGGTCTAGACCTACTGCCTCTTATCTTGAACCTGCTCCCAGGATTCTCCATCCCCTTGATTCCTCAGGGTATGTGTCTCTTGACTCTTGACTTAGCTGGAGTGTAATATATGCAGTTCATTAAATAGTAAAGTGTAGTCACTTCTGCTCAGTTAGTTTTGTTGCTTTAAAAATATGCACACTATTAAAATTATTATAGAAATGTTATGATACATGCACAGGAACAAAAAGCAAGATGAAAGCTTAATAACCTTTACTGATTAAATGCAGTAAGCATTCTGAGTATACAAAACTGTCAGCAGTGTCTCATTATTCTCACAATCTTTTTTTCTTGATAAGAACAAGAAAAAATTCAGGTATCAGGTATCCCATCTTGAAAATTAAGCCTTTTCAACAAAACTCTAAAATATGCCCTTTGGTTCACTAAATGCACTCATTTTTCATATTAATTTTTGTATTTTATAAGGTCACTTACCCCATAACAGATACTTGCACGCCTTCTTCAGCCATATTTTGATAACATTATTTCAACACTGAGAAGAGACTTAGGAGCATCTCCCTCATTATTATAAAAGCTTGACCATGCAGATACCTTAAAATGTCTGGTATCAACACATCCTGACTTCACTGAAGTCTTAGGGGATTTTTGATGCTAAAACATCCTTAATCTGTCTTCTACACAGAACTACTATATTACTATACATATTTTATAATTTATTAAATATTTGTATTTTTTATCAATATTGTTAAAATATTAATAATCTTAATAAAACATATGGCAAATATGTGAAAAATAAGACTATGCTAATTTACATATGTTCTGAAGTTTTTCATAGGAATAACAACTTAAAATATGCCTTTCAACACATTTATGGTTTTTATCATTTTACCTATATAACATGATAACATGTATAACTATAAACATTGCTTTAATGGTAAATAATTCAATGTATGTAACAAGCCCTATGGATATTTGGTCTGAATTTTTTTCAAGTACAGAAAATCTGAATACAGTAAATTGAGGTACATTCAGATTGTCAACAACTGCTTCCGTGACTTTGTTTTGAAACAAGTCTTTATGAATAATATTGCATAGTTATTGCACTATCAGGCATTTTTGAAACATAATTAAAATACTGATTTTTTTTTTTATGAAGCCTTCTAGAATACTCAACCTACTGAATTTTACATTGGGCCTTTGTAATCCTTAGGGAACAGCACTAGCCATGTTTCAGAAGGAAGCATTTTCGGGGGCAAGGCAATATAAAGCCTCAGAGATGGGGAATTTTTGCTGCTTGGATAAACATAATCAAAAATAGATGTAGAAATCATGTCTTCAGTGGTGTTCAACCCATGCTGATTTATGCTTTGCTTTTTTTGATCAGTGGACATATATCAGTCTTCTCATTTCTAAAGATGTTTTCAGTAAGTGTTTTCAAGTTCAACTGTCATGTTTATTTGATGGCACGTTGGATTTCTCTTTGTACAGATCAGGGTGCAAATTTTTCTTTCAGTTTTTTTTTAAAGGTTTTCATAGGGAGGAAAGAGGATCATATTGTTCTGAGTGACACTGGCATGCAAATAAATAACACTGAAACTTGGAAGAGTGTTAATTAAAAATTATTATAACCTGACTGACCTGACTTGGCATCATGGTATCTTGCCAAACTGGCTCTTTATTCTTACGCGTGTCTGATCCGTGTTTGTGGCGGGAAGCTAATGAGTTCATGGAATTGTTTGGCTTAATCCTGCTTTCTTTGCACTGCAGAAGTTCTGTGTGAGGAAGAATAAGGAATATCAGAACAAGGTTCACTCGGTATGACTCATGGTGATTAACCCAAATGATATTTGATATAGATTTCTATTTTAATAAGTTCAGGCAGATGACATATTGGGCCTGTTGTTTGTTTACTTAAATGAGATTTACACTGGTTTAAGGCTGGCTTACACCGCTGTAAATCAACTGGCTTCAGTGTAGTTTTTCTGTAATTCTTGCTGGTTTAGGATCACAATAGGGTCCATTGAAGCAAATTAGAATGTATTTAATGATGTAATTAATCAACAGTAACATAACACTTGACTTGTAACTTCTGATCACATTGCCATCCTTTTTGCTCTCCAGAAGAGCAATTTGGGCGTCTGTGAACAAGAAGGACCGGAATCTGACTTAGAGAGGTCCCTCAGTTAAAAGAGAAACTGATCTTATCTTTACATTCATATGTGCTACACAGACATCAAAAGGCTGTTACTTAAAGTCTTTGAAGAGAGATGGGTCTAACATTTGTCCTGTTCTTCATTCCAGTCCCCCCGGGGACACTGGACTGGGGGCTGGGGCTATAGAAGACACAGGTCTCCTGCCTCAGCCCGCCTTCCCAGCTGGTTGCTGTGCTCATTAGCTGGGGTGGAGCGCCCCGATGACACACCTATACAGCATCTTGTTTTGGAGTCACTTGGTAGGAGTGCTGCGCTGAGCTGTGCGGCCATATCCTACATTTAACTATAGGTTTACATGAGTAATAACTCCGGTAGTTAAACCAAAGTTATTCACAATATGTGGCACAGGTGATGCAATTGCCAAACACATGCTGTGGGCCCTCGCTCCGTGGCCAGTAATTGTCAGTGTGGTTTGACATGTGGGGTTGTGAGCAGCAGGGGAGCATTCTCAGTATGATGTATCATGCTGTCCTTTTTTGCATCTCCTCTTTTTCATAATTTTTTGTAACATTTTAGGAAGAATTCCTGGAGGTTATTTTTCTGCTTCCTTAGGAAGGTATGTAGTAGTAGCTGCAATCCAACATGATATTGCATTGCATTATTTACAGTACATAAACATGATATCTTTAACATGCATGTGCTAGTAATCCCAATAGGTCCAGGCAAAGTAGATATTTAGTTTGAGCATAAAATGAATGTCTGTCTGTGCACCCATAAGCTTACAGTTTAGAAAGAAGAAACAAAATGAAAAGGCAACATAAACAGATCAGTTTGAATAGGGGGGATTCCTCTGTATGTTTTTTTCTTAACATTAGCATCAGGCTTTCAAACTATTGGAAGTTACTGAGAAATGATGGGAAGGGGATGACAAATAGTGGCACAGTAGTGGGAAGAGAAATGGCAGAAAGAAGAAATTTGACTCAGGGAAGCTTTTAGTAACTGACTTCATAGAAATAATACAATAGCAAGTGGAGAAAAAAATCCATGGTCAGATCACATGCGGAGTCAGTCCAAAATTTCCAAATAGGTTGCTGATGTTTGTTGGCAGCTTTTAACTTCAGCTGGAAGAAAAGAGCCTCTTTTCTCCACAATCCAGAATTAATCTGTAACGCTTTTCTCCTCGAACTCAAGTGACTTGTGTTAAGGGAGCAGCTTTCAGACAAGGACCTTGGACCAAGTCCTGTTTGGGTACAGTGGAAGATTTCCAGCTGCATTTTAAAGCTCCATTCACCTCTTGTGTCTGAACTGTTAATTTGCAGTGGGGTCACTCCCAACTTACACTACTGCTAGGACATTAATGGTCTAAATAACTGCACCTGCTATGTTAATGAAAGTGTGCATAAAAGCTCAAGTAATTTAGAAAATTGGGGATTATGTTGGGGTGGGGAGAAGGAGAAAAAGGTATAAGGGGCAAGAACTTGCTCAAAAGAAATACAGATTTCAGATCACTTGCTGTATTATTGCCACTGTGTTATCAGTGCTGCTAATACTTCCAGTATTTTATTGACTGTATTCAGCCTTGTAGTTGAATGTGTTGCGGAGTGGGAGGGGTTTTTGAGTCAGTAAAAAGGGAATTGGAATAATGTTTATTTAAAAAAAAAACCCCTTCCTATTATTTTACTAGCATTTTTTTGAGACCCTGAGGTTTGTTTAAGACCAAACACTAGCAAAAAATAGGCCACTAGATATCCTTGAATCATAAAATGACAGGAAAACAGGACTGTAAGTGACTTTGAACAGTCCATTCCTTGCTCCAGTCTGCAAATATGTATACCAATGCGATTCCTGATAATTGTTTGTCTAACCTGTTTCTGAGATCCTTCACAGCCTCCTCAAGCAATCTATTCAAGTCTTTATTATGCCTACTGTAAAAAAAAAAGCCATTTCTAATATCTAATCTAAAACTCCCACCTGCAGTTTACACCCATTACTTCTTATCATGCCATGCTGGGCATGAAGAACAGCTTAATTCTCTTCCTCTCTGCACCCTTCTTTTATGTATTAGAGAATGCTTCATTCTCCCGCGTGTGCTTTTTTGTGTACATCTGGACTTAGATGAAAATAGGTTAAAGGAAAATATGAGAAAAAATTACATTTCTGGCTGAGACAGTCATTTTAGCTGACCAGGCAGCAAGTGGCTGAAATGGAGGAGTTGGAAAATGCTGGGCAGGGCAGAGTGATTTGCTTAAGGCAATCTGAGGCCCTAAACATAGTGCATGAAAGAGTGGCTGGTGCCTGCCATGTGTTACACATCTCTTATGACAGTGCCTGTTTGGCATTTCTGTCTCACCTGCCCATGTCTCAGCCTGTATCTCTCACCCGTCACCTGAACTGTGGCCAGAAACTGTAGGTGCTTCTGTCGAGCCTGATTTTCAGGGATTAAGTTAGTTCTCTGTTTCCATTTTCAGTTCTCTCCATTTCAGAAGTCAGACATGGATAAGAAAAAGTAGGGAATGAGAAATGTGGCAGCTGGTAACTGACCCACGGTCCTTAATTCAGCCCTCAAATGTCAAACTGCCAGATAGAGGAAATACCCAAGAAATACCTTCCTTCTTCACATCTTACATGTCCTGGCAAAAGTCCCCTGTTGTCCAGAATTATCCTAAACATGAATCCCTGACTGCTCTTAGCATCTGCTGCAGACCACTACTCCTTAGCATGTGTACTGCAGAGGCTTCCCAAGCATCCTGCAGACATTCCAAGGCACTTAGGAGCACCAACTTGCTTGTCGTAACACCCTTTGACTATCCACTCTCCTAGCCCAAATGCCCACAGCCATGCCAGCCTTTGCTCGCGGTGTCTGTTCAGAGTGTTTGGAGTCTAACATGGAGCTTTATGGTATATAATTTAGATTACATATATGGTAGTCTGTATAATTGCAGGCAATTTACTTGGTGCAGCCAATGCTTTGTATGCATGGAGCAGCTCTCCAGTATTCCAGATGTAAGCCATGCACAGGAGTGGGTGAAACCAGCCAACCTCATCATCTCATGGGGTTCTTTGTGGGGTGAACGCTGGTTTGTCCCTTTGGAGCTCACATCTGAACAGAAACATGAAGCAGTTCACATGATTTAAAAATGTTGTCTGCAAACCTGAGCAGTCACTGATTATACTGTGGTCACATTTTATTTTCTGTGATGAAGACAGTAAACTTACTTTTAAAATAAAACCTGTGAAAACTCATGTTCTTCTGCAAGTTGTGTAATTCTGAGAGCTGGAACCTGAAGCATAAGGCTATAGTGCTGCTTATACTGCCAAAATGTTTAGACTTTCTCTGAGTGAATGGGTTTTTTATGAAGTGGAGAGGAAATAATTATTTCTCATGTCACTTAATTTTTGAAAGAGAAAGCCTATGGAAATTATTCCTCAAGTCCACAGAGTCTAGAATTGCCTCAGTCCCCTCCAGCAGTGAACATACTTCACAAATGTGCAGTATGACAGAATCTTACCTGTAGGCTAAATCTGAAAGACAAATCTCTATTTCGCTAGTGTGTAGTGTCTAAAAGAACAGTTTGTATTAACTCTGACTGAATTTTATTTTTATTGAGGGAACCATTTCCTGGTCTTGGAACGGGAGTGACTATTAATATTATGGGTATAGGAATTGGTATTATCTCTGATTATATACATCTGTTTTGAAATGAACCTGGAAAAGTCCCACCAGTGTTTTCTGTTGGTAACTGTGACACCCAGTGGTTACTTAAAGAACTATATAAATGTAGTACAGGTGATAGCAGTGAATCTGAAGGCTACACAAAATCCTGGCGTTTACATAATAAATGTGGGCTTTTAAGAGTAGTACGCTTTTCCTCAGTAATGTGTATAGATAGTAAAAATAAGCTGGTTTAGGATTTTTAAGGCTTTCATCTGTTTAGTTTATGTTTTGTCATATTTACACCCTCCCCCCCATATATATCTGTCTATCTCTTTGTATTTACTTGTGCAAAGCCTTTTAATATGTTGTGAGACTGAGGTTACAATTCTGGTGAAACACTGACAAAGAGTAGCTTTATCACTATGAAGTATGAAATGGCTTTTAATTCTTGTTGGCAAGAAGCTGGCTCAGAAGAAGTCTGGGAGATAAAGGAACCTTGTTTCCTCTCCTTTGTTTTCCACTGGCTCATTGTGTGGCTTAGAACAAATTGCTTGTGTGCATGGCTGATAAGTACTTCAGTCAGTATGTTCATAAAGGTGCAAGGTGTAATTAGTATTAATCTAGGTGGCATTCACCTCCAACCATTTATGCCATAGTCAAGAATGATTAAATTATATGCTGGGTATAATGCATCATATTTATATTCCAAAGCATAATATTACTTTATGAGCTGTGTTTTATTACAGAGCACTGAATACATATACCTGGTAAATGAGAAATTGTATTGTTTAGGGATCACTGATCATAAAATATTTACTCTTGGTGGCATGTTTTAAATAAAGGTATACCATCAAAATTCAGAATATCTAATTGCAGTGAACCAAGCAGCATGTGCCCATTATATATGTATTACTCTATCTATTGTTTGGGACTGTCTCAGGGAACCACTCAGGTAAGAAGAGTTACACAGGAAAAGGAGTAATGTCAGAAGGCATCCACTTATAAACCTGGAGATTAGATAGAGCTGCAAAGTCAGTTCCTGCCTGAGGTGCTCTTTTTGGCTGCATTAGCTGCAGCCATAGTGTGTGCCTCAGGACTGCTCTTCAGCTCCCCAAATGTGTGTACCCTGTCTACATCCAGAATTGGCATGACATCTGTATTCCCACCATTTTTTCATCTCTACTCTACCCAGTTTTCATGTAGAGAAACGCCAGAAAGGGAGCAATGAGGCATTCTGGCAAGTCCACTTGTATCAGTGAGGGGAAAGTCAGACCAGACAGACTGACGCACACACACACACAGACACACACAACTGAAAGGCTGTGTTACAGCATCACTTTGTAAGAACATCAATATTATTTTTTTCACAAAATATTTTTCATTTTTATGATCAGCAATGTTTCATATTTAATAAGATCACATGAAATATTTGCCACTAAATCCCTAAATGCTGAATTAAAGATAAAAGTACCTTAAAAAAACTGCACATGTTGGAGCTAAATTTCTTTATCATTAAAAATACAGAGTTTTTCTATGTCTTTATATGCAATTCTGCAACATTTACAAGTCCTGTTTCACACCCCAGTGCCCCGATATTTACAAGGACACAAAAAGATAGAAACAAATAGATGAGTGTGCTGAAAGAAAATTAAATAATGCTTGACAAAGTGCACTGTTCACTGTGTTGCTAACAGATTGTCACCTGGTGCTGTTAACTGCAATATGAAGAGTGTTTTTGTCTTCCAGCTTCTGATAAGAACAAACGTATGTGATCCAATGTTGTTCTAACATAAGAATATATACTGGTGCTTACTGATACACTAACATATGTATACATTTGGTACAATTCTAGTCTAGTGTCCAGAAGGAGATCATGAACGGATCCTTTGCTCTTTAAACTAGCCCTGAAATATGGATATTTGCTACAGGAATTTCATTTTGCTTAGTGTCTCTCCACTGTTTATTCTGTGTTCGAATTACTTGGACTCTGGCCCTGGGTCATTGATGCCTGCTCTTGTTTTGTTTTGGTTTTTTCATATTACATGTAGATAATTTCAATCCTTCCACTAGTTTGTTTGTTTGGTTTGGTTTTTAGCCTTAAGAAGTTTGATTTTATTCCTCAAAGACTGGACAACTCATGTTAGAAATCAGCTTGTCTTCTGTTTTTTTTATAGCGTATTTTGCTAGCCAGCATAAACAGAGCTTTGGGCAATTTGCCATCCTATCCTAGACAGGATGTCTAAGAAGTGGAGTAAGTGTAAGGTCTTTTGTTTACACTGTGGACTGAGTTTGGAGTTTTTTGCTTCTCAGTTCAGTATTCTTTGTTCTAAGAGTGTTGGCTTATCCTCTGGGAAGAAAGCTACAATTCACAATGTGCAAATCTGCATTTTTAGGTAAAAGAGTATCTAGATACGTGCTAGATTAAATAAATGTATTCCAATACTTGAATCACAGTAAAAAGAGTATGCTGAGAGAAAAAGGAAGTCTGACATATATGTTGATATTTATCTCAGTTTATGTGTTGGGAAGAGCATACTTGAAAGACGTGAGTAGTGATGTATTTTATCCCTTACCACACACTGGAGCCTGGCATTCCCTGGAAGAAAATCTCCTAGTTATTGTTATTAATTGCTATGGTGTAGCACTCCAGTGGCTCATGAAGTGTCTCTGGTGTCTCACTGAAACCAAATGTTTCAGATACAGACATAAATATCATAAAATACACTTTTCCCAATAAAGCTACACCCTTACTGATTAGCCAGTGCCCTGAGGTGTAGTGATAATAAGACCTTCTGGCTTAAACCTCCATGCTCATCTCTCTGCACAACTCCCTTCTGTGACAAATCAGCTCTTCCAGCACTCAAGTTCATTTCAATAGCTTCAACTTGGCTCCTCATTCTCAAGAGCATCGAGGTCTGGCCCTTTGCAAGTGGTAGCAGCTAGATATCCACATTAATTTATTATTTTCAGTGAGAAAAACAAGAAAAGGGGAAAGAAGAGAGACTGGGGTGAGAAAAGAGCAAGAAGGTGGCTGCAGGAGCCTGGCAGCAGAGTGAGCCACAGTGCTCTGTCGGGAGATCAAAACAAGTGGATCCACCCTCGTAATCTTCTTCTTGCACAACCCCAAACATGGCTGTGTGTGGCTGTGTTTCACCCTGAAGAGGTGAATAGACGACAGACCACTGACTTACACAACGTTTAGAGGAGATAGAAGTGAATTTTCAGACAGCCCCTGCAGCCAGTAAAATAACACTGAGTAAAATAACAAGTATGAAGGATGTAGTAAGCAATTTGATTTTGTATCAGGGTGCAACTAATTTAATAGTTACCAGGCCAAACTCCTGCCTTCTGGTGTTTTGAATGCTGAGGTATAAAAATAAAATGTGTGACACACAAAATAGGATTTCTAGGTAGTGGGTAGTGGGCAAGATTTTATAAAGGAGGTTTATTTAAATACTGATACAGCAGATGTAATACAGATCATACCATCTCACTAAGTCACAGGAGTTCAAGAGTTGAAAATGGCCATTTAGAACGTGGATGTATAAATAAGTGTCAGAGAAACTGAATAAATTCTTTTCTCTTGAAGTTGAAAAACCTTCTCAGACACTACAAGTGACAGAAATTTCATCTTGTTCACCAGAAAGGCTTTCCAGAAGTGTCAGTGACTCATAGATTCAATGTCAGTCCTAAAAGCCTTCCAACATGAGGAGAATATGAAATAATGAAGCATCCTCTGCTGCACATCTGCTTGCAGTGCAGCACAGCGCTGTTCTGGCACCCAAGTTTTCAGGAATACAGACACTGAGCACCCCTGTTGCAGCAAGGCAGGACTGGCCCTTCTCGTGGAATTTTTGGTTTGTTTCATTTTCGTCTTCAAGCACAGATAGCCAAGGGAAGAAGTAACTGACTGATCACTTGTTGTGACTACTAAACAAAGCCCCCTTTAAAGAAATGTCTTTGAGCATAACCAGACAAAGTCATCAGTTGTTGTAGCCTACTGTTGATTTGCAGTAGAAAATCACTTAAACAGATATTCTTCCTTGAAAAGTCCTGCCTGCTGCTTTGCAGAGGCTCAGATGGGGCACTGTAGCTTTGCTTCATCATTGCTAATACTGTGCAGTATTCCAGGAGGAGTACAAGGAAGGGGTGAGAGATCAACAGGGAAATTAAAAGAAGTTAGATATATAAACTTTGGGCATTGATTATAGCAGAATTTCAACCCAGCTATGCATGTGCTCTGTTAGTTTGGACAAGCCATTGCACCAGTTGGCACCTCACACCCTTATTTGATTTAGGACCGAAGTTTCATGATTAGCTTAAGCCAGTCTGAAACTGTACTGCTGCCAAAGGGACATTCCTCCCCCTTCTTACATCAGACCAGGCACCCATGTGACCATACAATAAACCGATCCAATTGAAAACCAGCCCTGGGGAAAAAAAAAAAAAAGGCAGATATTAGTTTTTAATTGAGTCTGGAAGTTAAGCAATCTCACTGTGCTGCCAGAAGGTTGCTGGGGCTAATGAAGTGGATGGAGTGGGAACAAGCAGCTAGAGGAATGGAGACCTTAGAGAACTGCCCTCAGTGGCAGTGAGATTCAGCAGGTGGGTCTTATTTTAAGTGGGAACCTTTCCTTTATCACACGGTGTGGCCCAGGAAGGTTTGGTCAGTGGAGAGAGGCAGGTTGTGCTGCCACCCCAAGAGCTGTGCTGTGTGAATCGGAGGGGTGGTGCTTTGGGTTAGCTCTGGGCTTGTGCCATGTAGGAGCCTGTTGTATCGGGTGTGCTCCTGGAGCATGTCTTCAGTTTAGTTGATAACAAACACTTACGTAGATGTTCCCTGTGCGTATCTGGGGGTACCACTGATACTAATGCTTTTTGAGACCTCTAGATGCTATCATCATATGCAAGTAGAGTCTGTTTAAACTCTCTATTTGGGGTTGAGAGACAGGAATGTAGCAGACCCAGTGCTGAGAGAGAAAAAAGAGACCACAAAGAGTTCATGTGCTTTCATCTGCAGAAGAAGCTGAGTCTTTTCTGTGGTCCTACTTTCAAGCAATGTAGGAGTGCCAAGGATGAAGCTCAGGTCTCTGTGGTTCCCATTGGCAATGGTGCACTCAATGCTTTTCCCCTTTGTGACCATCACCAACATAAAGCTCTGCTTTTCTCAGGTTCTGGATGCTTCACCAAAGCAGCCTGTGGACTCACACTCCAGTTCAAATGTGCTTTTTGAGCAGCATCCTTAGTTTGCCCTTTAAGGGTGTTTTGTGCTGTTCAGTGTATTTAAGCACTTATATTTTGCACGGGTCACTCTGGTACTAAAAGACAGCAGGGGGCACCAAATCTGCATAATTCTCTTAAAATGACAACATCCAGGTCCGTGCTCATAAAATTGAAGTTATTATGCATACTGTCAGTTTAACATCTGAAATTTTGTTCCGGCACTGATGTTTCCTGAGATACCTGCTTGCTTCTCAGGAGGTACAATGGTGAAAGTGGAGGTGGAACTTCCACAAATGTACACATTTGGGCCAGTATCAGACTTTTCTTCTGCCAGTTGTCATTCCACTCCCTTCCCTACTTAGTGTTGTAGGCTCCAGAACTCATGCCCAGGAAGATGTTTTCTCTAATACTTAGTTCAGAAAACCATTTGAATTTAGAGAACTGAAGGCTTTGCTATTCAGTTACAAAGCATCCCAGTATAGGTGTTGTGAAAAGAAATTGTGCTGAAATCACAAGTGTTGGACATTCTAGTGAAATGAACTTCTAAGTGGCCATTTTTATGAAAAAATCCTCTGCAAAAAAAGTGAAACACAGTATATATTAACTCATGGGTCTTTGAGTATTGGTTTAAATGTAATCTGTGAGGATGGATCTGGTTCAAAAGCCTTCTTCATGTGAGTGCTTCACACTCATGAAACATCTGTGGATACACTCAGAAAAGTAAAACCTATTATTTTCATATATAATATGTATGTATTATTTGTATTTTGGAAGTGCTTCAGGATTGAATCCTCATTTGATAACATACAAAGACAAGTAACACTGCAGTTTGAGACTGCACTTTGAGAAATCTATTAATTGGGAGCTACTCTTAGGGTATTTCTGTTACAGCCAAGGACCAGGAAAATGTAAAAACGTGTTCAAACCCTGCTGAGATGGTCACCACATCATTTTTTTTCTGGCCTGTATCCCCAGTTCTGGATTTCTATTCTTCTAAATTTAAAATCTTTCTTTGTAAAATCAGACTATTGAGAAAGATGACAAGGCAGAATAGATAGTCATGCAACTAAGAAGAGAACATAGGTCTGAGACATGACTCCTCATTCTGTGGTTTTTGGTAAGTCATTTTAGTGTAAGAGTCATAAAATAACTTAGTTATTTGAATCGTAAGTTCAGCTGGTTAGGTGCACACCTAGGCAAGTAGTGCTTCCAGGCTTATTTATCTACTTTAAATGCAATTACTCATTGGATAAAATAGGTAAACAACATACTTGCTAACCCTTCCAGAACAGCATGTTCTTACAGGCAATTGCTATTGTTTCAGACAGCAGTAAAAGAACATCTTGTTGTCAGGTGACCAATACTCGGATGAGAGTAGCTGCACATTATTGTGCATATTAACAGCTTGGGAACTGTCTAGCAGCACCTGTCATGCTCTGTGCTCAACTGATGGCATATGCTCAGCTGATCTGTGCATGTACAGCCTGTCCAATGTATTTGGATTCAGTGGTATTGGCGGATCTGAAATGTTAAAAGCAGGAGGTAGAAATCAAGTGTGCGTTCCTCGGAGGAGATATCTTGTCAATGGATTACTCTTCATGGTTGGTTTACTGAGCATTTGCTCTTGAGGTTCACAAATCTTGTGGTTTTGACTGTGCAGTTTCACAGATTCACTGACCTTACAGCATTATTGTGAAGAGAAGCACATTAAATATTGGGAAAAGTCCTGATGCTGCCATAATGGGGATTGCATACATATCATTTAGTGTAAATAGATTCTACATCACCATTGATTTCTTTAGAGAAAGTTTATGCCCTTGAACTTTTGGCTTCATTTGTCCTACTCACAATAGCAGGTTAAAATAACGATCTCAAAACAATATTTTACAGTCATCTGTCAGAAACTGTGTAGGACTCTAAATAACAGATCTGGATGGTTTCTTATCATCTGCAGGTAATCATCTGTGTTTCTTCTGTTTCCATAGCTCTTAAACTTTGTCAGTTTGAACATCCCTGGAAATGTTCAGGGTCAGGCTGTATGGGGCTTTGATGTCCCTGCCCATGGCAAAGGGGTTGAACTAGATGATCTTTAAAGGAACCTTCCAACTTAAACATTTTTATTATAACGTGACTTACAGTGTATTAGGTAATGAGTCTCTGGTTTGTAATTTATAACCAAAATCTAGCTACACATCCAGTCTTAGACCTTGGATGCAGAGTGCATGACATTTTCAAAGTCAGGTTATGGAAGCATGCTTTGGTTGGCATTTTTATATGACTATTAATGTCACATTGGGAACACACAAGTTTAGCAGCATATTCTCACTTTCATGTCTTTACCAATAGAAAAGTCTTTATAATTCCCTAATTTAAATCACTTCTTGTAGTTTAAGACCATTACATTTTACCCTATTTGTAGAGGGCAAAATAATAATTTATTCTATTTCCACACTCACTATCCCATTACATATCTGAAGACTGTATTCATGCGTGTCATCAGAATTATCTTAAGATGGAATGAGATCAGCTCTTTCTGCTTTATCTTCAAGGCTGATATCTCTAATATCTCCTGAATTATCTCAAACACGTGAAGACAGTTTTCACAAGTGTAATGTTCCAAAATGTCACTACTTCACATCTTCGGTGCTACACTCTGGCTTATATATCCCAGTACAATATTTTCTGCTTTCATTCCAGATTGATACTATTCCATTTGTTCCATTTGTGATAAAACATGCAGTTATTTTCCTGAGTACTGCCGCATCGTGTGGGGAAAATGCAGCTCGTTTTGCTATTCATGATTCACTGTCAAAATTAAGGATGTTGCACATGGAATTGTGTAGGATTCTACCTTAATTCTAGCACCAGTCAAAACTCCCATTAATATTTTGGATAACACCATAGAGAGGATTATTAAATAGCATTCAGCCATCAGCTGCAGAGGATCCTTAACTGCCTGTGAAAGGGTAGGATGTAAATTAAGAATCATCATGACAAGTTAAGAAATCAGTGTGAAAAGTATATCCAACTCAACAAAGAAGAGCAAAGGCTACTTCATTTATGTAGGAATAATTAAATACACAATAGTAAGAGTGGGAACAATCAGACAACACTGTGAATCAGATCACAGAGTTAGGATATATGACTTTAACTGCTTGTTCCTTTTCCCAAGACCCATAACTTTGTTATAGAAAGAATTTTGTTTAATTTCATACAATTTTACCTTGATTAGTCATTGTTCTTGCTATTTCTTTCTTGCTGGCTTCTGGTTACTTATATAATTTAAATTAACAGAAAAATAATTGAATAAATAATGAAACATGCAAAAATGTTGATCATTCCAAGGCTACTCCCTTTTCTTCAGATGGTTTTAATCTTTACCAGTCTTCCAGGATTTCTCAAATATGTAGCCAGTCTGAGATTACAGCAACTTTTAAAATATAAAGCAGACTGGAAATACATGCCAGTCTCCTCAAATAAACTGGCTTTCTTGTAGGGACATTTCATGCATATCTCGGACTGTCTCACAATGTTCTGTAGTATTTAAGAAACATTTTTATTGCTGTCAAAGATAGCAAAATACTAGTTATCATTGTGAAAAAGCCCATTTTCACATACATATAGATATCATAAAACTTGCATATTGAAGAAGAATCTTATTTAAGAAGTTGTGTAGACAGAAGGGTGAATATCTGCTGATAGCACCTATGAATTTGACAGCTATTCAGGTATGAAGTTGTATGGTGATCTACTTTCACAATATAACATGGCAGTAAATTCAGATGCCTTAGATTGGAGGCCCAAAATTGCAGGGGTTGGAATTGACATGTGATGTTCAGAGACAGAAGACACTAATGAAGTAAACAAGAGACTGTGCATAAAGTGAGTTTATACAACTATGGTCTGGGCAGCCTTGGACCAAAATGCTGTCAGACAATTGCTCTTAGTTTATCTGGAGACTCCCCCCAGTTTGGTTTCACACCTTGCCTAGGAATTCAAACAGGCTGAAAATATCTTTGCCTTGCGGCACTGTTAAATTCATGTTCTTTTGACTGGAGTTTCTAAACTGAAAGTTATCTCTCTAAAGAAAACCTTGGGCACGGAGTGGGAAAAAATGGAAGATTTCATGCAGTTTTTTTAGTTAAAAGCATATTTTTATTGACTTAAAATAAAGTCCTAAACCTGGTAACACAGAATATTGATAAATACAATCAAAGATATGCAAACAATGTACTGTGTTTAGGTTAAATTCAGGCCTGGCAGCCCTCCAGGGTGAAACAATCCACATAGGATAATTTTGGAGTGGGTAAAGGCATAGATGCTCCCCAGTGCAGCTTCTGGGTTTTAGTGTGGAGGTACCATTTGTTGGAGCAGAAGGGTAATTAAGTTTTTGTTCCTCTTCACTTGCACCAAGATGATTAGCAGGGGAATCTCAAGCTTCCGAGTTTTGCAAGGCAGACACTTTTCCAATAAGAATTGAATTTGCTTATTTCAGACAGTCTGGTAAACAACCACCAGAGGACAACTTCTCTGAGCTGCTGCGTCAGGCTCACTGCAGTGTGGGCATCCCTTGCCATGTTCAGCTCTCTCAGTTACTCAGGTGAGTAGTTAGCTGGTAGGCAGATCAAACTGTTTACTCAGCTACTTAAACTCATTTGCAGCCATTCTACCCCCTTGTGCTAGTCCCTCTTCTTCAAGGTGAAAATGAACTCAATAACGCTGTTTGTGGACGTAGGCCACGTTAATTAATTTTCTAGTGACTTTTGTTACTTTGGCGATACAATTTTTTTCTCTTTCTGGGCATATCTTACCCTGCCAGTCTGCTACACGCCACCTCCCCTACTTACAGGCATTTTAACAGAAGGAAGTTCACAGGAATCCACACTGAGTGTGAATTTACATGTAATTAATTGACACTATTCCTCCTGGAGGCACTTCAGTGTTAAAGGCAAAATAGCTTACAGTACTTTCCAAGCAAAATTACTTGCTCCTAGCAAGACAAGGTGGCCTTAGTGGGAACTAGGGCAGCCAAGCTGCAGTGCTTGGAAATTTACACCCTAATTATCATGAATTAGCTTCTCCATCTGGGCCAGAACAAAAATGTGAAGAATACTGAGAAGGTTGCCCAGTGCATTACCTTTTCCTGCAGTATGATCTCCACTGCATGCATGTGTGCTGTCTGGCCATACTGAGATCATTGCAGTGGAAAACCCTTTTGCAGTTTAAATTGGCAAAAGTGCTTTCTGATTTTCAGTTATTTGAGTGTTCAAAGTACTCCTCAGAAGGTAGCATACATATATATATATATGTAAGTTACAAGAGTAACTGATAGATAATTAACATGAATTGGAAATGCCAGTACTGCTAAAATATCTTTCCTTCCATTTCCAGCCTTAGTCCCCAGCTTGGCTAGCTTCAGCTGTGCTTATGTTAATTGTTTCAATGGATGCTGAATTACTGTCACTAAAATGAACACTTCAGAAGCCAAAATAACTCCTCACCTGAACACTTGCTGGAAAATATTTGTATTTTAGAACACTATGTCCACAAAGAAAACCTGCCTGGAGTTAGTTTGATTTTGAGAGTTGCTTTGCTTGCAGTCCAAAGCAAAATCATACAAAATCTATTAGAAAAAAAAGACTTCATTTCTATTATGTGGGTTTTTTTTCCCAGCAGTTTATAGGTCAACAATTATGTAACCCATTCAGCAAGAAATGCATATATAGCATCTACCTCTCTGAATCAATTATCTGGCTGATGTCAAGGTAATTACATTAATATAAAGCTGTTGCAAGTTCAAGGTGAAGAGGGCTCACTGTCTCTATAGAAGAACTAAATGCTTTGAAAAGAGTAAGATTGTGTGTGTGTGTGTGTGTGAATGTATGTGTGTGCAGTACTTGTGAGTCATGATAGTTTCTAAAAGGCTGTTTAACTTTCTGAAGTTGATGTGAGTCATTGTTCTTTCAGGTAATGACTAGTTAAGATCACATTTAGCTCTTCCATTTCTCTAGTAATCTCTGAGACTAGTATTTCATTGATCTTCCAGTGAACAGCTGCTTCAGAGTTCTCAGTGACAAGTAAAGGCTTTATGAAATTACACAAGATAGCTCCATTTGGAGAGCATAGATGACTAGAGCTGGCACCTGTTAATGCTCAGCCACTTTTGTCACATAGAAGTGACAATTGGTTTAAGAAGAGAAGACATCCCTTGTACTGAGTGTTTAATGTAGGTAGAAAATATGCAGGACTTAGAAAAAGCCAACTCTGAATGACACAGAATAAAAACAAGGGCAGACTTTTTCTTTATGACATTACAAATGATGTTTCTCCTAACTATTCCTAGAGTTAAACTGAGTATTTCAGATGATGTCCTGAGTTCACTAAAGATAAAGACCCAAACTTATCTGATCCTTATGGTTTAAGCAAGTTTAGTTAGACATTTCAAGGTAACAAAGAAAAAGACTCGGAGAATCAGAGAATCACAGAATAGGTCAGGTTGGAAGGGACCACAGTGGGTCATCTGGTCCAACCTCCCTGCTCAAGCAGGGTCATCCCCGAGGAGGTTACTCAGGATTGTGTCCAGATGGCTTTTGAATATCTCAAGGGAAAGAGACTGTACAACCTCTCTGGGCAACCTCTTTCAGTGTATGCTCACTCACACAGCAAGGAAGTTCTTCCTCATGTGCAGATGGAACCGCCTGTGTTCCAGCCTCTGCCTGTTGCCTCTTGTCCTCTTGTTTGGCATCAGTGAAGAAAGCAGAACACAAATTAAGATACTTGTGTACAAAATGCACTAGAACCTCCAACCAGGATTTCAAACCTTCTTTGTAAGAGATGGGTAAATTCCAGAGAATCACCTTGTCTTGCTGGTTCTGCTTCAGACTGGAATATTTGCTATGATGTTAAAGCCAGGATAGCTAATGTATTAAAGGTTTATATTTAGAATAGGAATGATCTTTCAGCACAGTGTTCTCATGAGACTACTTGCTAAACATGTTCCCACTCTTCCATTGCTACCTCCAACCTTTTCTTCTGGTATTTTTCCAATTTACAATATGAATTCTTGAGTACTTGTCTAATGCTGAAATACTTTTTATAAAGGACTTTAGCTAAAGTGACTAGAAATTCTAAGTGATACAGAGTGAGGTAATCATTAGTTTTTCTCTTACAGTTAAAAATGTTCCTATTTATAGGGGGTTTATTTTCTCTGGTTTAATATGAGGATTATATTTCAAAGTTAAAAATGGTTAGGAAATCAATTTGGACAGTCTTTACTTAAATTCAGTGTTTGATAAACAGTTCTGTTATTGGTGTTCTAAAAATACAAGTCTTGCTTTCTGTGCAGCTGATACATTTTTTCCTCTTTAAACAGAGGTAAGTGAAAGCTGATACTAATTCATCAAGTTTGAGTACAAGGAGGCAATGTTGTAAGGGTCCTGAGCTGACAGCAACTAGTCCATTCATAGGGTTGCTGAAGCACATGCTTCTGTATGTCCGCATTGCCTCTCCTTCCCTTCCCATCACAGGTGTGCCCACCTCTCATAAAACTGCATCAAAAACAACATTACCACATAAATACAGCCAGAAATTATGTTTATGTATTGATTAGTCAACACTGCTACTTGTGCAGACCATATTGTAACTATTCATTTATGCGTGCAAGTTAAAAATGACTAAGACCATTAATTCCGTTAGAACACATATGTCAGTTTGGTGAAATATGGATTCTTTTCTAAACTATAGCAAAGACACCAGGGCTAGATTTACTGCACCAGATTGTTGTTTTCAGGACAGCAGGCATGAGCATTCAGTATCAGGCTCAGTACAAAGAGACAAAGAGGAAGAGCATTTAGTTTAATATGGGAGAATTTAATCATCCTCTAAGAAGGAGAACTGTTGAAGGGCATCATGTGTTTGTCTTTGTTCTGGCATCTCTGTTCAGACTGGTGGAGCCATGAGGTGTGATCTGATCCAGTCTACAATGGGTGGGGAGCACCAGCAGGGCTTGTAGATTAGTAGGGTATTGTAGGCTCTGGGGTAGGAAAAAGTTAGATATTTTTAAAATCAGAGGAATTTGGCCCAGAATGTTATTTTGGTGTTTGGACAAATGCATATTTTATGCAAATTGTCTTATTAGCATGACTAGCTCTGCAGGATCTTCAGCAACTGATGAAGGATTTCTTATAGATTACTTATTCAGAAAATTTGTTATTCCTTTTTCATTCCTTTGATGGCATTCAGTTATTCAGAACTGATAAAGTTGTAACCCACTCTCTCCCCAGCACAGACACAAATTAAATTCCTTCTTGGCAGGATTAAGCACTGTTAGCAAGCATTCCTTGTGTATAGTTTCCATATATTGATTTGAAGCATATTAGGTAATGTCAAAGGCAATTAAGACTTTCAGATATTCAGTGTTAAGGCCTTACTTTCTATTCCCTGCATGGGGTCTCATTTTTATGTTGGGCTTCCTCTCCAGCTTGAAGGTCTTGAACAGAAATGTTCTTAGAAAAAGAAAAGCAGATGTGTTATTTCATCATGGCTAAAAATCTTATTACTAGTTTATGGAAGGCTCCTGCCTTTCATGTATTTATTAGAAGGGCTTCACATCTGAAAGGAGCTAACTTTTGAAGGATGAATATGACTTCTGCCATTGCCATGAATAATTAGGGTTTTGGCTGATTCTAATCCTTCTGAAAATGTCACACATATTTATTAGACAACTGTTGAAATTAAGCAAATCCTTTCCTCATTTCATTTCACTTTAAAGCAGGACCTTTCCTGCAATTGCTTTTTCAACTTGCTTTTTGGTATTCTGACCTGAAACAGAGCAGAGATCCTGTCTTTCTGGAGTGCATTGTATTCTGTCAGACATTTCTGCACTGTTGAGGAAGCAGTCTTGATGAACTCCCAGAAGATAAAAGCTGAACTTGGAGGAGTTAAGGAGGTGGGAGACAGTAGATGGACTAGGCTGAGACTACGAGCTAGCAAGAAGATAAAGGAAAGACAAGCTAATGAGAAAGAGCTGTGCAATAGAGGGGGAGAGGAGGCTGGAGGAATAGAGCAGAAAAGCATAGCTTAGGAATTAAGAATAGTGATATCTGTGTGCATGAAACTGGTCCATTAACCCTGTAAATAATGCAAAAAGTCATAAATACCCTGGTGACAAACACTGTTGTATTTGCTAGCAAATTATCAGTGACATGAAGAGCCAAAATGTGTGTCATAACTGTGGTACTGGTTATCAAAGCATCAGACAGAACAGTTACTGAGATCACTCAGTTCAGGTGAGTGATCTGAGCTGCAAATCGAAGCCCCAGTTTTCCCAATGGCCGTGATGGATGTGAGATACAGTATAATTCTGATATTGGCTGGCAAGTGAATAGTAGAAGCAAAGCATTGTAGTGCCATGTTCTGAAGAGTTTTGTTTTGTTATTTAGGAACATTTCTGTATTGCGTATTTATTTATGTTTTTGTAAGTTGATTTCAATTAAACATGAAGATTATAGCCAAACAGGAACCTTAAAACTTCAAGAAGGATGAATGCAAAATTGTGTACTAAGGAAATAATAAGGCCTGGAAATTATGCAGGCTGGGACCTGACAATTCTGCTGAAGATGATCTGAGACAGGCAGTGGAATAGGTTGCTCTGAGAGGCTGGGCCATCTCTGTCCTTGAAGGTTTTCAAGACTTGGCCAGATGAAGCCTTGAGCAACTTGTCTGACCTTGATTTGGCACTGCTTTGAGCAGGAGGTCAGAGTAGAGACCTCCTGAGATCCCTTTTGACATAAACATTCCTATGATCCTGTGATAATGTAGTTAAAATTTATTCATCCAGATCCTACAAAAGAAGGTGGGAACAGCTGGCAGTAAAATGAGATTATTGTCAGTGGGTTTGTGAATTATCACATTCCTGGTACCTGAAGATAAGACTTCATTAAGAAAATGTCACTTGCCTTTATTATTGCAAAGGTAACCTTTTGAAAATGAACTGACCATACAGTGATAGAGTCAGTTCATCTGGAATCTGGAGATAATCTGAAATAATAATGCATAAGAGTATGAAATGCTTCTATTAATCTCTGTGGGATATTAGCAGTAAAGCCCAATGATGGCAATTTGTATATAAGCATTGTTAATAATTTAGTATTACTTAAGGTTCACAAAAGAGAGGGTCAGATGTATTATTAAAAACACGCTGTGAATGACAGTTCTCTCCGATAATTAATATAATGGCTTTTACTCTAGTAGGCACTCAGTGATATGTTACACTTAAAACTACACCTTGTAACAAATATATTGTAACAAATATAACAATAATATATGAATCCTAAAATATGAACCACCTTGGCTGTGAGTGTATCATCACCTTGTTGGTGGATTTATGGTGATTTTGGCCTCTCACTTCAGGGACTGCTGGCCTTATAAAGATTCGTCCTTTAGGTTTATGCAGTTGAGGTAATTATTTGGGAGTTGAAAGGACTCATTAGCAGTCCCTTCTCATCTCTGATGCTGTTCTATAAATTAGCCACTGGAAATTTCTTTCAGTACCTTCAAATTCTTTCATTATCTAGCACAAAAGGTCATTTCACATAAAATCAAGTGCTCCAAGGCCTACTAATGTAAGAACATTCTGAACTCATGAATCTATTAAATCTGCTTTCACGATCTGTTTTCACAACTGGATGTTGTTTGGTTTTGAGGGCCGTCTGTTGCTCAGCACATGTACTCTTTTGCTGTTATTTCTCTAGTGGCTGTATTGTTCTGGTCCCTTCACAGAGGTCCTCACAAGGCAAAAAGCCATTCTTAAGTAAAGAAATCCCAAATCATGTTTGTGCTTTGACCTATGATCACAGTTGCATAATGATAGCCTTGAAACTCAGCATCTCAGTACTGCTTGTACAAAAGCGGCACCATCGTCTATCCTCTTGTGATGATTCTGTGTGAAATTGGGATCAGACTGTATTACAATCGTATTTTCCAAAAAATATGTGTGGTAAAGACAAATTCTTTCTGTTCACAAGCACCAAATCCAAACAGTGATAGCTGTAGCAAGGAAAGCAAGGCCCCTCACCCTCTTCTGCACAGGTTTTACAAATACACTGTCATAATCTGTTTGTGGGTACTGTAGAATACAGCCCACAAAACCACTTCATGTAAAACTTATGCTACGAAGTGTTGTTAAGCTTGAAGTACCTTGTGTGACCCATCAACAAATACATTTAAAAGGAATAGCCTCTGGTTAAAGATGAGAGAATACAAACCACTTTTTTAATCAATCTGAACATAATTTACTTTCCATTTCTTATTGACTTTCTACTTGGTCTGCAATTCCATCTCATGGTTCAGCTTTCTAATTTTTGCTGTTGCATTCCCAGGTTAGAGGTATATGCCATGGAATAAAAGCAATAGCCCCTTCTGAAAATGGCTTGGGAATACCATGGAGGAAGCAGGAGCATTTGGAAGATTTTGAAGAGAGAAGAGTGAAAGATGAGGTGCTAAATCTGAGACTGTGGCTGTTAAAATGAGCTGCTGAAAACCAGAGAGTAAGGATTACTGCATTGCCTAACAGACTGCTGCAGAACCTCTGAGCCTTTTATTTCCAGTAATAAAAAAGAAATCCATGTGTGTCCCAACACGTGGATGTGATTTTGTTTATCTGGGGGAAAAAAGTGTTAAAATAACAATTTTTGAAAGCAACAGTTTTTTCCTAAAGTAAAAAAAAAATATTTTATATATATAAAATCTGTATCATATACTCTGTCTGGTTTGCTTATTCCAGACCCCTTCAGCAGACAATGCTGCATCCTCAGTTCCCACACCCTCCATCCTGGTCTCTGTGATATACATTATTTCAAAGAAGCACAGCTGGGTGCTGGACTTTAATTTCTCATGCCTCTAGGATCATATCCATTAGTTTATGTGGTGGTTAGGACCACGACCATGGAAGGAGATGGGGAACTAATAGACAGACTGGTGTACCTGCTGTGTTCACAGGGGCCTAAACCAGGGAGAAAATGGTCAGGCACATCCATATTATGTTTGCCTCTTGCTTCATGATTCGCAGTAGTCTCATTCATAAATGACAAAGAAACAGCTCCCTGCTGTGAGGTCCTCATACCACAGGGAGCTGTAATGAGTTTGTAACGAGCTGGAGATAAGGAAGACTTTTTAGTGATTACTCAGACAAATCTGAGTACAAATCAGAGAGGTACTGAGTGAAGGGTGTATCTTTCCGTCACTCTCCATCACTTACACACCTGAGGATACTTAAGGTATTCTCATGGTATTATGTATGAAGAACTCAGTAAGACAAAAGTGTCCTAAATGCATCTTTATAGATTTTTTTCCTTTCACTGTGTGTCAGAAACTTTTGTAATTTGACAGCTACTAGCAATGATTAATGGCTAGCATTATGGCTAGGGGCAGCTTATGTTTCAACATCAGTACCAGGAAAGACTGTGTGATCTTGGAAGTCTTTGGCTGTGGAACTGTGTCACAAAATGAGAAACAAGTATTTTGCCTGTGTGCTCAATTAAGAGCTCCAAATACATCACTGGAATATAAGTGAAGATGAGAGACAGTGAAAAACAGGATAATATTTACCTTGGAGTGGTACTTAACTGAGATTTAGTGCTTGTTTCCATTTCTGTCTTTTATGATAGCTAGAGTATATTCATACTTTTCATAGATATGAATATATATATATGTGCAGATGTATACCTATAAGTGCTCCAGAAAGAAATGTTTTATTTTCATTTTCTTAGAAGCATCCGTTTTTCTGTGTTGAATCTTAGCACAGGCAATATATATCCAGATATTAAAGTAACTATGACAAAATAAACACACAAATATTTCCAAACATGACTCCTGTACCTCATTTACTACTCTTTTCAAAACATGTAGCTATGAATAAACCATTTACTTCCACAAATATATGGTCTGCAGGATTTCAGACACAAAAAAATTAAAAGGTCAGAGAATTGCAATGGGTTTACTGCATCCCTGTATGACACAAAGCTCATGACTACTTGCCATGTTCTGTCCTTATTTATTAAAGCATCAGATCACACATACAGTCTGGAGCAGCTCAATTATGAAAGGTTAGATCCATCAGTTTATTCCTTATGCGTTTATTAATTACTGGCCTTGACTCATTCAAATTAGCATTCTTTCCTCAGGATAGAAGTGCATATTATGTTAAAAATAATACACTATACTTTCAAACAAAAATATATTGTAAATACTTAAGAAGAAAGCTTCCACTGGACTTGGCTTTGATGGAATTACAATTTCCTGTATGATGAAGTCTGACTTTCACAGGTAACCACCGGTAAATTTCTAAATAGTTTTGTTACTGAACTGCCTTCAATACATAAAAGGATAGAAAAAAATTCTGTGAGGTGAAAGTCTTTTCCAGTTTTGTAAGGATGTTTCAAACATACAGCTTTAATCTATGGTTTTCTAAATATTTTTAAATGGGACTTCTGATGGTTCTGTGGTGTTTTTTTTCCTGAAAACTTTTTGCTTGCAAACCTGCAAACCAGCTGATGTGCTCCAAAACAGTGGAAGAACTTTTGATGGTAAATCTAAAACAGATCTCTTGTAGAAATGGCTAAGTTGTGTCTGGAGACACTATGGATGGTGTTAAAGACAAGGTATGAAGGCAGGAGCTTATCCTTCCTTCCTTGTTTTAAATGTGTACTTCAGCATTTTAGATATTGCATATACCTGAAAGCCAGCAAGAGCACTCTTGCAGTTCGTGGCCTTTAAGAAAGGCTTGTCTTTCCTTACTCCAGCAGTCAATGTCTGTTTCACCTAGTGGGAAAGGTGAACTGACTCCACTTTGCTGAGCTGCTCTGCTGGGTTCAGGAGCTCTCGGGCTGGGTTCCTGTCCCCTCTCCATCGGAGGCTGGACGCACCAGCACTGCCCTCCCCATGGACCTGCTGCAAGTTTCATGGGATCTACCTGACCCTGAAAGGGGGAAAAAAAAAAATTAAACCCCCCCACCAAAGCACTTCAAGTTTAGGCATATAATTATCTTCTCAGGATCCTCTCTGGCCTGAACTGATCCCAGCCTACGCTCCTTCCTCTCTCACGCTGTCGTGACAGGATTTCAGTCAGAAACACGCGGCGCTCACTGCAGACGCTGCCCGAGTGGCGGCAGGAGCCCCCCTCCATCCCCGCACCGCCGAGCCCCCACAGCCCTCCATCCCCGCCCCACTGAACCCCTTCAGCCCCTCCATCCCCGCACCGCCGAGCCCCTCCATCCCCGCACCGCCGAACCCCTTCAGCCCCTCCACCCCGCACCGCCGAGCCCCCCCATCCCCTCCGCAGCCCCCGCCGAGGGGACCCGCCCCTCGGGGCCGCCCACCGCGGCTCCTGGGCGGGCAGGGAGCGGGGCGGAGGGGCCGGGCGGGGTGTCCCGGCCCCGCGTTGTGTGCGGGCGCTGCGCCGCGCCCGCATTTTGGGGGTCGCCGCTCTGCCGGCGGCACACGGGCAGCTCCCGCGCCGGGAAGAGGGGCGCGGAGGGCTGTCCCCGCCATGGCCTTCACCTTCGCCGCCTTCTGCTACATGCTGTCGCTGGTGCTCTGCGCCGCCCTCATCTTCTTCGCCATCTGGCATGTGAGTACCCCAGCCCCGCATCCCGCTCCCTCCCGCTGGAGCAGGCTCCAGCCGCTCGTGTGGAGGGTCATGCCTTGCGGGGAGCGGGGCGGCAGGACGGGATGGGGATGGGGATGGGGATGGGGATGGGGATGGGGATGGGGATGGGGATGGGGATGGGGATGGGGCGAGCAGCCCCTCGCCCGGGGAGCCGGGCAGTTCCGTCCCGCGGCGGGAGCGGGCGCATCCCGCGCATCCCGCGCATCCCCCGCCTGTCGCCCCGGCAGCGGCGGTGCCAGGACGGCCAGAGCCCGCCGCGAAACCCCGGCGTGGGTGACGGCGTTTATCACATTTTTATGAGCGCAAGGACCGGTGGCCAGGCGCCTGTGGCAGCTGGTTCTCCGCTCCCGGGAAGCGCTCGCAGGCTGAGCGATGCCCCAGCCCTGCCCGAGGGCTGAGTTGAGCGGTGCTCGTGGCTCCAGCACCGGCTCTGCTCAGAAGTGAGCTCTTCCAGGTAGGAACATCTGTTTTGCTTACCTGTGAATAGAGCGTTTTGAGGCAGAATCAGCCCCACACCTGATGAAGCAATAAGGTTGATTTTCTTTCAGTAATTACTACATTGATAACTTCTTAAAAAGTCGGGGTTGAATGTGAAACTCTCTCGTCCTTCTATTGCATGAGCTGGATATTGGAGTCCACCTTCATTAATTTCAGTGGAAAGTGTTGGTGTTCACTCCTTACTGTACACTGGGTGACTGTGGTAGGAGTAAGCATGTAACTTAGAAGGTGTTTATTTCCTCAGTAGTGAAATTATTCTTATACATAATTTGAAATTTTCTTGAACCGTTATATATTATGGAATTATTTACACTGCGTGTGTGCTACACAAATAACTCCATGCCATAAACAGTCAGGATGGAATAGGATAAGCTGAAAAATAGAGCAAGTCTCATGAATGCCTCTACAGCTACCTGATGGAGTAAGATCAAAAAATCCTCCTTTCACTAACAAGCAAGGGAGTTGCAGAACTTATTGCTAAGCTGCTAACTTAGTTGTATCAGCACTATGAAACAGATTCTTCTGTTGTGAGAATGCCTTGACATTTAATTATTTTGTACTCTTTACGGGGTAGTTTCAAGTTTTTTTCTTATTAATGAAAGCACAAAAGTGTGATGGTAATGCCAAGTACCGTAGTGATGTCAGGTACTGCAAGGCTGAAAAGGATCTCTCGCAGTCAGCTACTGCACTGCTCTGAAACAAAGGAGTAGTAGAATTTGGATGACTGTTCATGGTTTCTTTTCTCCTCTTCCACAAATCTTTAGATCCCCAAAACTGGGAATTCTACAGCTTCTTCAAAGGTTTTAGAGTTAATAGAATATTCTACTCCGAATCTCTAGCTACAAATTAAAAGGGTTTTATTATTGTAACAATTTTAATGATAGTTTTATATATTTAAAGTCTATTACTCTGTTCTCTTTTTTTCTGGACTGAAGTTGTTGCCTGAAGACATACAGTACTTCAAGCAAATCTGGTAAATTATTCTTCCATGAATAAGTGTAGTTACTGCAGATTTGCTCTTAGTGAAACATTTTTTCAACTTTCAGTCTATAAACTCGTGAAGAGCAATCTCTTAGTACTAGAGCTCTGTAAGGCAACTAGGAAAGAAAACCTTTTGTCAATATGTTATGTTTATTCAGCAGGTTTCTTACATCTGCTGAAAAATTATTGAGGGTTTGAAATTGAAAATGGCTGTAAATGATGTTCTATTGTAATAGAGCAAGAATTGGTACCATCTTTTCTTATAAATAGATAATAATTCTATTAAAATACATGACTTCAGAAGGAAGGTTATAGAACAACAGATTCAACACCCTGCCAGAATAAACTTTTAAGTATACGTGTTATCCACATATACAAAACACAAGGATTTTTATTATCCTTTCTATAAGAATTGTTGTTGTGTGGTTTCTTGTGTGAGTTATGTATTGAGTCATAGGAGTTTCTTTCACCTTAAACATCTCAATTGTGAAAATCTTCACAAGAAACAAAACTCCTACTCCTTCCCAGTGGCTTGGCTTGATTTTTTTTTCACTGTAATATACTTGTAAGGTACAGTAAATATATTGTAAATAGATTCTCCTAAGGAGAATGGAGGATTTCAATAATTTGTTAACACTTTTGTTTGTTTGGTTTTGGGTTTTTTAATAAACACATTTGGTTACTAAGAATAAGCTGCTGATTAATCTGAGTGTCCCATCAGTTTGAAAGATTTCTGAGGTTCTAAGATGGAATATTTTGCAAATTATTTTAAAGAATAAGGAGAAACTGTAGTATTTGGACTTGATATTATTCTAACCTGAAGGTGACTGGGGTTTGGGCATTTATGTGGAATTAACAGTGGATCAAATAAAATTACATTTTCTTCCTGCTGGCAAGTCAGATGAATTATAATTTTTATTAGTATTGATCTAGTAGGTTCCATAAAAACTGTAATACCAAAACAAGAGAGTAAAATGAGGATCTTTAGTTTTGGACACGGTGATTATCTGAAACCTTTCTTCTAAGAAGTTAAAGACTCTATACATTCCTGTGCTCACTACTCTTTGGGAGCAGACAGAATGAAGCTGGTCAGAACATTCTGAAGGAACTGTAAATAAAATACGCAAAGAACTTCAGATACCTGGAACATGTAACAATTTGTTTCCTGCCTCTGAGTGACCTTCTTGTATTGGTAGCCAGTGGTGTCTGTCATAATTAAAAGAAAACCTTGACCCCCCCCAAACCAAATTAGATACTGTGCGAAACATTTGTTTCGACTCTGCACAAGAATTATCTTAATGTATTATTGATGGAATTTTACTCATACGTATTAAGTGAAAGAAAAAAGCTGAAGACTATGTCTCCATGTATCCCACAGTACCAGCAGGACTCTCCATCGTGCAGGAATTGTTTAAGCATGTAGGTTGTTCAATGACCACCATACCTCAAGCCGTAATGTCACAATGTTAGAAACATCATATAGAAGGGGATGTTTTCATAACACTTTCATCGAAAAGTACTAGAGAATCTAGTACAGGATAGTGGCCTTTCTGCTAGGTTTCTTGATTTGAGTGTAAACACATGGCTTTTGTCGTAGAAACACAGTTACAAATGTGTTCTGTTTTACTGGCTGAGGTGTCATTGAAATGTGTTTTGGTCAAGGTGTTCTCTAAAATGGATTGATGCAGCTGAGTATATTTTAGTGTTGTTGTATGATACAGCTAACAGCAGAATTTGGCTTACTAACTACATATTTTGATATCCTCATCTGATCGTGTTGTAAACTCCAGAACAGAGTGTATGGTTGTCTTACTATCACAGACACTTCGTTTTGCTGTCCTCAGCTCTTGTTCTTCTTTATATACAGCTTTTTACTAATCAGTTTTGCTCCATTCCTAAACTATCTTGAACTAAGATTTAGCTTCCTGTTAACATTTAACTGAGCTGTGTCAAGTCTGTTTGAACTCTCAAGACTTGACATACCACAATCATTTCTAGTGTAGCTCCACTAAGTTGTGTCTGAAGTGAACTCAGGCTGACAAAATTGTGGTTTATTTGTCCTCACTTAAAATGTGACATGCTTGTGAGGAGTCCCATAGCACTATTCTCTTAAAACATATTGTTTTGGGGTAATCTGAGTCCTTCCCTTTTCATGATATTTTAAGATGGAAATACTTGCTTTGAGATTTGCTATTTAAAGAGCTTTTCGAAGTTTTATAATATCACAGCAAAACAATTCATAAATACCAAGAACATTACTGTTAAAAAAAAAAAAAAAAGAATTTCTGTGGTGGGCCATCTCTTTTTCAAGTCATAGAAGCTTTTCTTTGCATGTGTGTGACTGCTTCATAACCAGTGCTGCCTAAGGATTGCCAGAAATTGGGAGTACCATGCCAGTGAAAAGTGAAAAGACTGAGGGTGCCAGGCTGAGAAGTTGTACCATATTGAATGTTTTTTGTAGTATTTTGATATAATTGTGAGCTCAGATGAATCCAGGAACAGCTTTTGGCATGTGCACTGAAATTGACAGCAGTTACTTGAGTCAAGTAGAAGAAGAATAAAGCAGCAGAACATGGAGCTTTTTTGTTTTGTGCCCCCTCCCCCCCCTTATTTCTCTTTTGAAGTGTGAGGATAGTATTAATGCTGATAAACTACCTTAACATGACTTTGGCCTCAATTAACAGTTACCAATTCATAGGTATATTTAAAATCAGTGAGAGGCAGTGATTGAGCAGAGTAACACAGGCTAGAATTGACTTGTAGTTTTTAATCAAAGCATCCTTTTTTGGCAAACACCAGAGAAAGAAGCCCTCAGAATCTATATTCAGTGTTGTTTCTTCTAATGGCTTTGTGTATCACGTTTATCAGACAGCTTGAATTATCTATGCCTTTTTTTCTCATTTGCTAAGTGTGAGTAATAGAACTAAACTGCAAGTACTGCTTGTCACTTTATTTAACATCTATTCCTAAAACGTCTTTGCCTTCTGACAGAAGGTGCTGTTTACATAGAAGGTGTTGCCACTTCTGTTATTTTTCACCGTGCAGTCCTGGTGATGAGGACTGTATTTTATTAGTACTCAAGTTTCAACAGCTTAGGTAAAAAATTCTAAAGCTCTCCAAGAGTTGTGTGTGTGGAATTTGGTGAGTATTCTGACTTACTTAGGCATCCTCAAGAAATTCCTAGCCTAATTTTGAAGATACGTAAAAAGTACACAATAAAATCCTTTAAAACTTGGATTGATAGGAAATTCAATTGAGCAAAATGCTTTGGTCACAAACTATGTGCTGGTCTATCGGTGTTTTCTGTGTATAACTGCCTTATTGTTTCTGTAACTTAGTTTTAGAGGCTAGCTCTCTGCCCTACCTGAAACCAGTGAAGAGATCTATGAGCTCACTCGAACCTGTGCTTCTCTCCACTAAAGGCTCCTGGTCATCTCAAATTAACCTCTTTACGATGCTTTAGAGCCTGTCTTGAAAAGGAAGGAATTTCCTTATAGATTTGTGGTCAAGTTTGAATTTTGTTTCAGATATTGAAGTTCAGTACTGTTCTTTAATGAGTCATTAATGCAGTTATCTGAGAATGTTGGATAATTACGTGCTTAAAATTAAAATTAGATGAAGGTTTGATGAATGGGAGCACTAATGCTGTTACTGTATGTTATACATATTTCTCGAAGACATCTTTTCTTCTCTAAGCAGCTAAGCACATTGTCCCTGAAGGTTTTACAGTCATGACAGTTTAAGGAATGAGTCTGATATTTCCAGTCTTTTTAAAAACAGAGCATAGCCAGATTGGTCTGGCTATAACATAGCTTGACAGTTCCCTTACAACTTTTCTTTCAGAAGTTTGTCTCATTAATGCTGACAGACAGATATTAGGCCAGGCAGCACAGACCATGGAGCCAACTATATCTTATATATTGGAAAAGAAGTGTATTTCAGTTTAGTTACCTTGTCATGCTTAAATAATAATTAAAAAGATCATAGAAGTCTTTGGGCTCTAACTCAAACTTATATGCTGTGGAAAGATTAAGTTGGATCTCTGTGTATGCTTGAACTGTCATGATGAGATTTATTTGGAGGAAGGTTTTAAATTAAGTGTGTTTGCCACTGGCTGTAATTGCAGATGCTTCACAAGTCACAGTGACTGCATTATCTGTCTAAAATAAATTATTCTGTGGAGTCTCGTGCCTCCCACAATATGTGCAGAGAGCTATTTAAATGTTATTTGGTTGTCACACATCCAGCTTAGGATTTCACCTTAGGATTAGTTGGAAAATCTACTTACTGAAGGGATTTTATATCCAAATTGGTAAATAATGTATTTCTAGTGCTTTTTAAAAACTGCTATGCTTGTTAATAGGCAAGGCAATATAGCTGTCATATTTTATTAGACCATGAATACAACTCTTAGATTGAGTCTGAGGCATGAATTTATAGCTCATTACACATGTTTGTTTATTCAGCCACTACATACTATGTTAAATCACACCTAAAACATAGAATTCAACCCTCAGCCCTCTGGTTTAGTGGATTTCCCTCACCCCAACATAAATATCCTTTTAGCAAAAGATTTCTCAGAAAGAATCAAAAGCTCAGCAGATAATAAGAATGTTTTCCTTACAGATAACAGACATCTCTTTGGGCTGTTCCTCGTGCTCAGTGCCTGTGGCAGGCTGTTCATTTCTAAGCATTGTTGCTGCTGACAGTGGCAGGTGACCCTACCAGGCAATGGAACTAAGTCTCTCTTAAGTTGTAACCTGGGGATACTGAGAGATTTACTCTTCTGCAGTTGGTAGTTTGGAAAACACTTACACTTTCTGTGGAAACAAAGCATCTCTCCTACATGAAACAGGTAGGAATTATTATTATTTCCACTCTGAAAAGAGTCACTTAAAGTCACAGGGCAGAGTCAGCTGAGGAGGTAAAGGCAGAAGAATGTCAAATACTGTTTGATTTACTAGGTCAACTTCCAGTGTTTCACAGTAGGAAGTTCCCATTAAAAAATTTCAATTTGTGATCATGATGCTGTGCAGAGACCAAGATGCAATTTTATTAACAGAATGGTTCCTGTGTTCCTTGATAATAATTACAACTTCTGAAATATCTGGTTCCTGTTAGAAGAAATAATAAAACATTCATAGCATAATTTTGATTGGGGGGATCTAAGAAATCATCTAGTCAAATCTCTTCTTCTAGGCAAGCCTTCAAAGTTAGGCCAGGCTGCTCTGGTTCTTGTCCAGATCACTTATGAACTCTCCGTGAGTGGAGAGATGAAACACTACCTAGATGGATGAGGGGAGAGTGGTGGATATTGTTTACCTCAATTTCAGCAAGGCTGTCAATATTGTCTCTCTCTCACAATATCCTCACATGCAGCCTCAGGGGGTGTGGATGAGTGGACAGTGAGGTGGATTTGGAACTGGCTGAACAGCAGATACCAGAGAGTCGTAATCAGTGGGGTCTAGTTGAAGGCCTGTCCCTAGTGGTGTCCCCCAAGGTTCAATACTGGGTCCAGAATTGTTTAGCTTATCCATCAATGACTTGAGTGAAAGAGCAGATGCCTCCTCAGCAAGTTTGCTGACAACACCAAGCTGGACAGAGTGACCAATACCCCAGAGGGCTGTGCAGCCCTTCAGAGGCACCTTGGCAGGCTGGAGAGGTGGGCAGAGAAGAAGTGTCTGAAATTCAACAAAGGCAAGTGCAGAATCCTGCACTGGTGGAGGAACAACCCCAGTAACAGCACAAGCTGGCGGCCAACCTGCTGGAAAGCAGCTCTGTGGGGAAGGACCTGGAGACATGGACAACATGCTATCCATGAGCCAGCAGTGTGCCCTTGTGGCCAGGAAGGCCAATGATATCCTAGGATGCATTAGGAAGAGCTTTGCCAGAAGGTCAAGGGATGTAATCCTGCCGCTCTACTGAGCCCTGGCGAGGCTGTGTTTGGAGTGGTGTGTCCAATTCTGGTCTCTTCACTACAAGAGAGATATAGAGCTGCTGGAGCTGGTCCAGCAGAGGGCTGTGAAGATATTTAAGTGATTGGAGCATCTCTTTTGTGGGGAAAGGCTGAGGGAGCTGGGCCTGTTCAGCTTCAAAAAGAGGTGACTGAGAGGGGACCTCATCAATGCCTGTATCTATGTATCTATGAGAGGATGGAGCTGGGCTCTGCTTGGTAGTGCCAAGCAAGAAGACAAGACGCAACAGGCAGAAAATGATGCATGCAAAATTCCACATGAACATGAGGAAGAACTTCTTTACTGTGCAGGTGACAGGTTATGGAGTCTCTGTCACTGGAGATATCAAAGAACCATCTGGACACAATCCTGTGCCTTGTGTTCTGGGTTGATCCTGCTTGAGCAGGGAGGTTGGACTGGATGACCCACTGTGGTCCCTTCCAACCTTACCCATTTTCTAACAACAACTTCTTTGTGAACTTCTTCCAGTACTTTACTCCTTTCACTTTGAACATTGTTTCCTTATACACAGCTTGAATTTCTATGATGAAACTTCTGACTTTCATGTCTTGTCCTCTTGGTGCATGCTGCTGAGAAAAGCTTTGTGCTGACTTCTGTGGAACCCACTCCAGGAATGAACATGGAGCAAATCCTCCTAGAAGCTGTGCTAAGGCACATGGAAAATAAAGAAGTGATTGGTGACAGGCAACATGGCTTTACTAAGGCTAAATCATGCCCGGGAGATTTGGTGGCCTCCTACAACAGGATTATAGCATTGGTGGATGAAGAAACAGCAATGGATATCATCTCCCTGGACTTGTGCAAAGCATTTAACACTGTCCCACAGCACATCCTTTTCTCTGAAGTGGAGAGACATGGATTTGATGGATGGACTATTCAGTGGATAGGGAATTGGCCGGATGGTTGCAGTCAATTGTCAAAAGCTTGATGTTCAGGTGGACACCAGTGATGAGTGGTGCTCCTCAGGGGTTGGTATTGGGACAAACACTGTTTAACATCTCTGTCGATCACAGGGACAGTGGGATTGAGTGTATCCTCAGCAGGTTTAATGACACCAAGCTGTGTAGTGTGGTGGACCCGCTGGAGAGAAGGGATGCAATCCAGAGGGACCTTGACAGCTTGAGAGGTGGGCCTGTGTGAACCTCATGCAGTTTGATAAGGCCAATTACGAGGTCCTGCACCTGGGACGGGTAATCCCAAGCACAGGCACAGGCAGGGTGGGGAATGGATTGAGAGCAGCCCTGAGGAGAAGGATTTGGGGGTGTTGCTTGATGAGAAGCTCAGCATGACCTGGCAATGTGAGCTTGCAAACCACAAAGCCAAATGTATCCTGGGCTGCATCAAAAGCAACGTGACCAGCAGGTCAAGGGAGGTGTTTCTCCTCCTTTAGTTTGCTATGGTGACACCCCATCTGAAGTGCTACATTCAGCCCTGGTATCCCCAATATAAGAAGAATGTGGACCTCTTGGAGTGGGTCCAGAGGAGTTTCACAAAGATGCTCAAGGGGCTGGAACACCCCTCCTGTGAAGACAGGCTGAGATAATTGGGGTTGTTTCAGAAGGCTCCAGTGAAACCTTATAGCACCTTTCAGTACCTGAAAGTAGCCTCCAGGAAAGATGGAGAGGGACTTTTTGCAAGGGCATGTAGTGATAGGATGAGGGGGAATGGCCTTAAACTGACAGAGGGTAGGTTTCAATTCAGAGGAACATCAATGCACTTTGTGAAAGCAGGACAAAAGTCTCTACATTTTTCTCCATTTCCCATTGAAAAGGTATTACTATAAAGCAAGGATTTATTTTAGGAATGTCATTGTGAAAAGTTACATGAAAATCACAAAACATTTACAATGGAAGTAGGTTTTCTCAGCAAGATACTGCAGGAGTGCTGAACTTACAGCTCCAGTTTTGATAATGTTAACACATGAAGCAGAACATAAGGGAGATGAGGAAATAAAGCCACCATTGAGTTGTCCCATAGTACACTGCTTGCAACTCTCTCACTAATGCAATAGGTCATGAAAAATCTGTGGGTTGGTTTTGGCTCCTTTTGTATTTCTATGCCTTTATGGGTTGTGCCATATTCCAGCTGTCAAAGATAGGTTGTGTTGTGTTAAATACATCACAGAGTCTAAGCATGTTGCTGGAAGAAGCAAAGCTTAAAATATTAAGGAGACCTACAGTAAAATGGTGAGAATTAGTAACTCATAGTGCTTGCAATTATCTCATAACAGACAGCATGCAAGTGCCAGGCATTGTTGATACGAGCACCATTTTTAAAATAGAATGACATTTGATTTTTTTAATGTATTTAAATGCTAACCATCTTCATAGTGTGGGTGAGTCATGGATTCAAATGTTTAATTGTTTAGTCAATCTTCTGTTGCATTATCATTTTATAGCATTATGAGTTTGGGCTAAATAGTTCACATTGTATCACCATCTAAATAGAAACTCCTTTATACATTCACAAAATGGGCATTTATAAGCAAATATAATGAAGGCTCCACTGGAATCAATTTGATTGTATGTGCTTCAGAGTTGTTCTTCCCTCTGTTATATAAACACTATTAGCAGATCCTTTAAAAAATTGATTTGCTGATCATCTAAGTGGCAGGCCTGTTTGGAGCTATGCTGAAATGTGTCTTCAGCCTTAATCATGCTCCTGTAATTAAAGTAAGGAGTTACATAAGAACGTAGCTAAACAGATGAGGATGCTTTTTGGGCTGCTGCTATTTTACTCTCAATTTTTGATCATTTTTACAGACTCCTGTATCCCTTCCTTCCCCTTGCCTTCCTTCTGCAGCCACAGCTACGTTGCTCCTGTACTGCTTCACGTTGCCTTAGCCTTACAAACACAGCTGCAGGCCATTTCATGTATGTGTGTGTGTGTGTCCTGGCCTTGGAGTTATTTCCTTCAGGTTCTGCCTGGCCTCTTTTTAAGGAAAGAAAACTTGGGAAGCTCTTGTATCTGGTCATCCCTGCCTGATGCTGCCTGCATTAGAAGAGTCCTGGTTCCATCATCCTGCCTCTTGCTAGTCCAGCTCCTGCTGTGTCACTGGGAGGCAGGAAGCACAGATCCAGCAGAAGTTCTGCCTGCTCTGGGCTTCCTTCTGAGGCAGCATTGGTAGGACTCCACTGTTGAGTGGGTAATAGGGAATAAAAATGGTGTGGGAAGCGGGAAAATGGGACTGTGGGAGGGAGGACTTCAGGGAGAAAGATGTGAAGGAAAGGGGAAATGAGAGGAAGAAAATCTGTGTATGAGCAGGGGACTAACAAGAGAAAAGACTGGCACTCTCATTTGGGAGGCAATTATTTGAGCAGAAAAGGCTGCCTGAATCCAGGAGGCATGGTTGATTCAGGTGATGGACATTTTTGGACAGCCTGAGTAATAAGTCTTCTGTGTGGGTATGGTATAATATGCGACATGCTTGAACAGATTTTTTAGTGACAGAACCTAGATTCCTGCATGTGTTTCCTGGATTTTGGTGAATGTGCATAAATCACTGCTGGTAGAAAAGGAGAACATAAGAAAGGGGGGGAAAGTAGCGGCAGCAACATGAAACCTGTGAGGAAACATAAGGAGTGTGTGTAGACAAGGAATGTAATTCTTCTCCCAAGTATCTATCAGCATAACAGAAATTAAATATGTAAAAATGATAACTTATAGCAATATGTAGGAATCTTTGAAAGCTCAAGAAAAGAACAAATTTTGGTGTGGTGATAAGATTGGATACTTGCTTACAGAGAGCACTAGCCAGCTGGCCAGGCTCTCACCCATGACTTTTATCTTACTGATACTGAAAAAAATCTCTTTTGGTCCAATTCTCTTACCTTCTTCTTTGGATGAAATATTTTTTTCTAGTTGTACCTATTCTGATACATTTTTTCCATCTGTTTGCTGCCCTTTCCCTGAATTTATTCAGCAGGGACATCCTGTTTATTCCAAGCTTTGTGCTTATCAGCTTTGTGCTGTTAAGTAATAGAAAAAGTGCTTCAGTTTGTTTTGAGCATAATTTATGAAGATTGAGCTTGGTGGCTTTAATGCATCTAGGTATTTCTCCTTGCATGTCCCACATACTGTAATTTTGATGATAATAAAAGGACAAGTAGAAACAGTGTATGGGAGCACATTGATTGAAGATGGGATGAATTAGAAGTATCTTTTATTTTTGAGGAAAAACAAGAACAGAAGAATAAATCCTCTCACATCTATAGGTAGCCAATTATATATTGCTTCCAGCCAGAATTAACCTGTTATTGGTCCAATGTGATCAGACTACCACCCTTCCTCCTACCTTCTGCCTCTTGTGCTAGGTCTTCCACCAACTCACATCTAGCCTGGCCCTGATTTGGTGTGGAAAATGCTTCATAGTGAAGAACTTGGCCTATACAAGTAGAAGATATACCAATCTGTAATGATGCACCTGTGATATAGAGGCAGTGAGAAATACAACTTAGTTTCATTTCTTATTGTGTTTCCTTAATTGATATGGAGTTTAGTATAAAGAGAAGCAAGGGCAAAGCAGTGCTCTCTCTTGTGCTGAAAGTGAGTTCCCCAGCCTCTCCTGCACATGGATAGAAAATAGTGCTGCTTTCATCTCCCCCTGCTTGGTTGAGAGATCCACAAACCAGTCCATTTGCACTAGATATTCCCTGAATCGGAGCCACAAATCTGAGTTGGACACCTTGGCTGTAAAGCTCATATCCAAACTCCCATAATTTCCTTTTGGCCCACTGAAGAGATCAAGACCAGGGCTGAAGTTCTGGCCTAACTTTTTCATTAACTGGAAATGCTTGTTCAGTTTATCTGCAGATGTGGTCTTTGTTTGCATCCTTTCTGGAAGAAAAAGATGGTGCAAGAGTCTGTATGACCTTTGCTAGGATGACCTTTGCTTGGCCTTTGCTTTGATCAAGGGACTGGAGTATCTTTCTTGTCAGGAAAGGCTGGAGGAGCCGGACCTGTTCAATCTCAAAAAGATATGACTGAGAGGAGATCTTGTTAGTATCTAGAGGTATCTAAAAGGGGTGTGCCACAAAGATGGAGCTGGGCTCTTTTCTTAGTAGTGCCAAGCAATAGGATAAGAGGGAAAAGGCAGAAACCGATGTACAAGAAATTTCACCTGAACATGAGAAAGAATTTCTTTAATGTGCAGGTGACCACACACTGGAACTGATTGACCAGAGAGGGTCTGGAGTCTCCCTCTCTGCGGATGTTCAGGAACTATCTGGACACAATCCTGTGCCTTCTGCTCTGGGATGAGCCAGCCTGAGCTGGGAGGTTGGACAAGTTGACCCACTGTGGTCCCTTCCAACCTGAGCCACCCTGTGATTCTGTGATGCCCTTTCTTAGCTTGCTGAATGTGTGGCTGTGACCAGGAATCCTCACTGTAGCAGATTGTTTGCTTTTCAAGTTCTGACTGTCAGATCAAGTTAGTACCTAAGGGACAGCATTCTTGATAATGTCATGTCAATTTGTTGTCACTGGTGCCCTGTAAGTAACTGATCTTGGGGTTTTGGTCCTGAACTGAAGAAATCCGAAGTGGTTAGATACTGAAACATTTCAAAAGCTTTGGTCTTGCTATCTAAATAGAAAACCCTGTTTGTTTTATGAAGAATCCACATAAAATACTCCATTGCATGTAGGAGGAGAAGGCCATATGCAGGAAGAGAATATTGGCGGTAAGCTTGTGTCAAAGTACAGGGAGTGTGGGAGATTTATACACAGTTCCCTACTGCAGCAGATTCAACCTGTACTTCCCCCAGCCTACAAAGGCACGCAGATTTTGTGCCTTTGGGACTGGTGAGAAACACTGTCAAATGCTCTGTAAGGTTTTATTGGCAGAAGGAGAAGGACACACATACAAGCACTTGGGAGTGCCAACTTCATACCTGCTGCCTTTGATTCAGACCCTGACACAGAGTCTCCAGACAAGATATCCTCCTAAGTGGAATCATTTCATATGGCATAAAGTTTTTATATAGAAAAGTAAAGTTCCTCTTTTGCCTCTGGAATCCCATCAGTGAAATGTATATTTCTGCATGGCAGTATGATGCCAGCAGTGGAACTGACACTGTTATCCATGTTTCAAAAGAATTAGTTTGGATTTTCTTGTGAGAGAGAGAAAACATGACTTTTTAAGTCAGCTGAGGTAGAGGAGTTATTTGTACCACAGTGAATGTAATTAAATGTACGTAATGTATCTCTATGTAGATGCAAGCTTTTTTCTGTGCAGAACAATGTAGTGTGTTCATCAGTTCTGGTACTTATTGAAAATATGGCGTTTTTTCTCAATATTGGTAGCAACTGCTTGTGGCCGTGGAGGGGTGAGTTGTGGGGTGTGTTTGATTCACAGAACACCGCTGCTTTCTGAACTGTTCCCCTGTACTGAATGCAGTAATGTAAGGTTTTTAAAAAAAAAAAATCATGACAACAAAATTATGAAATCCTTAGGGGAGGGAAGGAAATATGGCAGTCTGGACTTACCTTAAAAATTCCTCCTCCACTTGAGGGCTGTTTTGAAATGTGTTCTAGCTGCAGGGAGCAAAACTATTAGCCTATTTAGAAACAGGCTCTGTATAGATATATTAGCATCATCCCTCCTGCACAGCTTGCTGCTTGTCTTCCCTCTCGTAACAAAATGCAGTTTATGTGCCTACAGATGATTTTTGTCTGGCTGGATTTCAGCTGGTCTAGACTGAAAGACAGTGAGTGGGTATAAAGTTGTGATACAAGCCCAGGTAATCTTTGAACTCTCTGCTTGGGGAATCAGTGGGACATTTGTCTCTCTCCTGAAGGAGAGGATTGACATCTCTCTATTTGAAAGAGAGGGTTGATATCTCAGTTTCAGGATGACTGGAGAACATATTTCAGTGTCGGTGGTGAGCAAGTGAAATCTGCAACCAGAATCCTGTTGTTAGTCAGTAAAACTGTCTCACCTTGCAGTAGGATGAAATTATTTTTAAAAGCCCGTTTCATAGCAGTTGTAGAAACCTGTGAATAAATGCCTGTCAAATCATCCTTCTGGAATCACTGTGCTCACAACAGAATTTTGCAGCTGCTGAGGGTTTTTTAGTGGTTCTGTCAAAATTAATAATGTAAATTCTTTACATTTAGCAGTCAGGTTGCTTTTGCAAACCGTGGTCTACAGTGTTGCAGCAATAACTGGTAACTCATGGAAATAGCAACTTTCCATTCAAAGCACTCAAAGCTCTGCACAATATGGTTGTATTCCTGAAGATCCATTTCTGTCTCTTTCATGATGTGGATGGAATTCTTCATTGTACTAATAGGTGGGCTGTTTCAACAAATAGTTGTTCTTAGTGGTTTCTCTTGCACCTCTCTGCAGGCTTGGAAATCTGATTTGGTGTAGCTGATGAAGCAATACTGCTTTGTCCATCTGTATAGGATTGAGGGGTTTTGTTTCTTTTATTTTTCACTTGTAGAGTTTTTATTTATTCAGGGAAATACAGTAGTGTAGCTATACCAATGCAGACTAATAAGTTTGTGCACGCATGCTCTCAGCAAGAGAGCCTTCCTCTATGGATTTTAATCTATTTTTAATTAGAGTAATATAATTATATCTCCCCGTTTCTATAGGTAGATAGGAAATCCTTTTGAATCGTGTTTGCAGAATGGAGAGTATGCATTTTTAAATTTGCATATTAGAGTTTCTATTGGAAAAGTCTTTGGATCTGGTTTAAATGCTTAAGAATTTATAGTAAGATTTTTATGACTTAAGTTAGCTTAAGCTTCCAGTTACAGCCTAAAAAGTTTGAATCATGTTGGCCTAAATGTAACATCCTTTTACAGTCAAAAGAACTTCAGTAAAACGATGAAGATGGGGTGCTCAGGTGTATGTTTGTGCTACCCTGGATGGAGCCACAGGAACTTTGTTTGCATTAGCAATGTGTTTGGTTTTCTGAGTGGAGGGTTGTTTGATGGTGGAATCACGTGAAATTCAAGTTAAGTAGAGCAAGAAAATGCTGTACAATTGTTAGTGTGAAATCTGACAAACAGAAAAATTTTCTACCCTTGAGTGACTTAAAACCATTTGCACTCTTAATCCAAAAAGGCTCTGCTTAAAGCAGTGCTCTGCTCTGGAGATGAACAACAGTACAATAATCAGACAGTGTACTGACAGTATTCGTTGTTTCTCCTTACTTTTAATACGGGGCAGTAATCCAGAGGCTTTGATTGTTCTGCCTGCCACTGATTCTGTAAAAGTCTTTGAGCTTCATTTTTTCCCTTGTATAAAAAATGGAAATTATATTTTCTTTGCATTTGTTAAGACCTTTATTGCCTTAAAGGGAGATTTATAACTGCAAAGCATTGTTAGTTGCTATTGTTTATTTTTATTAATATGTGGTGAATTAGTAAGTGTAATATTCAGAACATTAATACATTGGGAAGAGATAAGAGAATAAAGAAATGCCATTAATCTCAATTTCTTTGCTCTCTATTTGGTGTAGTGTTAAAGTTCTCAAAAAGCACCTTTTCAGATACACTGGTCTGGGAAGCTACTGTGTTACATGGCGAGGTATGATGAAAGTCAAGATTTGAGACTTTTTTCCTTTTTTAATAGGAGATGTTTAACAAGAGGATATAGATAAGGAATAAAATACGACAAAAAGGATAAAATTTTCTGGCTTTTGAGGCAGTTTGCCCATCCATTCATACAATTTTGAATAATCTTCCATGCTTAATAGCATGAACTGGGTCAGTTCAACCGGAGGAGAAAGAGGAAAGTGAAACAGCCATCTTGAAGAAATATCCACCAACCACATAGCTAAATTTTCTGTTCATATTCATTTTATATCATGATAAGAACTGGGTAACAGAAATTGTTCTCTGTCTGTCACTTTGTTGATGTCTCCATTCTCTGCATCTCTCTGTGGGCCCCCCTTACTCCATTGGGTCAAGGCAGTGACTTCTCTTCCATTTCAGGTCCTTTTTCGTTCTTACTGACTGACCCTCTCACACATTTTGTCAACTGCTGATTCAGCTCAACAAAATCCAGCAAAGTAACTCACCCAGCTTTGCGACACAGTTCAGACATGATTTCCCCAACACAGTAAATGTGTCTGTGCAGCAGTTGATAGGCTGCCGTGAAGTTTAGGAGCACAGCCTGCTCCTCAACCTGTCCACCCTCTGTCCATGTGCTGGCTTGCAGGCAGCCTCTGAACTGCCCGTATGGGCCCTGTGAAAGCTGCATCTGAGAATGGAGAGGGAGACAATTTGTTTTAATTGAGGCATTAAAGACAGTTCCATCAGGATGGGATTATGGTGCATTGACAGGGTGATGGCAAGGAAACATATGTTAAGTGTTACTGTTCTGTGGTTAGTGGTTGTCATCAAGTTCTGTTTCATCTTAACTTTGCTGAGATGCCTATAAGCAATAATATCCAACTCCTTTGCTGTCACTGGATTCACACCCACACCAACTTTACTGCCACCCTAAAACATCACATTCTCAATTAAAATATGTTTCTGTAAAAGCTCAGTGATTAAAAAAAAGTATCATCACTTAAAATGAGATATCATAGCTCATTTCTAGCATTAAGTGAAATTTTCATTTTGATGGGTACATAAGCATAGAAAGTAAACAAAATTTGGGTTCAATCTTACGTGAATACTTCATTATTCAAAGCTGTTGTGGTGTGGAGAGATAAGCACAGAGAGTGCGGGTAATGAAAACAAATTTTATAAATATCATTGCAATTGAAACATTGTCATCACTATCTTGTTGATTCAGTATGTGTTTAAACTGGGGCAAACTCCTTGCTGACTTACACTTGGAGTTCTGAGATTTGCAGATGGTATGAATCACCAGAGACTGCAACCAGTATTTTTACAGACCTTTAGTTTTATTAGGTGGGAAACACCCACAAGTACACTTCTGTCAACAGCAAAAAGCATAGCTAGGGCAGTGGCAGAATAAACTTCCTGCAATGATTTGCAATGTGGATGCACAGGGAAAATCCCTAAAGACAGAAGGTAGTGCAATATCCATTGGCCATTCAATCCCTGGCCTGCTTCTGCAGAAATTATAAAAATTACCACTAAACATGGTGCACTTTTATTGTTTTTCTGATATAACTTTGCAAGTAAACATAACTTGGTGGTTTTTTTTTTCTTTGAGTTTCTAAATAAATGCCAGATTAAGGTCTGTCTATGAAGCCCTGTAAAACATTAATATTTACTAAAAGAAATAAATTTCTCCTTTGTGTAAGATCAGTCCCTGGCACATGTTTCCAAAATGCTGACTGCTTAGCTATCTTTTCACCTTTGTGACTAGAGGGTAGTCATCTTTCTTTGGAACAGTCTGCTTATGGTGTGGCCTTTTAAGATATGAGGTTGCTGATGCCCATGTGTATGCATGTTTTATAGTCTTAATTGCCACCCTGGATCAAATTAGATAGGATAACTAGAAGCTATTGAACGCTCTATAAAATACCTTCATTTACAGAGGTGAAATTATGGCAATTCATATGTGAAGTGCCCTGACTGGGCTCTATTACACTGTTTGCCTCGAAATGAATTACTCTGTCAAGATGCTGGTAAATGTGGCGGGTTCTGAGGTGACACAGACCTTAAGCAAATCCAGCCACACAGCACAATAGGGCACTGAACTACTACAGAAGATTAATTATAATTGAAAGAGGAAGATGTTTCCTAATTAATTACATAAACCGCACAGCAGTAGGACCCAGATGTATTTTCAGTAATACAATATAATTTGTTGGACACAGTGTGTTGTGAGCAACTACCAATCTTAAAAAACTCCAGTTTCCATTGTTTCTCAGTTGTGGTTTTAGAATTAGGACAGCCAACATTGTGAGATTTAACACAGAAAAAACCAACATAACACAAAACCAGAAAGCAAACCAACTGACTAAATGAAAAACCAGGGACAAACATGCCCCCAAAACATGTGTAGTTTATATTCCCTTTAATTGGGAGTCGGCCTAATGTTACACTTTCAAGCTTTTCACTCTGACTGAAAAATAAGAAATAAGAAATAGGCATGTGTTTGTTCATAAATTAAATACAGGTCATCACTGAATTTTGATTTGAAGGAACTTCAATAAACGTGTGCTTGACACCAGACCTCAGTCTCCTTCAGGTGTAGCAGGTGTCCCTTAACATTGTCATTATTTGCAGACATCTCAAAAGGTTATGAGATTATTGTATTTATACTTAATGATTTCATGAAAACAATGTGCTTAATACCTATCAGATCTGTGTCAAGGCACTTAGATATAATGCAAGCATAACATAAATTGTGTGTCAGCAAGTAAAGAGTAGGATTTTGGCTAGAGAGTTGGGAATGTTGTAAAATAAATGAAAAAAATAAAGTGAGAAAGAAAAAAAAAAAGGAAATATAGAAGTGTAGTATATTTGAGGCTAACCTCTTTTCCAAACTGTCATTTAGGATTTCTTCAAGACTTACCTGCATTAGTTAAGGCTAGCTCGACACAGCCCTGCCTAAACAGCTTTGTCTTTCAGAGCAGCCAAATGAGGCTTTTCTGAACTTCTCAAAGGGGGTCTGTCTTACGATTTCAGGTTCCCCAAGTTGTTGTCTCAGACCACTCTTTCCTCACAGCATGAGCTGGATCTTGTACTGGCTGACATTTTATGACATTCTCAAACTCCTGCCTGCTCTTTCTGAGTACCAAAAGGAAGACTCATTTCTGCATTTACAGTGGAGAAAAAGCTGTAACCACAGTACCTTAATAAAAACAGCCATCACTCAAAGCTCAAAACAGGTTTTTTTCTTGAAGTTACATCTGTAAGTACCCGTGGAGTGAGGCAAAGAGAACTTAAGGGAGTCCTGAAGTAAATCAGTGGCACATCTGTGAACAGAGACAGCTCTCTTACCTGTTACGGGGCCATCCCTTGCCTGTTCTGTGAGTGCTGAAGTTGATACCCAGTTACAAAGAGGTCCCCAATTGCATGAGTGTCTGACTCACACACTCCTAACCCTCTTAGCAGTTGGTGCAGCTTGAGAATATGAAGACCTGCTCAAGAAGTACTAGATAGAGAGGTGTCGTGAGCCTTATCCTTCACAAATGTACTCCAGGCCTCTCCCACTTTCTGTTATTTGCTCTTTTACCACTGCAGATCTAATTCCTAACTTGTAGAGATTCTGCATCCATGGGGAGAAATGCTTCACTTATAATCACATTTTATAGCTCCCTTTGTGGTTTATTCTGCCACTTTGACTTGTCATAGTTGCATAAATTGAATTCTGTAGAGTGCTCTTGTGAAATGCCATACTTTTGATTTTTAAATGTGCTTCAGTGTGATGAATGCAGCAGTGGAGTGGGATGTGGAGCAGTGCTTAAACTGGTGAATTGTAGCTCTAGGTTTTATTCTCAAGCCTCTAGCCAGATTATAATAAAATTCATGGGCAGGCCATTTTCAGGATTTCTGCTCCTGCATTCCACATCTGTAAAATGAATGTGTTTTACCTGTGCAGCAGGTCTGTGTTGACACCCAGCTGGTTCTTTTTTGAACTGCTAGGCAGCAGGCTGCTATAGCACATTGTAGAATCGCTGTTGCACTCATATCCTAATCACCCGACTGCTACTTTGCACTTCCATGATCTTTTTATTGAGAGCAGAGACTTTGGGTTGTAAATTATCCAAAAAGGAGTCATTGTTTTAACAGGCAAACACAAAGTTGAGAACATGCTCTGAGATCTTTGAATGAAATATGATGAGGTTTATTACAGCTGTTTTCTTTCCAAGAAAACACTTTCAAACAATATTATTTTTATAGCCACTTTTATCTGCTCTGCTTTAAAAGCACCAGTAATTACAAGTGTGTCTCAATCCATCTGTTAATGGAGGAAACTGAAGGCCCTGAACAAAAGATATCTCTCCATTAATGAGTACTGAAGTAAGGTTCTAAAACCTGCCAGAATTTAGGAAGGACGTGTTTGTGCTAGAATGGTTTACCTTTTGAGCTGTTTGTTAATGAATAGCAGCTGAATAACAGTAAAGCTGATATTAATATCTGAAGTAGGTTTAACCACTAATAAAAATGGGCTGTTGATGTATTAAACCCAGAGCAGCATAGCTGATCCATCTCTGTGTGTTAGGTAGCTGATGACTTTCCTTCAAATTTGGAGATGTATTTGTTTGTGAAATAGTTTTATGCCATGTGGAAATTTGAGAAGAGAATACCAGCTGATATGAGGGAAGAAATATGGAAAGTAACAACACTGAAAAGGCTACAGATACGATTCTACAGAGTGACAGATTAATGAGTTCTAGGTTTCATCTGTTGGAGTATCCCATGCTTTGTTTTAACTGCTTAGTTCTGAAGGGACTGTGTTGGGGAAGCCCTTTTCCCATAGAAGGGAGGCAATGCATCTAACTAGTCCCTACAGGAAAACAAGTGTTTGAATGAGCATTCATTACAGTATTTGAAAAAATTGTTTTTCAGATAATCGCCTTTGATGAACTTCGGACAGACTTCAAGAGCCCGATTGATCAGTGCAACCCAGCCCACGCAGTGAGTACAACCAGGAGCTGCTCAGGCATGGGGGAGGCGCTGAGCTGTCAGTGAAGGCAGGGAAGTATGAGTGAAATTAAGATAGAGTTTCTTGTGAAGTCAACTGTGGTTTAGAAAATTGATTTATTGGGCCAGTCTTAGGAAGCCAGATGGTGACTTTTTATGCTAATGTTGCCTAAAATCGAGATAAAACTTTTCGAGACAATATTAGTCTGGGTAGAGAGTAGTTTTTTACTGAAAGCTTTCAGCTTTTCAGTATACAAAGTATATAGAGATGTGCACACACCCAGTAGAGGGGTCTTACAAATTTATAACACTACTTAATTATCATAACTAGTGGTTACACCCAACCCAAGAACCCCTTAACCCTCGTACCACCGTGGTGCCACCCCAGAACTGCCCTGCTGGAACACCTCCGAGGGTCCTGCGTCTTCTATCTTATTTGGACTACAGTATGTCTTGTTATTCTAGTCCCGGTACATGTGTACCAAACATGATGTTCTGGCTGCCGTCTCACCCTTGAGACAGAAATTCAGGAATGTGGCACAAAGAAACTGCTAGCTGCTACCTCAAATGTGAGAAACTATACAGTTATGTAAGATCTACAAATATATAAAATCCTAAGGCATCACTAATAGCTTTCCTTTTTGCTGAAAGAGGCAGGAAAATAATTGGAAATTCAAAACCTGAAGGATATATAATCTGATTGTAATGATTTCTTTTTTACCTTTTCATGCTGTGGCACAAATTTTCCTTTTTGAAATAGTTTGCCTCCTCTGTGTTCAGGCATGGGATGTCCATCTTTTCCCATCCTGTCTGTATCAATGAGCAAAAAGCTTGAGTGGATTTGATAACAGACACATTCCTGGACCTCTCTGTCCGTCGACAGGGATATAAATGCTCCTGTAAATATCATATTCTGCTGTTTCTGCTATGGAAAAGTTTAAATACCACCCTGAGACTGTAAACTCAGCTCTAAATAATGAACCAAAAATGCAACCTAGATTTAAGCATTTCAAAATTCCTCTGTTAAGTAAAGCTGTAATGTCGGGTGATTTAGCTGACTACAGCTAAATATGTGTCAGTTTGTACTATCAGAAATGAGGACAGAACTTGGCTCCCCATCATCTCACTGGGTATTACAATGATTTTGACAGGTGCTGTACTTGATCTCTACAATTGCCTGCAAATGATAATCAGATTCAATAGCTAGTACTTTGCCATTTAACCTTGTTTCATAACTTAGCAGAGGATATGTGGTACTGCTTAGACCACTGATGATTTTAAGCATAAACTTTACATCAATCTTCAAACAAGGGTTTTTTTACTATTCACTAACACTTAATCAAAGAATGAGAATGGAAGGAAGAAATTACATGAAGAAATCCTATAGAGGACTTCAGTGGATATAATCTGGTTTTGAATTTACTGGAAGTAATCTGATTTTGAATTCGCTTTATCTGTTTTTATTCCCCATCTTGGGAACTGCACACAAGAAATATGTATTTATGTGTACCAGGTATCTGTTGTATCTTTGTTCAAGTGTATTTTCCTTTTCCCATATGCATAGTTGCTTGTGCCCATATTCCATTTATTAAGTGGGGTAGTTTTCTTTATTGCACAGTAAGAGTGTCTGATGTTTACCCATGTATCTCCCACAATGTCTTCATGACAGGGGGTGGAGCTTTTTTGACAAGATGAGGCTGAATTAAAGAGAAATCAGAGGCAAAAACAATGACAGTGCTGAGAATTTAATTCAAATTTCCTGGTTTGCCCTCTATTACCTGCAGTTCAGAGACAGACTTCCTACTTCCCCAAGGCCAGCTGTAGTTAGGAATCTATTTAAAGGGAAGTGAAAGGTCTACCTTTCCCCCTCCAGTCACCTCCTTCTAAAGGCAAGTGAGCTTTCCGCAGCTTCACAGCCACATCCACACACATCCATTCTCATGTTTGCAACTGTGAGTCTAACATTTCTGAATCTCTTTTAGCTGAGGGACACCAAAAAGAGGCACAGTATATCAAGCTGCCACTGCATCATCGTGTTTCCAAAACGACACTTTTTTAAAAAAACGGCTTAAACTTGGGGATGGGAAAGAAAAAGAGACATTTCTTTGGAGAATAGAACTAAAACTCAAACTTATGGCAAATTTAAAACATTTAAAAGGTGAAAAGCTTAAGGAGAGTTGGCTTCTCACATTGGTATAGTAGAATAGAGTTCATTGTTTGGGATATTTTTTTCCCACTTCTAAATGAAAATATTATCAGATAGTCCTCTGAGGACAACAAAACCACCTTGCCTTCTGCAGTGCAACTAACAGTAGAATGTTCCACAGTAACTCCAGTGATGGGGTTATGCAGTGAAATTTGTTTTTTCTGGCGAGTTTCTCATTATGAGCCATTTAAAAGAAAACCTGTCTTTGATTTTTCTTCTTTCTATGAGTTGAACTTAAAGCATCTTTTGAGTCACAGTGCTTAATTGCAGTGATTTTCAGTACTTATGAATGCATCTGTGGTTTAAAGTGGCATTTCTAGGACATTTCAGCTATTTCTCACTAATGGGTTAAATTCTAATATCACATGGTGAGGTGCCATCTTGGTAATAGAGGAAGAGCTGCCCTACAACCTTCACAATTGTTTTTCCCATTCAGAATTATCTTGAAGCCACATGTTTGGTACCTGAAAATGCAAGACCAAGTCTCTGTGGCACAATTGGGTAGAGCCACATGTGCTGACTTAAAAACCAGTTTCAGCCTCTGGCTTAAGGCTAACAGACTTGAATCCCCAGCTGATATTGTTACACCCAGTAACAGATGAAAAAATAACTTATTGGGACTTTGAAATAGATCAATTATTTGGCTTGCAAGGAGTAGGTAAGAAGTGAATGCTATCATTTCAGATTAACAACATATGGCCACCATGGCCATTAATTAAAGCATTGACCCCTTGTAATTGTGATATATTGTCTTAATTTATAACACCAGCTAATCTTCTACCTTTTCCCCCTTTTTCTTGACAGAGAGAGCGGCTGAGAAATATTGAGCGGATTTGCTTCCTCCTGCGAAAGGTGAGCATAAACTAGCCTGGGATTTGTGAAGTTTGTGAGAATTAAGTCCATCCAGTGGTGGCGTTCATTTATTTTCTCTTTGATCCTCACACTCAGTTGATGAAAGGCTGGATTCTACTGAGAAGTGAAAGTCATGATGACTTTGTAAGGACAGAGTAAGGCAAATTATAAAAGGTTGACATAATAGAGGATGTCTGGATAAGAACTGAACTTCAGAACATCAGTCCATTCATTCTGGTACAAGCTTTCTGAAGGCTTTGCAGTTGCAGCTTGAGGTTCTTTAATAGTCCTATAAAACTACTGATACTGTTGTAGTACAAGCTTTAAAAATACCCTTTTTTTTGAACAGTAGCTTACTATTTGATAAGCTGAACATTTTTATTAGTTTCGTGTTTAAGGTTTCTAGTTGATGGAATAGAAAAGTTGATATAGTATGTATTTTAACTTGACACAAGAGATGCTGTATACCTCAGTTTCTGAGGGATTTGAAAGAGCTGATAATTGTCTGTGGCTTCAAAGAGCATTTTCATAAACAATCTTTATTCTCCTGACTCTGTCCCATTGAGGTAAAAATAATCACAGTTCTAAACTGTTTTATTCTGTATATTCAAGTTTCTATACATGGTGTTCTTCAGAGCAGTAATGGACCTACCTAAATTATTCTGCATTTTTGCTTAAAAAGGTCATCACTGAAGTGTGTCTTGCTGACTGTACCCTAATCAAGCTAAGAACTAAATTAGTTTTAATGTACTTAGAGGTTTTTGGAAACCCAGTGCTAGGGACTGGGGTGATCTAAAGGCACAGCTGTGGCTCCATGCAGAATCTATGAGCTGTCATTCTCTGATCAGTCTGAACTGGAGCCTGTTTGACACCATTAAGAGCTTGGATCTGTTAGGGTATACTTACTGAGCCTGTTTATGATACTTGGGATATGAAAATAAGAGAAAATACTTATCACCAATAGCTTTCCATTTTATCAAACAGGCAGCCAGCCAGTTTCAAGCTGTGTCCCAGTTTCTTGGACATAAAGCAACTGTTGAGTGGTAATGTATTAATATATGTGAGCCCCATGGGAATGCTTTGCCTGCATCAGTGTTTAATTTTTATTGAGCCTCAGCCTCGTTGTGTACAGCAAAATGGAGCATTTTGGCTAATTGCAGACTCTGTATTCATAAGGGATTTGTTTACTTCTGGTCCACTTAAATAGTTTGTTAATTCAGCCTCTTCTTCAAAGTTCTTTGGGGACAGATTTGTTTTAATTGAGAGATTATATGCAAGAAGAGGAGGGTGCAGTAACTTAGAGAGATTTGTGGGCTTCAAATCTGACAATCACTGAAAATAGCTGTAATTTATGTAGTATAAAGGAGTCATTGTTGAGGAAAACTCTGGAAAAACAATAAAGAACTGAGTGCCAGCTATATTGGTACACGAAAATAGCAGTTAGGATGCTTCCAGCAAGCACTAAATATATCCCTCAATATAACATTGTGTGGCTTTAGGATCTGTTTCTCTTTCTATGAAACAACAGCATACCTGTTTCCCTATGTCTCAAAGTCAGGTATTTCCTTTAAAGTACTTTCATATTAGAACTTAGTTCTCCAGACCTGATGTAAACTTGTCTTTTCAAAGGTTACAGGTGAGATATAAAAATATGTTCAGTTTCATTATATGCTGATTTTACAAGGGGTTCTATGGAATTATTAAATGGGCATCATACAATATGTCATATAAATCTGATCACGGTGGACAAAGACTTTCTTAAGGATGGTTTTTCTGTTTTATCACCAAAATACTTGAAAAAGTTTATTGTCAAATTGTTACCAGGTGTATGCTATTTCACAAGATATTATGTGACTTATTTACATTTTCCAAAATAGAATGGAGGATGTAATTGTTCTATAGCCAGGCATTTTCTGATATTTGGTTTGGGGAAAATATTTCTTTGTCATTAAAACAAGTAGGGATTGTGTGAAGCAGATATATATGATGCTGGCATGTGTACATGCATGTCCATGGGGGTCCTTGTTTTTATGGTGCTATAGAATTAGATAAGCCTAAGTTTTCTGGTTAATGTAGAATGATTATGTATAAGGAAACGATGAACTTTGTATAGCCATAGTGAAATCTCTTCTATCCTGAAATAAATGAGAAGAAGGCTTATTTTGTGAAGTTCTCTCAGGATGCAGGTCATTTCATTCAGTGGTGTGTGTTGGGGGCTCTATAGTATAAATTTGTGTTCTTGTGCTTTAAACTGTTGAAGATTCCATTATGTGGCCATCGGTTGTCATACAAGTGTTAGATAGTTCACAGAGCACACACACCAGTATTAGCAGGTGCTGTGTGGCCTCTGTGCTATTCTTTTTTTGCCAAGTTGCCCTTGTTTCCCTAAGGATGTGATTCCATGACACACCACAGTGCTGTACTTGTAGGGAGTGAGCTGTGTTGACCTAGTGCAAGAGGTGCAGTTTAATAGCAGTACAGGCTCTTTGGGCTCATCAGCCCTGCTGAGGAGTGTGACAAGTGAGGTGTGCCTGCCAGGTCTACCATGGTTTTTATGATCAAATATTTTGGTGGGGCTGTTAAAATATATTCAGCCAATGATGACTGCAATATTATATAATTATAATTGCAGTTGTATTTCAAGAAATCTGTCTACAAGATTGATTCCTGATTGAGATACTTATTTCAGCACTAAGGACAATTAGGAATTTCCTAGATTGAAACACAGTATATTTCTTCAATCAACCACTGTAATATTATTACTTTACCTTTGAGGAAATTTGAATTAAATTTTGATTAGGTTATGCATTCTAATTTTTGAATTAATTTGATAAATCCTTACTAAGGAGGAGAGTTGATTGAACCTTCTTCTTGCTCAGCAAACACATTTCAGATTTCAGTTTGCTCATGCCAAATGCTGCTGAGCAATATAAGTGACCCTTCTCCAATTATCAGCAAATATTTGTTTTTAAACTCCATTAAGCTTAAGTAAGAGTGATTTGTGAGCATCAGAATTGGAACCAGAACTAAACGGGGAGGAAGTAAAAGACAGACTTTTACTTGTTTTCTGACTGTAGTGGAGCATTTTATTCCTAAAACTGCAAGTGTAAGAAAACATTGTACCAAGCTCAATCCTTTTTCTTGATTGTATTTTTTTTTTAACAATTCCTGAATGGATGATTGGAAGAGAGCAAATTCAGCAAGAAATCTAACCACAGGCAAGGTGACATTAATCTCAAAGATGTTCCAGATGAACTTGAACTGTCTTGAAAAATACAAACAAATACGCAGACAAAAAACCCTGCAGGGACAACTTTTGAATAACCAAACTTGGCTGGTTCAGCACTCAGACTAGCAGTAGCATAGTAGATACTGAACCAGGAGCTGGCGTGTCTAAAACAAAACAAGTCAAACCTAAAAAACTCTTCACATAATCTTTTTTGCAGCAAGTTTTAATATTTTAGTTAGAAGGTCACGGAGGGTGACAGTGCTTGGTCTGGTCTAGTACCACTGTGGTTTCCAGTGGAGCTGGATCTGTGGTAGTAATAACAGAAATTTATTCTTTACTCTTTAGTTCTGGTGTTTACCAGGTTAAATTCTGGGGTTTACTACTCTGAAAAAAAAATAATGTAATTGGCTACTTTAAATTTATATTCCATTGCGTATACCTTAATACACAGCACAGTTATGTGGGGTTTTTTATTTACAAATTTTGGTAAATAAGCAAAACTAATGTTACCTGAAAGAGCAATTATAGAGGACATTCCACTCAGACTGCGATAATGTAAATAAAATGTAAAACCTAGTGAGCATTATTATAGTGAGTAATTCCAGACCCCTGAGTGTCTGTGCAGTTTTCTTTTGGTATGTTTCAATATTTAAATATTCTGTTGAAAAAAAAAAAAAAGGTGAAAATTATTTGTATTTGTGCAGTAATCCAAAGACATGAGTAATCAGAAGCTTGAAGGGTTATGGGCTATTACCACAGGTTCAGCTGTAGACAGAACGTTCTAAGGATGAAGATTAGGCTTGGTCTGTGACTGTGTCATGCATGTTTGTCAGCACTGAATGCACTCACTCAAAGCTTGGAAAACACCCCACATATCTTCAGTGAAACATTACTGAGCTCATTGGATCAGCTAGCAGGGAACAGGTTGGCTTTTAGGCTTTTCCTTAATGGCACAAGAAAATAGTATTATCTGAGTATGAAGGCTCTTTTTCTTTACATATAGCTAAATATTATGTGAAGTCAGCATTCTTAAAGAGTAACCCTATCTTTCCTTGTTTATTCTTATTCAGCTGCCATTTTTTCCCCTCCATATTTTGGATGAATGACACTGACCAATGTGCACTAAAGTAACTACCATATGAAGTAATGTTTTTACTGGGACCTTGAGGGGTTCCAGACCAGTAGCTCCCACCATTCCCTGCACGCAGCAGCTGTGGTGGACATACTCCTTTTTGGAGTGTCAGGTGTCACAGGAGCCCATTTCAATTGACTTATCATATTCTTTTTCTTCCTGAAAAATTTGCTGGTTTTTATGATGATCACTGTATTTGTTGTTCTGCCTCAGCCACTGGCAAACCTGGGATAATGTGATGGATTTTAAGTGTTTGTTTTTGCGTATGTCTGTTGATTGCTTTGTCATGCATTTAGGGATTTATGGATGTGTGATGTTCTTTTCCCCAGTCTGCAGGCTGGTAGTCATTAGCAGAGTACTTCTCTAAGCCTATAGTATGGTTCATTAAAACACTTAACGTGAGGTTATATAAGCAAATTTAGCAAATGTGATGCATAATCACAAAGAATTTTTGAAGTGGTGTATATCCCTCTGTATTTTAAGAAGGAATCATACTTTCTCCCTGGGGCTAAGAAATCTCATAGGTGGAAACTACAGCAATAAGACTGTTGTGAAACTGGCAATAGCAGCAATAGTTTTACCTTCATAGTGCTGGGGTTTTTTGGTTTTTTTTACACCCTCCATAGCGATGTTTTAATTCCTTGTTTAGTTGCACATAAGAGAAGAAAATGTCACTGCATAACCACACTTAGAGGGATAAGTCTGCAGGGTTAATGCATCCCAGGTTTCCTCCTAACTGGTAGTGGGCATTTAGTCTTTGAAGTGCCTGTGTTATCTAAGAGGGAAGCAGCATTTTCAGTCTAGTCATAAGGTATTTTTGAACTGTGGAAATAGCAGTGGTATTCTGCATGGCAGGAGAAAGAGGCTGATGATTCCAGAGCTCTGATAAACTGCTGCTCTAACAAAGATCACAAAGAGAACAAAACATGGCACTGTGTGACATTTTTCCTTTTAATGGTGATTGTTGCAGTGATGGAACACATGAACTTTGTCCACTCTCATTAGGCACCAAAGAGCTAATCATTGTTACTGGTTTCTCACTATTTGTCAGATTTCTTGATGTCTCTAATTCTCTCTTCTCATACCTCATCAGTATGATGAAACTGCTGAGTTTTGATTAATCTTTTAGGCATCAGGAAAACTGTCTGGAGACCCTTTCTATGAAGTAACTGGGACCATAAAATGTAATCAAGAGACAATGTGGATAACTTGTGAAGAGAGAATATAAAATTAGCTGTATAGAAAACATACTTCATGAACCCAGGTAGTTATCCAATGTCTCCCTGTGACTCAGTGCAATACAGAAAGTTGTACCTAAGTGGGCATTGCTTTGTATAAAAGGACTAAAATAAATCCTGTGTATTTTTAAGATTATTTTTATCTTCTCAAATGCCTTTTTTCCCCCCTCCACAACCTTTGCATTGCAGTTCTGTGGTCCAAAACAGAGCTGGTTTATATCAAAAAGCTTTCTGAATGTTCCTGGATTTAGGAAGGGTTTGAATTCAAGTTTTACATTCATGCTTAGCATTCATCCCTAACATCAAACAATAACAGATGTGGCTGTGATAGCCATCTGTGGGCACTCTCAGTCTCTCCTTGACACTGACAGCTTGAAGCAATCTCTGTTTATTGCTCTGAAATGAGAAATGTGTTGATATTCAAACATAAACCCATATGAAATAGGCCTCGATATAAAGTTGTTGTAATTTAGACACTGTTTAGATAAAAACTGTAGCGAATTGTTGGTTAAGACCAAATCTGTCTGAATTTGTGTAGAAATTCCCAGGGAAACTCAGAAGAAAACACAAAGATCAAACTGAGTGGAATGAGGGAATAAATACAAGATTTTTGATTAGACAGCTCAGTACATGTTTTCATAGCATTCCACTTGGGCTAGTAATAGTTTACTCATTGGAAGATCATAATCTTCCCTTTGGGTTTAGACCTTACCAGGAGAAGGTCTCTGATATACATTTCCATAAAGTCTTTTGATTCCAAAAAGTGCCTTTTAATTTGATCACATTTAGATAGTTTCTTTCAATTAACTGTCCTGATAAACAATATGCACCTGAAACAGGTGTTCAGTAGTCCTTTTTTTTAGAGGTTTAAACATATGATCTGTTATTGGAACTACAGTGATATTCTGAATTAACATAATCAGATGAAACCTTTGCATTTTACAGGTGTCTTAAGTAAAGTCAAAAGGGTGGTTTCAGGCTGTTCCATTTGTCTTCTTTCTGGCAGAAAATGTAATACAAGACCAACTCTGCTTTTGTTGTCTGTAGATGGATGTTCCGTTGTCTTATGTTTTGCCACTTTCTGAATTTTTCATTTTTTTTGTTCTCTTAGTCAGATATTTCGATCTTCTAAAGGTCATGCTGTGCTTCACCCAGAGATTACTTTCTGCAAGACTTAGCTCTCCTTTTCTGTGTTTGCATTACTGTTTGTGTTACAGCAGTGCTTTCCATCTCATGCAAGGAATGAAGCCTTTTGTGCCAGGTGCTGCAAAAACCACATGGTAATAAATACGAAGAGCATTTGTTTATGCTCACAAGACATCTATACAACAGGAAAGGAAAGGTTGGGCAGCTCATTTGGTAATAGAAATCTTGTTTTCAGAGACCTACTTAGTTTTCTTGTTAGCAGGCATAGCTGGAATCTTTTATTTGTAATTGAAGCTCAAATTTGTTTGCTGTTTTTGAGGGGTCTGGTGTTTTATTGAGTTAGTAATTGCGTATAGTCTTGAATCTCTACAGCAGCTGTTCAAACACAGCCCAGTCTGGAGTCAGACTCAAACTACTGTGGTCCGATTGATGACTGTTGGGAGTAAAATGATCTGGTGTCATATGCTTAGGGACTTGTGGTGCTTGGTCTACAGAAATACCAATAAACATAGGCAATGTGATGAGATAGATCTCTGTCAACATCCCAGTGAGTATGAGCTATAACCCCTCTGCTATACATATGCACACATAATTAGCTGCCAAGCTGCCTCAGAATAAATTCTAGAGTTTGCATTGCAGGCACTGGGATAAAGGATATTGCTGTTTCTAAGGCGTTAATGAGATTCTGCAGATTTTGTAGGATGTAAGCTTGCCGTGCTGTGTGCGTTCTGCCAATTAGGACTTGGACTGTGATTAAAACATCTTTCATAAAACTAAATTTATTTCAGTTTTCTTTTTTTTGCGGTGCTCTAGAACGTTTTAAAATACATTAGGCTCTGAGCATGTGTGAAACACCCAGAAGTGGTGCATATTTCAGTACTCCATACTTATTTGAAAGGTATTGCTTAAACTTCTACTACGTGATAAAGCCAACTTTCTTCTGGCCTTCACAGTAGCACTGACAAGGTATTTTTGCATTAGGAATGGTTAACTTTACACTTTAGGGATAAAATTTGAAGTTAGCTAAAAATGTGTCAGTATACAGTTTTTAGTTTATGGAAATAATGGCTTATGGTTGAGTTCTTTTTAGACAATTTTCATACAACATTTCTTTTTAGTCAGAAGGGGCAAGAGAGAAATTCTAAATCTGTTCATGTAAAGAGTGGGGCTGTCCTTAGGTTATACAAGGGAAAGAAAGAAGAATGTAACTGGACAGGGGAAGTGGAGATACAGGAAAAGCAAAATATTTTTAACTGAAGTATTACACACTTTTCACTAGCTCTGTGTTGGTTTAATTGTTTTCTGCAGCTTACATAAATGAGAATGGAGTTAATATATTCATAATGATTCACATTTGGTAGAGATTTTGTTTGCATCCAGAAAGATGAAGGACATAATGATTTTCCCCGAATCTACAGACAAAACTCGGGTACCTTCAGTACCTGCTACTGAGCTGCCTTTTCCTCTTTTGTACTCTGACAGGAAATTCAGTACACAACACCTGAAAGCTTCTCTCCTTCCCTCCCTGAAGTCTTTTCTGCCTACTCTTGTTACCTTTGCTATCTGTGAAGGGTGGAAGGGGATAAAATGGGGGTTTGCTCTACTCAGTCTTTTGGGCACCCACATAGTTTTAATTTCATCAGAAAGAGTGGAACTTGACACAGTACTATTTTGCAGAACTGACAGTAGAATTAGGATTAAAGAGTGTGCAGTATTTATACTTTCTGCACAAGTAATGCCATAAATGTTGCTTGACTAGAGATAGTGCATCTCTTCTTCACATTTTTTTGTTTTATTTTAAATAGATGGCATTCATATTTCCAGAAATGTATTACTATTGCAAAAAAAATTCAAAAAACCAAACCCCCAAAATACCAAACATAATCCTTTTTGTCATTTTTTTTTTATACAGTATCATATCTGGAAAGAAAGTCCTTAAAATAGGACTAAAGAGCTTAGAGAAAGTGTAGTATTTCTGGCAGGCAATCCATTCGCTACTGACACTAATATATTAAGTGCCAACACTATTTTTAGTCAATTTTCCAAGTTCCTGAATTCAGCACTTTTGAAAAGTTAGAACATAACAATTGTTATTTTTAGCAATCATTGCCTAAGGATGTCTGTGTGCTTACCTAGGGATAATGAGAAGATATATCTTGCTGTGTCTGCCAGGTGTTCGTACCTTGTAAGGGGTAAAGTTACAAAAACTGTTGCAGAAGTGAAGAGTTCAAACTTGTGGCTCAGACACAGTTTGGTCCTTATCCCTCTTTTGCTCCAGAGGGGAAGTAACATTGACCAGAGTGATGCCTCGTGAAAACTGAAATATCCTTTGAAGGGATGTACATATGGTTATTCATAATATTCTTACTCAAGAAAATACTTACATATAAAATTATTTCAGGTTAGCCAACTGTATTTTGCTGTTAGTCTCATCTTTAAGTGTTTATTCAATAACCAAAGTGGCAAATAAAGTATCACCCTGTAAGACAGCCTCTTGCTTTATAATTCAGTTTCTTCCAGTACTGTTTTGCAGGATATGTAAACACATGTCCTTACAGTATCAGAACATCACAAGTAGCAGCAGAATAAGGCTGAAGATGCAGCAAAAATGTAGATGAGTAACTATTGCCTGTACTGTACTCCTGAGAGCAGTGTACTTCTCAGCCTCTTGGGGTAATGTGATTTATGCATCTGTTCCTCAGAGCTGTGTGGAAGATATTGGCAGAATTTGACTTGCTAATGGGCTATATTTGCTCTGATTTAGTATGCAATAAAGTAAATATTTGCATTTTAATAAAACTAAAGAAGTTAGGGTTAAATCGAATGTCACTCTTATGTTTAGCTGAACATTCAGTGTAGGTTTAAGTCAGGATCAGACCCTATAAAGCTACTATGCACTTACAAAAAGCAATATAGTACCTAAATATAGAGTACAATGAGCTTACATCATACCTGTTATATGGATGCAATTTTTTTCTGCTGTGAGTTAGATGTCCCAGCTTGCATGTAGGTACTGATGTTTTCTATAAAGCTGCTATAATGCCAGGGCAGGAATCATCTTTGCCATGTCTGCAGTGCACCAAATCTGCTTCCTCACACTGACAGTCTTTACACACCAAATACAAAAACAGCCCTTTAGTGAGCACTTAGTTTTCTACATTTATGGAAGTGTCAGTCCCAGGGAGCCCCCCAGGAGAAGGCCTGAGGGCCCTTCCTGAGCCATGCAGATGGCTGAACTTCATTTCAATCATCGCTGAGATTTCTCCACTCATAGACCTGCCTGTGAACTGAGGGGCTGGTTTTGTAGACCCGAACGAGCAGCTGCAGTACTAATTGCCATTCTCACCAGTTTTGGGTGAGCAGAATAACCCACCTGCAGGGTGTCCTGGCTGGTTGTGTCTGAAACACAAAAGTGAGGCAGGGCAAGGAAGAGTTTATTACCCAGTTTTCTGTCAGCACTGTGGAAATTAGAGCCGTTCGCACTCCAGGGTTGCTAACCCAGCTTCTGTTACTGGGTCTGAATTAGCGTTAAAAAAAGAAAGGTCATAAAGATGTCTCCTGATTCCTGCTGAGTGGAAAAGAACAGTTCGAAGAGGAGATACACTTGTAAGATCACAGCACATCTACCTTAATGACGTGCCTTCCAAGGATGGGGCACTTCTTGAATTGTGCCGGTGCCCTGCAGACCCTACAGTGCAGAAGTCTTTTTTTAAATCCATTTCATAACCTTTTTACCTGTTGGCTGTTTTGACCTCCCATAGGCTCTGCAGCACCGAAATATTTAGATATTCCTGATGAATGTCCCATAAAGACCTGATCTTTGTCTGTCACTCTTGTAAAAGTTATTATTGGTCTTAAGACAAAGCTTAAATATTCTAGTCATAAACTAGTTCCAGTGGAATCTGTAGATTTTGAGTATAATTATCCTCATGGTGCAGAAGACAAAAATGAAACAATGAGAAGTGAAACGATAGGCCTAAATATAGATGTGTTTAGTAGCTGAGTTGGAAAGAGCATCCAGAAATCCTGTATTTTAATATTAGATCTGGTACCGTGTTACAGATGGATATGGAATGAGAATAGTAATTAGGTTCTTTGTGTTATTCATTTCATCATCTGGTATTTGTGCTGTGGAGTGACTTGTGTTCACATTCAATTAAAAGAAATGTTTAAAGACATTCTAATAGTGCTTTAGAATAGTGAAATTACCTTTACAAAGCATTGGCTTTTTGCTGCTTTGTTTCATTGTGATCCAGAATGGTGGTTGGAGGGCTGAAAACAGATGTTATATCCTTTTTTTTCACTTGTTCTCCGCATTTTGTCTGTAACATTGAGTCCTGCATGTGTGCACCATTGCTCTCCCCCAGATGTAATGTAAAGCTGTATATGTGAACTTAGTAGGTTCAACTGCACGTTCTTTTGGTGATCTGGAATCCATTTTCCAGGCATTTTCTTTTCAGCTAGTTGCATACAACTGCCTAGCAAACTGCTTAATACTTGTAGAGGTTTGCACAACAAAATTTGCACTACAAATTATTTTAAATGCCTTTGTTACGCGTTTGTGTTGTAACAATTTTAACTGTGCTACTGAATTTATAAGTGATTGCTGTAAGATAACAGTTTGTAGAGACACGAGCAAGTGTGGATTTTAGCAGGAGAACTGAAATAAATTGAACCTGAAAATTTGGACTGAAAACCTTAGTATATTTACTGTGACAGCATTGTATTGGGCTCTAGGGCAGCCCTTCAGAGGAGGTTTTGGAAGTCAAGTAAATCATTTAAAGTAGATTAGAAGGACACACTAGAAAATGTAAGCAAAGAGCCTTGCTGTATTTCAACAGTAAAATTAATGTTTCATGTGTCTGATCAGTGCAAGCAGTATATTTAAAACTGTTACAGTTATTGAGATGTGTGGTCTGTGTTTAAATTGCACACAGTTCACAGCTGACCCTACTTCTTTGGTTTGTGCAACAGCAGGAGGAAACAGATGATTTGTTTCAGTGTATGTACATTCCACATACACGCACAGTCTGGGCTAATGCACATACTACTGCTATTTTTCTGTGTGGTTTTGCTTTCTTTTTTTGCACTTGCTTGCACTACACTTCCGATTTTTGTGGTCTGTGTTGTTCAATTAGGAGAATTTCGGAGTCACTAATTAACCTCCCTTTGGTCTCACATTGTCTTTAATTCAGCTGACACTCCCCAGTAACTCAGGTTAGCTCTGGCAGGCTCTGTTGGAATAGGCTTTAAAGTGTAATTGGAATGACTCTTGTGTTCTGAAAACCTTGGGTACGTCTCCCTCCACTCTTTCCCTGCTACTGATGAGGACCAATTCTATGTGTCAGCTTTTTTAAGGGATATGGTGGAAAAAAGCAGCAAAGTGAGCCCCATAATGACAAGCTGCAGTCATCCTCTAGTGGAAGTAGATGCAGTAGCAGTAACCTGCAATAAAGCAGCATGCACTTAGATGAGCCCCAGTCTGGGGCCTTGGAGTGATTCCACACATGCACAGTGTTTTCAGTTTCTTGTTGCTTTTAGGTGGATGGAAAAGGGTTTGTGTGTTTTTAAGGTGAAAAGCTTATTTCCACTTGGGCAATTACCAGAGCTCTTTTATTACGTGAACAGGTTTCTTCCTGCAATCTGTGGGAGAAGGCAGGAATTAAGAAGGGAAGTTGTCACAGCCTCTAACAGCTTAATGAAGGCTCTCAGAAACTCTGATAGCATAGGGTGTCTAATGGCTGGAAATTTCTGGGTAGAGTATAAAATCCATGGTTGTGGTATGGAGGTTGGCATGCACAGGTGGAGACTGATGTAGACTCAGAGTCTTTTGAGGGAAGCAATAGCAAGTCTGTCAGAATTATTTTTACTGTGTTGCACTCAGGACTATTGGTCCTAAGCAAAGTTTTGGGAAGAAGCCTCTTGACGTTTCAGTTGCTTATCAGTGACTGGAAAAACAGTTTGATTCATTCATTGCAATTGATTTTCTAACTGTAAGAATTTAATAGCACTGATGAAGGGAGATTACTATTCCTGCTGTAATATCTTCCTAGTTTGTGTTTCTGTGAGGCATTTTATGTGCCCTGTTCACTGGTGAGACAGTCTGTAAGTCACTGGAAAAAGTGTAAAAGCAAAATCACATTTGAGAAGAAGGTATCCATATGTAACAGAACAAGGAGGAAAGATACCAACAGAAAAAGACAGGTTTATCTTTTGTATAAGAACAACAGAATATATTTAGGACATAGGAAATGGAATAAAATTATTTAGGACTGAGCTTCCTGAAAGATGCCCTTCTGCAGTTGCTCTCTAAAGAGGTCTTTGTATTCCTGTAAACAGAAAGAAGGTGCTGGCAGGTGCTTAAATTCAGTGCTTGTTTTCCCATGCTTTAATTCAGCCAAACCTAGATGTCTATACACAGCAAAGCCTGCCTTATTTTCTTTGGAAGTAGAGGGGAAGAATCTACCTACATGTGCATGTATGTGTGTACTATTTTGTATGAGTATGAATTGCTGTGGTGAGATGGTAATGATGTGAATATGATCCTATCTTAGATTTTATATTTTAAATGGGAACGATGAATTGTGAATAAGGATTTTCATATTTACTGATGTAGATAATTATACATAGAAAACTTAGAAAGGTATGGTAGTTTATTTTCTCTTGCTTATGTTATGGCACAAGATATTTTTGATTAGCAGCATTTTTTTGCTTAGAAGCTGACTTCCTTTTCAAGCTTTCCTGTGGTTTTCCTCAGGTAAATAACAGCCAATTGAATTTCTAGTGAGAAATTTGTAATGCCGTTTGAGCTTGGGACTCAAAGGGACCAAGTTGCAGTCCTTAAGAACTGTGCTGCTTTGCCCCTCTTTTCTTCATTTCTGTTTCATAACCATCTCCAACTTCAGCTTGAGCTGTGTCAGAAAGCAGAGGTCGTTACTGAGTGAGGGTGTTCCTAGTTCAAAATAGAAGTATACTATTTATATCCTACCATGTTTACCATCTGACAGCTTCCTGTGCTGTCCCAGGGCTGATTTGAAGACGTTGGTTTAATTGCTATTGCACGGTTATGTGTATCACAGAAGTTACTATTGCAGTTGAGTACCTCAGCAGGAACACCAAGGATTGACTGCTGCTTGTTTCTCAGCCAGCTTTCTTCTCTCCAGGAACCAAATTCCACGTTTGCTGAAGTTGATTTAAAGTTTCCATTGTTTTCAGAGGATATAATGTCAAATTTCAGGGTGATTCTTCCAGCCAAGAACTGTGCCAGTGTTATATTTTAGTTATTTAGTTTACTTCACAAGCCCTGCTGTTAGTGCCTTTCTCTACTTTATACTTTCAATTCTCTCACCTCCTTTTAGGTTTGATCTCTTAGGTACAGCACCTGAACGTAGATGGTAATTGGCTTTGCAGGCTGGGCTTTGTTTGCTTCTTTGTGTGAATTCTCTCCATAAACAGTGTTCAGCACCGATCCATTCTTTTTATATCTACTGGAAAATATCACTCCAAGAAGAGTGTGAAGAGACATAAATGACCCACTTGCTGTCCTGTCAAAAGCACAGGTAGATTTAATTTACACCAGAAAATTACTGGAAATTGAGCCTGTTTCTGAGAGCTCTCTGCTTCCTTTGTTTCCTTTCTATCTTCACTTCAGATTTTTGTTTCATTTTTTAAGCTCTCCATAAATTTTCACACTGGATTTCCTTCCCTGTTATTAGCAGCCAGCCCACTGATCAGGCACCATGGTTGCTGTCTTGCTAAGTTTGTCTATTGTGTTGGAATCAGAAGTCAAATATGTGATAATGAGTGTAATATGCTTCTAAGTGTTGTTTAGTGGGTAGATGTACATTGTGAGGACCTTTCTTGTCTGCAATCTGTGATGAAGATGAATCATTCTTTGGGGAAAGGTTATAGTCATGTTGTAAATCACATTCTAGAAGCAAAAAATAATAATAATAAAAAAGATCCAGCAGTGATAAATAACTACCATCTGGAATCTGAACTATATAATTGTATTATGATTTGTCATCCGCATAAGATAAGCTTTGGAGAATGTTTAAGTTGAAGGCATAGGCACAGAGATACCAAATATGTTAAGTACTTGAGGTACTGAAGTTCAATGAGTTAGAACAATGTATTCCATGTGAGGTGGAAAGACTCCTAGAACCACGACAATGGAATTCCTTGCAGCACAGCTGTATGAGAGTAGTTAAGCATTGGGAGAAGCTGTAGAGTAGGTTTTACATTGTTTTAAAAAAATAGGCCTCACTTTAATTATTTGACAGATGAAAATGGATTTACATCAAAAGAAGCCCTCAAATGCCTCTTGTGATTTAACTTCAGTTGATGTATCTCCAAGATCAGCAATGGATGCAGATGAGCTGTGTATGGGTTTGTCTAGATTTAAGAAGTGTGTGCTGCTGAAAATTAATCTCTTCTATGACTCAAATAAAAGAAACAAAGATTGCTGAGAAAAGACATGGGAAGAAAACAAGATAATAAAGACAGCTAAGCAATGGGAAAGCAGTGAAAAAAAGCAAAATGCCTTTTGAAATAACTACTCTGAATCAACATCACATAAATCTCTGCTTCTGCCAGCTACCCACTCACTTTCTCTTTTAATAGAAGGAGTCATCATGGTTCTGAAACAAGTAATGTAGGGAGCCATGGATTTTATAAGAAAGTAAGTTTCCTGTCTTAGTGGGTTTTAGCTTGCAAGACTGACTTAGTAATGGATTTAATCCCTTTAGGGTGTATATAACATATCAAGATAGTGGAAGCAGGGGTATTTTTATTTTTCCAAGGACACTCCTCCAATACAGAAGTGACGCTTCAGAAATAGTTTTATTATTTCCTTTCTGAACGCATCAGTAATAAGACTTAGTTCTTAAAAAACTCTTTTACTGACATTCATTTAGTCTCACAATGCCTCTGTGATATAAATCTGTAGATATAAATCTGACACACCAGATAAGACAGTGGGTGGTTTGTCCATTGCCTATCAACAAGGCTTGGAGTACAGACATGTTTAGAACTTAGACTAACCTGGCACTGATTCTTGTGCTCATTGCTTGTAGCCAAACTGTCTGGCAACCGAGATGTGTCTGGGGACAGACACACAGGAGACTTGTCAGACTTGCAGAGCTGATTTGTTTTCTGAGAAACTACTTAGGGGACTAAAATCAAAGATGTGTTTTGCTGACAGCTGTTATTTCTCTTCCTTTCTTTTTAGCTCGTCTTGCCAGAGTACTCTATCCATAGTCTTTTCTGCATAATGTTTTTATGCGCTCAGGAGTGGCTCACGCTGGGGTTAAATGTTCCTCTGCTTTTTTATCACTTCTGGAGGTAAGCCTTTCTTTATATGCTGTCTGCTTGTTAGCCTTGCTTGACAATTCAGCGCACATGAGACTGTATGAACAATGAAGGACAGTGATAGGAGTATGGATGAACATTTTTTGCCCAGAGGCTCATGCCCATAAGCAGCTGAAACTTACATTTCCAGTGAAAAAGGAATTTTTTTTCATGAAAATTTAGGGGAGATATATAAATATATATATATGTGGCTTTCACTTACTAACTTAGCTAAATATTCGAAAGAGTGTCAGAATGCACACACTACAACTGAATGAAAACATGGAAGCTAAATAGGCTGGAATCTGAGTGTGGAACTTGGACAAGCTCTAAATACTTCACAGATGGGGAGTTGTAAGACAGTTCATATCTGAAAGAGCTTGGACCTATTCATTCAGCCCTAACAAGGAAACTCGGCTGGAGTTGTGAACTAGAGACTGGGCAGATTGACAGATTTTTGCATCTCATCTTTTTTGGCAGCTTTATGATGTTTCTTCAGTATAAAATAAGTTGTTTCTTTCTGTGCAGTAGGGAACTTCTGTTCTGCCAAGAATTCTCTCTTAGAGACTCTTGGAGTAGGGATTGCAATAGGTGAAGGACTGTGGTCTTCACACTGCACATGTGAAGAAGTGAGGAGTGTTTCCACTCTGGGTCTCTGATCTCTGTTTATATTCACCGAGGGGTTTTCAGAGTTTCTTACGTAAGACCTGCTGTTGTTTTCCAGACAGGCAATACAGGTGCTGCTGCTGCTTCATCTTTCTCTTCATTCTAGTGGAGGATCAGCCTTCTGGGGTCTCTGAAAATAACTAAGAGACATCAGTTTTTGTGGTTGTCAGTCTGGAGTCTTCCCTAATTTTGGATTTTCCCAATGTTTCTGAAAGCACAGATGATTTTTGTCTGTCAGGGTTTCTTTGTGTTACAAAGGTACATATGGTTGCAGAAGAATAATTCTGTAAAGAAGTCAAAATCATCATCTCAACCAGGAACTAAAAAATAATAGCTTTTTACACTATTTTTTTGCAGAAGCTTGGTAGTAATGCAGAGTCATGTGATAAAGTTTATTATTCAGACGTCAGAGTGCCAGTATAGTTCTCAGAAAGCTTAATTAAGTGAAGCAACAAGTGCTTTTCTCCCTATTGTTTGTCTGCAATAAAAATAACAATGTTTCATGGTGCTGTTTTACTAAGGGTTAACAACTAAAGTGTGACAATAATACTAATTTGAAAAGTTTCTGGAAACAAATATGTCCAAGAGGAAAATGGACAGACTCTAATGATATCATCCTTTGGAGACAACTTTTGATTCTCTCTTTTTTTCCATGATTCTCCATTTGCTTTGCCATAAGTGCTCCACAACTTCTGCTGCTTTAACCACAGGTAGTTTTGGGTCCATTGTGTAAAGTTCTGCACAAATCCATGGGAAGACACTGTGTAATATCTTCATTTCAGTGAAGATATTTAGGCAAGGTTTCACCTGTTGTCTCTGTAAAAGAGTCTGCAATCTTATTAGAGATTGTAAGTGGATGTGACTAACACTGGAAGGGAGGAAGGCAAAGTTATTTTGAGAACAACTACTGTCAAAATTTGCAGCTGGTCACTTGTCTGAGGTTTTTATACCTATCTGTCTTCTGTCTACCTATAAGCAATCAGCAAGCCTGAGTGTTTACTATGTCAAAGCAACAGGAATAACAATATTTTATCTGGTTTGTGCTGATCTTAAAACAGTTTATTGACTTTGATGAGGAGTTCTTTTATTTTTTTGTTTGCTTTTGCTTTTTACTGTAAAGTAACTGAGACAAAAGCTCCTTTGCCAATGAAGTTGTTTTGTCACGATTTTCTCAAACATTCAGTCTTTGCTGAGAATAATTAGAAATTTCTCTTATGTAAGAAGAAAAACATTTTCCAAATAAAATTATTCGGATGATAAATTTCTGAGCAGTGCCACATGCAGAAAACCTTAGTCAGCCAGCTCTTATATTCTTCCATATTGCTTTTTTTCCTTTTCAGAGTTGGAGGAACTTAGCTACCAGCTGGTTGAGATTGTCACCTCTCATCATGACTGAAAAATCAGTTGTGTAGGTGCAGTTAAAGCCCAGTAATCTTTCCTGCATGTTATCATCACATACCACCATATACTCTCACTCACATAAGTAAGTTATTAGTAAGCCCAAACTAACTATATAGGAAGGAGGAATGCTTCAATCTAAAGAATTAATAGAATACAGAAAGTCCACATTCATTAATTACTTGCTTCTATGAGAAAGGAGTATTTAGACTAGCATCCTGATTTCAACAATGTCTGGAAATAGAGAATTGAAAAGAAAGGGAAATTCCTCTTATATCGTGGAAGATGGTAGTCTTCTGAGCTGGTGATCAGGGTGGTGTATCTCTGCACATATTTAATACAGAATATCATAGAGTTATTCCAGATGTCTTCTCCTGCTCTTTCAGGTACTTCCGTTGCCCGGCAGACAGTTCAGAGCTAGCCTATGATCCACCTGCAGTCATGAATGCAGATACCTTGAGTTACTGTCAGAAAGAAGCCTGGTGTAAGCTAGCTTTCTATCTCCTTTCCTTCTTCTACTATCTCTACTGGTAAGTCTGGTCATTTCATTAAGAAAATAGTAGCTGCTTTTCATTTCACCTGTGAAATTGTATTTAGGAATGACTGGAACCCAACTGGTCAGTTCCTTTAGTCTATAAAACTTGGTTCTCATGTTGATTCAGGGAGGCAAGCTCAGTTACTGCTGACACCCCAGTACCAAGTATTGTGCTTATCTAAGGCCTGAGCCAGGCCTTGGGGCCAACCCAAGGAAATAACTTTTGCTCTGTATAGTCACTTAGGCTGGATGAAATAGAAAATATTATATCAATGTTATTACGTAAAATAAAAAAAATTAATGGCTTTATGATTCAAGAGAATCATAAGAAAAATACTGTACCTGCTGGTGTAGTGATACTCAAGATGGTAAAGAAATGGTTAGGCAGATGTTGTGTGGGAACATGGGATGCACCATGCCTGTAGTCCTTCCTACAGGCTCCCTTTCCTGACAGGGTAAGCCTGTGCATGGTCCAAACCCCTAATTAAAACACATTCATAGAGATATGCACCCTAGTTGTGTGTTGTCCCTCCTGCCTCTGTCAGCTGTCAGATATTCTCAGTGCACAGTCACAAATGCCCAGTGAGCAAATAAGTGATGATCATATTTAAAGTAAGGCCTTGGCAGAAACCCTATGCTTTCAGTCACCCTATAATCACACCATAAAAACTACTCAACAACAAGCTTTAACACACTTTTAAATGGAGGTGATGTTCTCTGATGCCTTTATTCTATTCCTTCTTCCATAATGGATTTGCACAGAATTGCCTCTTCCAGTCTTGCCTGTTGTCAACCCTCTGCAAGGCAGAGGGTTTGTGTGCTACTGGAAGAAGAGAAGTGTTATTTCTCCTCTGATTATTGGTCTGTTATCTGTTCTGCTGTCCCCCATATCTTGAGAAGTCACTGCTGCAGGTTGTTGTTTTTCAATATTCCTTTTAAAGGCTATTGAGAACAAAGTTTTCTGTCCACCTCTGTGTGTGTATGTGCCTGTGTCTGCGTATCAGAGCGAGAAGCTGGTAGGGGTCTAACTCACATGAAGATGGATGTGGCATGACAATCTGAGTAGAAGTTTAGCATCCAATAGCTTTTTGGGTTTAGCCTGAGTACCTTTGTCTGTCCTCTTCATGGGGCTGAGGGTGAAAAGCATGGCAGTTATGCTAGACAAGCTCTGTTGGTAGTGTAAGGAGAGATGGCAAGTATTGGCTGGAGAGAAAAGTATTTTTAACTCCCTGTTTTTGTGTTGGGATCAAAGTCAGCTGTGTAGTGTGGTCTAGCAGTTCTGCTGGGACTTTAGTGTTGTGCAGCTTCCTCTGAGCCCTGCTTTCTTCATTTTAAAATGTGGCCATAATCCAAAATTCACTGCCTGGTGCTAAATAAAATAGTATACATTACATACAATTTTACAGTGCTTTCCTGGGTATTGGCAGAATTAAAATTGCAGTAAAATGGAGCTGTGGCAATATACTGTGTTTTCTTTACTTCTCAGAGTGTTATTTAGTATGTATGGATACACACCAGCTGGTGGCTGCATTTTATGTTTCTTCTACTGTGTAGAATTTTTTTCCAAAGAAATCAAAACAATGCAGTTTCCTGAAAAATCTTGCCTGCCCTGCTGAGAGTTGCTGGTTGAAGTTTTGAAGATCAAACACGCTAAAGCAAAATGGTTTTGTTTCTTTGCTGTTCAAATTGAGACATCAGACTGAGCTTTAAAAAGCTCAAACACAGCTTGCGGTGCAGTAGAATGTCGATAATGAATTTGTTATTTCTTGAGTGCCTTTTGATACCCATCTTGAATGCACCATAATTAAGATGCTTTAGAGAGATAGAAAGAATGCAAAGGAAAGCACAGGCCATTACAGTCAGACCAGAGGAACCGACAGCAAAGGGTTGTAAAAATCAAAGTGCTCTGTATGCTTCAAAAGGATGCTTTCATAGTGTGTCTTTCTTTTACATTCAGCATGATCTACACTCTGGTGAGCTCTTAACTGGAAGATCATCGTTAAAGACTGAAAACAACAAAGGCTGGAAGTGCAAGGAAGAGTGACCCAAGTGATGCATGATTAAAAAACACCATGAGGAATACTTTGAACCCAAGCAGTAAACAGAGTATGTGAAATCAAGACCCAGCAAGAAGAAGCAGATGACCGTGGGAGAATGGCTGAGTTAATTGTTTTTGTCTCCTGTTTCTCAATGTATTGCAGAAAATTACTTTCAAAAACCAAGCAAACAACAAAAAAAAATGCAACAAGGTGGGCCAAGTTACACAACTATTCACCTCTCCAGGGATAATGCTGCTTGTTTTAGCGGATTCATTATAAACTAAAGTCCCTACTGTCTTCCAGGGAGAAAAGTTTCTTTTCTTCAGGACCATTCTGGACTGAGGAAGCAGAGGACAAGATAATCTTACACAGAAAGAAAACCTATACAACACATTCTGAAAATGAGCACTGAGTGGACTTCAGATAAGATGTGTGACTGTCTTGCAGGGACATTCACATGGCACTAAGCAAACAGGGATGTCAAATCTCATGGAACTGCTTCAGTAGTTTTGTTTGGGTTTTTTTCCACCAAAACAATAACAAAAGAATTTGCAATTGCAGTGTTCTGTTTCCTGATTATATGCTATTCCAGCAAGTGAACATCCAGTATATTTCTGTTCTTCATTTGTGATACACCGATAACATACAGTGATATGTATAAATACATTGGGTCTGACCTAACCATACCAAGCACTTATCAGAATAGTGTTCCTCTGACTGCAAAAAAATCCAAGGTAAAAAGTGCATATATTAAGGAGGATTGTAACATAGATATTATATTTATCACAATGCTGGATAACAAATACTGGACCAGCTAATTATGGTCTGTAATTCTGTTTTGCAGCTTTATATCTGCTGTAAAATTTAAGCTGGAACAAATATACAAAATGTTTTTGTCTTGTATGACGTTCGTATTGAAAGCTGTTAATTTTTTAATAATTTAAAGTTTTTAAATTTTATCATATAATTCTCATTTAAATTCATATATATGGGCTGTTTATATATATATATGTATATTCAAATACACATCTACGTAAATACTCACAATCTATTTACATTTTAATCTGTCAAAATCGAAGGCGTCAAGTGTCCAGAACTACTGCTAAATGTATTTCAGTGCTGACCCTTGTGAACTGGGGCTTGTTCCCTCCAAGTCACTGGTGCTCTGGGTAGCAGGCAAGCCTGTAAGTTCAAGACTAACCCCAGTGCACTCACAGACAGTGCTTGGATCTTGCCTTGTGGATGAGCTGACGCTCGTGTGCATCAGCAGCAGGGATGCAGCAGACACCAGTGCAGGGAGGACCATCTGTACCCCAGGGTGGTTACAGATGGGCTTGTTAGCACGAGCTCACTGTCGACCCAGCCACATTTCATCTGGCTGCTGAGAGCCCATTGACTGTTCTGGTGTCCAGACTATGAGGTCTTTTTAGTCTGGGCACAGGACTTCAGCAGGGGAGGTGCAGTCCCACACTCAGCACTGCCTCCGTGCTGGCATGCCCTGTTTCAGAGCACGGTGCAGGAGCAATGGCTGCTTGAGTCATCCCGTGTCTGGCAGGGTCCAGACTGAGCTGGAGTTACTGTATGTGTGCAGTGCCAAGACTCTGTCTGGTTTATCTACATTAACAAAATTAAATCCTGTTAGCCCGCAAAGCCCAGCATCTGCATGCAAACTGTCTGCTCCTGGGCCGTGCCAGCTCTGGAGTCGCACCTGGACATTGCTTGGAAGAGTGCTAGCTGGCCTGAGCAAACATCATACTGAGGTCATTCTAACAGTATTTAGATGATGAAGTTGTCCCAAGGGCTGACATTCTTTGATTTACAAGTACAGACATAGCCAATAGGTCTTACTGGATGTAGTTTGACTTTATACAATGTAGCATTTCCAGTTCTGGAAGCATACATCAGGGCTGACAGATTACTTGGAAAGCTAATTTGGCCTCTTACAGCTCGTAAATTTGGATTGCACACACTACAGAGGTGGCTAAACTGCTCTTGAAATCACACTGACCCTGCAAGCAATACAGATGTGTTTGCTTTGAGTGTGCTTCAGCTAAGAAACTTCACTGGATCATTACAGAGCTAACTGATAAAGTTCTGCTGCTGTGGTATAATTAATGCACAACCCATAAAAAGCTGATGATTGTGACTGAACCTCTTCTCTACAACCTAACTAAAGCATCTAGTTCTACAGAAGTGCAGGGACTAGATTCACAAGAATAAATCACAATGAATAACTTCTAGGTATCTTGCTACCTCATAAAACTCTTGAGCAGGCGACTGAATCTTTCCATACATCTTCTAGGGTGCATAGGAGATGGAAAGAAAATTCAGGTTTCCTTTATTCCAGATACATGCTTTAAAGTCAGCTTCATTAAAAAGTTTGGAATTTTTTTGCAAGAATGGATGGGTGAAAGTGTGATCACATCTTGCCTGGAAATGCAAGTTTTAAATACTGAGATTCAGGCATCAGCTGGACTGCTAGCAGGTCAAATGTTTGCATACAAGTCTGGATAGAAGCTCTGTGAGTTTTTGTAACTGGCATTGGCATGCAATTCTTGACTTTGTACAAGAAGCAGTTGCATTTGTGGGTCTTCTGAATGTACCTTCAGGTGACTTCAAGGACACAATGCTTGAATGGATATGCTAGGTCATTTGAAACAGGTTCTCTGTTTCAGGCAACTTCATCAATATATTTATCAAACTCCATCTGAAAGCAGAATGCTTTGATCCTACTACTGCTTTGAGAAAGTGTTTCCAGGATCTCACTGCTCTGATACTAGAAAGTTCTTCTGCATTTCCAGAGTAAATTTAGCCTTGGATAATTTATTCTACTTGCTTTTGAGCCCACATTAGCCTAAATACACCTTCTCTCATGCTGCTTAAAACTTCAGTATATAGAGAAAGCAGTCCTTTTCAGCCTCCATTCTCTTAGGAGTGAACAGTCTCACATCCTCCTATAGAAAAGCTCTGCATTCCCCATGTGTTCTTAAAGGATTCCTCTGTTGTCTTTCCAGTCAAATTAATCTTTCCTAAGAGTGGATGATCACAGCTGTTCAGAGCATTCTGGAGAATATCTTACTTTAACTAATCCTTACTGTGAATGGACAATGAAAGCTAACATTTTCAGTTCTTTTTAATAATCCTTATTCAAAATAGTGATCACGCTGCTCTCTGTAGCATTTTGTTTCTCTTTAAGATAAACCTTAATTTAAAGTCAATAGGAAAATGTTTATTATTAGGATATTTTCCCCTTTATTGAATTCAGTGAAACTTCTCCTGAGCAGAAGTAATTTATGAAACTTGCCAAAGTAGTAATTGGAGGAAGTTTCAATGCAAGACAGATGTCACTGACCCAGAACTCAAGACCTTCTAAGGTGTCTGCCAGTTTCTAGAAGCTGCAAGTGCTCTGGACATCACAGGTAGCAGAGTAAGATACAGCCCTCAGCATGTTCCTTGCTCTGTGTTGTTACCCAGGAGGTTGCAGTATCATGCTGGGTATTCATATACGGTGGATGTTCTGAAGACCAGATTTGGCCTTTTCTCTGTTAGACTTGTCAGCCATGGGATATGAGAAGAAGCACAAATAGAGGAAGGAAGAATGAAGGATAAAAGATAGCTGTTGCCCTTTTAATCCCTCACCATGTATGTGACTGATCACAAGCTAAGCGTACTTCCTCCAGGGGGTGGCTGGGCATTGGAACAGGCTCCCTGTGGAAGTGGGCATGGCACCAAGTCTGACAGAGCTCAAGAAATGTTTAGACAATGCTCTCAGGCACATGGTCTGAGTCTTGGGGCTGTCCTGTGCAGGTCCAGGAGCTGGACTGTGGTGATCATTGCGTGTTCCTTCCAACTCAGGATATTCTATGATTCTACTTTAACCAAAGCAAGAGAAGTAAAAACTGCATAGTTGTTGATGAAGAACAGAAAAAACATGCTGTGATCTTTGGTCACAAGGAAGTCTCTTCCCTGTGTCACACTTTTAAGGGAGAAATAGTCTATGCTATTATCCCTTTTTGTCTTCAGGTCCTCCTTGTTGTTTGGTGAAGGCTTACAGATTTCCTCCCCAAGCCTGTTTCCTTCCTTCGTTGTCTCTTTTCCTGGAAGGGTGAATGGTACTATTTAGGCACAGCAATCCTCTCCTCTTCTCTTACATGCTCTGGTGGTACAGCTAGATCCCAAAAAAGCCATAAGATAACACATCATCTCCCGTTGCTCCTTCGAGCAGGTGTGCAATGAGCACAAACTTAAGTGAGTATTCATTTTCCTCATTTGTACCATCTGTAAAGTGAGAAAGGTGATACCTCGCCTGTAAAATATTTCCATATATGTAATACTCTTTATTTCTTTTTTCCATAACTGTTGAATCTGCTGAAAGGAAAAAGGCAGGAGATAGAAAAAAGGTGGGAGATGATGAGATCTGAATGAGCTGCTTACCCAAGAATGAGCTACGCAGTGAGCTGGCCTGTAGCTGCCTGTTTCCTGGAAGGGATGGAAAGGCAGCCCCATTGTCAAGGTGTTGCTCCAAGGTTCTGCCCATCCTATTTATAGTCAGGTAATTGCAGTGATGCTGAATAAAATTGTTGCTGCTCTGACTATTTCAGTTTCAAATACAGCAAATCAGTGCTGATCGCAGAATGCTTCGCCTACAAATAATTAACTGTACTTAAGCTGTCAGAAATGTTTTTCCATCTGTTTCCTTGAGCCATACCCTTCCTTTTGCACTAAGCCACTGAAAGTGGAAGAAAAAGTTATTCAACCTACACCTTCTTACAGAAACTGTTCTGAAGTTGTTATGATCTGGCACTGCTGCTGGGGTCATGATTACTCATACATTATTAACAGGGATATTAACAATCAATTACTTTTCTCCATTCCATCTTCACACAGATATTTTTGCTAAAAAAAATAAAAATGTACAGGGCATGATCCAAAATCCTTGAATGTAATGAATATTTTTTTGTTATTTCCAATAGAATTCATTTAATGTTTATTACTCTAGAGCTACATGGAAAAGAGGGTCACACTGGAAAGTCTCTAGAGTTTTGCTAGTAGGGATCCCATCCTTCAGATCTTGATATCACCTCGATTTAACTGAATTCTGTTAATGGAAGAGGAAAACATATTTTTGAAGGATAAGGGTAACATTTCAATGCCCATGCCAAACTGTCACAGAAAGTTATACCAACTTGGTAAAAATCTGGCTCCATGGAAGTTGATGGAAATCATACCTCATGTGAGCCCCACTTACCATTGTACAATTTCTACCAAGAGGTCAATGAAAATTGAAAGTAGGGAAAAAACCCTAAACACAATAAGTTTAGTTAATCAAAAATGTTATTGGATGTTAGATAAAGCTTGGGTTACTACAAATAAAATAAGAGATGAAAAGGTCAAAATAAAGTGAGAGGGGTTTTTTTAATCCTTGGGAAGCAAACAAATGCTAGACTGCCATCCATGCTGCACTGAACTTTACACTGGTGATCTCAGTCCATATTCCTGTCCTGGTGATTTTTTTGATTATTCATTGCTCATGAACACATTGTTCTGATTTATTTTTGTTCTTCTCAGTAATGCAGTTGTAGGTGGGAAGGAGGGAGAATTCTCCTCTGAAATACAGTATTCCCCTTCTTTTCTCCCAGATATCCTGTGAAAATGCTGTAACAAAATTCTGATGATGTGTTTAAAAGGTGCACCTCAAATGAAGAATGAAGCTGTTTGCTGCAGATAATATTATGATGCAATTTAATAAACCACAGTTCTGGAAATCCTTTTAAGTGCTTACACAGTTAAAGTAGTTATTACTTCTAATTGCTGGCCAACTTCTCATGTAAGAGAAAATATATTTCTGTGGCACAATTCCATGACTTTCTTTGTAGTCAAACTCTCAGTAAAGGCTGAGGAATGTGAAGTGCTTCTTAATTTTTTTTCTAATAATGACATCCCATATTTTGGTAATATGTTGTGGAAGTGGAATGAAGCATTAAAATGCCAAAATATCTTATTTAGTCTAAATTTTAAAGAGGTGTTCCTCCACTTCTCCCACAAATTATTCCTCATATCACCAGTCTCCCAACAGATCTGAAGAAATCTGCCTGTCCCACTGGTCTGACAGTTTCAGTCTTTTTAAACAGATTTGCAACCACTGAGCATTAGCATGAAACACTGACTGGAAAGCATAGCTCCTACAGACCACCCCAAGATTTATGGAAATGTCTTAAATAATGCAGAAGTAATTCAGTCCTATGGAATACTCTCACCCGTGCATGGTAACATAAAGTACCAATCAAATAATAATACAAGCCATGTAGTACAAGCAAAGTGGGATTTCTGTCTGGATTTCTGTCTGTGTTCTATCTGTAATACTTTTTTTGGTAATACAGTATTTTGCTTGTTGTGAAAAGCAATATAAATTACAAGACCAAAGATAAACTGCAGCAGTAAACAGTTTGACCATAGTTATTTCTAAACCCTTCAAGTACTTACTGTTTCTGACAGTTATTGACAGCTCGCAGTTACTGGGGGTGCATGTTCTGATGTGAATAGTAGCTTTAGCAATACATTAATTTTCTTCTTTTGGAATAGGAATTCATGTTCCTTTCTAAAACATATTTAACACATTTTCAGACCTTACCTGATTCTCAATATATAGAAAATTGAAATGTATTACAAAAAAATCCAAATAAAATGCCAATACAAAATACAGCAAACATGGCAGATCCTTTAGCAAATTTCTAGAGGGCCTTCTTATTCAAACGAAATTTCTAGTTTTGATGTCATTTATTGTGGGTCTCTGGACTGTCAAAGGCTGCCTGAATGCTGCCATTGTCAACGACAGCAGTTCAGCAAGAATATGAGCAAATGCAACCGTAGTTCCATCTTCCCAGCTGCCCAGCCACATTTACTGCAGAGCAGATGACATCCACTTCATCACTTTGAATCCCTTGCCCTTTTAAAGGTAAGAACATCACAGTGCAAGACTGTTCTTAGCCATTTGCAGCCAATGGTGTTGACCTACCTTGCCCTTGCAGGCACACACTCCAAGTTGAAAAACACCATCAAGCAAGAGGAATTTTCACTGGCCTGTTCTTGAGCTTCAGCTTTTACTATTTTGGAGTGGGTTTTTTTGGTGGTGAGTTTTTTGTGTGGTTTGTTTGTTTGTTTAATTTTGTGTCTGAAAGGAAGATATGTTTTCTGTGCATAATGACTAGCATTGCTACATTGGTTTGGGGAGCCTTCTTCAAGCCCTCCCTTTTGCTTGTTGCATTTTGGTACACATGAAAGCACACTAAATCCATGTCTTTGAAATGTGTTTCTCCTCAGGTCTGCTTTTCAGTATTCCTGCTCTTTCAGTGCTGAGTCGTTGCCCAGCCATAAAGAGATGTATAAGTGAACTACAAAGTTATATAAAATAACCCGTGGAGAAGGGCTCTTATCTATCCTTTCTTGTAACATAAAAACGAGAGCACTGAAAGAAAATTGCAAGGCAAAGATGTGAAAAATGAAAAGAAATACATGCCTAATTTTAATCAATGAACACTTTGTCACAAATTATACAAGGATCAGGATGCCCAATATTCAGTTATTGTTCCATTACAACCTATACCCTTATAACAAACACTTCCATAGCTACATTTGAAAGAATAAAACTATAGAAGAGTTAGAAACCCACAGCTTTCAGGAGCCATCCAATTGCCAGTGGCTTGAGTTCAGCAGATTATTTATCCTATGACCAGCTTATCTAGTACAAGATATTTTCCACTTTGTTCTGAAATGTCTAAAGAAGGCTGCTCTCAGAGACAGCACCTGAAGCCAGATGGACCATTCCTGTGTTTGCTCAAGGACTCAGATTCTGTTCTTAAATGACCGTAAATTCAGAACATTAACAGAACTGGAAGCTGTGTTTGCAATTATTAATTTCTCTACACCGGTAAAAACTTCAAAACCTCCTAAATTACTTTGGAGCATCACTGTAATTTTCACAAATGCTTGTCTATTTACTTAGGATCCTGAAAACCTCTAGAAAGTGAGAGGAAAGACTTGTCCACATACCAAGAGTTCAGTACTCAGAAGAGAGCAGTAAGAATTTGCCACGTGGTAGCTCTTCCTCACCAGGTCTATCAACTATAACTACAGCCTTGTAAAGTCTGCAGTTTCACAGGGATTTCACTGGAAGAGCCCACAGAGGAAGTTGATGCAAAATAGATGGTGCATTCTTTGGTCCTTTGTTGCTCCTTAAATTCCCTTTCCCAACAGAACCCTTAGACTCCTGAATTCTTTAGGCACTGTAAAGTGTTTGTTGAGTACAGTCTACTCACTTGGGTTAACTCCAGGGCACATGCTCTAACCAGCTAACCAGAAAGGATATAAAATAAGGCAAAGCCACATAATTATTTTTTAAGAAATGTAACTCATTGAGTTATGATAACAGAGAAAATGAGAGTTCAGCTCTTGCCTGCTACACACCTTTCCTTTGTCACTTTGGGCAGGCACTTAATCTCTCTGCTCACAATCTCCCAACTGGAGGTGATTGTGCTTCCTTCTCCCTCATTTTGTCTGTCTTGTCAGTTTAGATTATGAGCTCATATGAGATGGAGCCTTTTCTTTCTCTGAGTAATGCCTGGCACTGTGTAGCTGAAATTGGAAATTACATGTCTAGATGGTATTATAATCCTAAATAATTAATACTTTTTATCATGGGAGGAAACAACAGAATTCAATGGAATTAGTCAAAATGTATTTGTTCCACTGTCGCCAGGATTGGTACCTGTCCTGCTCTGTTGCTGTGCCTTAGGGCCTACTGACAAACTGAAGTGTGCTTTAGCCCCTGAATGCATGTAATACTATAATTTGATGCTGCTGAAAAGCACTAAAATGTAAAGAATAAAATGATCCAAACAGCTCCCCATTTCAGTATTTTGCACCCTTCCAGTTCCTTTCTGCTCTACCTTTTTATCCTCTTCCTTTATCACACAGTCACAGCCTGTTGTGTTATCTTTCAGTGTTGCATTGAAAACAAACCCAGTGCAAGCTCAGACTAAAACAGTGGCACTGGTTCTAATCCAAATTATTCATCTGTGCATGCATTTATTTGAGAATAAAATTATCCTATTTTGGCTTTAACGGGGTACTGATGAAAGTCAGCTATTTTGACAGAAATCCTTTTCATACTGGAATATGAAAAAAAGACCGCATTTGTAGAGGAGTTTGATGTTTAAATGTGCATTAGCACAAATTCATTAGTAGACTAGATCAGCAGCATAGAAGTTGCCTCAGTGTGCCAAAGAATGGTATATTTTTATAGATATGAGCTACTGCAGAACAGCAGAGCTGTGTTCACAGGGAACATGTCCCACTTGCAAGCACTGGTGTAACCTTTCATGGTGTGGAGTCATGCAGGTCACTGGGGGTACTTGAATTTGCACTGCAGCAGCTGAGGAGTGTTCACAGGTTAACTCCACTAGGGGACCAGTGTTTCTAATCACCAGGGAAGCAAAACCATCTGGGAAGCCAGTATATTAAACAGTGCCAAACTTCTGCAAAGCAGATACATATTTTAACCCTTGTTTCTACCACCACAGTTTATATCAGCCTTGAATTTGGCCACCTCATATTGTGGTTCTAGAGCCTAAAGTTCAACCCTCCAGCAGATTTTTTTTATACTTATGAATATATCGTCTAAGACATTGCATAAGATGAACTCTAAAGGAATTCAAAGGGGTTTTATATCCCTTTACTGCCCATTTATAGGCTTTTAAATACTTTATTTTGCTTCATGCTCTGTTGCACGCACATACACACACAAGGGGTCTAGAAGTTAAATAAATTCTTGTCTATTAATATATGAACAAAGGGAAGTGCTCTTCTGTTATCTCTCTGTATCTGCCACTTACAGCAGGTCCAAAGTATGGGGGTTATACTGAGCAAGAAGAGAAAGCTGTATTTCTGGACCACAGAGGATTTTCTAAGATGTTAATTTAAAACACATTTTTGACAAGTGCTGCTGGCAGGTTTGGAGTTGCTGCTGTGGGGTCATTGTAAGCCACACCACCTCAGGTCATTCGAGAGCCTTTTTCCAAGGGATGTTGAAGACACTCCCTGAATGTGTTCATTCCTTGACTCCTTGGCCTCAAAAAGTGCAGTTAACAAGGTCTACAGGAGAAAACTGATGCTGGCCCATCCTGCCTGCCATCCAGAGCACTGTCATATTTCCAGCAGCAGCCAGTGCTTTGGCTTGGAATGTCTGTGAAGGAATCTGTTGTATTTTGTATCATGGGTTTGCCTTACCAGAGCAGGCAATGTCCCTTTAAGTTAATTATTAAATAAGATTGTTAAGTTGTACTGGAAAATGTGACTCATGGTTTCAAAACCTATTGCCTTTAAGTAGAAGCAGTATTTATCCTCCAAAAGCTTCCTGAAGTGGTAGTGGCAGCAGCAGAATTTTAATGTAACCTCTCCCATTCATCATTTGAAGTCTACAACAACAAGCGATGAATCTTTGATGAACCTTGTCAAGCTTTCTTCGGATTGTAATAGCAGTTTTATAAGCTTCAAAGAAGTTCAGAGGCAATTTGCTGTGACTGTGTCTACTTTTTTTTCTCTCTGAGCACTCAGCCCAGTGCTGAACACTGACACATCACCAGAATAGGAAGTCTTGTCCCTGTGTTTCTGGTGTAAATGAAAAGCTACGTACTGGATATAACAAGTGTATTTTCCAGAGAAATCCCAATAAAATCTGCAAGATTACAGAGATCATATTAAAAAAAATAAAAAAAATTGTGTATCTGTATCTATAGGTATAGAAACAGATATAGATACAAATGTAGATCTTGTTGCTGTAGGTGTGATGAATCCATAGACAGTATCTAGAGACAGTCTCTTATCCTGGAGCACAGGGAGTAATTATGAATTGATGATGCTTTTTTCATTCAGTTGTGGGCCTCTGTTTTCTCTCTGCAGCATGTTTTGACAGCCATGAAACACACTTCTATCTCCAGCACGTATCTTGTTTCCAGAGCATGGTACAGATTTTATCAGAGATAAATAGTGTGTTCTCAAATGAGGACATTACTTTTGTCATTTCTTGTTTTGTCATCTTGTTTTTGTGCCTCATTCTGCTAGAGGCTAGAGTCAGATCTACTGAGAACTCAAAGACCTGAAAATTTGTTTACTGCAAACACAACCTTTGCAGTCACCAGTATTGTTGGCTACAAAAATAACTTGTCCTTTTAAAAGTTTGCACTGAAACTTTATGACTTGTAGAAACTCTAGATACAGTTTTTCACCTGGATTAGGGCATATCTGCATGGCTGCCTTGTTTCAAGGCTCTCATTAAGACAAAGCAACTGATCTACAAAAGACTCTTGGCACTCTACAAAGCCCAAACACAGCAGAGCTGCTTTGCCATGTCCTTGCCAATGACTGGGGGCAGTGGGCTCTTGGGAGGACTCCATCCTGCCTTACTGATTCTGACTGCTGGAGTGGTTCCCAAGGGGAGCTGCAAGTAGCTGGACCAGGCTGAGATCAGCTTTCTTGTTATGTTAAATGATGGGCTACTCTGCGAGCTCTAGTTTTGTTTCTCCAGTGTTTCAGTTCAGCAATATATCAAAGTGATTGGGTCACACTGGGGAGGTAAAGCAAAAATATACAAGTTGTTTAATGGTTTTGTGCCAATTGGTAGTGAGGCCACAGTATCCTCATATCCTCTCAGGGCAGACAGGTGTTTATCAATTCTACCCAACTGTGAATATTCCAGGTTCAGTCACTGATGACTTAACAGGCTGTATGTGCAGAGGTGAATTTATCAGGAAAACTGTGCCATCAATAGTGGGCGAAAGAGGTGACCAAATGATAATTGAAGTGATATGTTCTCTTTTAAGTCTGACTCCTAAGTGTGTGGTTTCTCCAGAATGTTCAGGAAACTCTCATAGTATTGGTATTTGTAATTCGTTTGTCTGTGATTAGTGATCCCTCTTCACTTGAAGATCCAGCTTATGGGTTGGATTTTTGATCCCCCTATGATCAATTGTGGTGGCTGAACTTCTAGCTTTTTCTCCTTGTTCCTTCCTGAGAAGGTTCCTCCATTGCCTGTCTTCTCAACTTCTGCCAGGTGATGTCTGGAGCTACAACTTTTCACAAAAAAATTGGAATTTTGAGTATTTACATGAGCTGTCCATGCATAGCTCAGGTAGCAGGATCCCAGGAAACCAGAATATGGATGAGGTGGATTATGTTCCATGTCTTCACTGCAGGCAAAGTAGAGTGATCTCATCCTGTGATAGATGCCAATTTTTGGAAACCCTAAGCCCTGTGAAGTGCCTGGGATGCTCGTATCATGGATGTTCCTACCTAACTGTCCATTCTCCCTGCCTAGCCCAATAACCTGTTTCCTACGGTGTCCAGGGTCTTGGAGAAACATCTCACAGTGCATTAACAGATGTGTTACAATCTGTCCTTCATCTTAAGTTTCATTCTGACCTCTTATGGTTGGAAACTGGTACAAGCCCCTGCAGCCTGGAGTAAATATTCCTAAAACTTTAATTATAACTGGTTTTTTAACATATGCAAATATCCAAATCCTTTAACTATTTTTCTGGGTCTTATGTTGCTATGGGTTCTAAAATTGTGTTAAGTGTTGTTTGGGGATAAAAAAAAATTAATTTACTGCTTTGGAATATAATTTCATTGTGAATCCTGATTCTCTTTGTTTATGAGATTGGCAAAACAGAAGTTCCTGATGTGTCACCTTTACAATAGGCATTACCAAAATCTGTGATGAACCACATAATCCTCTTTTTTTAGAGAGCAACACCAGAATTCTAAGCATTTCCACACCTATTTTCCTGTGCTTCATCTCAGCCTTTCTCCCGTGCTGTGATACCATAGCTGCATGTATTTTTAGTTTGGGTGATTTGAACAACGTTTTTGTATTCTGTGTTATTCATTGTTCTACTTCACATGCAACTGTGAGTAGTTTTGGGTTTTTTATGTTTAAATTACAGCTGTCATTGCAGAGGTCTTCTCTGAGCTCTCCAACTCTGATAGCCAGTTGGGCACATATCCAGTTGGACAGATTGAACTGAGATGTCCAGTTGGACCAATTCCTTATTTGGCTTTGGAATCCCAAACAGCTGCTTTTGAAACTGAAATAAGCTGTGTGTTAGCCCTTGCAACATACAATCTGTTGACCAAACCATTGTAGGGCACCATCTTTGCCTGTGATTCTGCAGCAGAAACATTATTTCTGAAAAGCCACCTGAAAGACACATACACCCCCAAATGGAAGTATTGCTCATCCCAGTTTCTCAGGTCAAGAGGTGCAGCTTCCTAAGATGGAGAGGATAGAGAGAACACAAAAGAAAAGTAACTTTGAAGGGAAGCAGGACAATATGAAGAAAGCATAAATTCTGAACCCATCGTATAGTCATAGCAGAGAAACTGAAGTATTTAGTGGCCCATCAATTTACCTGACCGAAGGTGTCTGCCCATTACTGGAGTTGCTTTTCTGGGTCTCCTTGCAGAGACTTATCAGTAACTACCCAAGCCACTTACCAAGCTGCTTAGCACCATTTCCTCTTTTTGAAGGTACTGCCCCACCTGTCTGCTAACAAGGGGGGTTTGTATGTGTGTTCCCTATTCCACATCAGTGGAAAATACCAGCTTACATTTCCCAGCCCTTTGAACTAATATTGCCTGGGGACCTGCACATATCTGCTGCCTCTGCTACTTCTGCCTTGGTGCAGGCTGGGTGACCACAAGCGGAAACATCTGAATTCATGGCAGGTTAAGCTGCTGGAGCTCCCACTGGAGTCATTAAACACCAAATATAGAAAGTAATTTCTTGCTTTTCTGGCACTCAAGGTGTCGTGTAATAGGTGGAAATGGGAAAAGGCATTCCAATAAAACCAAAACTACCCTGGCCTTAAACTCTGGACTGAATCTTTTTGGAGTCAGAGCATTTGGATCATCTTATCATTCCCTTGTTCCTGGGTCTGGAAAGGAAAACTTGGGAAAAAGCAAAAAATTTGTTCTTCCCAAAGAGCCATTTCTATTCCTCCAGTCTGAGGAGGCTGGTTTGTTTTAATAATCCATCTTATGGGTAGGTGGTCATCTGAGCAGACCTGAATCTACCCTTTTTTTGAGGTAGATTTTCTGTATCATTGCTGCAAACTTGAGAAGCAGATGAACTGTTGTACTCTGGCACAGGTTCAGTATGTGATCATGGTCAGATGGCCTAACATTTCTACACTGCTGTTGTTTCCTCCTTACCGTGGGGATCAAGATATTGTGTCTTGACCCTGCATTATAAGTTTTATCTGCAGCTTGTACAGGAATTCGAATACATTGAGCGTGACACATTTCACTTATAAAAGAAATCTTTTTCTAATGCAGAGAAGTAGCATATTTTAACATTTAAATACTTGACAGGGAAGCCTAGGTTTATTTCTGATTATCTTAATGACTTATTGTCAATGAGGCATCACTTCATTTTTAGGAACACTGATTTTGCCCTCTCTCCAAAATTGAGTGAATGTTGAAATATCCTATTTTGTAAGGAATAAGGAAATTTGCAGATGGAAAATATGAGAGCGGATATTATCAGTATCCCAGCTCACAAATGCTGTGTACCTTGAAATCAAAGGGTTTTGAGTGGTTAACAAGTCGCATTTCGTCTTATGAAAGCTGCCTTGGCAGCAGAAGCCTTAAAAACAGCACTGTTAAATGAATAGCATTGTTTTTAAGAGATTCTAAGTCCTTATTTTCATAATAGCCCAACAAGTTCATCAATTCAGATCCTGTTTGCAAGAAACCTAATGCATTTTGTTAGCACTCAGAGAAGTGTAGAGACCTGTGGGTTGTGACACGTGGCACAGAAGTTTTCCAGGTCTGACTGCACAATAGCACCCAGATGCTAGTTGGCTGACTGTTATCAGAATTACCTGGTTTTATTCATATTCATCAAGTGAAAGGGGAGATAACTGTGGTAAAATAGTGCTCCTGTAATCCTCTGGTTCAGGTTGGTGAAGTTAATTCACTAGAGAATCTGTCTGAGAATGAAAACTCAACAAATATTGGTGCCTGACACGTGATCACTCGTTTCAATCACCAAAAGGAAGTTTTTGCTCTGAGCAGCACAGCAGGTTGAGTTCTGACTTACAGAAACAATTTCTAATAGTGGATCAAAAATGAGGTTTTTGATACTCATTTCTGGAGTATTTAATTTATTGGACAAGTTGGCCTTTCACAGTGATACAGCAATTTCATTATATTTCTAGCTCAAAAAAAAAAGGCAGTTGAAAACAACCCCCCATGACATGCTAGCTATTTATTATGCTGTAAGAAAGTTTGACTGAAATCTTGGCAAGTCCTTAAGGACATGTTATGGTTCTATTCTCCAAACTTTGAACTGTGGCTCCCACAGTGGGCCTGGATCATTCACACCAGTGATGTGCAAAAGCCAGTATGTCCAGGGATCTTTGAAATGCTGGGGTAAAGAAAATAATTGATTTCGAGTTGACTTGGTTTGTATTTGGTTGCAGAAGCATTTAATTTATTGTAGGAATAGCAAGTCCCTTCCTACCTCCATACCAGAAAATGTATTAAAAACATCTATAAACTTTACTATGACTTGTGCTGTGACACTGTGATAAGAGTAGAATTGCTGTTAATTTTATACATTAAATTTACAGTCTGAGCCCAAGCTGTGATAGATACCAAACAACTCAATTTTACATCTCTGTTCTCAGAAAACCATTTCAATTTCACAATAAGACCAAACTATTCACTGAGTTATTTGCAATTTGAGAATATCCTGCCTAGGCCCTCATGTGGCTTTCTTGTTTCCAAGTGGGAAAGGTTTATAAATACTCCCTAGATACAGGAGGTGAAAAATAAGAAAGAAATGTTAATTTTGGTTTATAAATTTTTAAAATATGCTGTTCTTGAAAATGTTTTCTCTACTTTTCTCTGTTGCTTTGGTAGTATCGCAAGGAAACTATGCTGGCTTATCTCCACATATGACTTAATTGATGATTAGCCTGATATTGCCAGGGGACAGAATCAATACTCTGCTGTTTTTATTGCTGCTAAGAAGCTTGGAAGAAGGCAAAAGGAATATGTCCTACTGCTAAAACCACTAAAAAGTGTGAAAACAGTCAAAAACATGCATACACAAAAAAACCCAAAACACAGGAAAGCTATAGGTGCTCTGATAAACCTGATAAAACACACTAAAACACCAGAAATTGCTTAAAACATCAGAACACACCAAATCTGCTCACATGCAAAACACAAAAAGCCCACAAATGCACAACAAAATCAAAAAACCCACACATATGAAAAAATGAAGAAAATAGTATAACATGCTGGGACATGCTAAATCATGACAAGGACACAAAACCCACCAAATGAGCAAAAAATGTAAGAAACATACAAATGCTAAAACTATGGAAAAAATGCAGAAAATGGTGAAACTACAAAATTGAAAAAAAAAAATGCAAATAAGCTGATGTCATTGTTTAACCCAAGCAGGCAATTTAAGGACCATGCAGCTGCTCACTCACTCCCCTTCCCTCTCCAGTGAAAAAAGGTAAAACCTGTGGGTTGAAATAAGAAGAGTTTAATAATTTAAATAAAGTAAAATATACTACTACTACTGGTAACAAAACAGAAGATAACAAAAAGAGAGAGGAATAAACCCCAAGAGAAACAAGTGATGCACAACACAGTTGCTCACCACTCTCTGCTCAATACCCAGCCTGTTCCCCCAGCAGCCACTGGTGGCTCCTGACCAACTTCCCCCAGTTTACATACTGGGCGTGAGTCTCCGTGGTATATGGAATATCCCTTGGGCCAGTTCAGCCCAGCTGTTCTAGCTGTGCTCCCTCACAGCTTCTTGTGCTGCTCCTCACTGGCAGAGCATGGGAAACTGGAAAGAGAGCTCAAGGTGCAAGAATTCAGTGTGAAGGGACAATTCAGTCCCTTCTCTGAAGCATCTGAATCACCCGTCACTCTGGAAGACTGTATTTCATGAGTAATACCCATTTCTCTATACTGCAGCCACTTTATTATTTCCATGGCACAGAGCAATTATTTCTATAATATAAATAACATTTTACTCATGCACTATACATGACTTCATAGAATATCAGAGGCTTCCAAGTAGTAGGAGTGTTAAAACAAAGATGTGACACACAGGATTAGTGCTGGACTCTGCCACAGGAGAGGAATTGGCCAGAAAACAGCTGCATCCCTGTACCTTCAGCAGCTGCATTGCCTCAGCTCTTACCCCTGTTTCAAGCTGGAGATTCAAGAAGACAAAGAGATGAAGGACAAACAGTCTGGACTTCAAAATAGGTCTCCACAACTCCTTTAAAAATTTTATCTTACCAATTAGATATTTGCTGTCTGCTTGAGGACTGTGGGCAATTATGATCCAGACACTTGTGATCCAGGTCCTTCATCCCAGGAAGTGATGACATTTGACATGCCATGGCTTAAACAGCAGGTGATGGAGGAACTAAACAATGTCATCAGCTGTCCCCTAAGCTATGTCACTATCACTATCCACTAATTAAACATTCTCTGAAAGATTTAAAGAATGACACTACTTGCTACATTTCTTGTTGCATTGTTAACTGTTTTTACAGTAAAATTATTGCAAGATAATTGTAGATGTGTGATGACATTTTAATTCATTGCTTATTGCCCTGTCACTATTACATTCTAGTTCCCATGGAGTTTAATCCTCATGTCTCTAAAATATTAAAACCACTTGAGGCACAAGGTCAATGTTGCCATGCACACAGTGAATACTAATGCTCATGCTGTGCTTATATTCCAGAGTGAGGCTTCCAGGAGGAGGAATGATCAGAAAACCTTTTTAGTGTTGCACTAACATTGACAGCTTTATTATAGTATAAATCAAGGAAACATGTTTGACAAAACATCAGAGATTGATAGGGATTTTTTTTATTAATTAGGAAATACCACATAAGAAATGTAATTTTATTTTATGGTCTATAATAACTGTATGTCTAAATGCAAAGGTGCAGTTTCTGTAAATGTGATGTATACAGAGAGTTAACTGTTGCATAAAAACATGGAACACTTGTGTGAATGGCAAAATCTGTCCACAAATCAACATGTGCAACAGACTGTGACTTATTTCTTGGCATGTAAAATTGCATAAGTGGAATTCAGAGTTGCCTGGCAAGGGTCAGCAGTTGCTGCTTCCAAGAGCTGCTGTTGTACTTATGTATTACCACAATATCTGAGCATAACTCATAAATATTTGGTGCATCTTCATACTGTCTCACTGAACTAGAAGAACCTGGTGATAAAGGTATAAACTCAGCATCTGTGCTCTGGAATGAGGAGGAAAAAATAAAGATGGCAAGAGAAACAGGCAGATAATAATGCAAAATTAATTGATGGAATAGAGGCAAAAATCCATTTAACAAGGACAGATGAGTACCAAGGGGAATTTAAAAAGGTACATTCGTTATGTCTGTCCATATATGTTTCTTAGTGCTCATCTGAGTTCCAAGAAAACACAATTCCAAGTGTGGAGACTGGGAAGCTTGCCATTATTCAGAGCACAGGAGCGAAATAATCGTGCCGGGTACAATCCTGAACTGGAGCTTGCTCATTTCAATTTCTAATCAGCCCTGTCTCATGGCACAGAATAAATGATAATTATAAGCACTGCAGGAGCTTGTTGCTGTCATGACTGAATTCTGATCATTCTGTATCTGTTATTTAATTAAATTTACTTATAAATTCCACATTACATGACAGTAAAGATAAGACCCGAAGTTGCTCTTCATTTGGCTTCTTTTTACCTTTTAATCCATCAAAACTTCAAAGCCTGAACTGCTCCGTTTAAGCTTTCTCCCCTGAAAAAAATAGCTAGTACTTAAATCTGTTATTTTTTTGTAACAGCCTGCTCCTTTCAAATTCATTCATGCATTGAAGCCAAGGGCTGAGTATTCCATGGTGACTTAAACTTTGACTTGTTTCTATTAAGTGTAATGGGTCTGATAAGCTATTTATGGAGGCAATCATATGACTGGTGGTGCAGAACATCAGAATACCTGCAATAGTACCAAAATTATCACACAGGATTTTCAGCCTTTGGGGATTGTATTTCCAATGTCAGGTTTAAAGCTCAGAGCCTCACAAGCACCTCACAAGTTCTTTCTCTACTTGGGAAAGGTCTGTAGGTGGAAACTTTGCACAAAAGAGCAATTCAGAGAACCAAATGAGGCTCAACTCTGCCACTGCACAGACTTGGGGCTGTGGGGGTTTTTGCTTTTTGCTTTTTCCCCTCTTTTTTTAATTCTTTTTTCCCGTTAACTTCAATGGTCTGAATTTTACTTAGAGAACTGAAGGAACTGAACAGTGAAAATGACCACTTCTGTAGGGGTTTTGTGCTTCTATGCAGCTATAGTTATTACATGCTACCATTTCTAAGCTTCTTGAGTAGAAGCCCTAACATCCTAGATTTCCCTTTTGTTAAATATCTTGAATTCTGTCCTTAGAGGCAGTGTTGGGCAAACACTTCTTTCTTCAAAAGAATTAATTTACTTTTTGTATATTGCATTCTATTTCCCCAGACTGACTTGGAATTGTTTTATTCTTCTTATAGTTTTGATGTCTTCTATCCCTAACACAAAATGCAAACTATCAATCTGTAGTGATTATATGATTTAATAAAACTCACTTTTTTTCTTTTACCAGCAAAACATATCCTGACACACCAACTAATTGAACTTAGTTTTACATAACTGTCATTTGTTGTAACAATTATTTCCTAATATTAATCATAGAACCACAGAATCATAGAATGACCTGTGTTGGAAGGGACCTTAAAGGTCATCTGGGTCCAACCCCTTGCCATGGGAAGAGGCACTTTTTACTAGATGAGGTTGCCCAGAGTTCCATTCAGCCTGGCCTTGAACACTCCCAGGGATGGGGCATCCACAACTTCTCTGGGCAACCTGTTCCAGTGCCTCACCACCCTCACAGTAAATAATTTTTTCCTAATCTCTAATCTAAACCTGCCCTTTTTCAGTTTAAAAACATTCCCCCTGGTTCTGTCACTAAATCCAGGTCTGCAGTACCTTATTCTGCATTTGGTGTGGTTTGTTATCAAAAGCAGATTGATGAGAAAAGTGCTGATAAGAATTTATGATGGTCTGTGACAAATGCAGTGGTTTCACAGTGGTCTATCATATTTTATGCATTCATATGATATATTCTCTCCTAACTACAAAGAGTCCTTTAAGCAAAAATGACCTTTGGTCTCAGCATTCATTAATACATGACAGCACAGAGGCTCTGAAGAGCATTACACACTCCTGCTACTGCTCTACATGTTCATGTTCATATTTTAATTGGCACCAGACTGCACTGAGATATCAATTTCAGTTCACTAAAACCAATTTATATATGAGATGTGAGTGTAAAAGTCCACATAGTTTTAATTAATGTGGTCTTTGCATACCTACTATTCATAAAACAAATCATTTGTTATATCTTGCATTCAAAGAAAAGTATGATATTGAACCACTTTAACCTTCTTTAATGAATATTAATTGCATAGTTGTAGTAATACATTGTCCTCTTTATGAGCAAAAAGGTCTTTCTTTAAAAAGGTGAAATAAATTATTTAAGTATGTGTCTTAAATGACAATTAAAACTATGAGATTTTGGATGGGAGACCTATAATTTTCAGTGGATAACAACACTAAATGACAAAACAAGATACAATTTAACTTCAATTTCATGTCTATTTAACGTCACTTTCAGCTTGAACACATCTTCTGTACTCTTAGTTAGCATTTTGGCTTTATTAAATGTGTCCTGGTCAAGTGCAGAAACTTACTTTTCTATTTCTAGTGCCAGGAAGTCATTTAGCCTTTTCTGCTTAACTTAGTGTGGAGACAGTTTTCAGATCAACCTTTTTTTCCCAGTATTACAGTTCATCACCTTTCCTGTATATTTTGCTCCTCCTGCTGTATGCTATTGGAGGCTGAAGAGAGACACCTCAGTCACTAGATAAATTTTTATTGCAGGTTGCACTAATATTCACATATCCACAGGATTGTAGGGAGGTGAGTTTTGTTATTCTGCTGAACAGTCGGTTCAAGATCACAATGGCTGAAAAATAACTATATAGCAGTTACCCTGATCAGGTGTTCCTAATAAATCAAAATTGATGGAATTTCACTACGGAGGCAAAATGAGGACTAGCTTTCCATGAAACTAGCTCTAAGTTAACCAGAACATTTATTTTTTACTGCCCCATTTTACAGTCTGAATAAAGTGTGTGTGACCAGACCATTGGTATGGCACTTCCAGACAAGCAGCCACTGCACAGGAACAGGTAATTCTGAGGCACATCAGCAATGGTTTCCCTGCATCCTGAGACACAGAGCACATGTTTCCAAAGTGTGAGAATAACTTACAGCATGCCAGAATGAGCTGCATGCGAGGCAAAGGGCAGGCACAGCACTTCCCACTCCTTGACATGGTGTGTACGTGAAGCAGCGCAGTGGAGACAGACACTGGGTGAGGAACAAAGCAATCCCACCGAACAAAGCAGCTCTCCTGATGGCTGGTGGGAATGTGATGCTGCAGAGTACTTGGAAGGACTTTTTTGTCTGGGAAAACTTGCCAGGAAAACAATGACTTTTGCACTCTACAAGCTAGTATTCATAATGGATTGTCTAAGAAGCACAACTCCCAAGGAAAAATTTTCTAGCTGTTCCATTTTGAGCATGCACATACACACACACTGCCTAGATACTTCATGATTAATTAATGTTTTGTGAGTCTGAGGCTCTTTAATTAGACCAACAGTTTGAAATTGCATTCAACAATGCAGGATGTAATTTATATTAGAAATGCCCATAGTAATTATCAAGACTGGAGAAGAGGTGACCCAGACATGATTTAACTAAAAAATTGTCAGCAAAAGAAATTAAATAAACATTCAGTGTTCCTACGAGATGAGAAAAGTGAGTCCCAGATCCCTCTCTCATGGTGTGATTTTATGCAAAACTGGTCTGTTGTGCTAATTCAAGGATTAGTTCTTGCTATTAACTCCCCTTTCCTTGTTTTCTATATAGTTTCAAATGGTGAAATCCTTTAATAATATACCTGTAGTATTAGTGAGGACATGTCAGATTTCTACGTAGAAATAACTGTCTCAGGCAGTCACCTTTGTATACACCTTCTAGATGAAGTACCTAAAAATCATTAACTATCTAATAAGAATTTACCCAATATATTAATAATAATTTGGTTTTTTTTTAAACACGTTGTCTTATGTGATTAAAGGCTCATCTCCATGGCAAAAGGAAGCAGAGAAGCACCATGGCAGATGTGGAAAGCCCCAGTAACTCAGACAGGGGATTGAGTTGCTGCCTGCAGATATAGGACATGGTACAGGGTGCAGGGGAAGAATATTTGAGAATTTTGCAAGTGCTATGATAGAATGTTTAGAATAGGAAGCAAAGATGGTGAAAAGGAAGGATCAAGGTGGTTTGAGGAGGGAAAAGTATGAGAAAATAGAAGGGTAAGAGAATAAAAGGAGGCAGCCATGAGTAAGCAGGACGGGTCAGTATGCTTGTCTGACTGTCCCTGTGCCTCGTCAGTGAAGGCTGCCCCATTTTCTCACTAAACAGCATTTCTTACTATTGTCCTCAGTGAGGGGACTCTTTGTTCCCTGTGTGTGTGTGTATTGACTGAAGTTCCAGCAGCCAAGTGGGGGCCACGGGTCACCACATGGGCCCCTGTGTGTTTGTGTCTGCAGTGGAGGGATGGGGGTCTGCACCCATCACCTGGGGCGTGATCACAGCAACCTGTCAAGCAGAACCACTGGCAGGCAGGAGTAGAGGTTCGGGAGCCACGGATGGAGGTGGTTGTCAGTCTGGGTCATACACTGGAGAAGTCAAGGTCACAAGGTGGCTACTGGAGGGACCAGGAGATTCAAGCCAGCTCCAAGTGGGACCGCAGGGTCTGGGGCTTGCTGAGACCAGTGTGCTTGTCTGTGTCCCTGTGGGGGGGACAACTGGAGCCAAAAGGACCCCTGCGTCCTACTAGTGTCAGGATGTACATATATGTATATATTTCCCACTAATGGACCTTCATCCGGAAGGGGGGAACAGGAGGAGGCCATTGGTGCAATCTGTGTGTGCCTGAGTGGTTCTGTCTGAGGTAATGCGGCGTATTTATCATCTACTAGTGTGAGAAAAGTTTCTGGTATCTCCTACTTACTGTAAAGTGAAGTTTCCTGTACGCAGCTCCACTGATACAGTGGGGGAGAGGAACCAGCACTGAGGCAAATGCGTGGATAATAAAAGCAAAGTACCTTAATTGTTCTGGGTCACAAATGGACCATCTCAGGATTCCTGTAAAAAATGTTCCTTTTTCTGTATCTTTCCCCCTGTTTATCTGTAAATATTGTTATATAAATGTTCAGCTGTTATTTGAATAACATCCCGTTGTTTGATGTTTTGAACCTGTCTAAGGATGTACTGTAGTTTGCATAGAGAGAGAGGTTTCTTACTGGGCATTTCATGTCTAACATGACCTCACAGCTGCAGCTTCCAGCCCACAAAGGGTGCAGGTCCTCAGCTTCAGCAGAAAGGTGGGCAAGATGCAGAGCTCATGGTGGCTACACTGCTCCAGTGCTCTCCTTGATGTACCTCTGCTTCCCTCCTTCAGGAAAAGTGGGCGTTGTGCTCAAAGGAATGTATGATCTCATGGTCTTCTGCTGGCTGAGTTCAGGTGATGTCCGGATGGGATTACAGTCAATGGACACACAACACAGTCTTTAGGCTTCGTTTTGCCTTTTTAAGAACAAGCTACCCTGCTTACAAAGTGGGTTTCTGTGAGATTCGGTGCAAGTTTCATTTCAGAAATGCTGGATTAGTTTCAAGGCCTAGCTTATAAAAACTAATGTGATATTTCCTGAGAAATCTGGAAGTTTACAGTTTCTTTTGACATAGAGCTAAAATTACTCTACTGGAATTTTGAGTGTAGCTTCATCAGCTTTATTTTTACTGGATACACAATAGAAAAGTTATTTTTTGTCTTTTTTTATTATTACATCTATTATAATCCTACATTATCCTCATCATTAATACCAAACAATTTTATATTACCTTAGATCCTTCCCTTTTCCTATGGGTGATCTATGCCAACAGCAGCAACATTTTACTGGATTGCAAATACACAGTTTAATCTATGAATAGAAAAATTATTCATGATACTGCTTTCAGCTTGACTTACAGCTCAGAGAAATGAGAACATTGATGGGCATGAATAATCAATCAGTAGTATATATCTTTGCCAGCTCAATACTTTTTCAGCAATGTGGAAAGGAAAATGAGAAAAAATTTGTGCATGCATGTTTGTATTTATGCATTAATGGCTGACAGTTTTAATTATTATTTAGTATTTCTATTTAAGGCACCAGACATTTAGTCATCTGATTGCCCAGACTCTTCCTCAGCATTGCATCAAGTTTAAGAATAACCTGTAATGACAGATGGCAAAGGGCATTTCCTGACAGCTATTGACTTACTGGTGTTCCTGAGAGACAGAGGCAAATAGCTGTATAACCATCCATAAAACAATTAAAATTCTGACTTCTCAAAATGTAATCTTTGGCTAGAAATATAGTAATTTTTCCTCCTTTTCTAACATATTTTTGCTTATTTTGTTCTTTCAGAACGTCTTGAAGTTCTTTGTAATGAAAGCTGCTTAATTCCAGGCTAGTTAGTAAAATTTGCTGCTTTTAGTATTTTTCAATAATAGGGGAAAGCCACTGTCAGTTGTGGACAGAGCTGATTAGTGCACATTAGCACTTGTTGTTACATCTTAAATGAAACTCAGAAGACAAAATAAATCGTGCAGAAGGCAAGCTCATGAACAACCTTGTTAGTTTACTTTGGCAGGATTGGGAGTTCCCACCTTTTGAAGTACAACCTCAGCTCTCATAAAGTGGAAAATTTTAATATAAATTTTAAACATGACTAAGTGATGTAGATTTGAAAATCATAGGGGTCCAGCCGAGATGTTTTTGGTTGGTTGTGGGTTTTTTCTTTGTTTTGGTTTGTTTGTTTGTTTTACTAAGAGTCACCATATGAAGTGCTAAATATTGCTGACCTCTGTATAATGTTTAGGCTGCCTTCCAGTTCCCAGCAGAAGATAGTCTGACCACAGGGAGGACAGGGCCAATTCTAAGGGCATTTTCTGTGCTGTTGGTACCTACAAACCAAAAGAGAAACTGTAAATGATTTTCACATTGTCATAGGTTTAAGTTTGGTTTCTGTTGAAAGCCTCTGGAAGTTTCCCTCCATTCTATAGAGCAGAGCCAATGAGGGCCAGCTCCGAGGAAAACTTCCTGCTTTTGAACCATTAAGTTACGCCCCTGCGTG
>JAWWEE010000105.1:7740272-7923974 GCA_035221455.1 Xenops minutus
ACTTGTTTCTATTTCTTATTTTTAGTTTTTAGTTTGTTAGTAATAAATTTAAGCATTATTCTAAGTTCTGTTTTGCCTGTGGTACTAATCAAAGCTCCTCTTTCGGTTATCTTTAGCCATAAATTCTGAGTGGGGGGTTTTTTCCCTTCCCTCTGGAAGGTGAAAAGGGTGGGGGAAAAAGGCCTTGAAGGAGTTTTGCTGGACATCAGGCATTTATTCAGGGTCAAACCTCCATACATAGTGAAATTTGACTAAAGCTTTAATAAAAGAATAATAAAGGCGTTTTGCTAACATGAAAAAGAGTGCAGAACAATATTGCCAAGCTTTCATAAGGACAATGGTTTTGATCAGAGAGGAGCCTGATCTGAAGTCTTGTCAGTTCTGATGCAATATGCTTTGGGTTTGGTTCAGTAGTTTCTATATTTCTGCAAGGCATTGTTATTAATTTTGGTTTATAGCATATTGTTTAAATGTATAATCTTTTTCCTTGAGCTCTTTGTTCTTTTCTTGAAACTGATGTGTTTTCTCGCTAGCAGGGATAAATGCATCAAAAACCTCTTGAAGTGGCTTTGACAGCAGCTGGACTGCTGATACTTCTGTGCATCCCAGTGGGACACCGGGGACAGCCTCACCCTGGCAGAAGAGGAAGGATGAGCAGGTAACTATTTTGCTCAGAGGCTGAAGCCATTCAAGCCTGGCTGGTAGCTCAGCTCTGCACAGCCACTCACTCCATCACTCCTCCTCAGTGAAATGCAGGGAAGAATCAGAAGCGTAAGAAGGAGGGAACCATGACCTCAGAGAACACAGTGTGTCCACAGTGTCATACCACTGTCTTCCCAAAGAGCAGACACCCTGAAGAGGCTGCCAGGCCCTGGCACAGAGCAGCTGCTGGGACTCAGGACAAGAGATGGTCCCCATCTTTCAGAGCTCCTGCCCCATGGCCTTGACAGTGCCCTTGATGGAGCGGGATCTGCTCTCCTGGTCACAGAGCATGCATGGGCTCTTGGTTGTCACCCTGGTTTTGCTTTATGAGCAGACACACACTGCATGTGCACTTCCCACAAGAGCAGGAAAGATCAATAACTTGTCTTGGACTTTCTCTTCCAGGAAAGAAGGTCATTACACAAGCTGCTAAAGGGAAGGACAGAGTGAGCACTGAGTGTTCATATAAAAGAAATTTACTCTATTTCATATACCTTCTTTCTTCTCCTGACAGTTATTTGCCATAACTTCTTTCCCCTGATGCATGCACATTTAGCAGCCTGTTTTTTTGAAGGCTGATTTCAGATCTTTGACCAAAAAACCCCAACTTTGCCTGACATGCCAGCAGTCTTAGCCAGATGTGACAGCTACCTTAGCAATCTCAGTACCACTCTTCTAGACACCTTCAGCTTCAACGCTGTCCGTGAGTGTTCCATGTGTTTGTTCAGGGACTAATCAGAAAGAAGAGGAAGAGCAGCCACTTTTCAGGAAGACGGGAGTAAGTGAGACAGGACCTGATAACAGAGCAGTGATTATCTACTATCTACATAATAAGGTAAAAGGATTATCAAGATATCAATAAATTTACAGATTTTCTGGCAGAGACCCCAGACACTCCCTTGCCCATGACTGAGGCACATTTGTCACACAGCAGTACAGAGACACAGGAGACATCATGGCCCAGAATAGACAAGTCCTCATTTCCCTCATGAGATGGTCACATTGTGACCCACCAGTGGCCACTCAGCTCTGTAATTCTTGGAAGAAGTACAAATTGGCCAAATGCTAACATAGTCCTATGAATTGTGTTCTTTACATTAGAATAAAGTTTGATGCTTTCATGCCCTGGATGAAGACTATGCAGCTTTTGGTTTTGACTTTTCTTTAAAACTAATCACTTCTTTGTCTTGGACATAGTACTGCACTGTGCTGGTCTGCTGTCATCCTCCTTAGACCAGTAGGTCAGTAGAATCTTCCTCAGTAATAGCCCTCATTCATTATGAGTTACATTTTCTGTGTGATAATGTGCAATCAAATATGAAAAGCTATTTCAAAATACCAGATGTAACTGCAAACCAGTTCCCTGTCTGGAAAGAAGAATCGTGGTATTTAAAAATTATCTTGTGTTCAAGTCTATGAATGGAGATTTTATCTTCCATAATTCAAAAATATAGGGAAATCCTTTGGGTTTGGGTCCCCAAACTAACTGTTCTATAAATCCTTCACAGTCTCACAGAGCAGAGAAGATTTCTTACAGAAACATGTCAGAAAAATCTAAAAAAAGGAGCGGAGAAGTAGACTGTAGAAGTGCACGGTTCAGCCGGTGCGTACAGTTCTGTGCTAAAAAGAGCTTTACCTTCCAAAAAGAGGTGTGAGAGCAAAATACACAACTACGAAATAAGTTGTACTGTGAACACTGAAACCAATGAAGACTGACAGCTTCCTCATCTGTGTTTTAATACTCCCTAATCACTCCCCAGAAATACTTCCATCTTCATTTTCCATGCTTGGATTCCTCCTCTCAGCCTTCTCTCAAATCACCTACTAATTAAACAAGACTATTAGCACCAAGAATTGCAATACAAACCAGAACACAAGTCCTCAGCAGTCGAGTACATTATGGTGTCTGGAATGGAGACCATTCTGCACAGCGCAGAACTGAAGAAAATCTAAGTTCCATTACACAAAACCTCATTTTTCACAAGCTGAGAAGTTCAAATCTTCCAGATGTCTACAGCTCTCACTTAAGTTTAGATGCAAGAGACCAACTAGTTCGAAATTCAATGAGAAGAAACTGATAGACAAACTTCATTTTTTTTAAAAAAAAGGAATTCAGACTTAAATATCCCTAGCGTGGTTTTAATCCAACCTACAAAATTCAGGAATGGAGGTTTGCCTGTAAGAAGGCATTCTTGTATCTTCTGACTCAGAGAAATTTTTAGCTTCCTGTAAAAAGGGAAAGGAACCCAAAAAATTAACTGTGCCTAAAGACTGGGAATGATGAACTTCTAGCTCTTCCTGCTGCAGGTATCTGTGGAGGGTGACGTTTTGAGGAGGTTCAGAGAGGGAAAAGGCAAGTTCATGGCTAACAGTTTCTCAGACATACATGGCAGGACTACAGTCCCAAACATTTCTAATCCAGTAGTTCTGGATGTGAGGGGAAGACAAGGGAAATGGGTAACAGGCAGGCAGGCTTGTATGGTCTCCCTAAATAGCCTCTACCCCTGCTAACGTTAGAGACAGAATCCTGGCCTTCACCAAGCCCACTGCAGCCATTCTTCTGAACCTTCAATTCTTGGCAAGTATAGATCAACCCTTCACCCTGTCATGCCACTTTTAAGGTTTTTGATGCAGCATTTGAGAGCTAGATAAACACTCCTTTAGTTTCACTTCAAGACAAGAACCTTTAAACAACTAAATCAGCTCAGTCATTGTATTCTATCATTAAACTTGAAAACTACTCATATTTGTCTTCTTTTATACATGTAAAAGCAACACAGGATATAGGAATACATTTGCACAGTTTCTTATATCATTCTCCACTGACTAGACTGTGCTCTGCTTGCAGGGACTTCATTAGCACTTCTCCAGATTTTCAGTGACATAAACTAGATCAGATGCTATTGAAATGGGCAGAAATTATAAAGTTTATGCAGGAGTGTCAATCCAAGCTTCACAGAATTTGCAGGGAAGCAGTCAGATCATTCAGTAGAAGAAATCCATTGCTGTTTTAAATTTGAAGTAGCACAAAACAAAAAGTTATTATAAAATACAATTTTACATACACGTTTTCAAAACACATGCCTTCCTCTTTTATTGCTACTTTGTATTCCCTTTCTGTGCTTGCTCGGTAAACTGCTGTGTGAAGAATAGGGTATTTCTTCTCTACTGAGGATGACAGGGAACGAAGGGCAGAGAAATACAGTAATTTCAATAACTATTGAATGAGTGGTCATATATTCAAAGGCGGCATTTATTTAAGAGCTATGAAAAACATTTTCAAACCAAGTGATGGCTTAACTCAACTTTCACTAAAGAATTTTACTTGCACAAGAATTTACTTATAAAATGAATCTTGGTAAGTTTCTTAAAAACCCAGAGCTCGCAGCATTAAAATTTATGTCCAGTATTTTTCATATGGAGTATAAAACTGCTTTTACCAGTTTCCATCAACTTAACCCTAAATAGTAAAAAACCCTTCAGAAACAGAAATTCTAAATTTAGAACAACAAATCATTAATGTTCAGGACACTTGAGCCAAACACTAACGACATGAAAATACTTCAATTAATCCTGTCAACAAGATTAATTTCTGTGGTTCTATAGAGGGAGTAAGGGATTCATGTATGTAAAATGTAGAGGTTATTCGATTTAGCATCATGAAATAAAAGTTTCTTACTTTATATGAATGATGAGAATAAGTTTACACTGAATAAGAAAAAGCTAAGAAAATGTAAAACAGAGTATAATGTCTCTGTTTCATATTTGAGTGTTACAGTTTACTACTATGCAAAGATATTTAGATGAAGAAGCATAACTCATGTTTGGTAAGAGCAATTCAGTAATGTGGGGCTCTCCTTTGTGCTCTGCTTTGGAGGGACAGAGGGTAGTGAGTTATAGCAAATTAAGGAGATTCCACCACCAACGGCAGGACTATAGCTGGATTTTAAGCAAAACCACTTTTCTTCCACATTGCCTATTTTAATTGTTACTCAGTATCAAATCCTTCCTGTGGGAAAATGCCTCACAATAAAAGGCAGCCTCTGAAGTTTTCCTTACACGGTTCCTAAGAGGAAGACTTTCACTCCCACAAAGGCACAGGCATTAAATATCTCATCAATATGTATTCATGTAACATTTTCCCAGGCATAAGCCAGCCTTAAAAAAAAAATTATTATAACAGTAAACTCTAAATCAGTATATAATTGTAACAGCAAACTCTAAGTCAGACTTTTAGCATAATGGAACTACAACTAGGAGGACATTAACTGCAATTAAAATATTAACACACAGTCTAATTTAAAGTTATGCACAATCTCACCAGTTCGCTGTTGTCCTTCTCACGGCAGTCAGCCAGTTCACACACATGTACCTGCCTTTTGCCATCAGCTGTACTTCTGACCTATCTGGTACAAACTAGAGACGAGATATTAATTTTTCTTCAGCATTTTGCTTTGCTCATCTATCTGGGGTTGGTATCCTTCATTGTAACAGTAAGAAAATAACTATTGAATTAAATCTTCAGCGATGACTGTCTCCCCGCTATGCCCTCAGCATGAACTTCATGCTTGAGATCTGCATGCCTTATAAGAAATCAGATGGTGTTTGGATATTTGCTTCTGCAGTGTGGCAAATTAAAAACAGTTATTGCATTAATCTCAATGCAGATCAAAGAAGAATACACACTTTTATAAGCAGGTCTACAAGAGAAAACATTTTTGAGTGTTTTAAGTGCCATACACTGTATACGCTATCTATGGAAATTATGAAAGAGTCTGAAAATATATTTGAAAGATTTTTTTAACATCCTGAATACAGACATAGTCATCTAAAAAGTCCAGTCCAACAAGACTGTTGTACTTTTTAACCAGACCTTCAATCCTGACTTGCAAGTCTCACTCATATCAGATTTGCTTAGATTTTCAGTTAGGTCTCTCTTCTCCATTTCCTCAACATGCTTCAAAATCACAGCATCATCAAAGCCCAGCCACGATAATACGTAACCTGGTAAAACTGTCAAGTGTTGTAAACTTAATTATGAACTGAAAATACGTATCAAATAAAAAATAGATCCAAAGAGATTACTGGAAATCGACATCTGCAAACCTGAGGGTAAGGTCCAGCTCAGTATATGTTACTTCAGTGCATAAACCCAGCCTGTTCTGTATCCACCACTTGCAAATGCTGCTCTCTGCTGAATTCAGGTTAAAAGCATTAAGGAAGAGCAGCTCCCTCCTTCCCCTGGTGGACAAGAGACAGGTATGCAATGGAAGAAAGTAGTCTGACAGGATATGCAGCATCTTCATCTCATGCTACTAGCTTACAGCCCATGTCTCACAGAATTAAATACTCCCACTTCCCACTAAGAGAGTGTCCCCATAGCTGCTCTCTTGAAAAAAGATACTTTATTTGTATTCCATTAGAAATCTTATGAACTGGTTAAGCTAAATACTTAATTTCAAGAAAGACCACTGAAATTGCATTGCATATTGCATTTTCAGTGATTTGAACAGAGTTCATAGAAGAATAAATGCTTCTGGAAGTGTTAGTTGCTATTGTATATTAAGCTAAAGGAAAGTACATGATATAGACAAAACAGAAAGATCTTGCCTTGTTTCACATTCAGTCTGCAAGAGGCTTAATCAGTGGCTATAGTGGGTATTTTTCTGGGATTTGAAATTCCGTGTGCTAAGTTAATGAGCCAGGTTTGCTCATTCCTGTGGGAGTTAAGGAAACTCAACTGCTGAACATAATTTTATGAGGCTGCAAACTGGAGCTCAGTGTTCTTATCCTATTTCTCTAGAACCTACAATTATGCCTGTGCATCAGAGCTGAGGCCACTTGAAATCAGGAAATGGAAGGCTAAAGGACTTGTCTTATCCCAGGGGCTGTGTGAAGAGCACACAGTCTTCTTTGGATTGAGCTATGTACACAGTGGCAGCAGGTCTCTGTGCTCCTCGGGTGAAACATGAAGTGCCAGGTGATAAAGTGTGATCATACCTTAAATTCCACCACGTGCTGAAGAGGTTTGCTGCATCCTGATCTGGTACTAATGTGCAAGGTTTAGTCTATTTCTGAACCGTGAGAATCAGCTGTTGAGGCAGCTGCAAGTAGTGCTGACAGTAACCCCTTCAAACTACTCCTCCTTAGGTCCAGGACATCCACTCCCAGCCCAGGAGAACAATGTGTTGATCCTCCCTCACCTCTTCTTACCACTCAAAGAGGAGCTAATGCTCCCACAATCAACATACTTTCAGACATCCCCTGCATGTTCCTCCCTTTATTCAGTACAGAACTGATGGCTCAAAGGAAGACAACAACTAACCAGAACTGATCAGGGCAGTTCACAGGCAAAGGCATTGCAAGTGTGGAAGTGGCAAGCTCCAACTGAGTAGTAACAAATATCTTACCCATAACAGCAAGACCTAAAACCTCTGCAATTATGTCTTGAGGGGACATATACACTAAGAACGCTATATAAATTTATATATGTATAAGCAGCTGTACAAGCAACAGACATGCAGAAGTAATTAGTACCTCTAACCTCAATAACTCACATCTCTTCTAAGAATCAACTATTACAGATTTGGACAGATCTCCTTCCAGCTATACCCTCAAGCTGCTCCTGCTAAAGCCTACAGCATAACATCGTTGGGAAAAACAGAGGGAATGACTATGATCCATTCATTTCATTAACTCTTGGAGCATAGGAAGATGGGAGAGCTAAAAAGAAAGGAAAACTGAAGAAGACTGAACACACCATTTAATTTTTCTTGAATAGAAACAACCTAAACCCTACCTTTTGTTTTGGCACAAGGATTAAAATTGATTAGTTAGAGTCTAAAAAATTATCAGCACTTTATTGAGGACTCAACTGTTCAAATAATATAAGGAAATAGTGTAAAAAATCAGCTGATGGTCAATCAAAATAATTGATCTTGTCAATTGCCAGCAAAAAATGTGGAGAAAATGCATATCTGCTTGAAAAATGTATTATTGGCTAGAATCTCCTCCTGTGTTGTAGATGCCTTGGTATATGCATGTTAAAATTTAAGCATAAATGAAAACATGCACATTTGGTGCTGTAATGAAGTGGGACAGGACAACCCAGACATGTGAGTGTCATCCCCTTGGTTCATGAGGTGCCAAATTCTGACTAGAGGGTGGTCATTGCAACATTAGAACCCCAAAACTGAGAGGTGAAGTAAGGTGAATGTTTGGTGAAAGCTTCAAGCCACAGGAAGTTCAAGATTACATTAGTAAAGCGAAAACTTAGTTGAAATTATCAGGTGTTACTACCCCCTCACCAAAGTGATGATCCATCAGAGTGGATTTTTTTAAGGTTAAAACTATTTGATACTTCAGTATCTTGAAACCAGGCTGTTCATAAATTTTCTTGAGTCCCCAGGGTACACAGTTTATTGCCTTCAGCTTCTTACTCATCAATTAAAACATTTGAGCATAATTAAAAAACCACAATATACTTTTAGAAATGTAGGGCTATTTTATCCTAACTGCCAGACTGTCACAAATCTGAAGAGGAAAGTAAAATTCTGCCCAGTACTAACTCCTCTGTACTTGGTTTGACCATACATGGCTTTTCCTGAAGATGCAAATGGTGACTAAACCTTTATTTGTCAATCTGAAACACTTATACTCAAATAAAATATGATTTCTTCAAACACATTAACATGAATAATTCTAGCTTGGTGAATCAGTTGCAAGTGTCATATTAAGAAAATGGAATCTCAAGAGACATAACAAATAATTTAATCCTTGCAGGAAACCCCTCTGTTTTCCCACTAATGCAAACCTTTACATGCAAACCTTCTATTGAAGCTACTTGTAGTTAACCTTGAGCCCTTACAAGAAAATTGGAATGCTGGGGGGGGAGGGGGGGGGGAGGTAATATTTTCCAGCCACTGAGTTATATGCCTCAATTTATATCTGCAGATTTTTATGTTTATAAGAGTTTTGGGTTTATGGAACATGATAGCTCCCGAGAACTAAGACTCTGAGTACTATCCTATTATTCTAGGACAAGTTCAGCTGAAAAATGTTCCCCCTTAATCTGATAATAAAAAAATTCTGTGGGAAGAGCTACTATGAATCTGATTGCAAGTACTTTGAGAAGTACTTCCAATTATGTTTGCTGGCTTAAATAGTTGCATGAATCTGATTAATACTTGAAACCAGGAACGTTCCATGTGGCTTTCAAATAAACTTCCAACATTTCACCTCTTTTTGTCACATATGGCTGTGTTGACACAAAGTTTTGTAGATTTAAGTAGGATAATTTCTCTCTGTGTGGGAAATTTGTGTCAGCATAAATAACATTAGTGCAAAATTGATTGAAGGATAGCATGCTTCTAACCAAATAAAGCAAACAAAACCAAAACGAACACATGCTGACAAATATACACTTTCCTAAAGGAAGTAATGTATTTCATTAGGGGATATGAAGTAATGTTTCTAAAAGAATTTGGTCCTAAAACATTGCAAATCTGATTTGAGGGCACTCCAGAATGGCTGGAGAATGTCAAGAAGAACTGTGGTTTTCCAGTGTGACTCATAAGTCCAAATGTATTTATGTAAAAGTCTCTAAACAGTGCATTCTGTGTAAATAACCAAAATTAACCAGAACGCGCTTAGCAGCAAAGCTGAGGTCCACCTGAGTCCTACAGATTTGCACAGAATTTTTTGTATTGTAGTCATGGGGATTGTATTTGTAACACATGAAGGTCTCACTGTGTTGGCAATCCCAAGAATGACATTGACAAATACCTACAGACTCTTAAGAGTTATGAGCCAGCTGTTGTAGGAACTAACAAAGCAAAATTTTTACTCACTGTTATAAAATGAAGAAGCCCAAATCCTATGTATTTTTGCAACAAAACCAGTAACCCCTCTGAAGAAAAACAGTAATTTGCCTTGTTTAGAGTGGTGATGAAATACCAAAGTATGGTCCTAAACAGCAAGTGCATGCCTGGCTTCTGAGGCTTCTGACATTCCTGCTCCAGTGACTCTCGTCTCCAGTGGAGATTTCTTGAAGAAGCCCTTGTGAGTGGTTTTTGCAGAAGTATAGGCAATAATAAGGGTACATTGCTTTCCAGGGTGAAAAAAAAGTTATGGGAGCCAGTGCTTCCCTGCAGCCTGTGAGGCTCTCCTAGCCCAGCCAGCTCAAACACCCCATGGGTATCTGTTTGCTGCACGACTGCTCCTGTATACCTTCAAAAAATGCTGAATTTTCACATGCAAAATATGCCAGCTGAGCATCGCTTTCTCTGGCTTTGCCTTTTTTCCAGTGGTTCTTTGCCAGTCACGAGTGCAGCCTGGTATGGCACGCTGGAGCACTTTCACAGGAATGACAGTGACACGGATCAGACTGCGTTAACTTGACTGCTTCATGGATGTGACACGCAGATTGCTCCCCAACACATCCTCTGCTACACAGCAAAAGGAAATCTTTCCACAGACATGATGCCATGGTTTGTTTGGACCTCTCGATTCACGGGACAACATACCCTGTAAATTGAGCTTTATCTCATCAGCTTGCTGGGAAAGAAAACAAACACAACAAAGGCTCCATCCCCTGTGCACATGAATTCACCACTTAATTCATGCACTCCTTAACTGACAAGTTCTTCAGTCCATAACTCTCAGCTCATGGTTTGGAACTCATGCACCTGTGAGCAAAACACTTATCTGTCAACGGTGAAAGTGCTCATCCTTTCTTCCTCCTCCACCAGTGTGTGAGCATCCCCTGAACCCCACCGGGATGCACAAAAGCCTGAGCAGTCTGGCTGCTCTTGGAGCTGTTTCAAAAGCTTTTTGGGTGAGCCAAGACTTTTCTACTACCCAGCATAGAAGGTAGTGTCTCCCATTGCCATGGGTTAGGCAGCTCTGAAGAAGCGTCCCAAAATCAGTGTGCAAGGAGGATGGATGGATGGATGGATGGATGGATGGATGGATGGATGGATGGATGGATGGATGGATAGCTGCAGGTGACAGAGGCTGCATAAAGACATCCAGCCCTTCCTGGTATGGTAAAAACGGTCAGAATTACACTGTGTTGCATTAAGTCAGTGAAGAATTGAAGAGGCTGGTTGAGGAAAACTTGATTGAGCCTCTTGCTCATCTTGCACAGGGTTTGAACAAGGGCTAAGAACTGAAGGCTGTCTGGAATGAAACAGAGGTCTCACAGACTGATGTTTCAGCGAGGCACAGAAGAGCACCTGCACCTCTGTACCAGCCACTGTCCTCACTCCCCCTTCACTGTGTGTAACCAGCCTTGCTCTAAATCTGATGCCATAAGGAGATAAGGATGTGCACAGCAGAAACACTCTCTGGTGAATTTCAGATAGCCTTTACTGCCACCTCAGTCTGTGGAGGAGAACCAGAGTGTTTATTCTACCTTTTGTGTCAATTATAAATTCTGACAGAAAGTAACCAAGACCCTCAATAAGCTCCATTTACATATTAACCTAAGAATGCAAATGAAGAGAAAAGAGGATGTGTAATATATGTATGACCAAAGCCACCAAAATCCCAAACATAAGATGTGATTGTTCCATCCTGTTGGGAAGAGTCAAAATTTATAGCATAAAAGGGAGGCTTTGGGGCAAAAAGGACAGAAGGGATCCGTTGATCAGTGTGAGTCTCTCCTCCTCTCCTGAAGGGATGCCTTTAGATGAACTTTGCACCTCCAGCTGCGTTGAAGCAGACGTAGAAATATTAATTTTTTATATACATCACTGGGAGAACGAGAACTCTGTTACTACACCTTCTGTTGCAGCACTAACACGGTGTAGTTGGTGCATTTATCACTAGCAATTCTGAACATGCTTTTTTGTTTCTTCAATAAACCACACTGTTGAAGAATTGGAATTGTGCAAATCCTCACTGAACACAGTCAGACCTATAGTACCAAACTGGTAAATCATGCTGGTTGTGAATCTGTGCTTCTCAAAGTACTTACTGACCTCGACCAATAGTGCTAAACTGTGAGAAACTAAGCCCAGGTACACCCAGCCCACTGATCACTGAGGACCAGCTGGAGCACGGTGGGGTTTGTTGTCTGACAAATTCCTGAACCCTCCACGCAACAGGCTCCAAGGCACCCTCTCCATCACATTGGTACTTGGGATTTCATGACCAGTATGTAAGATCACCTCAGTCATTTAGCCGAGAATCAATTAAAGTGTATTTATCTCCTTGCCTGGTCAATTTTCAGTCAGATTAGAGAGCTAAACCATCTCACCAGAAGCACAGGGTACTGATATTGCTAAAAGCATCACTAAAAACAATGCCTTTTAAGAATATGAGCACCACATTGCATGATATTTTATCAGTTCTTATGTGTCTTTGAAGACAATTCAACTTTGAAGCCCACTCAACTTTGAAGCCCTTTTTGTCTTTAGCATCAGTAAGTTTTAGAACTTGTATGACTCTAAACTTGCATGGATTAAGTGATAATTGCATAACTTGCATAACTGTATTGTTGCTGGATGCTAAACTTCTTGTTGTATGTATGAGATACTTCATTTGAATGTCAGAAAATCACACAAATAGCTTAGAAACTGATGCAATTACTGTGGTTAAAATAGAGAAAATAAATTTTCCACCTGTGGAGGTATTAAGCTTTTATAAAACTAAATTGCAAGAGAAGAATAAATGTTGGGAACCTGACGGGGGAAAAAAGAGGATACATCCTTGTTCCTTTGCCTTCAGAATGTTTGCTGTAGTACAAAAATGTAAGTACAGCCTTGATTTAAAGACAAAGTGATTTGTTCCTAAACATCTATAATAAAATATCCACTATTTGTTTTGGTTAAACCACAGAATAATTAATTTGAAACAATTAATTGCTGCTTAGTAGCTGTTCTTTTCTCATACTGCTATGAGAGATAAGAAAAATTTCTACAAAAGTATATCTACCCATTGCCACTTCACTGGATTCTTGCCAGTCAGACTTCAGTCCATAATTTGAAAATTGTGCTATGTTACAGTTTGTAACTTTAATCTGCTTTCACACAGGTGTGAACATTCTCTTTGGAGAATTAAACTATTTGCTTACCCTGTTGTTGACTTGGTTCTAAGATGCTGTTTTCCCACCTGAAAGACATGGCAGAAGTTTGAGAGAAGGATTTTTGGAGGTTGCTGCTGGTGGTGACCACCCTGTGGTTGTAGCAACTGTAAGATTGTTCAAAATGAAACAAAAGAGCATTGGTAGACAAAATAAAACATGGTGGTTTTTTGCCACCACTGAGGCCATCAGTATTCATACTTTTTGTCTTTGGTAAGGAAGATTAGAAAACTTGTCAAATTCTTTTTGAAAAGTATTTCTATATTTTTTTTCTTTATTCTTTCATTAGTTTTCTGCAGGCTATAATTTAGGAGAAATGGAAATAACACTGGTGCCCAAATGGCTGCATGAAAGACAGCTGCATTATAAGTTACTGAGTTTTAATTTCTTTTCCAATTTTATGCAAGGAAATGAAAAATAAATTGAAATCAACTGATTACAGTAATAATTTTTCAATATCTTTATTTGATAAAATGCCATCTTATTATTGTGTTAATTCAAAGAGGCACTCAGGAATTTCAAGACTTACAATATCTAAAGACTACTCAAAATCTTTTTGGTTCTTACATTTAAATTATTGAGGGAACTAAACATCCTCTTTTCTCTTTTGGTATTTTTTGTTTCTTCTTCCTTATATAATCTTGGAAAAAGTAAGAATATCTCTAGCAATATTGTCTTATGCACTGAATTTCAGGAAGGCAAGTTTATTTTTCCATTTTTTCTCTTTCATATTATATAGACTTTATGAAATGGTTAGTACTGTTCTCATTACATAGAATGCATTCAAGAAAATTATGTAGTGTTAAACCAGAACAAAATACTTAGTGGTAAAATAATCACATTCCTCTGTCTGTCTGCTTTGGAAACATCAGTGAAAACTTGATAGCTGAATTTTGACCTCTTGCTTAGACAAATATACAACATTAAACTCCTACACGCTTGTTTCATTATTTTTTAGTGAGAAATGCTTGTTTATGGTTGCATCTGGTTTGAATCACAAATTTCACACTGTGAAACTTTGTGCTTTATGTTTGCCAGTTACACAATGCACATAGCAAAATTAACCAAAGAAATCATGGTCTTGTTTCGTTACATTGCTGCACAAAACTCTGGTAACATTTGTTTGTTATTGAACGTGTGTGTACATGTGCCAATTAGAGAATTAATGATTGCAGTGATAGGAATGTTTAGGAGGCAGATAAGCTAATTTTAAACTTCTGAGCAAAATTTTACTGGACTGGCATTCTTTAACTATGCACTCGATGCTAATGCTTTGTTCATATCCATCATCAGTGGTCGTCACTCCACAGTCCTTCCCAATCCCTCTCTGAGGTTGTGCAGTAGCACAGAGCTGGGGTGGGGTATAACACAGTCCTTCCCTGAGGTTCTGCAAACAAGACTCAAAGCCTGCCTACCAAGGGAAGCTGAAACAATAATGAGAGTGTTACACCACTTCTGTCTGCCCAGCCAGGTTGGGGATCCTGCCCATTTATAAATGTATTGTGTTTATAAGGTTTCTGAGCTATTTTTGCACAAACTTAGTGAGTACTTTCCCTGGATGCTGCAGGTGCATTGTCCTGTAATGGGGCTGGGTTTTTATTTGTTGGGTTTCCTTAGTTAGCTGCAGTTTCTTTTCTTAAAGCAAAAGTACTATTTGCCCAGCTTTGGGAGTTGTGTTTTGTCACTGCCAAACAAGTAACAAGTTGGTAACAAGTCTAACCAGCCAAACCAGGGCTTGATGCACTTAAAATAAGGCAGAGTTAACTTTAAAGCGGGACCCTGCACTTGGCTTTGTTGAACCTCCTGAGGTTCCCATGGGTCCAGTTCTTGAGCTTGTCTGGGTCCCTTTGGATGGAATCCCATCCCTCAGGTGTGTCAGCTGTACCACTCAGCTTGTGTCATCTGCAAACTTGCTGAGGATGCAGCACCCAACCCGTTTATCTGTACCATTGACGGGGACATTAAATAGCACTGAACTCAATAGGGACTCCCCAGGGGACGGCACTGATCACTGGTGTCCATCAGGACACTGAGCCATTGACCACGACCCTCAGGATGGGACTGCCCAACTAATTCCTCACGCACCAAACATCCATCAAATCCACATCTCTCCAGTTTAAAGAGAAGGATGTTGTGGGGGACCATGTCAAAGGCCTTACAGAAATCCAGGGAGATGACATCCATAGCCCTTCCTTTGTGCACTGATGTGGTCAGTACAATGATGTTCGTGGGCACAAGAGGCCTCTGTCTAAGCTGCACTTCTCATGAGTCTGTCAAGACAGATGAAGGGTTGTGGAGGCAATGCTTGGGAGCACATTTGGAAAGAGGGAATGGGCTACATAGATCTTCATCTGTCTCCCAGAAGCCCAAGTGCTGTTAATGAGCTGTTGTGACAACAGTTGTTTCTCCTGGAATGAAGAAATACTTTCTAGAGGGGAAAATCAATGTTAGAAGAACCAAGATGAACATGACTGGGTCAGTTTGAATGTAGATTTTTCATGGGAAAAGAATTAAAGATAACTTGATCTCCTGCTGTACACTTTACCAATTTTTATCTTATTTTCTTTTATAAATCAACAAAGACTATTATACAAATGCCAGAGTGCCTGTTGATCACAGCATGGAAGACTTACTCTGATAAAATATTTATGGTCCTGTCATCTTGCTGTGTAGGAGCCTGGAATTTTAATCTGCGGAAACTTGAGCTTTATTTTGGTGTTTGGCTGGTGCCAAGCTCCGTGGAATTTTGCTTCATGACTGGAGATTTTTGCTACAAATGGGATGAAAATACTAATTAATACAGTGTTATATTGTAAAATGAGAGTGGTTGGACAAAACCCAGGTTGAATGTGGGCTGAATGAGAAGATGAAATTCAGTCTGCATGTTGAGGTAAGTAAACAGAATCCCATCAACTTCATCTATTCAGTCTCCTTAGGACCACACTTTATTGGCATGCAAATAATATTTGTATTGTGTAGGTTTGATGATGTCAAAGACATTGTTGACTCTTCACAAGAGATTGCTTTGCCCTTTAATGCAAATGTATACAATAGTTAGAATAATTCTTATTGTTTTTTTAATTAGCCCTAGTGTTAAGAAGAGACTTCTTTCTAGGGGTTTGCCTTGTGCTAAAAGTATATGGATTAGATCTTTCACTTGCACCCAGGGGTGAGGAACTGAGAAAATTTGATGGCCTTGTTCTTCCACTTGGACATTCCAGTGGTAAACTCATAAACAATCAGGCAGTCCTTTGTCTAATTTTAAAGTTGCTGAAATAGGAAAAGTATTTGAGTAAACAGAGTTTCTAATTGCATGAAGTCTGAAAACTGACATTTACAGAATGTATCATTAAAAATAATTTATGATGAGTCAGCTTCAGAGGAAAAAAGTGATTTTTTCTCTTTGCTTGGCATTAGTCAGAGACATTTTTATTAATTCATACATTAATGCTTAGCAGATACATTGCACTTTCCCTAAAACCAGATTTTTTGTAGGTGGCAGGTTCATCAAAATTCAGTTGGGGCACTTTAAATGACCTGACTACAGAATATTTTTAGTATGTTCTATCAAAATCAGATCTGTCTTCGGAAATGTTTCAATGTCCTGATATCACATGACCTGAGATTGTAACCCTTCTGTAAACTGAAAGGAGTCCTGATGCTCTCCACACTTCAGCCTTCAAACAAATCTGTAGATAAGGTGTTCCTGTAAACAAAGATGATGAAAGAGCATAGTCACTGTAGAGTCATAAATCTGTTGAGTTTTTTGGGTTTGGTTTCATTCCTCAGCATGTTGCTGCTCACAGAAAATGATAGGATCTTCATATAGCTAAGTTAGGGCAGGATACATTTTCAAAAGGAAATCACAGAAGGACTTCTGATGCTATTTTGACTACACAGCCTGTTTATGCAACTGACTTTTCCTAAAATTGTTTAGATCTCTATGTGTTAAGGAAAACAATTTAAAAATTATTTTGTTGGACTTGTTCAAATTCTTTACATTTCCTAAATGTCATGTTGAGGCAAGCCCTTTGAAGTCAATTCACACAATAAATACGTTTTGTTATGCCATTCCTTATTTTAAAGTCATTGACAAGAATACTTCAAACATAGACAACGAAAGGCAGTTTGCTGTCTTTTCTGTCTTCCACACAAAGGTGCACACATGGCTTCACACAAATCACAAACCCAAAAGAAACCTCAGAGCAAGACCTGTGTTTTGATTTGGAGAGCACGCAATGGCTTTGTTATAAAAACAAGTGGTTATAGTCTTAGCCCATTTATGTATTTATTCTACCCATTGCAGCAGTCCTTTATGGTGGGTGTTCCCCAACAGAACTGCAGCTGGAGATTTGGTTATCAGGAGCCTCTAGATAGCCCAGTGCTACTAGACAAAGGCATAAAACTCAGTGCTGCTTCCCATCACCTTACTGGTCTTTTCTGCTGCTTAGTGTGACATATTTTAATGGTGTTATTATAAAGGATTTATCTGTAAAACAGAGGAATTTATGGTATCATTTCAGTTGTCCTAAATTCTCAGTTTGGATTACTCATGGCTTCAGTTATTTATGCCATTGAACAACTGGTTATATCAATCCAGACAAAATTGTCTAAGATTTACATAAATTATTTTCGAAGAGTAAAGAGCACTAAAAGGAATCACAAATATTTTAGGAAAGACCAAAAAATTAGCAGTTCTCTGGACTTACTAGGTTAGAACATAAGACTGTGTCTCTTGGAAAAAGTGCCATATCTAATGGCATAAGGATTTTCATTATGTTAAAAACCTGTCCTTCACTTGTGGGTTTATTTTTTAATAATTCCTTAGACAACAAAGGAAATTCAGAATGTCAAAGGCAAAGCAGCACTGGTTTTATAGACATGTCCCTTGATGCCTTTTATATTCAAGGTCCATAAATCTTCTATAGGCTGACTGAACTGAAGGGCAGTTCAGCAAGGACCCCTTAGCAGCTGGTGATAAAAACCACCAGGACATCCTTTGGTACCTCAAAACTCACTTGTCAATGGCTGCTGTTGTTGCACATGTGGTGAGAGTGGTTTAAGCCTTGCTAATTCCACTGCTGATTACTAGAAGGCTGCTGCTGTTTATAGTATTTAATTTGTCTATACAGTCCATAATTTGTCATGTCCAGTCCATAATTTATCACTGTTCCCCTGTATTACCACAATCAGCCACGTTCTGTCTGATCTCAGGACTCACTAGTGAGCACCAGCATTTTTGCTTTTTTATGATGCCAATACTAAGCTCTGTTCTCCTTCCTTGTAAACCAAAAGGGATTGGTCCAGAAGGAAGGTAATTCAGATGAGTAAACACAAGAAAGCTATCTGCTTTCTATGTCTGCTTCCAGTCTGCACACCTGCAAGGCTACCATAAGAACACCTGCTCTGAAGGTGTGGGTTGTGGACAAAATCTTCAACCAGTGGGCATTACTCTCACTTCTGGTTAAGGTTAACCAGGACATCTATGGATGGGAACTTAACCAGACACAGTCACATTACTATAACAAACCCCCTTCTTCAGAAATAAAGGAAAGGTGCTCTCCAATTTCAGAAAGAGCTGAAATAGAACAAAATCCTACAAGTAAAAATAAAAACTCAAACAGTAAAAGGAGTTCTTTAGTAAGAAAAACTGCTAATAAGAAAATAATCAGTATAAAAAGAAATATCAAATTATTTCCTCTCAAACAAGATGTGATTTTGTTAATTGGGATTCTCTTAAGTTTTCACTTTAAAACTTTAATATTTGAAGGTGAAATTGCAAATTGTTACCACAGGGAAAGTTAACTTCTGTCAAAAACAGTACAGGAGGAAACACTGCATGGGAAAACCAAAGCCTTCTGACATATCTGTGGCTTGGATATTTTTAACACAATTTTTCTGGAAAGTCAACAAAGATGAAAGTAGCCAAAGTTCCTCCATTTTGAAGTCATAGGAATATTGCGCACTTACAAGTAAGTTTAAGACCTCTAAGATTTTCTACATAGATTAAAATAAATATAACACCAGCTGCAGCCTTACAAGAGGCAATTCTTTTACCCCTCTAACAAGAACCAGATCAAGGAATAAATACAAATTTTTTTACAAGTTTTCTCCTTCTCTGTTTCTGCTCCATTCTATCACCAGGTATCACTTCTAACAACTTCAGCACAGTTAATTTTGTCATTCCCATTGACAAACGGTATGGATTTTCCTGTGTCACTTCTTTTTTGGGTAAAACACTTCAGGAACAGCCATTCAGCTGCTCTTCCTCCTCCACTTCCATCGTCATTCTTTGTTCTTATTTAGAGCTTCCGCTGTCTCAAGTGTAGACGTCTTGCTTATTTTGAATTTTGAAATTCTAATTTTCTTTTTGGGGTGTTCTTTTAAGGCATGTGAATCAGGTATGTGCAATCTCTGTTTACTAGGACATTCTGGAGTGGTTTTTTTAAACTCAGTTTCCCATTTACAGTGAAATATTTAAATTATTTTAAATCCTTTATGCAAACACACTGATCCTGTGATACAGCTTCAGCAACAGACCTCTGTGCAACCCATGTCAACCAGCCTTATTTTATGGGCAAGGCACTGATCAGTGAAGGAAGAAGACATGCTTGTCACATATTTTGCTGAAGGTTCAGGGTTATTCACAGTACAGCCACTACCTTAAAGTATGCTCCAGATGTTCATTTCACATGGAGAAGATGCACAAAAAATAGAATGGAAAAGCATGTAAGAGAAAAGATACTTACTGTACACTAACTGTAATTCCTTGAGAAAATGTCCCAAGAGGCAAGGCTGAAGTTTTTGCTGTGTGAACCTTCTCCATCTGGTTTGAGTAACTCTGCAGGAACCTGTGTCACGATTCTTTACTATGAAGGCTGTAATGAAAAACAGTGAAAGGTGTCTAAAACCATGACCAGATTGGGAACTACCTCTAGGAACAGCCTTATTCTACCAAAACAATGCACGTGTCACAAGATTAAGAAATGTGGCTTAAGTGGTGTTGGTACTTGCACTGTAGAAGTTAATTTCAGAAAGTCATATTTAGGTCCCAGAAGTTTGTGCACTGTTATATAACATGAAACAATATCAGTCCTGAAAAGTTAACATTATAATAACAAAACATTGAGGGAAACATCCTTAGGCACCAACTCCAAGAGGGAAGTAATACTGAAAATCTTGATATCATAAACAAAGAATCTTTAGGCAGGCTTTGAAATAGTTTAAAATGATTGCACAGAATAACAAGTAGGAAAAGTAAGCAAATACATTTGTGTGCTCTTTATAGCACTTCGCCTCTCTGACAGCTCTGTTTCTCAGAACTATGGTAGCTTAGAGTGTGTTTAAGTAATTACTTGAAATTGAGTTGCTTATTCTATCTCATCTCACGTATGACTGTGCACGCTTCAAGAACATTGCAATTGCAAGAAGAATATATTAAGGTAGTCCTTACCCTAAAAAAGTCCTACCAATTCTCAGTAGACAATTGGCTCAGTTAAGAATTAGACATCTTAATGTACAGAAGAAAACCTACAGTCTTTTTTATTGCAGTGTTAAATCTGCAGTTGGCAATTCTTGTGTCCCTTAGTATTTCAATGGCACAAGTGGAATCCTTCAGCAGACACTCTGTATTATTATCTTAGCATGGTGAATAATTGCAAACATCAAAATCAACACTACAAAAGGAAGTATCTTCAGGAGATTTCAAGAGCCTTCTAGGTAAGTACACAAATGCTCTGCAGTAAGTTGTAGCAATGGCTACTGAAGAGCATATCTGCATGATCAAAGTCAAAAGCTTTAACAATCAGAAGACTGCCTTCTGTATTTTGATAGCCTTCGATTTGTCTATGAATAATAAAGTTAAAGAAATTAGTTCACATCTCTGCCAGTTAAGTGAATTTATAGCTGGTAAGACACAAACACTGATGGAGATAAATGAGAATATGTTATGTGATTGCATTTCATATTTAAAATTCAGCGATACTTTGAAATCAAATGCAGCTTCTTGACAGCGCTGTCATTAGACATTTCTAATGTCTGCTTGGCACTCTGAACTGCATGCTGTGCAAGGTTCTGTCTCAAAGAGGTGTGTACAATAGCCTGCATCACATTCATAAAGTGAACATGCAAGTGTCTGCTCTGTGAAGACTTTTTATTGCAATGGTCTATGATGGGCACACGAATGCCTCACTTTCTTTTCATTTAACGGAGCAGCAATCAGACAGATTCATTCCAGTTCCTTTCAGTTACACAGTCAAGACCTATGTCACGTCTCTGTTTTTCACATTATTTACCCACCTGTGACTAAATGCCTTCTTTAAACAGTAGACTATTTCTGAGCCATCCAGCACAGATACAGGACTAAACAGAGTGGTCCCACAGTTATTTCTGTGAAGGATTCCAGAACCAGCTGCCCAGTACAATTGTCTAAAGGCTTATTTTGGAATCATCCATCGTGCAAATGCACATCGCTCAAGGAAATTATGCCCAGTAACTTTGTTTTTTTGAAGTTGGTAACTCTGCATTTCCTGCTCTTCTCCTCCTTCTGCAACCTCAGAATACCTCTGATGTATTTGTAGTTTTGCATGTGCTAAGAGGGAAATGACACTGCATGTTCTCATGAATTCCACAAGAGAGGATGGTGTATGGATCCCTCTTCTATGATACTTCAAGGGGAAATCTCAGGAATTGCAAGAGATAAAAACACTGCATTCCATTTTCCACTTTCATTATCATCAGAAGTTCCCACAGTGTGCCATAAATTTGTCTTTCAGAATGCCTCACATGGCCTGTTTTTTCCTGAGATTTCTGCTTGCTTGCTTTTTCAACAGTCCCTTCGTGTCTGGGTTTTCCACAGCATTCTTTTGCTCATTTTATAGCAAATATACAGAAATATTTAAATATTGTAGAATCTTTATTTCTGTCCTGGGTGATATTCTGAGGGATGAGCACTGTGTGTATTGAGAGAATTGCTTGTCCGGCCTTTTAAATTAAGATTAAGTGAGCTCACTGGGAGCTGTTGTGAAAATATTTTCCTGCACTTAGGACTTGAGCAGTCCTTACCCTGGAACAGGCTTGAAGCACACATGATATCCCAGCGACCTCACCTACACTGAAATACTGAGCTCTGTAAGCTCAAAAACTTACACAAGTAAAAAGTAGCTCATTTTGATCAATAAAGTTATATGTGTATATATATATATATATATATATATATATATATATATACACACACATATATATAAAAGCAGAGAAGAAGTTATAAGTTTGGAAGCAATATATGTTTTGCTCCATTGCAGGTCATTGATCTTCACTGATTTTGGAATTCTCTCTTAATTTAAAAAATTAGGGAATATTTCCACTATAATTTTTAGTATGGCTACGTAAATGAAAGCCAGTGTACAACTAAAAACTATAAATTTGTGCGATTCTAAATGCAAATACACCAAATGCTTGGATTGTTGCACAGTCCAACAACTTTTTTGAAGTGGGTGTCACAACATAAGAAAGATATAAAGATATCAGAGAGTGTCCAAAGGAGGGTTATGAAGGTAGTGAAGGGTGTAGAGGGGAAGCCACGTGATGAGCAGCTGGTCACTTGGTTTTTTCACCTTGGAGAAGAGGAGACTGGGGTGAGAGCTCATTGCAGTTACAACTTCCTCATAGGGGGAAAAGGAGGGGCAGGAACTGATCTCTGCTCTGTGGTGACCAGTGACAGGACCCAAGGGAATGGCCCAAAGTTGTGTCAGGGGAGGTTTAGGTTGGATATCAGGAAAAGGTTCTTCACCCAGAGGGTGGTTGGGCACTGGAACAGACTCCCCAGGGGAGTGGTCGCAGCACCCAGCCTGGTGGAGTTCAAGAAACATCTGGACAACACTCTCAGGCACATGGTGTGATTATTGGGGTGGGGTTTTTTAAATATGATCTATAGTTTGAAATTGTTGCCTCTTCATAAAGACTCTTCAATAAGATGTGAGTAAAACGTAATGTCTTGCTTTCCAGTTTTAGGTATTTTTGAAATATCACTATATAATTAACCAAATACTTTTTTTTTTTAAATCCTAGAAATAACTTTTTTTCTCCAGAAAAATGTGTATCAGGATTTTTTTCCTAACAATGTAGGCATAGAGAAGACTCCAGACTAGATGGGAGGTCTAAAAGCTTAAGGTATTTATATACTGTGGCATGTGTATTGAAAGAATTGGTTTGCTTGTTCCAATGCATTTTAAAGCTAAGCAATTTCTGTTTGTAATTACCAATATTTTTCTGGTAAATCTACCTAGTGTTTTGGATGCAGATATGAGCCTGTCAAACCCATGATTTGCGTTACTAACATGCAATGCATCTGATTTTATTTTTTTTTTTTTCCAATTTTTGTCTTTTGGTGGGTTAGGTGTTTTTCCCAAAACAGAACTTGAAGGGAGTGCTATATGCTCTTACATGACTAATTTCAGAGTTGTTTCAAAACATTAATTTCAATAAAACAGAAAGAAAACTTGCATTGGATGTTCTTTCAATACCACCCTAATTAATATTGTCAATCTGTTTTTAGGCTTGTGTTGGTATAATATTACCTTGGCCCTGGAGGGTGAGGGAAGACTAGAAACTGAATGAAAAATTCAATGAATAGGAAAAATCTTTGGTACTTTTATATACTAGAGATTTTTTTAAAATGCTGAGCTTGCTTTGCACGTAGGGTTTAGTGATTTTTCCTGCTTATAGTTTAGTTTCAATAGGATGACCTTGCAGAAAAGAAAACCAAATTTCTAGTTTATGCAGAATTATTTGAATTTTACACTAAAAAACAATGCTAGAAATGACACATTGGTATTTCTTTATGGTTTGGTTTCTCATGAATGCATTGGCCCATATAAATATAAATCAATTCCATAACCTATGATGGCTGTGATTAGGAAAGTAGATTAAATACAAGAGAGAATGGAAAGAGAATGAGCAGTGTGTGACATCTTCAGGACATCCTGGAAGTGACCTTGTGGATAATTTGCAAGCACTTACTGAAAGTAAGCCAAAAAGAGGTTTTGTGTGTGCGTGTGTTTGTGTATATGTATATATACATACATAAAATAAATTTATATATATATCAACCACAATTTATTGCAATGTAGAGATTCTCCTCTAGTGGAATGAGCACAATTTCCCAAGTGGGGTGTTCAGTGTTTGAGTCCTGCATAACTTAATGTTGACTTGTTAACTGGATTAGCTAGAGAAATTTTACAGCTTGATCGATTTAAATCTATTTTCAGCTTTCATGAGAGACAGTTGTGGAACTTGCGCTTCCAAATAAAAAGTTAATCTAATAAATTGACCTATTGTGTCACCTAAGATCTATTGCATTTCTATTATTTATTAGAATAGAATCAATATTTCATCTTCAGAAAGCAGCAGGTACTTGTACATTTCTAGGCATAGTGTCACTGTATAGACATTTGAACAGCTTCTTTCTTACATAAAATGAACGCAGAAATGTTTCTACTTTCTTATGAGGAGTGTTAAAATTGGCTGTAAGATTTTATCTTGCTTGCTTGCTGGATTTCAGTGTTACTTGCTCAGACTTAAGAGCTTATTTTAATTAAGGCCCCTAATAATTTAATTATCAGCCTCTCCAAACTCAGCTGTGCTTTTGTGACCTTAAAATTCCAGGATCTGCGGTCATACTCCAGATAATCCTGTTTTGCTCCAGCAGGTCAACTTTGCCAAAGCTTGTAAAAAAACCCATTCAAATAAAAGTTTACTGGCTGTACTATTTCTATCCCAGAGGATTTTCCCAGCCTCAGCTGAGGTCAGGAATTTGAATCCTTTGCTTGCCACAGCTATTTTGTCTGGTGCAAAGGACTGGAATGAGAATAATATGAGAATGTATAATCATTTGGAAACTTCAGCACTAGGAAGTATTTTCCAGCTTGTTGCTGTGTTCAAGGAAACCTCCAGAAAGGGTGCAAAATCCTTAGCTTATATCTTATGCAGTGGAAAGGAAGCCTTGAAATGTCTGACCATGAGAACTATGCACATCTTCTGTTACGATGCTAGTAAGGAATGGGAACCCAAGCAGGGATGTTGGAGTTGTGTTTTGCCATTACCAATCCTTGTGCTTATTTTTTGAAAACCAGATGGTTAAAGTAATGCACGTGGAGAAAAAAATAATCAAACTGCTATTAAACAATGTAATTTGACCTTAATTGGCGTCTTGCTCATTTGAAAACTGATTCTTTGGCCATGCAGTCGTGAGTGTATGATGACTTGATATAAACATTCTAGAGCTGATTCAAGTTGTATGGGAAGAGGAAACATCATCTAACTATAACTAACAATTCAATTGTTAAGACTAACAGAGTCTACTTTTTTATGGTTTGATTTGTTTGTTTTTTTCCTATTAAAAAGTCTAAATACAGGCCAAAATTAGCAGTCCTAGTTATGTGATACAACCTTTTCCATCTCCAGCAGTTATTTTCCTTTGCCATTTGACAGCTGTAGCCCACAAAGTGGTGGAAAACACTTCTGGCAAAATATGCAAAAATTAGGTATTCAGAAAAGTTAGACTTTGCAAGCAGTTATTCTAAATTATATTTGCATATTCTGAATTGGACACAGGGTGCTTAATAGCAGCATGGTCAAGTGGGATGGAGTAAAACCCTTCTGCCTTCAAGATGTAGGATGTCTTCTAACTGCAGGTGCCTTGGTAGTGTTGGAGAATCACAGAGAAGGGAATTTTCTCAAGTCTCTGCAGTGTGTGGCTGGTGAGCTCCAGCCACTCTGTCAGTACCTGGGAATACATCAGAAGGTTTGCTCCAAACTTGGACTACCCAGCAGCAAATCGGGTAAGAGAGCTCTTGATCCCACGCCATCCGTGCATTGGTCCTTCCTTTAGCGCTCGCAACCATCTGTCGGGAGTTTGCCTGCTGGTATGCTCTGGCTTTGAAAATAGTATCCCTCCTCCAGAAGAGGATGATTTTAGCATTTCTTGGGAGCATAAATCAGGCTGCCTTGTAAAGCGTGCACCAAATTTGACAGGTTACCTACAGTAGCTTTGTGCCAAGTGACTGGATGGCAGGTATTGGGTCTGTGTGAAAATTACTGATTTTCCTTTCCTGTGCTTTCCCCTCATTTTGATTAAGAATTACAGTGAAGGAAAGGTCACAGTCACCTGAGAACAACTCAAGCAACCAAATACACTAGGTTTATTATTCTGATTTCTTAAGTTCAGACTCGCACGTTATCAAAAGCTTTTTGTCAGATCTGAATTTAATGTCATGACATTTTAAGGTTATATCATTGAGCTCCAGAGACAGCTCTTTTAGCTTCCTCTTCAGCCTTCCTTTCAGGCTGTGATAAATGCTGGTTACAACCTCTGGTGTGCTGGAAGTTCATTCCTTCCTAAGTGTATCCAGAGAAACCATCTGGATTTTGGCTCCCCTGAAGTAATCAGTTTGTCATCCAGGGTCAGTGCTGTTTTGGGAAAAGGGTGTCATGGTTTGTGTTTGTATAAAGAGTTCCAAGACCTTCCTCTCCTTTATTTTGCCTTTATGGCTTTTGGCATCACCTAAATATAGGATAAATATATGAAAGATAAATAATATTGTGCTATCCTATGCTATAATAGTATTGTGCTATGCTATAATAATATATATATTATATTATTATATACTTATTAGAAACTTACTCCAGAGATGGACATGCACTATTAAATTTTGGAAAATTCTGATTTTCTTAGACTTGGGAGAAATTTAACAGGAGCTGATGGTTGGTTATGAAAACAATACCTTGTTACAAGGAACAAGTAACTGTATTCTTGGGCACTACTATAATCTACAACCCTCATTCTCAGGTATTTTAGAAACCTTACTTGTAGAGAATATTCTTAAGAAGATAATACCTTTTGAAATTATGGGTTGATGTGCTTTTACCTGAAGAACAGATCACACAATCTTCGAGGGCCCCTTCCACCTACTACTTTTTTGAGAATAATTATGTCCTTCCTGTCAGTGACGATGGTGTTAAAATTACTCATTTCCAAGTCTAGGACAGACTTGATTTAGTTTCCTTTTTCTCTTTTTTTTTTTTTTCCCCCCAGCTTAATTCAGATATTGTGTCCAAAATTAAGAAATTTTACCATTGAATGTGTTGTAAACTTACTACTAGTAAAAATAATGAAGTTAGAATGAAACAAGTGTTTCAGCAAATATGTTAATAGACTTTGTGTGCCTCAAAGTGCAATCTTCTATAGACAATAGTGGAGCAAAGCTGAAAAAGTCTGTGACTGAAACATCACATACACTAAATTTAAAGCTTAAATTCGCTTGCCAGGCAGGAAACCCAGCAGAAGGATTCAATTTGCTTTTTAAAAGTTTTTCCTGACAAGTGTATGTTTAAATTAAAATACTTAAACTGTTAAAATGCATAATTTTTCTTTTGACAGAGACAAATATGACATCTCTATTTTACGATGTGTCTCATCTCTCTTAAGACATGACATTCAATTAAAAGCAGCACTAGAAAAAAAAAAAGGTTTTCTGTAAAAGAATCATTCTAAAAGAATGTTTTTCTCTGCAAACAGCATTATAAAATCATTGTTTTCAGTATGTTCTTTTAGCTATCAAATTGGTGATTGGTAGAACAACAATTTTTAGTAACAGGGAATGATTTTTATCTTACTTGCAATACCCAGAAGACTGTTACCTTACAGACAGATGTGAGCTCCCTGTGTCTATCCCATGTATTTGTGATATATGTATGTGTGTTTTAAACAATAGTTCATTATTTTAAAGGTAAAAGGCAGACAAAACACTGGGATGGTGAGAGATGCCAAAATTTTGGTCTCGGATAAACTCATAACTTAATGGGATTTTCAGGGGTTTGTGCTTTCTCTGCACTATTGATGTGCACTATTTTGCTCTGTCAAGTACATTCATCTGGTTTGGGGTTTTTTGTTTTTTTTTATTGAATAATCTCTTTTTCTACTACAATTTTACACTTGAAGATTTCTGTGATCACCTTGCTGGATTGAGCAAAACTACAACCAAGGTCACGAAGATGGAAGATAAAAGCTGCCACCTCAGAAGTAGCACCAGAGAACATGAACTCTCAAGGACACACGTCTGTGTTGCAGTTCTCATCCTGCTTTTTCTTTCCTGTGTAATGATGCAGCAATTTTATTGTTTACTCTCTATAAAAAGCAATCTGCTACACCCTCAGGGACAGTTCAGTGTGGCAAAGGGCTAGCATGATTAAAGCTCTTCCCCTTCCAAGTTTTTCTTCCAATTACTAGTTGAAACTAAGGAGTAAATATTAGTGCAGTGACTTTGAGTAACTACTGTCTAACTACTAATTTGTGGTTTTTTGTAGTCTTTTTGGAATCTCTGACAACAGTCAGCATTTACTTCAAAGCTTAGCTATGTGTATATATTTATACAGACTAGAAATACAGTCAAAGACACAAGTTAAAATAGAGTGTCTTGTTCACCAATAGTACCAAAATAGTGAACAGTGGGAACCCTTTATTATTAAAAGTTCCAAGAATAGTTACACACACTAAACAGCTTATTTCAAAGAAGTTTGGAAAAAGACAAAACTCGTTATATAAGCACAAAAGAATTGCAGACATGTCTGCTCCTGAGAAGGGTACTGTGAAACATCTCTGATGGTGGTGTTGGACAGGCTAAGTAAATAGTAAACATGCACATTCCTTCCAACAATGGTGATCCAGAGGTGCCTTGCATTTTTAAGATCGTGTCTCCATGACAAGGTTCTTTAGGGAAATTCCTGCTGTTGCAGTGAACTCTTAACATTGAAGGATAAAGATAATTCATTAATCTTATGTCAGTGCCATTAAAATAGATGAAGTTTAGTTTCTGCATTGAATTTCTTAATGGTGTGTTCTATGGCATGTATGGTCCCAGCACTCTTCAGGGGAAGACCTGCCTGGCATTTTGGATATTGGCTTATGAAGTCCCTGTTCTGGCTTTCGAGAGAAGCCTCTGGTTTTCTACTGTCTAGTTCCAAATTTCCCAAGATGCTGAGCTTTATCTCCCTATCTCCCCCGTACTGTGTCCTGAGCTTTCTCAAAGATTACATGAGTTGCTGCAATGTGCTGAGTAGGCAAACCGAAATATTAAATGAAGTCAGCTAATTGATTGTAGCTGCTTCCAATTTAAGAATATAAAGACCTAAATTTTGTCCCATATTAAAGAAGAAATCAGACTTTGATGGATTTCTCTTCCATTCTGGTTTTGCTGACAGCACACAATGATTTTCTGTGGACACAGACAGATTTCTGCTGTTTGGAAGTAATTAGTCTCCTAGTTCATCTCTATAGATGGAGCTCTGTGTAACATTTAATATAAGACTAGAAGCATTTTTTTTTGTTTTAACAGTCTCTGCTCCATGGTTTGCATTGAAATCATGAAAAAAAAAAATATCCTTCTCATTACAAAATTAATTACCTTTCCCTGAAGAATCCTTACTGCCACTGTCCTGACCTCAGCAAGATGAAGATACACCTTGGGCTGGAGGTTCTGTCCAGCACAGCACAGCAAATAGCTAAAGAAAACCTCACTGGCATTTACTTCAGCAACTAGAGGTGTTTTGGGATGAGAGGAGGAGTATGAAGATGATTCTCTGCTTAGCATGAACACCCTGTATGAAGATCTTACAAAAAAACCCCAGGAATAACATTTAGTTTCAATAATTTTGTGCATGACATATTTGAAGGAGAACTACGCCTTTCTGTTGTTTTATATATGAAACATACTACAAGTCATTCATCATTATTACTTCAGTATTTCTTCTACGCTATTAATTTTTTCAAGACCAAAGCCTTCAATTAATATGCACGATTAGTTTTAAAAGCCTTCTATTTGAATATGATTTCATACATTCAAGAAGAAAATACAATAAGTAATTCTCTCTCTGTTTTCAGATGGGGTGTCAAATCCTCTCCCACAATCATGTCTGTCATTATAAAGATTAGACACAATCATATTCAAATTGATAGCATGATTGAGAAAAGGTAGAGAATTAGGTTAGATCAGCCATGGTTTCTCCTTTGATTGATATTTTTTATGACTTGATGAACATCCTTCACAAAGCAGGAGATCATCAAATTCTAATAACTTTTGCTGTAAATTGGGTTTAGCAAGTCCTGTATCCAACATGCCCAAATAAAGAAAATACTGGTGCTGGAAGCTGTGAAAAACACTTGGATTCTAAATCAGATTTTTAATAAGAATTACAGCTACTGCTTTCACATTTGCATCTGAATTTGAATGTAAAATCACAGCTTTATCAATTACTTCACCTCTTATAAGTATTTGATTCTTAAATCCAAAAATGATCATATGAGACTGTGTTACTATGTAAGACTTGGCCATATCTTTATTACAAAATGTAGAACTGTGCACAGTCACTAATGGACTGAATTGCTTCTGCAGAGGCTTAGCATGAAAGGCTTTTGTGGCACACAGCTAAACATCTTGGACATTTAATTCTGTACCAGGCATGGCTGTCAAAGGGCTACAGCAATAGCACCGTGGTCAAAGTTATTTTAAATTATAAAGCAGACATCCTCTGTATTCTGCTTGTTCCTCACCATAAGCAGCTTTTCATATTTATTCATATGAACTCTCAAACACCTGTGTGTTAGAGAAATCCAGGGTTAGCTGGGAGGTTAAATCATGTCCTTCTCCTGCCTGTCTCCAAGAGATGAAAGAGAGCAAAGGCATAAAGACTAGTTCTTTGACCTAACCATAAGGCACAGACAAAGCAATGAAATGTTATGACCTTAAATTTCAAGGGCTGCTGAAAGAGAGAACTAATGCCTGGTCTTCTGCTTTTGTTCAATGCTAGAGGAAAAGTATCAACTGAAATAATGGCTTTTTGGGGTTTGTGAATTCTCTACCTCTAATTTTCTGCACAGCTTAAATAAGTGTGAGAAATGTGGATGAGAGGTTGACACGAAGCAATTCTTACCTACATACAGAAAAATACAATTGTTGTCTACAATGGGGGTTGGCATCACTAGAATTTCTCTCTTTCTGGCAGCCAGCTGATTTTACAGTTTGGGGTTTTTTAAGTATATATCAACTGGGAATCTTAAGAAATGTTGTTTTATGGTTCAGATAAGTTAATGTAGGTGACAATGCAAATGGTAGTGAAAGCGATTATTTAAAAATCTCACTTTTCCTACTTTAGTGCAATTTTGAAAAGAAATACATTGAAAGTGTTTACTGTCAAAAGGAGTGGTTAAAGATCTTGTTGTCAGGGGAACCACAAACAGACTTTGACATCTCCAATTTTTTCCAGTTAGATAAATAACGATAGTGGATTACGATGGATATAATATAGCAACAAGGAATGGAAGATCTATGATTTATCAGCTTTATTTTAACTTTCAACTTTGCACGTGGCATAGAAGTCAGGATGAAGCTGCCTAAATGGATGTTTTGACAAGTGGAGTTAGTTACCTTTAAACCATAGAGATCCTTTCTTTTCAATACTAGCTTGTAAGCAAAACACAAATATTTGTGTCAATGGGTTTGTGCATTCAGAATTAGGTTAGAAGTATTTAATTACTCTGAAAAATAGATTCAAGTGAGATTATTTAGTTTTTATTGAACAGTTTTATTATGCCCAAACACTTTTCTTTCTTTCCACTATCTAATAATTTCAGATAATTTTAGGTAATACTTTAAAGCTGTTGTCTGGTCTTATCTCAGAAATAAACTTCCATTTATTCCAGATGGAGCAAGAAGATTGAAAAGTAGAAATGTAGTAGTTGTAATTGCATTTTGTATTCTAAAATTTGATTTCATTTTGAAATATTAGATCAGGTGTTTACATTTAAATCTCTCTTTTTTCTTGTTTCTTTATCCATAGAAAGCTTATAATGTTTCCTTGGGTCCAGACTGCACCCCTCTAAGCAGTGGAGGAAATAAGATCACTTACAATTTTCTCTCATATTTTTGCACATTAGTTCTCTCTCCACTTTTTTTACCATCCTTGTAACAAGTTTTTCCAGCAATAAGGCAGATATTTTGGAGGAATCAGTACCTCAGATGGCTGCATAAAAAAGGACGAATGCTGTCTAATATTTTGACCAAAAATACTTTTCCTTTTCATATTGGACTCTGAAGTTGTATGAACTCATTATACAATAAGGAGGGAAGGCTTAGAGATACTAAAAAATCAACTTTAGAGGATAAAATGCAGGGAGACATTCAAGCATCCACCCAAAACAGATTGAGATTTCTCAGTTATGAGAACATTTTCTGATACAAGACAGTGACCAAATTGCCCTTCAGCACTGAGAAAGATTTTAAAGTCTGAAAATAACTTCAAGTAAAAAAACTAGCAGTTCTTTCATTTCTCTTTCAGTGAGACTGAGAAGGTGCCTAAAGTCTGAGAACCTGTTGTTCTAAAAAGGGACTGGTTTTATTCGCCTTTCTGAACTTGTAACGCCTTAAGTCAAAACGTTGATAGAAAAGGTTGAAGTGGCATACACTGTGTTCTGTTTAGTTGCTGCAGCTTTGCCCAGTCACACACATTTCACTGTGCTCCCAGTGTTTCTGGCAAACTCTATCCTACCTTGAGCCAAAATGTCATCAACCGCTGCACGTTACAAAGCCAAATGGCCCACACCACTTGGACTGTCTCCTAGAAGAAATTTAGATGGACTCACGTCTAATGCCAGGCTGGATTTGTGTCCTGATGTCAATAAAACAACCAGTGTATGAATGTCACAGAGCCCCTCGTGGTGCGTGAGAAATTCAACAGGGAGAGCGGAGCTGTGAATGGACGGGCTGGGGAAACGCGCTGAGATCTTGGGGGGCATTTAACTGCTGGCCCCTTAGCCAAGCCTACCTTAATGACCAGCTTCCAGTTACACAACAGCCACAAAGCAGTAGGAAGTGAAAGCAAGAAAACAATAAAATCAATTCAATCAAATCAACATCTCAGAGGCCCAAAATTTCTGGCCAACAATTTGCCACGTCATGGATAGAAATTTGCGATGGTCTTTCAGCAACTATTACTTAAAAGCAGAGGTCTTCCAGGATCAAGCTTTTAAATTCGGAGGTTACCGGGAGGAATACAAAACAGACTCCCTTCTCTAGATCTCTTCCTGCTTTCATGGGAGGAAAGGTTTTTTTCAAATGTCTCTGCTTCTCACTGGGAGAAAAAAGCAAAACAAAGCAAACTGCTGATCCTGGTCACTGCCTGGGGTGGGCTGGTTTTACTGCAGGACTCACAGGTTCGTGAGTTCAAGAGCCTCAGAGACATTTTGCTTCTCTTTGTATGTTTTGGTCAACTTAAACATCAGAATCTATTTTCTCCTCCTTCTGGGATGGATGTAGGACACCACCAGGGTTTAGGAACTCCTTTTTTCTCAAATCGGCTGGTTTATGTTTTATGTTTATAACCAGATCACATTCTTCTTTGCTACTATTCGTGTCTTCTACTGAACTCTCTTAGAACAGAAAGTATCTCTCAAACCTGAAAATACCTTGCCTCTCTTATACTACAGCTTTTTCAGCCTTATATCTCTGTATTTGGGGTTTGGGGTTGGGACTAGGTGATCTTTCAAGGTCCCTTCCAACCCAAACCATTCTCTGATTCTATGATCAGATTGAAGACTATTCCTTTTTTCTCATGATACATTTCTGAGAAGTTTGATTTTAGTTTTTTTCTAATCCAGCCGACGAACAAAATTTTAATCTTATGGGAAATCCTGTTTACTTAACAGGAATGCCCTTATATCCCTGGCAAAATTTTCCCATCTTCATTATTCTTTCTGAGAGCAATTATATTTGCTAGAAAATGAAAAAATCAAATCTCTGATAGCTGATTTTCTTTACACTGTTTTATTTCAGGATGAAATAACTCCTGCAAGTACCTTGCATGTGTCTCTATTCCAAATAAGTCACAAAATTAGTTTGTACCTGATTTCTTCCAGACCCAAGTGAACCCACTGCAGGAGCTTGCTCTCATATGCTGAGTATTAGTTGTGCTTTATTTTTTAGACCACAGGACAAAATCCTTTAAAGGCATTCCTTATCTTTAAGTGTCAGATGCTGGGAAATCCTATGATTTACATATTTCATTAAAAAAGAATTCATCCCTGGCATAACTGGCTTCTGCAAACATGTTACAAGATCACTTAAAAGGGAGCCCTGTGCACCAGTCAGGCCTCATTCAGTAAGAGCTCAGGCAAAAATGGGATTTATTCTTTTTCTTCATGGAGTGAGACTGCATATGGCAAAGCAGCCATTTGAAACTCCACTTAATTCTTAATTTGCAATGTGCTCCTGATGAGCTTTAACAAGCCAAACCTGAACTCCCAGAAACCAGGACTATGGTTTTGCCCATTGCTTTGGTGCCTGTCTGGATCCTGGCTTATTCTCAATGTTGAACCACTCTGCCTCTCTTTAGTGATGTAAAATTCTGTATAACACTAGGAAGGCAGCCCAGATGTATAGTTAAATGACTATGCAGCATATTTTTGCAGTGTGGGGAAGGTTTCTTCCCTTCTCGAGACTTCTTTCAGCAATTTAAAATTGGGGCAATTATTCATTAGCCACACTACTGTACATCTCACAGCCACATCTGCTCAGAATTATTCCTCAGTTTCTCCCTAAAGTGGACTGTGAATTTTATCTTAGTCAGGAATTAATTTACCGGCGGTCTTTTCTGGATCTTATAATTGACAGCTCCAGTTTAATTTAATTTCCTCAATGCCATACATACCTAATAATTCTATTTAGGAAGTAAAAAAGTTTTCATCAGGAGCCATTGCTGAGCTGTTTCCACAAAAGATATTTGGATGTGCATGTCTATATGAAAAACACGTCTTCATCATCCCGACACTGACAGCATATTTCTAGTCTTCATGTTCATTTTCTGTAAAAAAATGGATGACAATTTCTGTCATCCATTGTATATTTTAGATTACAAAATCTTGTAGACTTTGCTGTTTCTATTAAATGTATATCCACCCAGCACGATGAGACCTTCAGCTATTATAGTTATACAAACCCAGGGACAAATGTGCATCTAGTCAGACTGAGGAGAGACCACCTTCAGTTTGTTTTTCATGAACATAAACTCCAGTAGTCCTGACCTGGGATGATTCTTACCTGCAGTGGGAGGAAGGCTTCGGGCCTCCCTCGCAGAGCATCTGCGAATGAGCCACTTGCACAAATTAGGTGTGAAGCACAAAGACTTTTAGGAGAAGAGGCAGATTGGGAGAACTAGGCAGATAGGAGTTCAGCATCTATTTCACATGTTCTCTGCCCGTTGCTATTTTAATCCATTACTACTCAGAAGCTGGTTTTGTTGATGGAGGTTTTTAAATGGTGTTTTCTTATTTTCTCACTTAACATCTCACTTAGAAGAAGCTGTGAAGATTTTGTATTTCTGTAATAGCATACACAGGCACAACACATGACTAATTTGATGGAAGAAATTTTAGGCAAGCATATTCATGGAGGAGCTTATGTATCCCTCATCTAATATTCTGTACCTTCTCAAAATAGAAATGCATAATGGAGAGACTGATGCAGTCTTAAGTATAGTATTGAAAATGTTCCACTATTGTAATTCAGTAAGTCATGTTGCCTATAGTACTATTAGTATTTCAATATTATTAATTAGTATTCATAATGTCATGAGGAAATACTTGCTTTTGTTTCATTTAGTTCCATCTTTTACATGCCATAAGATACTAGGTACCTTTAATCAAACAAAGATTATAATGGAATAGATTGCATTTTTACATTGCTTTCTTATAATTACATCTCTTAATGTAGGCATGTTATCAGAAATATTAATGAATGTAATAGACTATGTACTTTACATATATAAACTATTGGAGTCACGTAGATAAATGGGGATATTTGCATTATGGTTGCACATAGCTGACAATTTCAGAGGGAGTGTGCTTGTTTAGCCTATTTTTACAGCTCAGATAATGGCTCATAATAGGCAAAAGTTGCTGTAAATTGCCTGGACCATGAAATAGCAATTGGGGAAGCAGAGCAGCCAAAAAGCATAGGACTTCATAAGGCACAGCTAATGTGGCTCAAATTATATAACCAAGCCCTTACTTCAAAAGTTAATGAGGTTTGTAGTAAACTACAGCTTAGATTGCTGGTGAAAATTAAGAGGACATTGAGCAATTTCCTTTGTTTGCTTGTGTTCTGTAAAATACTAAATGCACCAAAGGAACTGAGGTAAAAATATGAGGTTAAGCAGGGAGGTAAAGAGTGAGATTGGAAATTCGTGGGTTTGCTATTAAAGTTAAAATGAGAATTACAATTTTTGTTTAGTTTCAATAAAGATTTTCAAGAAAAATGCCTACATTTCTTTAGGTAAGTGTGGAACATACCTTTATAACAACAGGTTTTCACCTGAGGTTCAGAGAGGTAAGAATAGGTCAGTTTTCATCCACATTTGTATCTGACAGTGTGTCACAAAGGCTCACAGCACCAGCTCAGTGCTATCATATATTTAATCAATAAGATCCCTTCAGGATGTGCTTTATCACTGTACACATTCAAGAGCAATGTGAGAATACTTTGGATTGTGTGCAGACTAAAGAGGGAAAAACCAGAAGTCAATAATTTTACTTCCACAATTGTCAAGGCTGTTGAAAATGTGTTACTGAATGCAAAAGGAAAGCAGAGGATAGGAAGGCTGCAGGTGTAAGGTCCTTCCCTGTCGAGGTTCCAGGGAGCACATGGATTAGTGGGAATAACCTTTCCTATCAGCGTAAGGGTTCTAGCTCAGAGTCCTAGAAAAGAAATGCTGTTGGTACCGTGTCTGTAGGGAAGCACGAACAGACCTGAGCCAACAATGTCACTGCCTGTGGTGGGCAAGGGTTGGAATAAGGTGATCTTTAAAGTCCCTTCCAACGAGAGGGTTCCATTTCAGTCTCAGCCAAAAAGTACCATAGCTGAAGCTTTTGCTCTCTAGCCTGTGTCTAAGTGATCACAGACATTTAACATACCTGTTCTCATATGATGGGTCTAATGCACAAGCCTTTTATCAGCATGTGGTTTATGTCACTGTATATTAGCAAAGTCGGTTCTGTGTAACTTTTATTTTCATGGAGTTAAGGGCCATACTGGCAAAAGTGGAATATAGTGGAACTAGAACATCACTAATGACATTGTAATTGTAAAGAGGAAAATAATTCATGTTTTCTTCATCTGCAAGAACAAAAATACATCAGTTGACGCTTCTGTCAAAGGAGATATATTGTTATTTAAAGGCAATTTTTCCAGGCTTGAATAATTGGATCCTCCTTGAACAAATCCTATGTCTAAGAAAAGTGTGTTGTCTCATCCCACCCTATCCCACTTTTGAACGACAGACAGGCACACTGATTGACTTCCAAAGGATGTGCACCTGAACCCAGATACAGGCCCTGGACCTCCATGGATATTCCCTGGGGATTTAAAAACCACAGGCTGGTGTCACTTGCCACATTACACAAGAAAGCACTGACTGAAGAAAGCAGCTTGTGTTGAGGAGCAGCAGCTCCAGCTGTGATTTCTAGGTTTGCTGGAAGCTGCCTTTGACTAAAGTTTAATATATCAGAGCCCTCTGCCAGGCAGATACAATGAGTGGGCAACACTACCTCAGTGCCCATGTTTAAACAGGGGAGTTCTCACTACACAAAACAAAGACACTATGAATTTTTTTGATGCTTTAACAGGTAAATATCTCATCTTTCCTGTATTTCATTGAGGATCAGTGAATGAATGACAGTAACACTATGTGCATGACACTGTATCTAAATGACAGTTCATCCTGGTGAGCACGACTTTTTGTCCATCTTGAATATTTCATTCAATGTAACTTGAGTTCATAATGCTACAGGATTTATTAGTGGTTGAAGTAATCCCTGGAGAACCCCAGAAGGCAAAAATACTTGTCAAGTTTAGCTGTTGAGGCTGCTGCTGATGCTGCTTCATGAAAAATTAAGTAATCGTTTGGAGGGAAAGAACCATCAGAAAACTCCTTGGCCCATCTAAGTTCTTTGTCTTTCATTGGATGTGTCATTCAAGCATTGCTTGGCTTTTATTCTTGTTTATCACCAAAAAATGCCTTCTTTGTGTCTCTGGTAATCCAGGAGTACTGTGAGACTTCCCTATGCCTGTGCTAGAGTGTCATACAGTTAGTGACCCATCAAAAACCCCACACTTAATTTATGGATCATGTTGAATTTGGAAGATATTGGCAAGATGCCCATTAAGGCTTGGCTATTTTCTGGTTTTCTGTGTCATGTTGAAAAGGTCAGCTGACATAAGATCATAAAAACTGCTGGGTTTGTTGTTCTCCCACCCCCCAGAGAGAACAGCTTTCCAGGATGTCCAAGGACCCTTAAGTGTTCTCTGCCCAGCCAGTGTGGTTGTGCTCATACCAGGTCTAGATGCTTCCATTCGTTGCTAAGGAATGGTGGGAATTAGGAATGTTCACTGTCCTATCTTTCTTCCTTAGATGGGGCTAATAGTCCCACAGACTCCCCAGTTCTGCCCTTCAACCCTTTTACACCAGCAAGAGCTTTTCATTGGCATTCAAGAGTCTGATAAACTTAACACTTTTCATTAGTGTTTATTTATTAGCCATTTAAAAAAATCAGTTGTTTCTGCACTCTGACGATGCATTATTTACCTTATCTAAAAGAAAACCTGGACATATGAAATGCTAGGGAATTCTTCCTCTTATAGAACTATTTAAATCTGCAGCCCTGATGTGGGTATCAATCTAATCCACCATTTTTCCTTGAAACCTGCCAGCACATGTATCCCAGCCCTGTGTGGCAGGGAGGAGAGGTCTCACATTTACTGCAGGTAGCTATGGAATATCAGTACCTCCATGGTCACAAGTTCAATGTCTATTTGTTTCTTAAAGCACCTAAATCCTCACCTTTTATTTAATGATTTTTTTCAACTCTGCATTCAGGATTATCTTCAAATGGTATTAAAAACAGGCAAAGTGCATTTGTTGGGTAGAAAGAGCCAAGTCTGTGTCAATTGTAAATTATAACTCCCTAAAACTGAACAAGGGGAGTGCCACACAATTGTTTCTGGCTCTGACTTCCTGCAGCAGGTGGATGCCCTTGGTAACCTCTACGTGTGTGCAACTGGTCAGGACGTTCTCTGAGATGATGGAGGTGATATTTTGCCAATTTTCTGCTGTCACAGAATCTTAGCTTTCATCCCATCAACAGATGTCATTCAGGATTAAAGACAGGCAAAACAGTGAGCTGAATCTGGGCTGTTATTTCTAATAGCAAACTTTAAAGCTTGCAACCGTGAAATGCACATTACAATTTTATTTTAATTTTCACGATGGTTTAACCAAACACAGAAGCAACAATTTCTGGAGCAAAAATGAAGGATGCATGTCCATGGTCTTCAAATAGAAAAGAACCCCTCAGTGGTAGTTCAAAATATATTGTTTTTATTCAGTATCTTTCTATATCTTTAGTGTCATCTTGCATTATTTCACCTCAAAATCTACTTCCTATACATAACTGTGTGGATTGCTTTTAAATTTAGAACTGAAACCCTTCTTTTTCCCCCCCATTACTCCATGGCTACAGACCCAGAAGCATACACAAACCTCTACATTTTTTCAGCCTTCTTGGTTTGATCTGACATGCACTCTCTCCATATCTCTGTGTGTGTGCACACCATGCAACAGACTCAGCCACAGTGAAATCCACCGAGTCCTTCATGGCTCATTTCAGACATGTCAGTCCCTGGTAACTTTGTCATATTTTCCTGTCCAAAAACTTTATTCTTACCGAAAGGTTTTTTCTTGCAGCAGGAGACAGAAGTGGAAGCTGCAGAGAGACCCAGTAACTATGAAAATATTTGGACACTGATGAAATTAGATGAAGAAATCACACCTGTACCAACAAGGGTTGCTGAAGGTACAGGGACCTGCTGGAGAATTTTCAGATTGGCATTTCCACAGATGCAACCTCAGATCCTTAATTACTTCTCCTTTAGTCACGGCATTGCTCAGCATCAGCAATTAAAGCAGACGCAGAACATCCAAAGCTCTTCTTCCTTTTGGACCTGCCTTAATTCCAGCACCTTGGGGATTGAAAGCTGCCACAGCAAGCATGCCAGAGGCATTCCCACAGCTTGGCTGGTGTGCACCAAGAGGACTCTGTCTTCAGCCCCCATGGTCATGTCCAGGGCAAAGAGCTCGTGACACTGAGCAGGGCCCTAAAGGGAGAAGACAAGGGCAGGGATGCAGCCACAGCCTTTGCCCCCAGCCCAGGGGAGCAGCTGCCCCAATGCAGCCCAGGGGCACTGTCTGTGCTGCTGGGCTGGTGGGGGTGCTTGAGGCGCACAGGAGTCAGCCTGGGTCACCTCCCAGAAACACAGCTGTCAGGAACCTCAGTGCCAGCGGGCCCAGGAATTGGACCTGGAAATCACCCATCCAGGACATGGAAGGCTTTGAACAACTGTGGCTCTCCTGGAACACACTGCACCATGTGTCTCCATTTCTCTTAACAGCCCTTGTCCTGGAAAAGGAGGGGCTCTCCTAGGCCAGACTTTTCCTGGGGAAAAGGCACCAGGGAGTGTTTTAGCGGGAGGAAAAGTTCACATAGCACAGGGAATCAGCTGCACAACAAATATTTTTCTCCTTTTTTTTTTTTTTTTTAACTTGTTTAACTAAGCAAGGGGTGGAGGGAGACACATATCCCCACCCATTAGTTTGGCTGTGATGTTTGTCATAAATTCTCATCTGGCTGAACAAAAGACACCAGACCACAGGTCAGGGAACTTTTGTTTTACTGTGTAGTTGCCTTAACTCCAGCAACCAACCTGCTATTGAGACCCAAAAAGCGTTGGCTGACAGGGCCTTATATTTGTACAGTATACTTCCACAAGTGTCGTTACTAAACCCTTGATTTTTGTACAGTACACTTCAATAAGCTCTCAACTCCACACAAGAACTTCTCAAAGGTTCATTTTGGTGGAAAATGCGAATTTTTAGCCTGGCAAAATTACATTCCCTGCAGGCTGCAATAAGCAGATATAAACACATGCAAACTGCTGTATGAGTCCAATGTCCACCTTTTGTATCCAGTATCACTTTGCTTTCAGAGTTTTGACAGGATTATAAAAACACAAGTAGAAAAGAGCATGAAATAGTTCTGCTTTGGTTCTTTACATCATTATTCTACTTGAACATTTTTCATGAGCATCATCTCTCTTGCCAGACTTTTCTACTAATAGTTACAGTATGGAGGGTTTTTAAAGCTCCGTTACCAAAAGCAAATGGTTTGGATTTTTATGTGGCTTTGGGTTCAACTATTTTCCCTTTCTCTGCTTGGTAATTTCCACTTCTATTCCTAGAGATCTACCATGTATTACAATACTTTTCACAGGAATTCACTTATCTACTTCTAAGCTTTAGGTGGATCCTCTTTCTGGTCAGGTTAGTAATACTTACAAGTTTGTGCAGTTTGGAATACAGGAGCAAGGCCCTTGGTGGGGCTGACTACACCCAGTGATACACAGCTCCAACAGGGAATACAAGCAATGTAAGAAAGACTCCTGGGAAGGGCAGAAAAGCTTAGATGTGCAGAGTGCAAGCATCAGGGATCTCCAGACACACAGCTCACATGAACATTTGGTCGTGCAGCGGGAGCAAGGCACTGTGTGTACCTCTCCAATTGCATGTTGGAGCACATTTCCACTGATCAGTATGTGATCAGTCATGTTCCTCACCCTTAGGATCACTGCTGAAGATTTTTCCTGAACATCTGCAAAGACATTTTGTACAGCTCATGTGAAGACTGAGTGAAATTTTCTCAGCATCTGCATCTTCCATGTGAAGTATTTAACAGGGGAAATATTACTGCCTCAAAATTCCGCCTTCAAAATCTTCCATTGCAAGTCATCTCCATTTGCATTTCACACAGGTCCCCCGGCTTGGCTTACCATGCAGCAGCTGTTCCTTATAGCACTAGTGCTGCACGTGCAGCTTTCTGTCTTTGGCAGAAAGGTGAGGAGAGAACTGAAGAGCACATGGACTCGTGGAACCATTGCCCTCTTGCAATCCTTTATGCAGAAGGCAAGCAGAGAAACCAATGGTTGCAGTGGAAAAATCTGCTCTTCCAGTAGCAAGGTGGGTGCTGTTACTTGTGAACATGCAGAGCCCAGTGTGTAGCAACAAGTAAATAACCTGCTCCACCAAGTGTTGGCAATTTGATATGCAGCTCTGGGCAGGGCATAAAAAGGTTTTGCTGAAATCCATCTGCCTGTGATCGCAAATGGATTATCATTCCTGACCCCTGTTCAGATGGCAGGGGAGCAAACTGCCTTGAGGTTCAAAAGGACAGTTACTTGAAACATTTGGCTGCAGCACGGGGTAGTGTTCTGAGGAGAAAGATGGATGGTATGCTGACATGATGGGAATACGACAACCACATACACTCCCCCTCAGAAAAACAGCAGGAGTATCACTCCAGTTTGGCAACTTAAGTTTTTAATTCAAAAGGTTTTTCCATTCCCAGGATGGGGCACAAAATATTTTTCTCATGAAATTCCATAATAACCTTAATGCTTCAATTTCTATATACAAAAAGATAGATTTCTTTTTTTAATTAAAATTTTATTTTAAATATAAAAAATGCAAAAGCTCTATCAACATACTTTCTTCTAATTTTAGGGAACTTTCCCAGCAGAAAACAGTTCTGGACAGACACTGCATATGTTCTCCATCCACACACCCACTCTTCAAAACAGCTTTCACTCCACAAGAGGCAAGAAGTGTGCTTTTGGTAATGTTTTAATGAGCCATGGTAAATGTAATTGAAGCAAACGTTTTTATTAGTTGTGGTCAGTAACTTTCTGTAAGCGGAACTATAATTTCTGTTCCTTTAGTCATGTGTCTTATTTCCACTATAGGCTTGTTCACATTAGGTCAACTAACACATTTAATTCCTGTGCACGAGCCCTTCGGCTCATGGCTAAGGGCATCCCACAATTACATTAAACTGTTGCTTGGTTTTGACTTCTAATAGAAGTTGGGGGGGAAGAGGAAAGAAGACAGGCAAATTGAGTGTTAATCCTGTATTTTTACAGCTGAAACTGATTTCTGGAGTAGCAGAAGGGGGGAACAAAAAGAGGTGATGCATCAGCCTTGCCCATCTTGCTGGACAGACAATCAAAAGAGATGTTGTAAGACAGGGCTGATTCAAAGAACAAACGTGCCCTCAGGCTGAGGATGGATCTGTCAGCTTTTGCATAAAGAGAAGCAGAAAAAAAGGGAGAAATGAAGAGACCTTTCCTTAGGCAGGCTAATAAGCACAATGCATGAGTTTGTAACACTCAGCCCACAACCACAGGTACAAAAGGAACTTGAGCAAACTTGCAGCACCTGTACTTAGTAAGATGTTATTTTTATCAGACATCACCATGAATTGGAAAAAGAAATGCACCGCTTAATTTTAACCAAATCCTTTATTTTAGTTCAAAGTCTTGTTTGTATTAAAAACAGTTACTTCAAAATCAAATTCACATAAAATTCAGCATGTAAATAAACTGAAGCTGTCATTGGTCAAGATCCGTTTCTGAAAGACAAGGGCTCCAAGTGACATTTTAACAACCTTGAGTGGCACAGATTAAACTGGGACAGAAGGAGCATCTCTGAGTTTTACAGATTGAGGAGTTAAACTGCCCCCATCCCGTTTGGTACATTTTAAAACGCCACCTGCAAAACAGTGTCATTTAATGATTTCTCTATTTCCCACAAATTCACTCAGCAACAATTGAAAAAAGTATCCCAGTTTAATCTGCTACTTCACAGGAGTAAAAATTCTCTTGAGTCTTGTTACAGGCACTACTACTTTCTGCCAGCAATCAAGGTACTTGTCTTAAAACATTTTCCTTAAAACAGCAACAATCAAGCTACATTATATACACTTCAATTGTACAATTATCTTTAAAAAATGCCCGTGTACAAAATAGAGGGTTATTTTATTTAAAAAAAAAAATCACATGCTAGATTTCATCAACATTTTTAAAGAAGTGAAAGAAATTGATAAATAACATCCCAATTTATTAGGAACAATCCTGCAAGCAAGTGCAGAGGTATCTGCACTATATTTAATATTCTAACAAGCTTTTTAGGGCAATTTGTGCTATAAACCTCATGTGCGAAGAATATGAAAAGCTCTTAACTTGTGGCAACAGAAGAGAAGCTACTTAATTAATGCAAGAGTGTTTCAGCAAAATTATTCTACTTATGAAGTGAATACCACAAGGGCATCTCATTTACAGCCAGTTAGACAAAGAACACAACTAATGACCAGAACACATACATTAGTTAAAAAGTCAAATATATACAAAAATATATTAGAAAGTGGTTGAGTTTAACCACAGGCTCATGTAAAAAATGTTGTTTTAAATAGCAATAGCAAAAAAATAGCTATTTCTCTATCTGCAACAGTACAAAAGGCAACACCTACATATGAGGTAGCAATGCCAAATTAAAAAAAAAAAGAACAAAACCAACAACTTTGGATTGAGGAGCATTTCCTATATTTTCATAGCATATCTGTCAATACAAATATTTAAATGAACACCTCAATTGTTTCAAGAACTACTACATTAATTTACAAAAACCTTTTTTAATGAAGTTTTTTAAAATTCCTGAAAATTGGTTTAGTTACTGATTTTTTTCTGTTTCTAAAAAAGCTGTTGCATTTTCAAACCCAAACACTGTACAGAAAAAATGTGGAGGCTTTATTATACACACTTGGTAAACGCTATGGTACATTAAGACATAATTTACAAAGATCAGAATAAGCCAACTGTGGTCATTTGATCCTTTTCTGTCTGATGTGCATACACTGCACACTTTTGCTACCCCATGTTCCATATTAGAAGCAGGATCTACTACTCACTTCCACAGCTCTGCCCACAGCCAAAGGAAGTGTTTGTATCATCTACCTTCAGGAGTCTGAGCCAGAAGCATGGTTTCACCTAGGGCCAGGAGCATTGCCAGGCAGCAGCTCAGAGCTCCCCTTGGTCTGTGCTCAAACTGCCTCAAGAATGTGGGGGTGGGAGGAGGGGCCAGCTATGCTTCACATCTCCTAGCTCTATCCCTTAGTCTCTCCTGCAGGTGCAGGGCAGGAGTGGCCACCTGAGACTCCCTGACCAAAAAAAAATCCCATTAATGAAAAGTCAGGCAGGACACAACCACACAGTTGAGTTGTGCCAGCTCCAGGCCTGGGATTGCAGGCCCCTCACGTGGTCAAATCCTCTGCTGCCAGCTCACTAATCAAAAAGACCCTGCTGCTCCTCCAATTCAGACAACTAAATTGGACATCTGAAGTTAGATGGTACAAGTAACACCAAAAAAATGAACTGGATGGAATTTCCGCATTTATTGTATTAAGAAAATAACATACTTTACATCACAGTGCTTAATTAAATGCAATAAAAAATGTAAACTCAGAATCCTAGATAAAATTTAGCTTGAAAAATTAGGGCTCCAAGAGTTTTTTAAATTCACAATTTTTTAAAAATTGAAGTCACAGCCAGTCAGTTCACATAACTCATGTATTTAAGTTTACTTGTAAATACCTTTGATGCACTCCAATGTTTGGCCTTTTTTTTTTTTTTAAAAGCCTAAATGACAAATGACCAAGTGCAAAGGTAAGAGGTATATTTTTATCTGCAAGGAAACTAGCAGTAATTTTCCAATCAGGCATCTGGAGTGCTCTAGTAGATATAAGGAAATATGCGGTATGGTACACGCTGACAATACCTTTCCCATGCCAAGCCATATTTTTGCTTACAATGATGTTCATCACGAGCTTCTCGATGAACAAGCAAGCAGATGAAATAAATCACGTAGAAATATGGTAAAATGTGGTTAAAACCTACGAAGTAAGAAAGTCAATTTAGATAAAGGAAAAAAAAAAACATGGAGATGTTAGCTATTAACAACATACTAAGTTTGTGACACACACTTGTTAAAGATATCTTATACTCACAAAGCATCAAACACTCAACAGGACGGTTGTGTGACATGTTTATATGCAGACAGGAAAAGACCCACAAACCCACAGAAAATAATCCTTAAAGTCCCAAAATCTCCCAATCACTCTCACAATGCATGCCAAACTGGCAGATATTTTAAGTTCTTGAGCTACCAAAGTGCCCTACGCAAGGCACAGAGTTTTCTCTAATTTGGCAGTAGACGTGAGTCCAGCTTTGCTCAGAGCACAGTACTTGCTGTGGATGAAAAAAAATGGACATAATCCCAAAATCTGTGATGGCAGCCCAGAAGACCAACCATATTCTGGGCTGTATCAAGTGTGGCCAGCAAGTCAATGGAGCTGATTCTGCCCCGTTACTCTGCTCTCCTGAGACCTCACCTGGAGTGCTGTGCCCAGCTCTGGGGTCTCCCAGTACAAGGAAGACTGTATTCATTAACAAAAGCTTTGAAACAGAATTTCACTCCTTTTTGTTTGATGACTCTTCTTTCTTTTTTTTTTTTTAAATTATATTTTGCTTAAAGTCATCCTTTTATGTGGTAGGCCCTGGTCTCCAAGCAAACTCTCACTTTTGGGAAACTTTATTTGAAAACATTATAGCACACCCACTAGCCAAAAAAATTTAAGGAACAACTAACTAGGAAGCAAGTCCCATCATTATTGAATGATAAAGTGCCAAAAAGATGAGTAAAATCTATAGTATGTCAAATGTAAAGCAAGATAGAAGGGGTAAGATGAAAGAGCAAAGAGCTGTTGCATTAAACTTATGACACAGAAATTGGCCATTCAGTTGGTTATAGGGTTTAATATCCCAAATAATTATCACTTTGTATTTCAAATCCAGTCACATGACAAAACATACAAGCATTTCTGATAAAATCCACTTTAGTTTCAGAAACTTACCACAGGGTAGGGACCATGCTAGAGCCATGATGATGTCACCGAGATAATTAGGGTGACGAACAAAGCCCCACCAACCCGTGACAAGTAGTCCTTTTCCAGTTGCAGTGGGTATAAATTTCAGATCTGTGAACAGAGTATTGTAGTCAATGAGACAATTGAAATATATATTTAAATACCACAAAGAAACATTGTATAGCAATTGAGTAAAAAAATGTACTTACTGGCCAATTTGGGATCTGCTGGATTCCTTCGGAAGTTATTTTTCTGAGAATTTGCACTACGGAATATATAATAGCCAATACCTGAAAATAAATAAGATTTATTTTGCGTTTTCAGTATTTTCCAGTTTTCCTTCCTTCAGCAAAAGCACTCACATGCTCTTTACCACTCTTACTATTTCAGTCTTTTCCTCAGAAATGTGACTGATATTTTCTGGTTTACAGAACTCTAACAAGATAGAAATGCCATTGGAAACCTGCATTCCATATGCTCTTACACATTACTGACTAACTTTATTAGATTTCAGAGAAGCTTTATTTTCACATCTATTTTTGAATTTATATCTGAGTTAGTTTATTAATGTAACATTGAGTGTGAAATTCACATAAGGTGATATGCTGCACATTGTGAAATAACATCTCTATTAGCAGCCCAGTATTTTGCTACAGTGCCTACTCCATAAAATGACCAACTATTTACAAATTCACAATAATAAAAGAATTATCTGATTTTGAAATTCATTTCCTCCATAGTTTTCACACAGCAGCTTAAATTTGCTTTTTGCAAGGCTATATTGAAAAGAGATGATCTCAATATATATTTCGAATAAAGATGTTCTTCAAAAATTAAACAAAAACACAAGACAAAACATTAACTGAACATAAAAAAACGCTGTTGTATTTCTCAGTATTGCACATATTGTGTGCCTTCTTATTTTCTCCAAGTGTTAAAATTCTTTGTCACAACTACAAAAAAACCCAGTTTCCTTAGGTTTACTGTTCAAATAAAAGGGACAAACTACAAGGCTGCATTGGTGGAAACTTAAGCTTGCCTAAAAATGAGACGAGAGATTCTTTCCCAAAGCACTCAGCCAGAAAAAAGATGGTTGTCTTTAATATGTGTGTAAAGGGCATCAGGAAGAAGATGCAAATACTTACTTTTTCCCTAGGTTCAATAAAGCATAAGCAACAAGATACTGACTTCTTTTTTTATGAGTCACTTATAGTCATACAGATGAAAAGGTATGTTTTAAAGTCAAATTCAAAACATTTTAAATCACTTAACTCCAGACAGTATCCACCTAAAGATGTCTCTCAACAGAACAACAAGGTGTTCAGATTGTCATCTACTCTTCATTTAATAAAACAAGAATTTACTATTTTCTTTGCATTAAACAGTAGCCATGCTTCCACCAGCTCTAAAACAGAAAACATTATCCTTGCACCTGAGCTTCACCTCACATCTCAAAAAAACAAAATCAGTACCAGGCTGTAACTAACAGTAACAATAACATTCACTGTAACTTACAGTTCACAATAGTAATTGCCGCAGCAACAGGCCAAGAAATCACAGTAGGATGACCCACTAAATAGAAGGCCTGCAGACTGTAGACAAATGGAACCCACACCAAATCTCCAAATGCTAGCATGAATCCAAATCCATCATGGGTAATATCCATTGTAGTCAAAACAGCTTCCTAGAAACAAGCAGGAAGGAATTTAGAACTTACAAAGCTTCTTTCATTTAACATTGTAATTAGAAATGGTAACATTTAAGAAGACTGTCTTTACCTCGTTCCAAAGAGCATCCACCACGTACAAAAGCTGAAAGCTGTTGACAAGTATCATTGACAAGGACGGCATACTTAGACTGTATATCTTCATCTCAGCCAGAAGCATTGCCAAGTTTACCACCACCTAGTTTAGAAAATATTTTATTTTAAAATTTTCATGTAGAAGTGGTCTTTGCAATTACACTATAGGACACTTTAATACAGGTACTTTTGCCCAATGTTTAAGTTTAAAAAAAAATAAAAAGCCACAGTTTGCAACTAACTACGTTTCTGATCCATCTAACCTGAACATATCAATACTTTAAGGAGGTTTTTCATGTCCCACAAAGCAAAGAAGCTAGAAACCTCCCTAAAGTGAATAAAAATGGTCATTAAAAATCTGGCACTGTGGAACTGGTTTTCAGTGCTTTTTTTCCCTGTTTATAAATAAATATCTTTAATACCAATTTTATATAGATATAAAACAATCCCTCTGTGTAATATTTAAGCAAATAACTCAGATTACTGACTCACCCAGCCAATTAATCCTGGACGCAACTCACAGAAGTATTTGAGGTCAAAACTGCCAATACGAGGGTTTAATTCATGTCCAGTAAAAAAATCATAAATAAAATATCCTGCAGATAAGACACAACCTCTGTTAGCAATAGTCTTCCTTTTATCTGCCACTACACTCCTCCCTATAAATAAGATTCTACTTTCCACTAACATGCACTTATTATCAATTCTCAAACGCCTTTAGATTAAAAAAAAATTGAAGAGTATGTGCAAAATACAAAGCAAAATTAATATGCTTTATATTTTAAAATGCCCAAATATTTTATTTATTACGAGGACTAAACTACTGTTGACTTATTTCTCCTTGACACTTGTTCCTTCTTTATTTTCAGCCTTATCCCAAAACTCCCACCACAGTCTCCATGAACATGATCTTATAATATTAATTCTACTTTCCCTCCTATTTCACCACCTTTTTTCTGGGAAAAAAAGAATTCCTTTAGCTATGATTGCATGTCTCTTAAAAGAGATGGACAAGAAGGAACTTGACTTCAAGATACCCCAAGTTCAAGAGTGCAAAAAACAAGCACTTTGCAGAACAATTACAGAATGCTCCTATGCTACTTACAGAGTCTAGAAGTGCACTTTTTGAAGAAAAAAAAATATTATGATCATTGATTTCCCTTCACACATGGAACATGCTGCACTGACAACAGAACTAAAGATATTTGAATACCTCATTTTAATACATTAAATGTTCTGTCAATAAGCATCCTTTCGTAGTCACCCTATGGACATTTTTAAAGAGTTTGATATTTAATGCTAACAGACTCCTCAATCTATCCTTGTCCTACAAAAACATATGCATATAACTGATACTTTCTAGGCAGGCAGTCTCATGACTGAATCAAAATCTCTTTTGAAAACTCCTTTCAGCTAACTAGATTTAAAAGCACATGGCAAAATAAAAGTTTAGAAACAAAACACACTGTAATTTCAAGTCCTGTACCTGACTTCCCAGAATATCTGCCTGTACCTGACTGCCAAAACAGTTACATTTTTCATTTTTTCTTTCCATTCTCACGTTTCAAGAAAAGGCAGGGGCACAATGAAGCAAACTACACAAGCCTCTCCCAACAAAAAAAATGCTGAAAATTGAAAGGAAGGAACTGTCCTCTCAGCATAGGGAACTAGACCAGCCAAGATATTATTGCATAAGCTATTCAAGATAACCTGACTAAAATGTTAAGCATTATACAGTATCCAAGTGAAAACAAAAATTTGCCAGTTAACTTTTAATATTATCTTTATATTGGATGAAAGTAAAAGTATTATAATAACTGGCCCTAAATCCTAATTCATAAAAATGAAACTGTAGCAAACAACTGTAAAGAAGTTATCCAAAATATTTTATAACTCACCAGAATTTCCACCTGGTGCTAGTTCTTCCTCAGGTGCTTTCAGGGACCGAACATACAGATAAATGCTCAAGGCCAAAGAAAAAGCTGCAGCTGATACTGCAAACTGCATGAAGTGATCGTACAAATAATGAAGGTCAAACTGAAAGTATAATAAAATTCCAACAGCTGCAGCAGTGAAAATAAAAGCATAAAATCCTAAAGGACATAAAAGAAAGACGTATTAGTCAGAATAAAAAAAAAAAAAACACCATCCTAGTAGAACCTACCTAGTCTAACCTTTCTGCATTTTCACTTCTTCCAAGACTTGTCCATATTCCAGTAATGTCTTACACATCCCATGCTCTAAGTCCAAACTTCTGTGGCACAGCAATATACATAAGAAACACTAAGCCCTGAAATTTACTGTGCTCCTCTTCAAAAGGACAAGAGGCAAGAACACTCTGAGAACTCCTACATGTTTTATAACATAGGATCTAATTTCAGGTTACAGTGGAAAAATGGACACTGACACTACTAACTGATAACAGCAGGTCACAAAATCTTATCTGTGGCATAGCTCAGATAACCATATTTTCATCTTCAAGTTTTCATATATACATACCTTGATACAGATAGCAGCAATTAAAGTATTAAATAATTATCAAGTCAAAACTTAACCATAAAAGTTTCGTACACTGAGAGCATGAAACCATGTAGAATGGATTGATACCCATATATGAGCAGGCAATTCTATGAACATGGAACATTCTATGAACCCTTTTTTCACAGGGTCACAGTGGCTGAGGTTAGAAGCAACCTCCAGAGCTCATCTGGTCTACCACTTCCTGATGTTCATACGGAACCTCCTGTATTTCAGTTTGTACCCACTGCCTGTCATTGGTCATCTCCCGTAAAAGGGATGACATAACCTCAATATGACTCACTTCTGCAGAACGTAATTCATCCTGTCTCTGTAACTTACAGCCCTATTCTGACTTCAAAATGGTGCATCTTACCAGACTATGTTAAAACTATGTTTTTTAATTTAACACTTAGATTCCACTACCACTAGACAGTGTCCTTGAACTGACTAATGAATCAAATAGGTAGTCTGGAATACCTGTAAAGCATCAAAGTACACTGCCCTATTTAAGCCAGAAAAAGCAGGACTGCTGAAGTATGTTAAACCATACCCTAGAACTATCTAGGTGAGAAACTTGCCTTATTCATAGGAAGTTAAATCAATTCTAATTAAAGGTTCCAAACTGTTCTTTTACAGGCAGGGGTAAGAACATCTGAATCAATTACAGCATACTTATTAGTCTGCAAAATCAGAGACATCCAAGACTCCGATAAGATCTCTTCAGATCATTCCTCCTGAACATGTCCTTGTTACATGAGTATCCCTAACACTTCACAACAGACAGTGCCTTGTTCAGTAATTATGTGAGGAATATGACAGGAGTCACCAGTCACAACTAGATGCAGACCAGGTGCCCTGTATAGTGCAATGCCTTGCTCTTGGGGCAGTTAGTTCCTGATGATTACTAACCATCTTCTTTCAAGAAAAGGCTTATCCTACTTTATGAAACATTTACAACAGATAAATTCTTTGGTCAAACTGCATCTTTCATCATGTGTATTTTATGGTGCTGAGCACTGCAAGTCACATAATGGTACCAGTTTCAGAATAAGCAACTGCAACCTGCTTACCATTTATCCGGTACTGTAGTTTCTTTCCAGTTGAAAGAGGCAGGCCTTCTACAACCTAGGGAGAGTAAGATACTAGTGTTCAACAAAGTACTTTCTGGGGACACTGGCAAGGGAGGGAAATCAAGTACACCTCTGCCAGAAAGACATTCAAATCAAAGTAATCAGATGGACACAATCAAAACTAAAGATTACACATTGTTCTAAAAAATGTACTTTGGATATCAAAATGTTAACAGTTTCAATTAAAAACATTTTAAAAAAACACATCTCTTCCTAACCAGCCTCAAGGTAGCAGAATTGCTTCCACTTTTGTAAGCTTGTATAGCAGCAGACTGAATTATCTACTTTAATTAGTGTCCCTTCAGAATCTGCCAGTAGCCCTCAAGTCACAAAAGAGGGCAAGAGAGCATTTGCCTGATATACGTATGGCTAGAATGGTTTATACCTTCATGTAAGTGAAGACTATATTCCAAAACATTAGATATCCATAAGAAACTGAGTATCAGTTTGTGAATGTAGAATTCTAGAAGTATTTCAGGTATCAAGTAAATTTTATACATGCTTTGATCTGAATGACTATAAAATGCTTTCTGCCTCTTCGACTGAAACACACTGAAATGAACAAATTCTTAACAAACTGTGCTGTTTAAGCTTACAGAAATCTGAAGTAGCCATATTCCAGCTTATTATGGATAACTTTGTTTTCAAATTCACTGTGTTAAGAACACACCCCACCTTCCAGCCCAACACACAGACCAGTTGCCCATAAAACCCCAACTGCTACTGAAAAGCCTACCTTTCCAATTGGCAGCATGTAAAAGAGAGCCTGAAGGAAAAACCACAGAAGAAAAATACCAAACACCCTTGTCTCCCAAAGACTTTCAAGTGCTGGGAGAGCAGGGAAGTTCATAAGACTGGGGTCATCTTGTTTACACATCAACAGCAAGTAAAATACAGTAGCAGGCAGAAAAAGTACCAGCATGAAGGTCCCTGTAAACAGACATCATGGCATATTAGAAGATAAACACAGAAAATTTAAAAAAAACAAACAAACAAACAAACAAACAGTTTCAATCCCACTAAAAAAAAAAAAAAGTCCAATATTAACTTCAGTAACCAAGAAAAGGTTGCCACTATCTATTCCTGAAGCAACACAGCAGCAATCCCTAGTCACATAATGGGACACAGAGAGATTCTTCTCAGTTCCATACAAGGTCATCTCCTGAAGGATCACACCCACTGCAATCCTTTAAAACTGACTGAAAAAGTGTATAAAAAATACTTTACTGTCAAGCTCAAAGTATGTACATTTTGAAAATGCAAAACCTTTTTTAGTTACTTTTTAAATTTAGTTTAGAAATATTTGGATCTCATTGTACAAGAGATGGCATAGGACCTTCACTGTATTTCACATGAGAACCAACATGGTTCTTTGACTGCCATCATACCAAGTGAAGAACTATGGCATCACTCTCAATTCTAAAAGCAGGATCTGAAAACTGTCAGGTAAATGTCAGGAAAAACAGTTCCTGATATGACAGTATGGTCAGTTAAGTGAAAAAAAAAAACCAAACACAAAATTGTATTAATTTTCAAATATTAAGGCAGTTTGCACACATACCAATTCTTCCCCCAAACTCTAGCTCCTTTGTTTTTGTTGGTGCTTTCTCAATTGTTTTTACTGTGGCAAAAATCTTTTTCTCCGAATATATCTCTTCTTTTTTCTTTTCATCTTTTCTTGAACGCAAGCTGTACTGTTCAAGCACACGCTTTACTTCCAGGTCTGGTTTTAACTTGTGCTGTTAATGAACAAAAATAATTTACTAAAGAGATTCCCAGTGATTTTACTTTATTTTACTTCAGTGTTTTGTATTTCAGAAGACATTCACTATAAAACACCAATGGACAACATATTCTACTTCTATACAGTAGTTAAGTTTATGCATTCACACGAAGAGACCGCTAAAGCCAGGGTCATTGTGATCACCTAGGCTGTGATTTCCTTATCAGCAGCAGTTTCAGTACAGGTCATCCATTCCCACTCTCCTTTCCCTTCTGCAATAACTGTGTGCATTAACTAACAATCAGAACTAAAGAGCTGATTTGGCTCTTGAAAAATTAAATTAAAACATTACTTTCTACGGTCAAATATTCACACTGTAAAAGCATCGGAATGAACACAAGTAACCAGAGAGGGTTTGATGCAAAACACAAACAAGAAAAATGAACACTATCCACCTCTAATATTTGTCCCTTCTCACAACTTCATCTCCACCTCCCCTGGAATTAGTTGGGTGGAGAGCAAACTTAATTGACCTCAAAGTTTTATGTTGCATTCTATTTCTGCTCAATCATTGTAGTGCCTTTGTCGAGGAATTTATGAGAGAGCTAAGCTAGAATGTGACATAAAACTCAGAGTAAATACAATGTTCATACCTCCAAGATTATGCAGGATGTGTCATTTTTTTCCGTACTTTCAGGTTCACCATTGTATCTTTTGGTGTTATTCTCAGTTGGTTTCTGTTTAAAAGATGAAATATAGTTTTAGCTCTCTGAAAATAAAAGCTGCATTAAGCGTGAGCACAGAATGAATAATTAAGAACACTGTAGTTTTTGTCAACTGCAACTGTTCTGGTTTCTCTCACAGGAAAACAAGCAGATTCAATATCTAAGGTACAGACAGTTTCAGTTCACAAACAAAATTAAACTAGTTTAAGAAAAAGCTATTGGTTTTTCTTTTTTTAATAAACTGTGACATTCAGAGGGAATACAGCTTCCAAGTTTTTTAACTCATCAAGAACTGCCAAGTACAAAGTCCATGTCTATTTAGTAATGCTAGTGGCAAGCAGAGGAAATCTCAGCGTTCAATACATGGCACTGCTCTGCAGGACATAAAATTTGGTTTTCCACTAAATATTGTTGAAGAAATAGATCATCTTACAAAAATTCTTTTAATGAGTCTAGCTTACACAACTTCAGGAAGACACGATTCATGTTCTTTCATTTCACCCTAAGCTTTGTTGAAAAGGACCAGGTCACCCCAGCTGTACAACAACCAAGAGATCAATCCTACTCCTCTCAATTAGAAGCCATGAGAAAAAGACCAAAGATATTTTAACCATTTTTGTCCTAAGAGGTACAAGAAGTACAAAAAATGAAGTGTAGCTGCTGGCTACAAACTACTTAAAATCAAGCATATGGTCCATAGGCCATGCACTGGGTCACACAGCTCAAAGCAGTTTACCGCAAAACAGAAACCACTGCAATTTCAGTGTCAAAGAGCACTTTCAGTAGTAGCAATTTACTAAATCTATGTATTTAGTTTATATTGATCTGATTTAGTTTAGTTGAAACCCAACTAAATAAACCTGTCCATTTTCAATAGGTCAGCAGAAACGATTTCCAGTTCAAGGGACTGTCTTGGACAAATGAGAAGCTACCTCAGGGACCAAGAGGCAAAAGAAACGCTGTTTTTCTTAACAGAGAAACATTACTTCTAGTATTCTTCACCTGCAGATCACCAGAACCATTTTTACCACTCATTATAATCTTCACAAAAATGCCAAGAACAAACAAGATAAGTTTCAGCTAAACACCAGATATCTGATAAACTTAGAAATCCTGACAGGACAGTTTTTATAATGAAAACAGTTCTGCAATAGTATCAATCAGCAAGGCCATATTTAAATATTCCACACTTGAATTCTGCAACACTTCTCACACAGAAGCTGCACGTTTTTCATTACTATTGTAATGCACTGTATATGATAAACAGAACTAATTTCACTTAAAATTCTAATACCTACCCGCTATGTATTGACCAAAACATCTTAAAAACATTCTAACTTCCTTTGCCCCATTTACAAGTGGAAGCATATGGATAACAATGATTTAGCTTTAAAAGATAAAAGAATTTGTGTGCATTTAGATTCTGAGAACTTCACAGTATCAGCAAATTCAAATGGAACTTTATAACCTAAGTTTACATTTCAAGAACTTCCTCGACCTCTGCAAGCCAGAAAGCCTATTCTCAAAGGAAAAAAGAGGCAGTTCTGAAATACACTTTTGCAGCTAATTATGTTGTTCAAGGAACACAAACTACAGCTGGCTTTTACAAGGGTAAACCCTGTATGCATGAAACCAATCTTTCACAAATAGCAAAAAATTTGCTTCTAAAATAAAAAAAAAATGCAGCAAAAAACCCCCCACACAAAGAACAAACAAACGAAACTAATACCGGTGGTAGAGCTATGCTGGTTTCCTGAATGGCTTTCTTTTTGTCGTTTTTATGTTCTCTGCTTTGGGAAGAAGAACGACGCCTGCCCTTCCCTGACCGACCAGGGGATCTAGATCGAGACCTGCTGGTACTTCTTCTGGAGGGAGAACTTGAGGAAGACTGGCTCTTCCTGGGCTTGAATGATGACTGTGACTAAAGGGAAGAGGAGAAGAAAGCAAATCTTATTTATGTCCCAAAGAACAATTTTAGAAACGAGAGGGGAGATTTTGTGATGAGGACTCTGGCAGCAGTTCTACAGATTTGTCTCTTACTTCCTTTACTGATGCTGTACAAAGGCTGTTAAGAAAAAACAACTGCAGCATACTCATTTTGCTGGGAGTTCCCAAACTATTCCCGTCTCAAGACCAACTGCTTCTGACAATTCCTGTCAAAGCTACAGAAATCAGGCTATGGATGTATATTACTAATGTGAGGACCAAGCTTTTAAACATACTACCCTCTCAATTTTTTGCACAAGGAAATGAATTGACAGATGTCTCTTAAGCCCTAAGAGACTACTCTCATTTCCATATTTCCATTACTCAGCTTTATTAATGCATTTGATATAGCAAGATGTCATCATCTGCTTAAGGCAACACAGATCAAATCAACACTAAAAAAACCCAAGTCAGCTCAATCATTTAATTAGCTGCAATATCTAATTTCATTAACAGTTTTCTATAAAAGTATTGTTTGATTTGTTTCCCATGTAAAATTTCTACAATACAACTTTTATAATGTACAAATGTTTTATGACAAAGAAAGGCTTTTTCTCAGCTTGAGTTTGCTAACCTGTAAGCAGGAAATAACAAGTTAGAAAGCCCTGAAGCAGTAAAAACGATTTCCTACCTACAGGCAGAAACATTTTGGTCCCAAAAGAAAAGGCATGTATACTGCCACCAAGAAGTGAAACTACAGTGCACATAAAGACAAGCAAGCTGGCCTTGAACTTATGCAGGTTTCAGAACAGGCCATAAAACCCAACTACAGTGAACATTCAACAGGTTTTCAAACATTTTTTTTCTCAAGCATTACATATTTTCAACTGAAACTTGAACAATGTTTTAAAGGTTATTTCATTTTTTGTTACTAATAAAAAGATATGTAAAGAGGAAGGAATGTGCTCATATGCATATGACATGAACATTTCTCAGGAGTCCCTAATTGTCACAAATACAGCAAAATACCTTATGAAGCCTTTGAGGACCTAAAACAGCACAAGCTATTCACAGATGCTTTTCAATAGCACATGCCCTTTAAGGACATACTTATATTTACAGTGATACGTAACAACATGTTTCCATTTGTTTTCAAATTTTCTTATTTAGAGATGGAAAAACATCAAATTAGTAGTCACCCTCTGACTACTACCTTTTTAACAATCATGCTATTAGAGCTCCTAAATGATCACACTTGTTTTTCCCCAAATGTATCACTTTTTTTAATATAATCTCTCTTCTTTAAAGATGAGGTTTCCGAACTTCTACTTGAGATTCCTTGAAGACACAGTTAACAAAAACTTGCAAAATGACTATCCCATTGTAAGTTGTACTTTAGCTACATCACAAACTCAGTAGTAATCTTCCATTAGAAGTACTGATACTCACATATACACATACTCACCCTTATATCACTTTCTTTCAGCGCAAGTTCAGTTCCATCTTTGTACTTAACAGTATAAAGATGAGTAGCATCATCATAACTAGCCACTTGTACTTCATAGTACAGGACACTGCCTGGCCAACGGCCCATCACCATCTCACCATCCGCATACTTCCGGCTTGGCATTTTCCAAAAGGAATCCCTAGAAAATACATAAATCAGTACATATGACAGCTGAACATTAGGTTAAATTTCCCCCTACTCTCTTTCCGTATCATTTAGGCTGGAAAGGGGAAACTTTAAACAACTCTCCATCTTAAACAGGGAAAAGGCTGTGATACGAAAACAGCAATGATCTACTTTCCAAAGCAATAGCAGACAGAAGAAATAGTCTTAAAATAGAGTGAAGATTGAAGATACATGTTCTGGAAAAAGTTCAAATGTATTAGACTAGTACTCAACTACAATCTCCATCATCAGGCAAAGCACATATTTGACCAAAATTACACAATGCAGCTCATCTTATCTAGCGAGGGAAATGCAAATTAGATGGTATTTAAGTGTCCTCTAACCTTTTTTCTTCTGTGGTTCTACAGAAACTACAGAAGTGCAGATTTCTAAACATTAAATTTAAACATCCCCAATCTCTTCAACACTTACAGGCATATCACATATTTTCTTCCAATTTATTATGCCAAACACTCAAGAGTTAAGAATCTTCAGAATTTAGGCTCCTCTCTAGGCTCAGTATTTTCTCTTTTCCATCTATTTGGCACAAGGTTTGTAATGTCTTTTGCAGGGGCCCACAGGAAGCCAAAGTACAGCATCAGAGCAATCACACAGCAACCTGAAAAACTAAATTCTAGACCCCTGTCTGCACCATAAGGTTTTTACTTGATATTAGCAAAAAATGGTGTGACTACTACCCTTGGTTTACCACACCAGGTGCTAGAATGGATATGGAGAGAGGGACAGGACACAAACAAACCAGGAAATACTTTCGTGTCACAGCATTTTAACTTGTTTGCTACAAATAATATGTGAAGCCACCTAAATTGAGGTGAAAACAAGTATTTAACTAGATACTCACTCATTACACATTAACTAAACTGCAGGGGAAAGTTAGATTCTTGGGAAAAAAGTACTGTTAATATTCAATCACAGACCTTCATCACACATTGGCGGATGGGGGTCAGTGAGGTTTTTCAATCAACAATCATTTTGGCACTTTCTGACGCTTGCTGCTGTTAAGATTGCACAACTGTGTAGCTCTCCAAGTCAAAGAAACAAAAAACTCAGCAAAACTTCCTCATATGGATTTTACTGCTAATATTCCTAACTACTTCAGAACAGAAACCCCTCGCCATCCCCTTTGCTGTATAATAGCTGAAGGAGGGAAAAAAGGGTAGATCTTATAATTTGGTTTCACTGACATTCACCAGTTAGAAAAATTATCATAGTTCTAGTCTACACTTCTACGCATATCCTCTTCCAGTTCCTCTGCCTTCTAACTAGTGTTTCTTGTCCCAGTTTCTTTTTAATGTCTTATTCTTTCTGAATTCCCACTCCTCTGACTATATTTTATCCCAGTCAGTTTAACCCACTCAAATTCATAGCCTTGTTTCTTACAACTCCATGAAATACAAATTCCACATTTTCATTTCAAATTCTTCATCCTTATCGCCTTCCTCTTTAATTCTCTTGTGATTTTCTGCCTTTTCTGCCCTTGTTCGGTCCAACTAGTTCCAGTTCCTCTTTGCCACCTCTGGGCTCAAGTCTGGACTCAATCCCCATCTCTGTCTCCTTGTCCAGTTTTTTTACCCAGAAGACAGTACTTCAGCAGACCCATGTCTACTGCTCTTTCCCCAGCCTCTCTCAGTGACAGCTTCTTCCTCCTCTTCCTTACACAGTCTAAACACCTGTCCTCCACTGAGTCCAGTCAGAGCTTTCACCAGATGTCATAACCTCATGTATGACTTAATTTCCTCTCTGCTGTTGTACTTCCTACACTCCAGCCAACTGTTTCTTCTCTTGGCCTGGAGCACCTCAGCTATCATCTGTAAATTTAGAGCCTGACCAGGACAAACCTGCCAGATCTTTGGACAAAGGTGTGAAATACAGAATATTTGGAGGGTTAAGTCCTTCTTGCAAAAGGGCAAGATTTTTTTCAGAAGTTGTTAAGAACACGTACCCTGATTTTCACAATTTTTAACCACCACTTCAAAATACAGATATCATTTCACACAGTTAATGAAATGCAATTCTCTGCTATACTTCAAAATCCAGCAATTTTGTATGCAAACACAAAGACAGCCCAAAGAAAAGGTAACCTGATGATTCAACTCTTGTGAAAGGCAGGAACATTTTCCCCTCCTCCAACTTGGTTCGTAAAAGGAGATAGTTAGTTTTAAGAAGTTGGAAAATGTGGTTGGAGGACCTGTAGCTAAACCAGTATTATGTAATTCAGTCTGAGGTAGATATCACTGATATGAAATTCCTGAATAATAAATAAATTTAAGCAAGCAGAAATATTATCCTCTGACTCCAAAGTAATGAACAATCTTATTAATGGGAAAACCTATGCATTTTTCAGTATTTTTCCTTAAATAGTGAAGCTTAATAATAAGCTCAAACATTAAACACTAGAAGAAGTAAATATAACTTCTTACTCTATCAAGAGTAACTGCCTCTTTCTGCACCCCAGGGCCTCCTGTGAGGGAGGTTTGCAATCCTCATTTCTTATACCCCACTTCAAAAAGCTTCATCTTTTAAAGGCAGCCTTCATCTGTTCAGATAACAAACACAATCACTGGCATCGAGAAAAATAAAGACAGTAAGTCTGGAAAAAAAAATACAGCTTAGAGATTACATTTTTAATTTAATGCTCTTTCAAAGTCTCCACACATGCCTGATAATTTGCAGGGTATCAGCTCACATCAGCTTAATGTTGACTGTAGTCCTACATAAGGTTTTGAATTCACAGGGCTTCAAAATATGTATCCAAAGAAAATTATTTCATATCATAAACCCTATACTGTACAGACACCTGATCACAAGTATAGTCAAAAGATGAAATTTGTGTTTTCTGCACCATTATTATTTTCCTTTAGAAACCCAGACTCAAAGAAAATGGATCAAAAAGGTTTTGTATCCTATACCAAGCAAGATAACAAAACTCCCTGGAGGTTAAAAGTTGGCCAGGAAGAAAAATTACTGTTGACTCAACCAAGAACAAAATAATTAAAGAGAAACATGGCTGAGAAATGTATTGCCCCAGCATCCAGTTCTGGTCTTTCTTAATGACTCTCTCACTAGAGATGTGGAAAGAGATTTCACTGCGGAGAAAGTTAAGACTACTAGCTTGTACCCACTGGAAGATCATACCCCATCATCAGAGGTTGAGTACAGAGTTTTAAGAATAACTAAATAAACACTAGACAAGTGTTTCCTCTTCAAAGATCAAAGTTCATACATATTCAGTGATTCCACTTACAAGTTCTGACATCTCACCACTGGTAGATAACATTCTCGATGTCTGAGGAAGGAGCAATTTGAATGCAAGAAAAAATGCGGGAAAATAAAGGGAACACTAATAGTCAAGACTAACACGCCACAGCCTACATGGAAAGTTGCTAATGAATTCATCAGGAAGGCTGAGCTGTGCTGGCCTTTTCAGCATCACCACTACACTCTCCACACTTCTAGCTCTTCAGACGGCAGAGTCGAAGGCGCCTACTCCTGTGCAAGCCAAATAAGCGTCACCACTACGAACAAGTGCACATAAGCCTCCAGGCAAACGTAACAACCCACCATCCCTCGGGCTGGGAGACGAGGCTCTCCCCTTCCAAGATGCGGGGGAGGGGAGCGGAGGGGAGGCGGCAGGAGGCCGAGCCGGGCGCGCAGGGCCGGGGCGCTGTGACAGGAAGGGCCCCACGTGCCGGGGCAGGCCCTGCCCCCTGGGCCCCGCCCCGCCCGCGCTGCGGGCCCGGGCCTGGCGCGGCGCCTCGGCCGCGGGGGAAGGGAGGGACAGGGAAGGCAGGGAAGGAGGGAGGGGCCGCGCCGCACCGCCCCTCGGCGGCCTATCCCGGCGCAGGGCCCAGCGCCGAACAAAGCGGGGTCCGCCCGGCCGCGCCACCAGCGGGGCCCGCCCGAGCGAGCGGCCTGCACCGCCCGCAGCGCCCGCCCCGCCGGGAGAGGCCTCGGGCGCGGGCCCGCCGGGAAGGCCGCGGAGGGGGAGGGGAGGGGGCGCGGGTTATCCCGGGCGGCGTTCCCGTTACCTGTAGCCGGCCCGCGCGGGGCCGGGCCGGGCCGGGCCGAGCCGAGCCGGATCAGTGGGATCGGCGGGATCGATGGGAGCGGGTCCCGAGCGCGCGCCGCGCTGCGCCGACGGAACGGCCGCCCCGCCGAGCCGAGCGACGGTTACGGGCGCGCGCAGCGGCCCCGCCCGCCGGCCGCGCCCATTGGCCGCGACGCGCCGTTTGAATCGCGGTCCGGCCGCGCCCCATTGGCTGCCCGCGCGATGGCGCGCGCCCGGCCCCGCCCCGCCCCGCCCCGGCGTGAGGGAGAACGGGGAGGGGGGAAAATGGCGCGGGGGGCAGAGGGGCCTCAGCACCCTCGGCCCTCCCGCCTCCGCCTCCCCGCGGGGCCCGGCGGCGGCTCAGCGGAGAAGGGACTTCTCCTGCGGGAGAAGGCCGCTGTCGTGGCGGTGGTCGTGGCGGTGGGGGCGGGCTGGAGCCGCCTGCGCCACACAGGCCCCGCCGCGGGGTGGTAAACAAAACCAAAGCGGGGGTTTTGTTTACGGAGCACTCGCGATCCCGCCGCCTCCGGCCGGGCCCGGGCACTGCCCGAACAACAGGCCCTGCTCCCTCCGGCACCGCACCCCAGCGCTCAGCGGCGCCGAAATGTAGTGAAAACGCAGTAAAAATGCTTTTGTGTCTCTAAAATAATAAAGAGGGGAGGGTGTGTGTGCGGGAAGCGGAGGCGGCGAGACCGCGAGTGCTGCGGCACTGCCCGAACAACGGGCTGTGCTCCTGCCAGCGCCGAACAACGCCAGAACACGGCCACTACGCGGTAAAAAAAACACTAAAACTATCCCAGCTGTCTCCAAAAGAATAAGAAGCACAGAAAAAGGCCGAAAAGCGGAGGCGGGTTTTGAGGCGGCGAGTGCTCCGGCACTGCCCGAACAACAGGCTGTGCTCCCTCCCAGCAACCCCGAAACGTGGCAAAAATGCGGTAAAAACACCCCCCTTTCTGCACAAAAGACAAATATAAAAGGGCTGAAAACCAGCAGTATGTGTCCCTTTGAGGCAACTTTCCCAGAAAGGCCATTCGAGCTCCTGGCCAGATTTTGAAATCAGGAAGTCTGAGCAATACTTGAACAGGCAGAAGAAAAATGGGTTGTGAAAAAGGTAACAGATCATCCTCAACGGCGAGGTTTAGTGTTCAAGAAAGCTGGGATCTTAAAAGGGATCAAGTGCTTTCAGCGTGAAAAACAGTCGTGTGTGTGTTTCTACGATCTTTTATGGACCTCCCAAATTGTCTAAATTTGGATACAGGCTGACAAGTGATATTCTGTTCTAATAAAGCTTTCCAGATGAAAGAAAATTCCCTAAAGACAAGACCACCATTGTTCCATACAGAAAACTGGCAGTGCCACGCAAACACAGCAAAAATCTCAGATAAAAAAAAATAAAATAAATAATTTTTTAAAAACCCTGTTTTTGTTATTTTGTTTACTTGTTTGGGGGTTTAAGTTTGTAACTATAATGTTTCAATTAAGAGTATGGCAAGCTTTTTTTCCCTAAGTGATTTCAGGAAATGGGCATTCATGTGTAAGTTATTTTAAAAAATACATATTTTTCTATTTATTCTGCCTGTTTTGGTATTGATTTTTTTCACAAGCAAATTTTTTTTAAATTTTATTTTGTATCTCTCCTATTTTTATACCAAAGAGGTCCAGTTGTATTTTCTCATACAGTCATTGTATTTTCCGCTACGTGATGCAGTAAGAGATATCTAAATGAGATTAAAAGTTACTCAGTCAAACTGGAGTCATGTGTAAGTATAGATTTTAATAAATGCAGTCAGAATAAATTTTGTTCTTTAGCTGTGTCAAGGCAATCAGCTTTATCTAAGTGACATTTGATAATTTACTATGCAAGAGAGTGCAAGTGAAGCTTCATTTCTGGCTTCAGATAATGAATATTTTAGTTCCAGGTAAAATTTTTGCTTTACTACTCTTGCACAGTTTACAACTGTAATGTTAAGAACTGTTTTCAGTAGTTTTCTAAATTACAGCAACTATTCCTTGGAATGAGCCTGATTAATTTTGTTGGCAGCAGAGGCCTACAAATAACATGCTTAAATATGAAGGTTTTCAATGGAAGTCTCATTTAGAGAACAAACTTGCCTTCAGAGAAATGGTTTGGGCTTAGAATTGTTTGCTGAACTTGGATTAGAAACCTATCAGGCCATTAAGAACTGTTCATTGCAATTATGCCAGTGGTAATTGGTATATATTTGAGAGATTATTTCAGAAATATTTATGGGACCATCACAGGACAACTATTAAATGGAGCAAATGTGAAATTCAGTCAGATCCATGACTATCAAAATTACATTACCTGTGCACTTCTGCAAGTTAGGTTTCCAGGGTTTGAAACTTGCTAGGATCTACATAAAGCATCTCAATCCCACAACGTAAAACTGAGAAAATAATTCTCTAGACTTTCATTTTAATGAGAATCACAGAATCAACAAGGTTGGAAGAGACCTTCAGGATCATCTAGTCCAACCATCACCCCAGCACTACAATAATCGCCTCTAAACCACATTGCCAAGTGCCACATCCAGACACCTCTTAAACACTCCCAGAGACAGTAACATCACCACCTTCCTGAGCAACTTATTCCAATGCCTAACCTTCACTAACTTTTAGTGATTTTTTTTTCCTTCTGATATCTAATCTGAACCTTCCCTGGTGCAACTTGAGGCCACTTTCCTTTGTCCTTTCACTTGTTACATGGAAAAAGGTAGTTGTACAGAGTGATAAGGTCCCCTCTGAGCCTTCTTTCCCCCAGCCTAAACACACCCAGCTCCCTCAGATGTTCCTCATAAGACTTGTGCTCCAGACCCTTCCCCAGCTCTGTTGCCCTTCTCTGGACTCGCTCCAGCACCGCAGTGTCCTTCCTGTAGCAAGGGGCCCAAAACTGAACAGAGGATTTGAGGTGCAGTCTGACCAGTGCCAAGTACGGGAGGAAAATCACTTTGCTGGTTTGATTTCAGGAAGGAGTGTAAGAGGGCTCTGCTGCTGGAGCTGGGCCCACCAAGGCTGCCTGCCACCTTTCCTTCTCTGAGTCCAGTCTCCAAAATGTTCTTCAGCTCTAGGCAGAGAATGGGGCAGGGATTTGGGAAGAAGCCATTCAAAAAGCAGCGGAAAGTGAGTATTAGCTGTGACAAGACTCAGGAGAGTGGTGGAGAACAACATGATAACCAAAAATGGGATTATTTTACTCTGCTCCAGCAAGGGCCAGGAAAAATTGCATTGCGTATAAGTTATTATTCTAAAGTCTTCTCAAGACACATACTTAGCAGTAAAATTTGCTTAATCTTAAAGGAAAATGTAAAATAGTTGGCTATGTAAAATTTCAATATGAATAATATAATCTGTACTCTAAAATCTGAGTATATCCAAGTGGAATTTGAGATTTTCTATAGGACTGATGTCTCGAATAGCTCTAGTTGACAGCTCGGGATGCTCCTACAGCTTATGCTTGCATGTGTGGTGTTACTGGAGTAGCCCAGGAAGTTCAGTTGTACTGTCTGGCCTTGGCAGAGCAGGTTGTATTTACAGAGGACCTCTCACCAAGTGATGAACTCGTCCAAGACTGGAGGCATTGAATTTAGTATCTCAAGGCATTGAGTTTAATTTAATAAAATATATTTTTAAAAATCCCACTGGTATATTAAGTCTAGTTAATATCCGAAGACTTACAGTTCAGAATTGGTGACCACTTGAGTCCCCTGAATTGATATTAATCAGTTTATTGGTGCCTACAATATTACAAATGGCTGGCATTTTTATGTGTACTGATATTTAAGCTAACTCATATGGAGACCCATAACTGTATGCTTTCTCAATACCGTATGAAAACAGCTCTCACAGTAGTCCTCAGACAAGTCTAGTCTATGGAATTAAATTCAGGTTATAACTAATATTTTCTTTTGTAGATAATTCCTGAAACATTAAATTTTACTCTAAATCCTTTGACCTTTATTTTGCCCAGTGACATAATAATATTTGCATATTCAATACCTAGCTTGCATTTTTTTTCTCCTCCTGTTTTTCACTTCACCTGAAAATATTTGTGGCTGACAAATAAAATCATCTCAGAAGTGTTCTCATTCCAATACAGTTTGGAGACCAAATAATGAACTAAACTTCTGTTGACCAGGCAAATAGAATTCTTACAGTAATTTTCAAACTGTTTCTGTCCATCTCTGGCTTCTTGTGATTTAATAAGATGGAAATTTATTTTTTTAAAAAATATAAATATTAAAACAAGACAATTCTGACACCAGTACCTATCTTTCACTACATTAAACTCACTTTAAATTGACTAAACCAATATACAGGAAATACTACCTTAACACGCACAGAAGTAAGAGATGACCATGAACTCCCCTAAATTTGTTTTGCTCTGGAATACTTACAACACTTCTGGTCAAAGTTGATCTTTGTCAGTCCCACAGCTGGATCTGACAGCCTGTAGCTGTCTGGGGAACTCCCATGTGTCCGTCCCATACCTGGCCATCTCTGTGCTTAGGACAAATATTACTGTTACTTTGGGGTTGTTATACATTTTGGTTTTGTTTTTTTTTTGTTGTTTTTGTTTTTGTTTTTTTTTTTAAGTGCCATTAAAGGGTAGCAAAAACAAGTCCTATGAAGCTGCCAACTCAAGAAAGTTGAGAAACATTATGATAAATGGCTTTAGCAGGGGCTGTGGAGGTGGGTGGGGTATTCAGCTCCTGTTTCCTCTCCTGATTAGCCCTTGCTTCTGTAGAAGAAAACACCCATAAGACTCATACTAAGGTGGCATTTTTTATAGGCTGTTAAGCAACCCATTTATTCATATATATGTATACATGTGTGTATGTGTATATATATGGGTGTGTCTACTATGTGTGTATGCTGTATATAGCGTATATATATATATGCACATACTATATGTTTTCTCTTTCTCTTTTTCTCTAGTATTATATTTGTTCAAAATATCCTAGCCTGTCCAGTGAAAATATGTCTGCTGTTTGCATGAGAGGAGGAAAATTCCTGGCTGGCAGCTCTTTTCATGACACACGGAGCTGAGCAGTCACCTGCTGCAGCGGAGGTGGTGGTGATCAACACACGCATTGCATTGTCTGTCACATCCCAAAGCATAACCTGGAAGAAAAGGCAGACTGAATTCTGCATGCTGACAGACAAAAACCGTCTCCTCCCTGCTTCTCAAACTGACATTGAAAAACTAATGACAGTCCACATCTAAAAGCTGTTGTGAGTGTTCTCAGGCACTTTGGGGATTGTTTTGATTAGTATATGCAATTTTGTTTGCATTTTTTCAGTGATAGAATGGTTCTTAATAAAGAAGCAATAGATTTGGGATTAACCTCTAAATGTTATTGAACTAAATCAGTAAAGGTTTTGTTTGTACAGACCTCAGTAAGGCAGGGATTCCACCCTTAACCATAGAAAAAGTTTCTCATTGTATATTAATTTATGATACATCAAACTGAAACTTAAAGTCCCCTGTAAAGAAACAGCCTGGTAACAGAGGCTACAGCTCTGGGCAAATTAGGTTGAGAACTTGCATTCTGGGAATTTTTGCAAAATGTTTATCTCTAGAAGCAGCTTTAAAAAAATACCCAAGGCTATCAACTGTGTTGGGCTCAGCAATAAGAAGAGGGACACAGATACATGTAAACTGACTTTAGTTCTCTAAGCAGGAGGAGAAAAAAAAACCCCACATTGAATCTTTGATCTCCATAATAGTGCAAGAAGCTTCCTTTCTGCATTGTATGTGAATTTATAAATAAGACTCATTATTGACTCGGGGAAGTTGATGCAATTCTCTGAGCAATGGGTCTTGAGATAAGAGTTTTGGCTACTGTATCTTCTGCTGAGCTGCTTACCTTGCCATTTTTGCAGCACAGCTGTTAAATTACTCTAGCAAGAAGCCCTCGAAACAGTTGATTTTCTGAAGGCTTATGGAAAACACAGACCTCCAAGGATTTCTAAGACAGACACATTTGTATGTGGCCGAGGTGTGCGCTTGAAGGAGTTGTTTAAACAGAAAGTAGCTTTAATTCTAGAGAAAGATAATTTTAAATATATTGCTTTAAAAGCAAAGAAAAGCCACTTTCACTGCCTGGGTACTTGCTAACTCATGAGCAGGTTCCCAGAAGGCTTCTGGCTTTTGAACCAGCATCCTCTAATCTTCAGGAAGAGGTTACAGAGCGGAGTGACTTCAGCTGACACTGCAGCCATCTGGGATCCCCATAGGATGGGAGGGACAGAACATACCTTTCCTTGGTTCCTGTGTGACAACCTGCCCTGGATGAAGGGACAAACTTGGCCTCAGCCCCCACATATAGTACATTGAAAATGTTACGTCCCTAAATCATTAAGGCACTCTGGTACCTACCAAAAAAACCCCAAAAACCAAAAAAACACAAACAAAAACTCATAGCAAGTGCAAAACAGACAGAACCCAAAGGCTTTGAAGTGTCAACACAAACAAGTATACATGTATATATGTGTGTTCATGCTCATATATATAATATACATACATATATATGTATATATACAAAGAATGAACCAGAATATTAACACTCTAGCCCTTATTTTTGCAACCAATGCATGATTTCTATGCTCCTGGCTGGCAGTGTGCACTGGAACAGAACAAACCAGTATTTAAGTGGCTTTGTGATACAAGCCAAAGAGGGCCACAGTCTGCTGGTGTGGAGTGAACCAGCAGGGATCCACAAGGAGGCTGCTGACTTGGCCAGGCCAGTGGCATGTGAGGCCTTGCATCCACCCATCCAGATTTCTAAATTGCATTAAAAATTCACTGCAACGTTCTTCATTGAATTTTCAAAAAAAGGGAAAGCACTGTGCTTCTGGGGGGAATATTTAAGAAAAATAATTTGGGTAAATATGGGCAAGTGTTTGTAACAAATATTTCCAACACTGGGATATGTAGAATAGATGATAAATTTCTTAGCTGAGTACAGACACCAAAGAAATTATTTTATTTGGCACAGCACTCATCTTCTCTTGTATTTGGTGCTACTGCTATCCTCACATCTGTCATCTTCTTATTTTAGAGGAAAAAAAAATATAATTACTCAAAACATACAGGCCTAAAGCAGAAGTGATAAATGAAGAAGTCAGCTTGATGCATCTAGCAAAAGATGAGCTCACATATTTTGGCTTTAGGAGCTGGTATCACTGTATATCTACTCTCAATTAAATTGCCTTCTCTTATTAAACCTGTTCAACTAGTCTTGTTTATTATTTTTTAAAATATAGTAATTTAAATACTAATTAACTCTTTGAACCTCAACGTCTATATTTCTAATAACATATTAAAATATATACACATACCTAATTTTTCCACTGTGGTTTATGGAGAACAGAGGGTTTAAACTGATTCAGGTGTGGCATTTATTCTTTAGAAAAGGTTTCTAAAAACCAAACTAGTATATATGCATCAAATTAAGCATTTTCAGAAGTATTAGTAATATGTATTAGAGCAGAGCTTCAGTGTATGTGTGATCCTTCCTAGGCATTGTTCATTGCTTAACATCTAAAATTACTGTTTCAAAAAATATCCACATAAAAGTTAATTTTGTTGGAAGCAATTTAACTACATGAATCAAAACGCTTCAGGGCAGAATTTGCATATACAAGACTACACCTCCCTCTTCTCCACAAATCTCTCTGACCTTCTTTCCATACATTTTAAAGTCTATCTATCTCTGGCCATGGCTTTATACATGGACTTTTTATAACACAACAACAAATTTGCCTCCAAATTCTTGGTTAAGCAGTGAGCAGCTAACAGCTGGAACAGAAGAGCTGAAAGACACTGTTAATGTGGAACGTTTCAGTGAGCCAGTACCTGGAGACACATAAGTGGCAAAGATAGTTGCATACTTCAGAGTCTTCTCTTTGTCTCTCTCCCACATTTCTCTCCAGTTCTCCCATGTGCCAGGCAGGAGGAGCTCAGCCCAAAACAGGAGTTATGGGAAGCAGAGCCTACTGGCAGACTTCTTATTTAATTAAAGGAGAAAGGATAATTAGGATGATTTCTAGCCTAAAGTGTACTAAAAACCAAATTCGTAATTCTGGCACTAGGCAGACTGCCAGTTTTCAGACACTTCTATGCTTAGTTTTAACTGCAGAACCATCCCTGGTGTTACTGCAATAGCCATCTATTCCTGCCATGGATATCTCTGCAGTTTTTGAGTTTCAGAAAGCAGTCACAGACATTCCCAAGCAATGAACTGGTCAGTGTTCAGAAAAAAAGTGACTTGGATATTTAAAAAAAAAAAAGAAGTATTTCTGTAGGGACCAATTCCCACACACTGTTTGTTTGTTCAGCACACAAAAGGAAACTGCACTTTGTTCTCCAAGAAAGCTAACGCTGCCGCAGACATTGTTATGTTGACTTGGAGTCCCAGTAGGGCAATTCAGATGGCTCACAGATAGCATTCCCAGCCTGTGCAGAGCTGACCAGTCCCAGAGAGCTTTGATGAGGTTTGTAAGGTTTTTAGGGTTGAGACTGCTGTGCATACAGCACATCTGGCATTTGCATGAGCAGTAGGTGGCAGGATTCTGGTTTAGGAGTCAATGTTATTAAATACAGAAAGCAAAGACTTGGGTACGTGACATTGAACTGCATGAAATTGCTTCCCCTTGCCAGGTAGGATGGTCTCACTGCTGGAGCAAGCCCTTATTTCTCTGGCCAGAAGTGCACCACACTGATAGCCTGACCTGAAAGCACACTCCTGTGCACAAAAACAAAGAGGCTTCCTGCTCCTAAGTGTTTTGCATTTATGCCAACAGGCAGCATGACTCACTCTGTTTACTCTTAAAGTGTACTTTCCCTTCAGAATGACTCTGGCTGACCTGGTCTAGATGGATCCCTCCTGCTATGACAGCCAGACCCATGATGTCCAAGCCACGTGCTGGAACACTTACAAGTCCTAACAGTGCATAAAACTGTGCTATACTTGACTTACTTATCCTTTTTCTTGTTTTGTTTCTTGAAGATGAAGCTGCCTGTTGTGTGGCTCAGAAGTTATTCCTGTAAAGCATCAGAGTTACTTGTCTTACACCCACCCCCCTGACGAAGGCACATGGCACATGGCAGGAAGACCTCACAGTGCAAAGGCAATTGGGCAACGGAGCCTGAAAACCACAGTGCAACCTAAAAGATACCCGTTTTGCTTTCTTACTTCTCTGTTCCTTTCCTCCCTGCTATATATAAAAACATTTCTCAGAGCATATTTCCCCCAGTTGCAATCTCTGCCAGTGTTGCACTGGCCCTTTGGTGAAGCCATGGGGGTGCAGGGCAGGCAGCTGCAAAATCATTTCCTGGACTAGCCAAGTTCAGGCTCTGTGGAGGTGCAGCAATCACCCCATCTTCACCTGCCACTTCAGCACTCAGACATCACCTGAACTTTCACCTGAAAGAGACAGAAAAAGATAAAATCCAGATGGAATTGCAGAGCCAACAGCCAAAAAAGCCAGGGCTGCTTTTGCAGGCTGAAGCAAATAGGCTGTAGGCAAGGCTAAACAGAAATCAGGAGATCATCACTGTGTCCTCAAACCTTGCTGCAAAGCTGGGGTTTTAAAGCATTGTCAAGTTTGAAGGAGACTTTTTTTTACTGTACGAACAGAAGAGCATAAATCAGCATCAGCTGGCATGAAAATATGTTTTGCAGTAGTCCCAGTGGCTCACACAGGCGTGGAGGAGGGTGGGGTGGCGAAACACCCAGAAACACCATAACATTCAGGCTGCTAAAGCTTTAGACAGCTATTGAAACAGCCTTGCCCACAGTTCCACCTTTCCCATGCAGCTCTCGCTTCAAAAAGTGCACAAAAGCTGTGAAGGCTTCTCCGATTACTTCAAAGCAAAACCCCAGGGAAAAGCCTTTCTCTGTGCTTTCTTACCTACATATTTACACTTCAGTGAAGAACTGTATAGGTCGCCCAACTTTCCCGATGACCCTTCTCTACTGTTCCCCTGAAACACAGTTTTGCTTTCAAGTTCAAAATGAGATGCTTTTCTCTTCCTGCATACAGCTGCCAACCACTCCTTGAGCCTTCTGAGGCTCAGCACGTTTCCTTCACTGGGAGAGGGGAATTTCCTCTTTTCAAAGGCCCGAGTCCCTCCCTGCACCCCAGCCTGTCCCTTGTTACTGTATACAGCCTCTCAGAAGACTGAAAAAATGCAAAATACGAACTTGTTTGGCCCCTTTGTACTTATTCAGTTGCTTTGCTCATTAATTGTACGTGTCTGAACCTTCCATTCCTTGCAGGAGCATGGATAAGGAGTCAACATCAGCCCTTAACAGCAAAAGGGAGCCCAGATTCTGCTCTGCTTCTCTCCTCACTCCCTATAAGTCAGCACCAGAGATTCCTACTGACCTTTTTTTGCAAAACAAGAGCCCTGTAAGTCTTCAGTCTTACTTTTACTAGCATGGTAGAGCTGGCACATGTGCCACACTCTGCTGTTTTGGCTTTGCCATACGGCTTTTCAGGGGCATGCAAGCAGACAAGGTGTCACAGCTCCCAAGGGGCCAGCGAGGAACAGAGTCCTGGTCCTGGAGAGAAGTTGTCTGTAACTTGATAGTTAACAAATGATGCTAAGTAAATCAGAGATTACAGGCTTATAAACATGCAAGAGATCATTTAGAAATATATAATTAATTTCTAAGTGCAAATTTATATAATTTTATAGGTTATATATTGCAAATAATCCACAATATGTAACTAATATAAAGTTCAAAGCTATACCATTATGCATAATTATGTAATTAATAATTATGGCATTTGTAATATAAACACCCTATGTATTATTTATATGTAATATAAACACTTGTGAAATTTTATGATGAAATATTTCTTTGGTAAAGCCAGCTATGAGCTTTCTCTGCAATTCCTGAAAGTACTTTTCACTTGAGTTCCACACAACCCAGTTAAATCTAGTTTATAGTTTCAGCACATTCAATGTGTAAAAGGTTTGCCTATAAACAAGTGTCTCCAGAAGCAATGTGTCTGAGCCTTATTGTTTTGCTCCTCAGACAGGAAAAGTATTGTATCCCAGGCATCCTGAGCAGCTGCTCCAGGGAGGGTGATTCTGAGATACCGCCTTCTGTAGTGCTGCCTGTCACAGCAATTTCTCCTAAGCTGCTGCAAATTACCCACTTCAAGAATATGTCACAGTGCACATGTAAAACAAAGCACAAAAACAAAACAAAAAGAAAAAAGGAAAGGAAGACAATGAAGGAAAAAAGAATGATAAAGAATAAAAAATAGAAAGAAATAAGAAAAAAGAAGCAAAAAAAGAATAAACAAAAAGGAAAGAAAAAAAGAAAAGGACTTCAAGTTTTTAATGTTAGAGCAGTTTTCTTTATTTCATTACTCCTTTGCACATTTCTTCCCACATCTCTTTAGCCCGTTGCAAAGCAGCCAAACCTGCCTAACATCTACAGCAGCAGAGGAGCAGAGCTGAGCTTTGATGTTGTGCTCTGAATCCATATAGCTTCATGTGGGATGAAAAGCAAGGCCTCGACCATTCCTGCTCCCTAAATGTCATCCTCGGGGTGGGAGTGCTGGGCCACACAGCACAGCAGGAGACACCAGGAGGAAGGAGGCAGTGCTGTGCCCTTCCTGGAGCAGCATTACTGCAGCGACACCACAGGCATCTCTAAGGAATCAAGGGGCTTGGATTTGGGACCATCCGGCTGGGGACCTGGACGGCCCACAACTTAGATTTCTTTTTCTAATGCAAGCTGTTACCTCTCAGTAGAAATACCTTTTGGCGTTGTTCTCAAAGAAACCACTGACACCAAGATCATGGTGAACTGCCTCTGGGCTTCACCTTGTGGTCTCAGGGGTTGGTTTCCTGTAGGATCATACAGACTGTACAGATGGGACAAGGCAGAGAGGAGAAATCTCCACCTAAATTGATGGAAGCTGGCAAGAGACACAGGAGCATTAACCATGTCTGATAGGATATTAAGGCCATGGGCTATCCCATGCCTCACTGGTGTTACTACCCTTTCGTGTTCCTTTGGAGTGCATATTCCAACTGCTGTAGTTTGTGTGTGACTGTCACTGAGCCGATACCAACAGCCCCCTCGCCTGTCTACTTTGTGTGCCTACACCGGAGTGCTGCTGTGCTGACTGGCTCCATGTGGGCATCAGCTGCTGCAGGCTGGTGGCTTATTTCAGGGAGGAACAGCCCACACAATGTTCACAGTGTGAAAGAAAAAGACATACAGAAGTTATCCTGGTTTCTTCCCTTCTTTCAAAGTTGCACCCCTCAGCTGTCCCCTTACATCCTTCCCCACATAAATCCTTGGGCAGGCAATGGATGATGCAGAGCACTTGCCCTGCAGTGCAAGTGTGGCAGTCCTGTCTGCATGAGCACATCACTGTGCTCCTTCCCAACAGGATGGCAGCTGAGCAGTGGCAACCGAGTCCTGTCCATAGTTTCCAGCCCAACAAAACCTGAGAACTCTGCAGGATCAGGTTATTCAGTAGACCAAGAGGAGCAGCTTGCAAGCCCAAACTGATGGCTCTAAAGTAGGGACTCACTGGGATTAGGGGAGGATGCTGAGATCCAGCTGGGCAGGCACCTTCCTGCTGCCACATTCCTCTCTTGTGCTTTCTGAGTCCCCTTTGAAAAGCTTTCAGGGAGGCAGAAGAAAGAACACCTCTTACACCACAGTTTACTTGTTCTGACTGGAGGGAAAAAAAACCCAAAAAACCAAACAAACGAGGAAAAAAAAAAAAGGAAAAAAAAAAGCTTTGTTTCACTAACTTGATAAATTACTTGCTACAGGAAACAAAGTTTCCTGTGAATTTTATCTATTGAAATTGTGGCAGGACATTCCATTTGTAACAGCTTCAGTGGCCATTCTGACTCTCCATTCCAAGAGCTTTCATTTCTAAAGTTCACAGGGAGATGTCTATTGCTGGATAAAACCACACAATTCAGTGACTGCAGAACCAGAATTAGATGACTGCATTGGCTTGGTTTTTGAACCTGAATCTAGTGCCCTCTCAATATATGTATTTCTTTTATCTCCTCTTTGAGGAAACCATCTGAAAGCCATCTCAAGTGCATCTTGGGACAGACAGATAGGGGAATGATACTTGGGAAGTCTATTTTTCCACATTCTACCCAAAAACTAGGATTTATTTGTTGTGTACATCTAACAAACTGATCACAGTGCTGGTGTAAGTTGAGAAAGGCTGCCCTGTGCCAGTGTTACTAACATATTATTAACTAAAGGGTACTTCATAGAATCACAGAGTATTCTGAGTTAGAAGGGACCCACAAGGTTCACCAAGTCTGTCTCTTAAGAGAATGGTCCATATGGAGATCAAAACCATGGCCTTGGTGTTATTAGCACCATGCTCTAACCAACTGAGCTGATCTCAGGATTAAAACAGCCACACAGTTTGCTCTTTAGAAGTGCCTGTCTGGCACTCCGTGTGGTTTTGTGTCCAGCTCCAATGCTCTGCAATAGTCCTCAGGTCTCACGAGCAGCAGGTTGGCAGAGGGCTGTGCAACTGAGCTCCCTTCATTATTGGGCTCCCTCCCCTCATTAAAAACCCAGCTGAAGCAGCATTTCACATGTGCATGCATGCAGTCAGCTTGTAAAGATCAGGGCTGTGGGCAGGGCTCTGCACCATTAGCAGCCCTCTCTGAGCGATTACCACACAGGACTGAGAGAGTTCAAGGTAAATTATGCTGTTCTCAGCAAAGATCCTAAGCAGCCCACCTCCACAGCAACCTCCCCTACAAAACCAGAGGGGATAACACGCTCAGAGCACAAGAGACCTTTTACCAGTCCTGTCTTGCACATTAGAGCCCAAACTGTGAACATGTGGTTTCTGGCCCGAGGTGCTGCAATTAGACCAAGGGAAAGCAGAGCAATCAGTGTCAGCTCTAACCTCTCACATTAGGTGTGTATTAAACACAGCGCAATTAGCATGCTAATTATCTGTGAGAAAAACAGCCCGTAAGAGCTCCAGCCCTGTCTTTGCCTGGGAAAGGGGAAAAATACTTGCTAGACACAAGGCATCTCACAGTATTCAAGGGGTTTTTTTTCCTGTTTTCAATAGAAGTGCAAGCCACTGCTTTGCAGAGGTGGGACTGAACCAAAGGCTTGCATTTCTTCATTCTCCTCTGCGTTTTTCTCAGGCACTGGCAAATCACTGAGGGGCTCATGGGCTGAGAACAGCAGTGTTACATTACAGAGCTGTTTGACCTGGTCCTACCAAGGCACAGCCCAGGGTACACTCCCTACATTGTCTCCCGATGCACCCCTGGGCTCAATTCCAAAGCCAGGAGCCTGTGAGGGTATGTCTGTGTGTGTGTCTGTGTCTGTGTGTGTCTGTGTGTTTTTGGGAGGCAGGGGTTGTGCTACCTTCCCTGGCACACAGCTGTGACCTTGTCCTTGCTTACTTTAGATGTTGCTATTGGGCTTATGCCTTTTTTGTCCAAGTAAAACTGAGCCTGATCTACTGGAGGCTGGCCTTAGACTGTGCAAAAGAAATCCTAAGGCTGAGGCTTCTCATCCCTGCTCTTTCTCCCTTCCCACTCTTGTTTGTGGGAAATAACTTACCGTGTAAAATCTTGGTCTGACACTTCTGTTGTGTCTTCTCCTTCCCCATTTAGTGACCTGTCCTTGATGCTGCTTAGAGGCCTCCAAGAGCAAAGCCTGCACTTGTGGTGCCACAGCACTGGTGTGTTAGTTACCATATCACACTTCTGCAACATAATCTTAATAAACTGAAATGCAAAAACATTTCTCTACCATTTTACAAGACTAATTTCAAGTCGTGGTAATAAAAGGTCTCAGTTTTTATCTGTGGTTTCAGCATTATGAGATTCACTGTTTGTACATAGGCTAATTCACATATGAAGATCCTGAGCAGCACAGAAAGATTGATCTTGTGCTTACTGGGTTCACCATTAGCTTGCAGATAGTGCAGAAATCTGGGAACGCTGCTTTGGCTGGTAAATTGGAGGAGCTAATTGGATGCACTCTTTCATCAGTAAACAGCATCCAGTTCTGAGCAGAGCACTTTGAACAAGAAGATGAATTTTAACCTGGAGAGGGTCCCTAAAAGCATCAACCTTGGGGACCCTGAGGAAGTGGATCTCAGCAGAAGCTGCATGTGATGCACAAATCAAAAGGTACAGCATAAACACACAGGAATATACTTCTTTTGAAAGCCCAAGAGACTCCAATGGTCCCAACAGAGTTAGTTGTCGTGAACTCCATTCAAACCCCCCCACCACCATTAATGCCCCCACAAATGATCCCGAGACTGCTCTGACCTACATTGCTCTTAGCAGCCAAGCTCCAGCTTCAATCACATTCCACAGAATTGAACCCTCAGCCCTCTCCTCTCGCAACAGCAACAGCCAACATCCCATCATTAGCAAGCCTGGCAGCCCACAGAGAAATAATTGTGGGCATTATGAAGCAGCAAGAGTGATGATGGGCTCAGAGGGCAGCCCCATAATTGAGTGAACATATGGATAAGAACAATAATAGCGTACAGGAGCTCAGAGGAAGATAACAAATGGGTTATTGAAATATGCTTCAAGGAGTAGAAAGATCAGCTCGGATAGGAGGGAATCAAACTGGCATTTCTTTCAATTAATTTTCAACCTTAGCTATAATCTATACTTTCAGGGTTAGATCCAATTCAGACTACCAACAGACACCCCCACACATAGACACACCACACTGCTTCATATATGGAATTAAGCTAGATCACTTTGGACCTCAGATTCACTAGAAATATTTTAGAATGTGAATTTATGTCAAATTCCAAAAATGTTCAGAAGTAAATTTTTCTCTAGACCATTTATTTTCATGTTGCAAGGCAAAAAATGTAGGTATCATCCTGATTAAACCTTAGACCCAAGAGGCAGTATGGTGATTTAAATTTTGATTATTGAAATGTATATTTTATAAGAGATTGTTGAAGCATTGACACTCCTCACAAAATGAAAAGTTTTAACATATTAGAAGTTACATGAAAAACCAGCAGCATCCCTTTAACATTATACCTACGGCCTCATCAGCTGCACTGGGGAGCAAGTTGTGCATGTTTTGAATTTGGAGTGAAATACTGCATTCTATGCTAAATCCTGAAGCCTGTCAGGTTTTGTTGTATCCCATTCACAATGGGATGCTTCTAGACAAACGTGGCAAGCCACCATCAGCTCCAGAAATACTTGACTTAGAAAAAAGGAGCAGAAGGTATTCCCTGTGGACCTTCTGGGTGCAGGTGCACCTATAGTTCTCTGTAGATAGATGGTCATTTACTGCTTGCTTTCCTCCTCTCCCCCAAAATAAACAGCACAAAATTCAATGTCATGTACTTAAATTCCACCAATTCTAACAACCAGTGCAGGACCTTCCCAGCAACTGGGCTTTTTTCCCACTTCCTAAGCATTGCACGATTTTAAAAAATCAAATTAAATTAAAGAAATCTCTGTTTTGAGTTTAGTAAGTCGGATAGAATTCAGATGGTGCCCTAGCAGCACATCTGGAAGCCAGAGAGGGATTGTGGGACACGGGATGTGTCACCAATGTGCAGCTAACCTGAGGATGGGCACCAGGTGTACCTCCAGGACTTCCCACCCATTGCTCCAGCTCACCTGCCAGGCATCAGGAACTCAGACCCACTTCCACAGGAGCTGGATTAGCACGAAGCACTTCACTCCAGAAGGCAAAAGGGATGGCGAGTACGGAAACTGCGATTCCGGCTCACTGGGAGTTCACCTAAGGCACAGGTTTAGGCTTCCAGGAGGAGCCAGACACCAAGTGAAGTCCAGCCCTTCTGGGGAGGAAACGAGTTCTCTGGGGCCCGTGAGGCTGAGCTCAGCAGCCACCCACGCTCGGCACGTGGGGCGAGGGTTCACAGCGGCATTTCCAGCCTCATTCAGGCCTTGCTCACCCTCGGGACAAGCTGCTGGCATCCAAAAGGTGGGGATGAAATGGCCGGGGGGGTTGCTTGGGCTTGTGTTGGTAGTTTTGTGCTGTGGCAGATGACAGCCCATGACACGCTGCTCTCTCGCTGTGCCCCCGGCATGGTTTCTGTGCCTCCCATGGTTTCCTGAGCCTGCCACAGCCCATCCTCTCCCCTGTGCTGGTACCCAAGGGCTCGCCGGGCAGCCAGGGGTTGGATTTGTTTTGGAAAGCCAAATAGAAGCTGTCAGGAATCAAACCCCCAGATGGCACAGGAAGAGTTTTTTAAAAATAATATATTGGATTATTTAGGTCAGAGTTAAGCTCCTTTATGCCTGTTGTTATTCTGTTTCAAAACAGATCCTGCTGTAATATTCCCAAAGCATAATATACTGTATCAGAGCATTGGTCCTATTGAGACGCCTCAATAAAAACCTCTGACACTACTTAGGATCAAGTTGTGCTCTATTAAAATAGCCCAAGTTGTGCTGGGTTTATGCTCTTGCAGCTCTGAAATGTAGCACAGGAAACAATTTGGTTTATATGGCACCAAGGCTGTGCACAAGAGGCTTCACAGAGGTCCGTCAGTGCTGTGCTGTGTAATCTCTCTCGTTTCCTGTTGTAGAGAGTAAGTTACCTGTACGAATGGCTCTTGCAACTCTGCAGAAAAAAGGTAAATGGTGTTTTTATGATGCCGTTGATTTATTCACCAATATGTTCAGTTGCTAAATTTTCATTTATTATGCAGTACAGCAGTAGGCTCATCTAGCTAATTTAGTCTTTCAATGTATACTTATAAAATATACGTAGATATTTTTTATGCTGATCTGAAACACTGAAGCCAAACAGTATCTGTGCAGGCCTACTATGCCAAATTAAAATTTTCCCAATGGAAGAAGACATATTTCAGATGATTGACTTTTTCTTTCCCAATTACTTAGTTATGTACCATACATTTAATGACATTTTAGATAAAATATGCAGCTTGAAATCAAACACAATTTGGGTCTTCAAAAGACATCAGTATAAGGCAGAGATGCTTTGAATTACAGGATAAAATGAGCTACAAGGACTTTTAAGCTGCTATTACAGTTGCTTCTCATTTACCACTGACTTTGCATATAAAGAGATGTGTCACCTGAATAACTGAGTGCATCGAATGCATCTTTTTACATTACCTGAAAAACAGTAAATCCCTTCTGTGTTTTCAAAGCAGACACATGTTCTTCTGCATGATGTGATCTTCAAACGACCCCATATCTTTTCTGCTAGGGAGCCTTGGAAGAGAATAGAGGAAAGTTTTGCTTGCTTAGTTTAAATTGCTGAAAGTTTGTCTCAGAAGTATCTTTTTTCAGTATTTAAAATAAGGTCTGTCCTGAGTAGTGAAATACAATTCCCCAAACTTGCAGGGTATTTGAGGGGTTTTCACAGCAATCTTAATTCAAGTGTGATTTGCATGACATCTGTCCTCTCTTCTACACATCTGCATCAATGACTGAAGTTGACCTCTGTGAGGCTGCACACGTATGGGTCAGTGCCAGGGAAATGCTTACACATGCAGCTGGAGATGTGCTGGGGACTCTTCAGGTCCCCCTTCTTCCTTGCATTGCTCCTTTCCCAGGACACATCACTTGCTTTAACAGTGTCCCAGTGAAAAACATTGAAATTACCAGGCCTGACTAAGGAAACACATCCACATGGTACAGCCATTTTTCATCTATTCCAGACCCTAAAGAAAGGCAACTTCAGCTGGCCTGAGATGTTCTGGGGCTGACATTGATTCAGGAAAAGCAAATCCTTAAAATAAATAAGTAAATGCAAATTGGGGAGTTTATTCCATGGTATTTAAAGCAAAGAATCAAACTTGTAAAGTGGATTGCAGGGGAATTCCAGCTGGAACAAATCCAAGGAATGCATTGTCAGACCTCTGGCTCAAACCAAGGCCAGCTGTAAGGTCAAGCCTACTCACTCAGAGCTTTAAATGTCCTTGACAAGACATTTTAAATAGGCCAACAAAACATTCTTTAGGGCCTGCACTAACATCCAACAATCCCATCCAGTATCACTGCAAGCCCTGCAGTTGTTAACCTTGCCAGCAGATGCCACTGCAGTAAAGTTGTTATAAAACATAAAATAATCAAAATTAGGACCGTTTATTCCTTGGTACATCTTAGTACCTACTCAGCAGCTTCCCAGAATTACTTAAATCAGAAGCTGGTGATTGGAAAAAAATCCCCAAATCCTGCACCACCATTCCCCCTTGCAGGGGACTGAGTTTTCGTGGGTTTAGTGAAGAAAGAAAACCACAGCATGGCGAAGTGTGAAGGTGCTGCTTGATACCAGCAGAAAGGCTGGACGTGGCACATGGTGATCACTGCATTTAACCCACCCTGGCAGGTGCTGAGGAGAACAACGAGGGACACGACAGAAACCTTGAGAAACAGCCACACTTGGAGCATCCTGCCTGAAGTCTGTGCTGCTCGAGTCCTTGGAGACCTGCTGGTGCTCAGGCAGCCTGAAGCATTCGAGCTCTTTCCATAAGGAAAGGGCTAGAAAACAGCTTGGCTTTTGGTTTGTGTTTGTGTAGGTTTGTTTTTGAAGTTTCACCATAAACTGTTGTTCCCTGATACAAGAAACCTGGCCAGGCAGGGCCATGGGAAACCAGCAATCAGCAGGCACCAGCAGCCACATCTGGGCAAGGTCAGGCTCCACCTCCACTGGAGTGTTTGCCTGGTCAGACTCTCAGCCTCTGAACGTCTTTACACTGCTCAGAGTAGGAAAGAGCAGCGCTATTGCCAGTAAACTGTGCAGACAATACATGTTTTTTTTCCTTGAAGAGGCTGTGGGGAAGTGTTGGAAGAACCTATGTGCTGTTCTTGGCCTGGGTTAGCTGGAGACAGCTACTCAGAGATAGCCCAGCTGCAAGAGCTCTCCTGCTTGCTGCCAGTTCAGCAGCCTGAGAAGCTTGATAGGGTTCAAAACGCCACGCCAGGGCTTGACAGTGGTGGCTTATGACTTATCCAGCAGCAAGGCAGGCATCACCACACCCCATCCTCCCACAGCTGCACCGGGAGCTTGGCTTTGTTTTGAAATGAAACGTGGTTACAGAGGTGCAGTAAAGCAGCTGGGAGGGAGATCGTGTACAGTCAGTCATGTGCTGTAAATAAAGGTTGGATGACGTGGAGTGCAAACTGCAGAGCAATAACTAAGGTGTCACTGCTTCTGCAGACAGCTGTGATGGGCACAGGAAGGCAAGAAAACACATCTATAATAGAATGTGTTACTTAGAAAGGGGAGTAGGAACAAGATGGACGCTTAGACAAAAATAACCAGCATCCACACAGTTCCTGGACACCCTGTGAACTAAGAGAGCCCACCAGCTCCTGAGAGAGATGGACAGGGACACAGGAGAGAAGCACTCTCCTCCCAGGAGGAGAGAGAGGGAATTCTCCCCGAAGCTCTTGGGTTTCTCAGAAGGGAATTTCTCCACTCACAATGCCCTTGGGGATGGAGGTGCATCCACAGGAGTCCACTCCTTTTCCTTTGTAATCTCTCTGTAATCTCACTAACCTCAAGTTGTGATGGAAACCTTGGAACAGCATCCAAACCACCAGCTGCACAGCAGTCAGGGAACTGCAACAAATTCCTTGGAAGAAGAATAGGCCAAAGGCTCTCCTTGAGCAACTATGGCTCCATATTGTCAAGCCACAGGCTGAGAGAGGTGAAGTCTTCAACCTCTGGAGGTACTGGTTCCTCTCCAGTGACTGTTGTCAAGGCTGAATAGTTCAGAGTTGGTGTGAAAACTGAGATGGTGCCAATCCCTCCTGAAGCTGCAGATTGCCCTTAAGACTACCAGCACTGCTACCCTTGGCAATTAACACTCCTGACCTCCTGTTCCCAAGGTGATTTCTTCCAATCATACCTTGAAGAAGAGGATGTCTTGGTGCCACTCCTGAGTTGCCTTTCCATCTCTCTGAGGACAGAGCTGGATGTTGGGGAGGTGCAGATGGCACCTGTTCTGCAGCAATGTGCCAAGGATGCAGTAGCCCCCCAGCACACACCACTGTGTATTAGTACCAACATGCAGCTAAACAAATAATATTTCCAGGCTCCTATCACAGCAACTCTCACTTTACTATCTCCCCAAAGCCTTTTTGCCCTACCAGCTTCTAACTCCACTGGCCATAGGATGGAACCACTTGGACATCTCTATTCTGAACACACTGGCAGGGTTAGCAGCTGGGCCACAAGGCAATTTCCTGTGAACTTAGATTAACTGTATGATTGTGGCAAATGAACATTGTTGCCTCATGTCAGGAAATAACACAACTCAAACCACAGAACCAACATTTCCTTCTCTATCTTTTTTTTTTTCTTGAATTTTTAGCTACAGGTTTGTGTGTCAGCCCTTCAAAATACAATGGTGTCACTGTCAGATTTTTATTTGAAGATAAAACGTATTTTTTGCTGGGTGATTATTTGATGGATGGGTATGTTTGCCTTTCAGAACATAATTCTAGGGACTGAGATCAAAAGCAATTCAGTGACTGGAGCAAAACAAAGGAAATAGAAGAACCATTTAATAAAAACCCTTAGAAGAATGAATGAACCTGAGCAAAAACATCAGTAATTTGCACCAACTGCACATTTGACAGAACTGAAGGAGCAGATACAGACCTCTTATTTCCCATTGGCTATTGGTATTTGACGGTGCCCTACCATCAGCACTTGATTCTGCAGCATAACAGGAACTAAAAACATCCACCTGAAAGCCTAAAGGCATCAGAACTGAAGTGAAATATTCTTCCTTTGCTTACAGTCAGGAAAAAGAAACTAGAATTTTGAACATATCTGCAAGTAGTCAAAAGGGACTGCTGGCAAAAAGTTTTAAAACATTTGACAGGAGAATTAACATTTTAAACAGGGAAACTAAACAGACATTAAAATACCCAGCCCTTACTCCAAGGCTGCCTCTGAAGGTGGAGAATGTTGCAGATGAACAACCCTGCCACCTGGCAAGAGAGGGGCTGTACCTGCAGCTGCACCTCAGCTGGGAGGACAGAACCACCCTTTGTTTCCTCTGACTTATCCCCAAACAGGTACAACCCTTTCTTCAACCCCATCATTGCTACCCAGTTCCTGTTTCATGAGATTGTCTCTGCCACTGATGACTTCTTCCTTATTCCTGTCTGCATCCAACTTTGTCAGTGATGCTTTTGCCTCTCCATCCCACACAGACTGCTGTTTCATCAATCCCATTATATCCTGAGGTCTTGGAAAGATCTGTATTTAGTTTTCCCATTTTAAACAGATGAATGTTTTGTGTTTAGGAACAGAAATCATACACAGGAACACCTCCTAATCAGCCCATTTTATTTTTACTGAAGCAAGTAGAGCTCATTATAATTAATACTCCTGTCCCCACAGACTTTCTTTTTCCTCTCCGTTGGCTCCAGCTACCTTACACGTTTCCATGGCACAGCACAATATTGGGCATTGTCCCTGGAGTGGAACTGCCCTGCCATTTACTGCTGATGCTGCCTTTGTAGGGGGATTTCTCAGCAAACCTGCCTTTTCCCCTCTCCTCCTTAACTGCAGATAGACTACTTTTCCATTCCTACAGCATCACTGTTTGTTGGGGTTTTTTAATGACTGAAGAAGATCCTGATATAGTGGCTGCAGGTAATAAATACACCACCAATATATGATTGCTAACAAAGTCCCAGTGAGGAGCAGGTTTTCTGGAACCTAAGCCTAATTAGTAATCAGTATAACCCAAGTCATCTTAGCAAAGTGTCAGTTTAACCCCAGCTGTCAACTAAGAACCACACAGCTGCTTGCTCATTCCAGTGGGGTGGGGAGGAGAATCAGTAAAATGTATGAAAACACACCAACCCATGGGTTGAGATAAGAACAGCTTAATAATTGAAAGCACTACTACTAATAATAATAGAGATATAAATAAACCCCAAAAGAAACAAGTTATGCACAACGCAGCTCAGGCTCTGCCACGTGTGTGGTAGGAGAGGCAAGTGAGAGGCTGGTCAGGGAGAAGATTTAGGGAAGCCTGGAACTAAAACATGAATCCATATCCATGTAACTACCTTTAAAGATGAATTTAAGCCTAAAAATACTATGAACAGCTGAACTGTTCATAGAACTGCCTCTTCTGAAGCTCTTTTAAGACTAAAAACACCTGATGCAAATTGTTCTCCAGATTTGGAAGGAAACAGCTCCATTAACAGTTCAGTGATGCTTCAACTGCACTGTACGATATCCCCTAAGCTGAAACTACAGTGACTGTGACACAAATCTATTTTGATTATCCTCATTGTCCTACAATTGAGCATGTAAATCCTTTTGTTAAAAACAAGCCATTACAGAGCACAGACTGTTCTGGTTTCTGCCCTCTCTCAAGCACTTCAATTACCTTTCTCCAGCATCAGAAAAAATCAGTGCTACACTGCTGGAAAAACATAACACATCTTACATTCATGCCAAATTATCAGTGTTTATTTCAAAAGGAAAACTGATATTGACTGTATCAAAATAGCACCTCTTTCTAACCAGCAAAGCATGGATATGAGGAGTTAATCCATTATCACCAAGACCCTTTTGATACAAGCTTCCCCCTGACTTTTCCAAACCAATGTATTTTCAAGAGGAAAACGTGAAATTAACTGGAACGTGAAACTTATATGCAGTTCATAAAATATAAAAAGACTATTTTTATGTCACTGTTTGCAACACAGAATCTCAATCTGCCTGTGATACATCTGTGCAGCAATTCAATGAAGTTTTCCTCTGGGAGCATTAGCTTTGGCAAGGACGTAAAGGAAGCCCTTCTGAGAGAGCTCTGTAATTGGAACATTTTAATTTTCATTGCCTTTAAAGCAGACATCAAACCATTTCTGAAACATTAGTGAAGAAGCTCTCCATAAAAAGGTGTTTTCCTTACCTCTAGCAGATTTAGTGCTACTGAAGCTCAGTAGCAGAGCTCAAAAATCTCTCAATGCTTGCAACGAGTGCACCTCCCTGAAATGCTGGCTCCAAACTGCACCAGCTGGAAATACCATCCAGTTCCTTGCTCAAAAAGGAGACCTTACTTGTCAGTAATTGCTATTTATTTATTCAGTATCTTTATCACAGTTATTCAGCAAACCAGTTCTAGTTCAGAAATACTGCCAGCTGCTTTTCTTTCTTTCCTGACAGCACACTGTAGTTGCTGCAGTGCAGTCACATAATGTGAAGTTAGAGGACACTGACAACATGAACCACTGGACAGAAAAGGGATGCCATTCCAGAGCATATAGACTGGAAGTAAGCAATTAAAAATAGTTTGGTCCCTTCTGTAGCACCCCTGACAGTATTAGAAGCAGGATTCTCAACCTCCACTAAAAAAAGAAAAAAATCATTTCCTGTAATTCAAGTTTTATTTTATTACTTACATGTTTCATAAATGCGTAGAAAATGCTGGGCAGTATTTACTAAGTTATATAAATACAAGACTATTCCATCTGATAGCTGGAAACATTTCAGACTAAAAAGACCAAACTTGTATTGACTTCAGAGAAGCTGAGAACACTCAGGGCTTGAAGATGTGCAACTTTTCTTGAGAGCATACAGAGAAACCTTCACAATCTGGGTCCAGCTACACAAAGCACAAAACCTATTGCCTTTAGAGTAACACGGAGGATAAACAGGGAATGACTTATTTGCTCTAAAGGTTGCAGGCTGACCCACTGACACTTGAAGAAATTGTGTGGTTTTTTTCCCCAGAAGACCCATGACTTCATGGCAATGAGGTTGTCCTTCAGCAGATACGTGAGATGCAATTATTACGCAGTGAAAGGCCCAGACTCTGCTGCTGGCACAGGCTCTGGTCATGCTCAAGGCTTCATGGACAGGCTGTGCTGGGTCCTGCACAGCGCTCACACCTCAAGCTGTGACCCCACCAGGCTGTGCCCTTGGGAAGCAGCGCTTCAGACCTGACCTCCTCTCCCTGTATTTCATCAAATATGTCAAAGACATGATTGCAGTTATATATTTCATCTTACATTTCTATGCCATTAATGAAAATATAAAAGCATGTGAGTGAAAAGCCATACAGCAAGAAATTGCAGTATTTTGTGAAGTGCTCATTCCCCTGCCCTTATCAATCTCTGGCTTTCCTCACACAGAGTGCTTGGGAACAAGATGCTCAAATTAACATTCCTTGTTTTGACCGTGCTAAATGTTCCAACATCTTCGTAGTATTTTGAAGGATGGAATTTGCATTTTTGGCTGTCAGAACCCCTCTCTTCTGGAGTCCTCTCACTCGCCTACCACTGCTGTGCACTTGTGATTTCTCTGCCTCCATTCCCTAAAGGTGCAATACCCCATTTCCTCCCCTAAGCTGATCTCTGGACATCTCCACCTTCAGGTGACTTTCAGAGGTGCTTCCATTGTGTGATGTCAGAGTTCACATGGGGGTTTTTCCTTCCAGGCACTTTGGGCCACTAACTGCAAGTGGGGACCAAGCCTGGCTGGTCTCTGAACTCAAAGCTGTTCATTCCCACCCGAGAGCACAGAGCGTCTCACTGACTCTGGGATAACTTATTCTAGCAAGTAGCAGCTCACCAAGTATTACCAGATTCAAGAGATGGAAACCCATCTGAAAAGCAACACAAACTGACAGATTGAGTAAAGAACCAAAAACTCGTGTTTTCAGTTTACAACCAATAAATTTCAGCTTGCAAGTTATTTTGTAAAGGTCTTCAAAGAGCGGGTTTTTTCCCTTTTTTTTTTTCTTTTAATAATTTATTTAAAGACTACCTGAAAGCTGGCTGTCACTGATGCAGCCTGTGTTCCCCTTTCCTGTAGCTTGAGATCTGTGTTGGAATGTGACCTGGTGAAGACTCAGCATGAGTTTGTCACCACAGCTTCACAAAAGCATCTGAGTGGAATATCTAAACCTCTGAAGGATTTTTCCCCCCTATGAAACAGAATAACAAAGCAAATTTAAAAGCCTCACTCAGCAATGCTGCCTCCACAAATATCTCGAGCACACACTGATCTGCCATGTTATGGAGATACTAAGAGAAGCTGGAGATTGGAGAATCACTTACCAGTCTGTTTAATTAACTTGAGGTGGAAAATAAAGATGAAAGATGACAAGCATTGGCTTTCCCTGCTGGACAGTGACAATCAGACAAAGCCTGCCCCTGTGCATCCGTAGCTAACTGCATGCTCCCTCTGGGGACACAGCATTAATTAGGCACCACACCTCTGATGGCCCTGAACTTCCAGTGTCTGATGGCACTGAACTCCTCAGCTTCCCCACTGCTTCTGGGCACGGTGGGCACCTCCTCCTTACATACATTTCATTAAGTCATGTGACAGTGAATTCCAGTTTTTTAATTGACTAACTCCTACTTCAGCTCACTTTTGGGAGGTGGAACACAAACTGGTTCCATAACTGAGAGATTCACTCCTATACAAGTAACAACACATAGAATAAGAATAGGACATTAAAAGGTTCTCACCTCCAAGCAGCCAAACACTCTGGAAAATATCTGAAGAAAATAATGTTTAAGGCTGCATTATATGCAAAATACAAAGCTTTGTCCTTTGGGCAGGCTACAAGGAGTCTTGCACTAACACAGAACATTGCCGTTATCCTTGAAGACTTTTTGACAAACCCTGTGTATGTGCCAAGTCTTTCATGAATGCCAGTGTCCTCCTAGCATCACAGGCAGCCAGAAGCAGCAGCCAGTACTCCTCAGGATGCATTTTGAGTGAGGAAAAGGGTTTTTCACTCACCCTATTAAGTCCTTTGATGGACCAGCTCCATCAGGACTGGACTCCCTGGACCCCTCTATGCTTCTTATGCTGTAGTGTGTCAACCTGTGGCACCACAAGCCAAGGAGAGCTTTTCTTATCAGGGGGGCAAAAAAAAATGGACACATTTTTGATGCTCGTATTTGAGGCAGAACTGGCCAGTCCCTGGCAGAGATAAAGGTCTCAGCTCAAGAGCCATATAAAACTCTTGTTTCTCAACTTCTCCAACCACCAGGCTTCATGGCAGTGACAGACACCCCCAGATCCACAATGAGGAGGCATTTCTGAGTGTCTGCACCCCTTTTCCTCAGGGCTACACATCAGCTGTTTGGGCTGGTTCTGCAGCATCACAGGGCTTACCAAGCTATGCAGGGTCAAATGGGTTTCACAATACAGTACTGGGGGAAAAAAACATCAAACAGCAGAAAATTTAACACAATCATTTAACATCCTAGCCCTACAGCGACAGGCAAGCAGCCTTAAGACTGCTCAGAAAGCCCCTTCACCTGCATATTTGTGGATTCCAGCAGCATCCAGAGTGAGTTTAAAACCTGGTTTTGAGTTTTCAAGCCTCCAGCAGCACTGTTCATTTCCAGCAGTATCCTTCCCTGCAGGTATAGCCTGCACACTTCCAGAACTCCCTTTCTCTTCTTTCACCAACTTCCTTACTACTGTTTATGTTTTCATCTGCCTGTGTCAGCAGCTTGTGGGGCAATTCCCAGAGACTCTGCAAGAAAAACCAGCTGAGCATACTCACAGCATAGTTAGCACAGATGACTTTATTGCTGAGTTGAAAGTTGTCCAGAGAGCAGGAAGGGACCTAAGTGGCTCCAGCTGGTTGGTGATAAAAAATTGAATTTAAGATGTTAAACACTGGATGATGATGGGAGATCACTTCCAACTCTACTGTGCTTGAACAGTTGCAGGAGAGACCTGAAGTCACACAGAGAAGTGAAAATGTCACACCCATAACAGCTCTAAAACAGGTTGGGAAGAGAGGAGAAGATGGTCCCCATCACTGAGTAACAATGATGGCAAAATTAAGCATCTCAGAGAGAACTGTCATCTTGCAGCCAAAAGCTGCAACACCCAGAGCACCAACACAGCTCAGCTGCTGTAGTTGCTCCACATCTCCACCACTGAACAGTTTATCAAGAGGACACCAGCTAAGGAACACTCACTGAGTAAGGTGCAGGAGACCAAGCTCTATAAAACAAACGTCAGACAATGCCTTTCTGTAACAACAGAGAGCTCAGCTGGGATCCATTTATAAAGTGGAGGCAATTTTCAAAGCTCCTTGACTTTCAGCATCACTGTGACAACCAACCACCTACAGAACCCCATATGCAATGAATGAAGATTACCACATAACATGCAGACACCAGGGCTGTGACTAAAGGCTTTGTCTGACCTTTCTCAACATCTAGAGCTATACCTCCTCTTCCATATCTTGGACAAGGACACCAATTTATATTAAATGCTTTTTATTAACAGTGTAAACCTAAACTGACCTGAATATATCTCCTGACATACCAATTTCAACAGTCTTGGGTGACCATATCCAAAGTTTTAAAATACATACTTAACTCCTGTCAGGCCTTCATATAGGCTGACAAGCTGTTTTGAATATGTGAATTTATACTGTGACAGCTGATTTAATATACTGCTTCTTCCTCCACTAACTCTCCTCGATGGCATGTAACTGAGCATTAAATAATCCTTATATCCAAAAATAACCCCTTAAGACAAACAATTCAAGTGATCTTTAGCCTGATCTTCAAGAACTTTGCACTGGCCCCAGTTCCACCAAAATCACAGACTCCTTCCCTTGTCACCTCTATCACCCCTGCCCAGCTGTAGCCTACAGAGTCTAGAAAACACACACAGCCCCCTAAAAAGTTGTGTCTTTGGTAAAAAGCCAGTTTGAGAAATTTTTTTCTTGCTTCCCATCAGCCCAGTCTTGTTCACCTACTGAAAACAGGAAACCTTCTCTTGATTTTGCAGGCTTTGTATGACTAGACATAAGAGGTGTGCTGGTAATACTTATCACTGAGACTGAGTTCAGTCAAACATTTTCAGAAGAACCCATGCAAAGAACTGAAAATCATATTTGATCAATCACAGACCATTTTCCTGCTTTTGCAATACAACTTTCAAAAGCAGGTACCATCCACCTCTTGACACTGATGGACAGACCTGGTAACACTGTTTAGACATTGAAATCATGAATGTTTACACTTGTTGCCTAAACACTGCCCCAATAACAGCAGACCATTTTAGAATCTAGTGATAATTTTATTTAAAAAAAAACCTTTATAATTCAGTAAAGTTGGTGCCAAACTTGGCACTAGGACCAATGGTTTGCCAAACAACAACAGCAGGGAAATACAGCTTCAGGATGTCAAGTCAAAGGACATTTAAACAGGTATGCTCAATATTCTGCCATAAGATAAATTGAGCAAAACTGTCCTTAGCATACAGAAAGCTCTCTTGATCTGCCATGGTAGGTTTGCTTTATTACCAGTATTGAAAATAAGTCATAAACATAAAAGCAGCAAGAGAAAAAGTCGGACTGACTGCAATTATTTCCCCCTTGGTCTTTCTCCCTCCCTGCCAAGTTCTCTGTGGATACAGAGACCAAAGTGTATATTGTGAGAATGTAAATCACATTGTACATTGAAAATTAATTTTAATTTATGTACAGCAGTTACCATTCATGAACATTACAGTCCCTGCAATTACATTCCTTATAAGGTAAGTCTTCACTGTTCTCTACTGAACCTTCTGATGGAGAAACAGAAAGGAGAGGTGGAGTCAAGGAGTAAGGAATGATCACAGTCATTAAAAATGTTTGGAATTTGAGTAGTAAACCTCAGAGAGTCTTCTATGAAGTTCCAGAAATAAATGGTGGCAACATGTATATATTGCAATTTTATTTCATTCGCTCAAACAAAACGTTAGCATGTAAGAAATTTAAAATGACACAATATGATAAAAATAGCAGAGAATGAACTGAGAAACTAAAAAGAAGGTAAACCTAAATGCATGAAAAGTCAACATTCATTAGTGATCAGCTTCAGTCTTTGATTGACACTTGATGCTCGATAACTTTAAAACAATGAACTGGAAATCATTATGACTATCTGAAGAGATTTCAGCACCAGCACTAAGATTTTTACATTCAGTTGGTTTGCAGTTGACTTGGTAGCCACTTGTCTGTAGTGCAGGTTTATCACAGGTCAGATCACAGTGTTGAGGAAAGCAACGCCCTCCTGGCATTAAGAAAGGATCCCTTAAACTGCCCTCAGCTTAAGACATCCATTGTACAAAAGCACAGAACCACCACAAAATGGTTTTTAAAGAACTTAGTCACCAGTAAGCAAAATAATCTTAGCTTCTGCAGTTCATTTTCAATACTGAAATCTCTGGAAACGGTGCAACTGTCAGTAGGTCAGGAAACATCTACAGTAATCTTTAATTCAATCCGATTTTCTGGAAAGAACCAATTCTGCAGTTTGGGATTACAGAAAGTATGTATGTAGAAGCAGCACAAAAAGACAACATCTGTTCCTTTTTCTTTTAAACAGAAATCATGTTAATTGTAGACCAAGGCACAAAACGTTTAGTGCATAAGCCAGTTCCTTGCACAATCTAGTAGTTCAGCCTTTAATTTTGGACCACTTGTTCCCATTCATGCTATTCCACTATGCTACTCCTGAACTCTCCTAGAGACAAATCAAACGTGATTTCTGACAAGGGTAAACATCCTTAATGCTCAAAAAGTCCATGTAAAACAAAAAGTTACATCAACAAAGATGAAAATGCCTCCTCTTGTTTTGAGAAAAACAGTACTTGACAAGCTCACTATGGATATTTTTTTAAATACCTCCAAGAAATGCATGCAGAAAAATGTTGTCATTTCTCTTTATTTATGAAAAAAAAAAAAAATGGAATTGGGTAATATTTCCACTGCTGTAATCTCTTAGAATTTGAACCTACAGAAATAGGCAATGTTTGGATGGGTGAAAAATTTCCTATTGAACCCTTTCCAAACTTGTTAAGTGCTGTTTTGCTTTGGTGTTCAGCACTCAAGACAGTATGTTATGGAAAGCATTTGTCCTATGAATGGAGCTGCAAATACTTGTAAGCTGAAAGGTTAATCTCTCCAAAACTTGTAAGTAAACTTTTCTTTTGGATCAGCACAGATCCCCAAGCAAACATGGCACTGTTACAGCTTAGAAAAATGGACAGTGCAAAGGAAAAGGAAAGATTTTCATCCATGTTCTTTATCCAAAGCACTACAAATCCAATTCACAGAATTTCTATTCCATTGAACTGTACCACATTAAAAAAAATTACATAAAAAAATTATTAAAAAAATTAAAAATTGACACACGTAAGATTGAAAACCCTGGGAAACAGAAAGGTAATCACTTCCCCTAAAAATGATTCTCAAATTGTTGAACAAAACCAATGGCATTGCTGTTTTACTGGGTATGGGTGGTGTGGAGCTGTGGGGGTTTTTGTTGGTTTTGAGCTTTTTGGAAAGGAGGGTGGCATATAAATTAGGAAGAGAAGTGGACATTTATTGTGACCTGATGCTCTGTTGTTCTATGGTAACTGCTGTTCTGTTTCATTAAACAATCAAAAAAGGAGTCTCAGAAAAGAGTGAAGCAGAGGGTCATGGTAAAAAGGTGAAGGACAACGCACTTACACAGGGGCATCCTCAGTAATTCAGATGCCTACATGTTTTTTCTCTCACCGAGAAATGAGTTCGCTTCACCCGGGAGTTTCAGAACCATTATGGAAGTACTACTGAATTTCAAATAGAAAACTGAAAAAAGATACAAAAGGATTAAGTACCTGGTTCCATTAACATGGTTACTGATAAAAGTCATGTTTTCCTCATTATTACACATGCATGTAAGATGAAGAAAAAGTGTAGAAAGTAATAAAAATGTGTCACCTTCCCCCTCCCTCATCCCGCATCTTTCTGGGCATAAATTAAGCCTTACAAATGAAAAGGCTACTCTGTGACATGCAATTTTTCTTTTAATTAAAAAGCTGGCTGTGTTGTGTTACATTACAAAAATGTCCACATGCATAAATCTAAAAAAAGCCCCAAAATCTACTGTAAATCTACAACATACTAATGATTTACATTTGACTGCTGATTCGCATTATGTAGAAGTCTTAGATTTGGTAAAGCATCGTAACAATGTAGGAAGGCATCTACATCTTTAAACTCTGGACTGTATTTGCTTTTTTTATTTTCCTATAAAATTGCATGAAGGCTAACTAGAGAGGCTTCCTATCATAAAATTCCAAAATCTTGATATGTCATCACCGTCTAGGTCATTCACTTACAAATATTGCCCTTTAAAAGCGCGCATTTCTAATTGTTCCGTGTTTTGTGAACCGAACTTCTACACATCTGATCTCTTAAATTATTCATGGAAATATCAGATATGATAGGAAGACAAACCTGAGATACATTTGAAGTACAACAGTATAACTTGCTAACTCCTTCATTAATAAAGAAAACCTCTCTGAAAAGCCTTCCCAAGCTTTTCCCTGTTTTTTGTCTTAACAACAAATTCTGAAACATGTGCAATTTTATCTTGACATGAGTAGACTTCAAAGCACTGTGATCTTGTCTGATAGGTGTAGGAATTTCTGCATAATCATTACAGTAACTTTAAGAGTCTCTTCCACCCTGCTGTAAAGGTCAGAAAAAAGCTGCAAACTAGGAGGGGAATAGCATATCACCAGAGTGACGTGTCTGAAGCTTTTCAGAATAGGTTGTTTCTCCCTCCTTCCAAGTGTCTGTCTGTCTCCGTTTTCTTCTAACAGCTCACAAAACGTAGTCAGTTTTATATCAAGTTAAAGAGTCACATCGGCTTAGTACTAGTCTTTCTATGCAGTATTCGACTTGCTGAGTTCCTGCCTGATAGCTGCAGAGAAAGAGAGAGAAAGTTAGAAAATCAAAAAGTCAGAGTCAAGGCAGAAAGCCAGAATACACAACTGACACCCCTTAAAGAAGGCCCACCCTGCTCCAACAGCCCTACAATGTGAATAACCAACACATAAGACAGTCTCGTGTGGCTTCAGACAAGTGTGAGTATCAACCAGGCACCACCCTTTTTCTTCCTGTAAAACTGACATCTTACTTCTCAATTCCCATCTCCAGCAAGCCTCTGACCTTACCTAATGACAATCACTACCACTGGGGTTATCAAGGAGCTTACATGTGGCCTCAATTTCTTTTGTTTGTTTTTGGAGCAGCCTCAGGGCCCTGTTTGCACTGTTCTGTTCTGAAAGGCTGTGGCACAAAACAGTACAGCCAAATTATAGGGAAAAGCACTACATTCTCTAGCCCAAAACCAGCCAGCTCTTTCTGCGACATCAGTTGATGACATTTGATATGTTAACAGCAGTGGTATTAGTTTAATATGACTTTTTTCCCCCCAATAATTTATTTTGGTACATTCCACAAAGCAAAAAAATAAAAGAAAAAAAGCCCACCAAGGCAGTAAATTATACCCAGTTTTATTTAATTCTTGATTCATGGACCTTTAAGATTATGCTTTCTCAGTGTTTTCCCTTAACTACAGAATACTACTTAGGAAAAGGTCTTCTGTAAAAACAAAAATGAAAATTGTGAGAAGTCTTTTCTTTGACTCTTATGTTACAGAACAAAGAGGAGAAGACTGAAAGCTGGAAGTACCGTTCTAGTCTGAATATTACCAATTTTGAAATACACACCTCAGCTCTGGATTATTTAAAAACAACCCACCTCACTCAAACAGAGCATCCCTTTGACCACTCTTAAAAGACACTACTTGGTGTCAACATTCTACTAAAACAGAACACCCTGGAGAGAAACCACTGAAGCACATCAGTCAGAACAGGTCTGGCACAAATGGTTTGCCACCAGACTAAGAATAAAGCTACTTTTACCAACATATCATTCTTGGGGTAGAAAGAGTTTGTAAACACATTATAAAGCACTTGTAGCTTCTTACTCTAAAACAGAACAGCAGCAGCAAACAGAGTGGCACCTACCATCAATGAGTTCTTCCTTTAATTTTGTTAGCTCCTTCCTCATTTCGTCTAAAATGTCCTGTGGTGTCAGAACAAAAATAGCAGATTAGTGAACAGAGTAGTTTTGCCACTTGTAATTTTCTGCAGAGGGAAATCCAAAATTCTTCCAATCAACCCTTAGCCCTTCTGAAATGCATAATCCACCCTTCCGCTTCCAAGTTAAACCTCAAAAACCTAACTTATCCATAAAACATCCTTATTGCAGCCACAATACAGAAAAAAACCTTCCATAGAAGTCCTACGAATTGATTTCCACAGAACTTATGAGAGAAGTGACATTTTGAAGTTACAATACTGCACTAATGGAATTGCTAAATTTAACAAAAAAGTAAAAAAAACCCCAAAACTTGACACATTCCTTTAAACTAAGACAGCTTTGCTACAGCTGAAATGTGATGTGAAATGCAAAAAACGGAACACCACAAGCCAAGAAAATATTAAAAAAAAAATTAGAAAAAAGGTACATCGAGTTATCAAGGTGCCAGTTGCCAAGTGGAATGTGAGGGAATGAAGGCAGCAGAGTGAAGTGCTGTTTTCTCCATCCCTTCCTCTAAGTGATGTTAACTGATGATTTGATGATAACGTATCTACAAAGAGGGGTAGGGGTAGTATCTGTTTCTGCAAAGGAGACTGCCACCTCCCAGCCAAATCCAGGGTGAGCATGACACTCATCCAGGAGATCCCAGCTGCTTCTTTCCCAGTGCTGGCTGGGGTCAGCATGCTGTTCTCACAACTGAGCATGCAATTACTCGCATGTGCTCTACATTTGTTGGGTCCCTAGTGAGCTGTTGGTGGAAGACACATGCATAGACACACTTCTCTGAAGGCATTTCTGGTGTCAGAACATGTATCAAAGCTGCACAGTAGGGAGGTCTCCCAGTTCACCAAATCTTAGGCAAGACCCTGGGACAAACAGCAAGAAGCCTTGGAGTGGGAATGTGGCCACCAGCTTCTGGGAAGGGCAAGTAAGAGCTTGACACGTGTCCAGTAGAAATGAGTTTGAGATGATTTTGCCTCCAGAGAAAATACTCTTAACAGAGGCAGCAAAAGTGAGTGTGCTGAAAACTTGGGAGAGCTGCGCTTTATGGGATGATGGGATCTTCATCTTCTGTGCCTTCAACTTGAAAGAACCACAGTAAAGAAATAAAAGTAGTCCAGGCAAAAACAAAAAGGAAGAAAGAAAGAAGCAGCGAGACTGATAGCAGCAGCAGCATTTCATGGAGGTTGTACCAAGAGTGCCACAAATCCTCAAGATGACAAATCTGGAGTACCCTTGAATTAGACTCTAGAACAAACCCCCACATGCTCCAGAACCACCCACCAGGCCAGAAATCATTCTACAACTGCCTGCTAAGGCAGGACCAATCCAGAAGACACAATAATCCAATCTAGAGCCAACCACTAAATGGGACTGTGGTCCAGGAGCAACCACCAAGTTAAAAGCCACTCTAGAACCACTAAGCTGGAGTTTGCACCAGAAGCTCCCTCCCAGCCTGGGGATAAGCCCATTGATCCAAACACCACTTCAGGAAGATCCTTCAACTCCACAATTCACAACCTTCTAAAAACCACTGCCACCACCACGACCCTCCAAACAATTACTAAATCATTACGTTTGGAACCAGCTAACAAAAATTGGTATTGGACAGCTGCAAGTCCTTATAGATACAAGTTGTCTATTCAAAGCATTATATTCATACCTGCTTCAATCTGTCATAATCTAGACCTTCTGACTGTACTCCGTTGGCACTGGGTTGTCCCGTTGATGTAGATTTTGGTCTGCAGTAAAAGAACACATCCATGAGTACAGGACACATAGGACTTCCTCCATCAAGCTTACTAACATTTGTTTATCAAAAACATAGTAAAGACCTAGAATGAAAAAAACCGAACACTGGGAGTGGGAGGGTGGGAAAATCAAGCAGACCCAAAATACCACACAGAATAGAGAGCAACAACCAAGAACATTTTCCACACGCTGGAAATAGTAATTATCAGAAGAGTTATTAGTTCAAAACAAGAACTTCCAAAGTAGCAGAGAGATTTCACTGTCAGGGGTTTCTGATTTCTTCATAATGGGCATGAAAAGCTGAACGCCTTCAAATGTCAAATACTTTCTCTTTTCAACTGCTTACTCATTCAAAAGAGGCTCTCTCAAGGAAACACTCCCACTAACTAATGACTACATGTTGATGCTGACTGTATGAATGCTGTAGAATCATCCTGGCAGATTTTCAACATTTGACAAGACATGGCTGAGCAACCTTATCTAACTCCCTTCCAACCTGAATTATTTCATCAATTGCTTTCTAAAGCTACTGAAAGCAAATACTGTTATAGCAGCAAGATCCATAAGATAATACGTGAGAGGAAGTTCAGCATTTTGGACTGTGTCATGTTTGATGTTACCCTATGCAACACTCTCTTAAGACATCAAAGACTTGCTTAACAAGATCATCTTGCATTTTTTAACACAGATTCCAAAACAAGCAGCTTTTCTGACTTCTCACTTCTCCTTCCCAATTCCCTCTTTTCTACAAGGTGTAATTCAGACTCATGTACTTAGTACAGCTATGAGCAGAGACAGTACCTAGATGCTAACAGCAGGAATACCAAAACAGTTCTCCAAAGCAGAGAGGAAGGGAGGGATCGATGGATGGGACTAAGTTCATGTCAAGAGGTTTCCCCAAGGTTTAGGATTATCACAGTATGCTAACTTTGAGGAAGGGTAGGGTATTAGTAGACTAACCTAGGACCTCCTTCATTGTCTTTGCATGGGGCATCACTAAACCAAAAAAGCCTGGCCTAGACTCAGTGTGTCACTTTAACACTCTACATAGGAGAAATTCATTAAGCACTACATTTTTCTGGATTTGTTACCTGATAGTGCAGCCTTATTTACTACAATGGAAAGTGGACAGAAGACAAACCAGTAGGAAAGGCACGGTTCTATGCTTTTTCTTCTCTCAAATACACAGTATAAAATGACATTTTTCCAGAATAAAGCAGAATGCATGAAGAACACAAGCAGTGCATCCCACATTTTAGTTTTTTAATTTATTTATATATTTTTAATTAAGCTAACAAAAAAAAAAGCTGTGTTCTCACTCAAAAGAATAGCAAACATATATATATTTCTTAGGGTTTTTTTACAAAATCACTACCTTCAGCTTTCATGCATCTTCCTTTACAAGACTTCTTTTCCTTCCTTCATGGAGAAATTATCCTACTGCACTGGTTTTGTTCAATAAGAGCCGAATGAATGTCACACTGAAATGTTTTGATGACTTTTACAACCTCACAGGAGTATTTTCTGATTTGCTAAGCTAAGGAGAACACTCGGAACGTGAGTTCCAACAGAAAAGGGTGCACACCCCAAAATTTTGGTTTGATACTTGTTCTTCACATGGGATCACAATACTCAATTGCTACAGCTGTTAAGTCTTAAGTCATCACTGTTTAAATATAAGTTCCAAAAGAGAAACTGCTTGTTACTATGGCTTGAAACACACCAAAATGAAATACGTAATCCACCAAGTAAGACAGAAGATGAAATATTGAATAACTTGATAGTGAAAGAAGCTGAAAAAGAGAATTCACCTTGCAACCACCACAAAATCTACTGTGTGTGCTAATGCTATGAAGACAAACCACAATTTAGGATCTTTTTTCAAAATGCTTTACATACTGACAGTGCCTAGCTCATTATGGAAGAATTCCATTTCAAAAACAATTCCTCAAGATGAGATCTTTGGCAATTGCTGTTTAACCATGTATCTGATATTTAAAGTGTTACTTGCAGTTTACATCTCAATTTGCAAACCCTGATTTACTCCAAACAATAGCATGAGATTTTCAGATTCTTCATATACAGTTTCTGATCACTTCCACTGATTACCACTTTGTTCTCAGACACTGTGGTATTACAGCATTTAACCAAGATGACTGAAACAAAAAAGAATCAGTGTCCTCTTAAAGGCAGGTCCTGGCAACTGGTAATAGGGACCTGCTGGCTACCTTAACAGAAAAACCCCAAACAAGAATATACTTTGTTATTTTAAAAAAAAAAATTACTTCTGACTTTAATGTTTTAATGACATGACCTCAAAGAAAGAAAAGCTCTCCACAAAACAAGTGCTTAATGGGTTTTTTCTTTCAGATCTTCAGAATAAAAAGTCAGCTTTACCCACTGTGCACTATCTACTCCTGCTATCTGTCAAAAATCTTAACAGGAAAACTTCTTTATAAACTCTACCCCCTCAGTCTAAATGGAAGACATTTTTGCTTTCCAAAATTACATTCTTAATTCAAATACTGAAAGATTAATTTGTAAACTAGATGATTTCAACTATCAGGAAAATCTACCTGTCTTCCCCACCCAAATGATGCTATTTTTATCTTCTTCAACTTGCTCAGAAGGAAGATTAAGAGTGAGTGCAGCTGCCATTAGGGAAAACGTTAACTATTGAAATTTAGTAAATAAATCATCCCAACCATTTGATCCTAAGATAGCTAAAGAGCTCTCCCGTGTGGTTTTTCATAGCATTGCCTAAGAGGACAGTGAGGCAACCTTGATAGTCCCTAACACACCTTCAATCAAGCATGCAAGGTAAAGATTTTATTCATGCCAACATGCAGAATACATCACCCAAGATAAGTAGCTAAAAGGGGAACTTTTAATACAAAAGATTAAGTAATCACCACAGTGAATGCCTTCATGAAAAACAAAGCTGGAATTTGACTCAGTAGTTCTGAGGGACTCGGTAACATTTACCTGTGGAAAGCTCTCAAAACAAAGGTGTCAATGCCAGTACTTTATGACTACCACTAGAGAGTGAAACTTGGATCTACAGAAAAAAAATGTACATGATATTAACTCTAACTTGTGAATATGTTTCAAATAGAAACATTAATTTTTGTTTAACAAGTCTTTTATCAAAAAATAATTGCTATTCCTGTGCACCTGAACTTACAGTTTTGAAAACCCTCTTCTCAAAACACCAGCAAATGGTTCACTAAACCCTGGCATATTCAACAGGAATTTGCACCTTTGCAGGTGGAGAGTGCCAGAAAACCAGTGTTTAATATGAGTTCATATCTGGCCCTTAAGTCATCTCAATTTGCCTTTGATACCATCTGCTTTTAACAAAAAAGGGCACAGCTGGACAAACAGAATGTGAAGAGGAACCTGGTGGTGCATGTGGTGATTACCAATCCATGTAGAAAAAGTCCAACCCTGAACTGGTTCAAGTAGTTATTATAAAGTCTCCAATCCCAACAGGATGATACCTGTTTAATGAATCATAGAACCTGTTTTCAGAAGCAAGTAGATTTTTCCACGGAGATTCCCGTCTGAGAAGGGGAGAAACACTACCTTAACAAGCTATAATAGGTTTTTAATTTTGTTCATTTTTAGCACCTTAAATACCATGGAGCTTCACTAGTTCCAAGACTACTATTTGAATGTTTCAGGAAATACTAAAAGCACACAGCTTAAGCCTTTTCAGTTTGCTACAAAAAAAAAAAAAGCCCTGATTTTAAACAGGACACTAGCTTAGGTTATTTTCAAATGCTTAGAACATTCATTCTGAATAACAACCACCTCATTGTCTACCTGTTTGGAAGCTCTGAAGAGAAAATTTTGCTTACTTGCCAGTTTCTTAAGTACTCTGTTTAATCCCTGTAAATGGCTCATGTCCTTTCTGCAGAGGTTGGAAGCAGGTTCTGGAGCACTACCAGGTGAAAGATATTCCCTTCTGGCAAACACAGTATCAGTGTTTCAAACAGCAGCACCCCTTGACTAATGCACTCAAAGGAAGTTTAACAAGCTGCTTGCTGAGATGGACTTGGCAAGCATAGAGAGTTAAGAAAACTGCAAGGATGTTCAACAGAAACCTCTACTAACATCGTTTCTTTCTCAGTCTGTGAAACATTCCTTACCCTGGCAGGGCAACTTGTCAACACTGACTAGAAAGTTGTACCAGTAGTCTTAAAGTAGATGCTGTAACACCTTCAAGCAGGTTATGACAGCACTGGAAAATAATCCTGATGTTTAATAAACATAGAATTGTTATTTTGGAAGTACTTTTAGGGTATACACCCATGAAGGCTCACATCATCAAGCTGAATTCTACCAACATTTTCCATTGGATGAGTGAAGACAAAAACTTGATGGAGAGAATGTCTCAATACACCTCGAAGAGAAATCTCAACAATCCTCTGTAGACCTGTACTTCTCTAGGTCAGAAAACATTTTTAAACAGACCTCAGCAACCTCTGAATTTCATCACTTGAAAAAAGATCAGTGAAATTAGATGTGTAAAACAGTTTACAAGAACCTGCTGTTGTAGGGGCAGGTAGAAACAAGACTTAAGAACATCCCAGACTCCTCAAAAGACTCTGATAAGGAGAGCTGCCCTACTTATTAACCCCTTCACTTTCTTCAGCTGCTTATCCATAGGGTATCTACAGCCAAAGGGACAGGTCAGCAACTGGTTTAAACAATATAAAACCCAAAATGCTCTTTAGGATTCCTTAGTTCTGTGACAAGCTGCCCCTCAATGCCACACTTTGAAGCAGATTGAGGTGTCAATACAAGAGACCTTGGTTAAACCAGGTAAGACCTACTGGGGGTGAGGGGGAAGAAGGCAGGGGACAGTCAAGGCTAAAGGTAACACAGCATTTTGTTACACTGACAGTGGAGCAGAGGGAACACCACCAATGTCACCTGCTTTTTGACAAAAAACAAAGCAAGCAACCAGAATCAGGGCTGCAGACACCTTGAGCTTCTGAATGTAGTTACATGTGAAGGACAGACAAGGATATTGATACAAGCTAAGAGTGATTAGTGTTCCATTTTAGAACTGAAGACCTTGACAGCAACCCCAACTAAAAGTGAGGCCACTTAGAGAATAGTTGTTTTTAATACTCTAATCACCAAATCTTGTATTAGCTGTTTCCAAGAGACCAGACTTTTAAGGAGAATTCAAGTAATTTCAAACACAGCATTCTCAAGTTTAACATGTTCTTTTGTTTTCTCTCAAGAAATTCAAGTAATTCTCTCAGATTATTATAGTTCAGAATCCTTTAACCTCTGTACATGCAAAATACAGGAATTCTAAATGAACACCAAGCCTTCTGCTTAATGTAAATGGCAATGAAATATACCTAAAAAATAAAAATCTAAAGAACCATTTAACTTATTGAAATGCATACTGAAGCATCCACTACATACCAAAGTTCCAGATGACAAGTTACCAAAGATTGGTTACTTGCACTGAAGGATGCAGATATTTCTAAAGTTCTTTAGGACAGACTTCTTTAATTTACATGAGAAGCTACTGAAAATTGTCACAGAATCAAATCTTGCCAAGATGGCTTAAATATCTAGATAACCATTCTATGACTAGCACATAAACAGAAAAGAGAACACCCATTGACCACTGAATAGGTGAACTGCAGCACTGATTTTGGTTCTCCCCTGCAGGAAATTTCAGACTTCAAATAAACAGAAAAAATTAAACATTGCTGTAAGCAAATATACACCTTAATAACTGAAGTTATACAACAGCAATTGTTAAAGAATATTTTTGAGTTTTACTTTTGATTTTACTTTCAAAAATTTCACTTACTAGCATTCTCCAGTAGTGACTCTTCATTCCTACTCAGAACTGCCAAAAGCAGTTTCGCAGAAATAATTTTTAATCCATATATTTTACTTTTAACACTATTAAGGTGATCTTTGCTATTTCAGTCCAGTATCTTCAGCAGCATGTGCAACAAGATCAAACATAAGGAAAAGATAGCTGGTACAAAAGGGGAATACCTGGAGATAACAGGTGACTTGCTTCCATTCACTGTGTTTGTCCTTTCCCAAGGCTTTCTTGTTAGTTCTGGAAAACACAGTGAGAAGATTAAAAACTGTCTTTTTCATTAATTGTGTCATTTATGTGAGGAAACTTCGAGTACCTGGCAACTCAAGTCAGCTGGTTGGTTTTTTTGATGTTATTACATTAGTTCTTTCATATTAAGCTGCCTCCTGTTATGTTCATCTTGTTTTTAGTTATACTACCATTTATGTTGTGAGAGCATCTTAGAGTCTCACTTGTGTCCTAGACACTGTAAATGCCATTTGATTCTTAATGCAGCTGGGAGAAGGTCTGCCTATACTTTATGCATCTGCTTGCTTCAGTTGTGAAACACAGAATTCTGGAAGCATAACTCCTCAGTTTCAAATACTCGAGGAGGAGTATTTTTAAGCTAAAGGAGTTTTCCTGAGTTGTTAAAGAATTATATAAAATTCAGTGCCAATTTCAATTAAGTTATAGCAGGTATGATATGACCTCACACAACTAGAACACCTTTCAGCAACAAGATACTTATTTTCCAAAGTCTTGCCCCCAAAAGGATACTTCCACAGTTGTAATATATCATTTCCCCCTTTCCAAATAACAGACTCAAAGCTAAAGGAAGTTTATCCTGGGATCCAGAAGAGACTGATGTTTACTTGTCTCCTGTGATACCAGATGTTACTGTGCAACTCTTCTCTCATCTGGGCAGGTTATACCCTATGGGCAAGCACTCTATTAAAATACTCTGCAGCTGAGGACTTTTAGGCCTAGTCTATAAGCATGAGTCCAATTTGTAGTAAAGTTTTAAAAGTCCAGCCTATCTTTATATGTGCTCATGCTTCATTTTCCATTATGAAGCCTGCGTTCAGCTCTGCTTAAAATCCTCTCCAATAAACTTTGACTGCTACCTTGAGTCTATTACAGTGATCTAAAGTCAGCTTTATTGTGCAGATTTGTGTGTCAACAGCAGACAAACAGAAATCACAGCTGAAAGAAGGCAAACACTTCAGGTAACAACTGTTTATTTTGTGTTCTTGCAGAGTGAACAGGAATTTTTTTGCATTTAGTGGTCTTACCTAAGCCCTTCCTTGGAACGTACTTATCTCCACAAATACTTCATTCCTTATGCATCAGGTTTTCATTTCTTACAATCTACACAAACTAAAACAGTCCTTCCGTAGTGTGAAATATTATTATTTATTTGCTATCATTGCTTGCTCAGGACTTCAATGTGCCACTGATCAGTCTATATTTCAGATTTGGGGTTTGTTTCCTTTCTTTTACATTACTCAACTTTGCTAAGCTGGACAAGCAGAGAGACGTGCCCTTTCAGAGTCTCACATGGCCCAGAAAGTTCTCTAGGATGCAGCTACATACTGAAAAGAATATTGCAAAAGTCTGCTAGCATAGCCAGTGACCCATCCAAATAAAGTCTGCCAGTGTTAGCAATAAGTCTTAAGCTTAATTTTATACATCAGTCTCCAAGACTTGTCCTCTCACAGGAGGTACTTTAGCAGGATTTGAGCTGTATCTACAAAACTGAGAAACTTCTGGTACAGCTGCAGCTTGCTCAAGAGGATGTTGAGCATCCCTCTTAAAACATTTTAAACACACATTCCATAAATGAGGCACAGCATTACCAAAGCATCTCACATCAAGAAATAAAGTGAAATTTTTCCACAGTAAGGAAATGGTCAAATTGTGAGTGCATCTGACATTACCAAGTTCGATGAGACTTCCTATCACAAGGAATTAAAGAACCACTTCTACTGGCTTTCATTTCCTTCTTTTTGGCCTATTTTAAGTTCCCTAAGGCTATTCTCATCCCTGTGTTTAATGCAATGAAGCAAACTCCTAAGAAGAGAGAAAAAAAAGGGGAGAGATATGTGTGTGTAAAACCTTGATTTGTATTATGTCATTTATTGTCTTGCAGTCTAACTTCCTTAGACTGGTGGCTGTATCTCAGTATTAAGTTTTCCAGTTATTTCCACCTGGACACACTTAGCTCCCAGCACTCCTCAGCAGAGGAATCATGGGTAAAGAATTTCAACTCTGTGCATTTATATTCTTTATTCACTTATGTTCTTTTTATCAGTCAACTTCCAAACCAGGACTCATTCTACAGCAAAATTCCAGACTGTAATTATGGGAGAAGAGGCAGGCTCCAAACTTCAGCAGAGCTGCTGAGATTTATCACTAGATTTTAACATTATAGAGCCCCAGAGTTCACAAACCTGTGCTACTTACCAGGTGTGCTTGTTGAAGAAACTTTAGAAGTTGAAGACTCTGATTCTTCCTGATTAAAAGGGAGGATAGAGAGAAAGGAGGGAGGAGGAAGAGAGAAAAAACCCCAACTTTATAATCTGTTAAATTCACAAGAGTCAATCTAACCTGTTTAAATAATTATTTCACTTTTTATTAGATTTAAAATAGTTCTTATCAATTGTATGTAGAAAACATGTAAGCACTAGGCACTTTACAAAATAGTGGCTGTGTATGTGTTTAAATATATAGTAAAGTATAAATAAGCTCTTGTACATCATTCGTATTTTTCTTGGAATCTTTTTTCTGAGTAATGAGAAGTAGATAAAATTTCTCAACTCACAGTTTTATCTTCTTTCTGTTCTGGTTCTGTTGATCCCTTTTCAGCAATTCTTCTCCTATAAGCAGAGACAAAAATTACCAAGATCATTGTGGCTTTAAGATGGAAAAATGTTGTTTACTGGAATTAAAGACCTACACAGCCTGATAGATAGATAAATGAAAATTAGTGTGTTTAAAGAGGTACTTTCAATATACTTTCAAGGACAAAGCACTCCTGGCCAAAGCAACTGTGCAATTTGGTCTGCATCCCCTCCCCTATTGCTGCACAAAGACTCACACAGAAGTACTAGATTACATTGAAATAAAAATGGCTATTCATGGAACATTATCAACTTCACAGCAAGCCGACACTTATTTGATCCTTAGCCAGCTGCAAACATGCACCCAAAACCCTACCTCTCTTATGACTAAGCAGCAGGAGCACAGCAGAAACAGCTCCTTACCTCCTGGCCAGCAGGGCGCTCATTTCTTCCATCAACCCACTGCCTCCTAAGGGAAGGGGTCCATTTCCACGGCCACCATCTGTTTTAGATGAAGCAGAGCCTCCTCCTCCTCCACTTGAACTGGAGGAGTCTTCACCCTTCATAGTACACAAAATAACAGCAGATGTGCAAACAGAATGAGAGCTGACTTAATGAAATCAGCAGAATTCACATACACGAAAGACACAACTGCATAAAGAACGTGATGGGCTGGTAGCACATCCTGCAATTCTTTTTTAATAATGAATTAAGCTTACCCAAAAAGTCTTGATACTGCTATTAATCTTGAACAAAGGTTACAACCAGTTCAGGAAGACGGGATTTAGAGACAGGAATTGGAAAAAGAAACGAGAGTGATATTTACCCGTGAGACTTTCCTAAGTTTGGCTCCAGCAAGTGCAGCTGCTAGTCCAGTTAAAGGGCGATTATCTTCGGACACAAATCCCGCTGAAAATCCAGAGGCTGGGAGAGGGGGAGCAGGAGGTGGAAGGGGAACAGAAGGAACTTGGCTAGGAAGTGGAGGAGGCGGTGGCGGCGGTGGCGGAGGCCCTGAAGGTGGAAGTGGAGGAGGTGGTGGTGGACCAGGAGGAGGTGGGGCTGCTACTGAAGACTGAGCTGGGCCAGGGGGTAGGGGAGGTGGAGGAGGAGGTGCAGGTGGTCCTTGGACACCACCTAGTATCAAAGAGAAAACAAATAGGCTACATTAAGGATTTAGAAAAGAAAGATCTTATTTCCATTGAAATGGTGGTTCTTTTGCTCAGTGCATGGAACATTAAAACTGGTAAGATACTAGGCAAGAAAGTACTGCAAGTTTCAGCAGGAAACAAACATTCCTATTCGATGTACTAAAAATATTAACATAGTATACTATGAGATCAGACAGTTTCAGAGACATTTACATAGGAAACCACTCCAGTCAAGTTCTGTGCTGCAACCAAGAACTTTAGACCAGAAAACAGACAAAGAGTCAAGTAAGGCATGAGCATCATACCAGGTAGGAACAATACTGTGTGTTCACATGGTGCTAAACACAGTAACCCTTCATTGTATTAAAAAACATTTAACGTATCACCCAAACATCTGAACTCTTGAACTGTTGGCGTACAAATGCTAATTTCTAAGCTATATATAAATCTTTCCTCATTCCACTAATCAACTGTAATAATTTAACACAAACACTAACTAGTGAGTTAGAAGACTGACATATGTCAAGCTGATGGGAACGAGCTCTTCTATTTTGTATCTATCATTCTCTTAATGGTTTAAATTCACATTGATATCCAATGCAAAGTGTATTTTGAAAAAATAATATTCTAATGATCACTGTGTTATTATTCTAGGATGACTTTAAGAAATTGTGACCAAGACAACAGCTCCACATATCCTCCGCTCTTCTCACCTAAACTGCCAGAAGGGACTCAAAATGCTGCACAACTACCTTAAGCCATCTCCAAGGGCAGGAATTTTCACCTGGTTTCCTAGTCTGCTAACCACTACATAAATTCAAAAGCCTTTTAAACTCTCTTGGCATCACTCACCATCCAAGCGCACACTTCTGTTCCATACTAGAAGTGAGCCTTTTCACCCTACTTCCACTCCATCCCAAAGTAGCTCACACTGTCATTTAAGACAAGAGGGAATAAAGAGGATCTACTCTGCACGGCTTGTGTGTGACGAAGCCACAGGCTGCTTACCCCCCAGGAGCCCCTCTGCCTATACCTTTAGCTCAGCTACTACGGAGTTATGAACAGAGACCTAAATCTATCAAATCAACGTGAAAGCAGGATTCAGGTTAACAGAGACATTTAGACCCATGTAAAACATTTCTATCATATTGGTGGAATGTCCATTAAGATTGTCACCTGATTGTCACGTTTTTTCTGAAGTCTGTTCAGCTACGCTGATAAAAAAAACACAGCAAGACTTGTCTATATGTATGTGTGAACATACAGCCATGTATCAAAATACAACCACTGTCCAAAAGGAAATGCTGTAGGTGTTACATGCTATTTTCTAAGTTTGAATTATTCCTCTCTTAAGGTCGTTTACATGTCCGAAGCCGCACATGTTCTTCTGTGTTGGCTGCCATGAGGAAACTAATGATGCTGCCTGTTAAAACCTTGTTCCAAATGAACTAACAGTGCAATATTTACCAGGCAAACGTTTGAAAAGCTCTGTTCTTCACAGGTGAGAGCTTAAGAAATCAGACTTTTACTAACAACAGGCCACAGGACGCCGGCTTTAAAAGTTTCCCTTACCCCAGTTTTGCAAACAGTATTTCATTGTGGTATTAAGATCACTGCAACTTTGGAAGCATTGCATTAATTCCTGGGGGCAGTTAGGGGCTTTGGTACCAATTGGTTTTGGGCGCGTTCCTGCTTAGCGCATTAGTAGCAATAACAGAAAGCCTTACCCTGCTGGGTCGTAGGTTCAATCGGCTGAGAGGCTGCCTGCAAGACTGGCTCAGAAGCAGAGGAGTCTCCCAGCACAGAGTTTAGAGAGTTCTCAACAGAGGCAGGGGTAGCTGCAGAGGGAGAAGGGAGAACACTAGGCTTGGATGAGGGAGTCGAGGCATTCGGGGAGTTGGGAGAAGGAGAAGCTTGAGGTCCAGAGAGTGACAGAGGCGGAAAGGAAGGCAGTGGGGGGGGAGGAGGTGGCAGAGGTGGCGTTGGACCTGAGGTAGAAGGTGAAGGAACCGGATAAGCCAGGTTTTCAGGAAGCCCGTTAGGAGCTGTGGGAGACGTGGACATTTGGGTCACTGGATTAGAAGCTGACACTGGGAGGACGGGTCTCGGACCAGTAGCTTTTCCTGGTGGACTGCTTATCATTACTGGAGGAGATGGGGGGAGGGGGGCAAAACTGGGCGCGGACCAGGCAACAGGCTTTGGATTTGGAGGCAAAGTCGCCATGGCATTGACAGGAGAAGGGGGCCGAGAACTTTTGTTCAGCGGACGAGGAACCGTAGCATAATGGGGGAGAACAGGGTGGAAAGCTGAGCCTAAAGATGTAGCAAAACGTGATGCAGAGTGCCTTAGAGGCGGTGTAGGGGGAGTGGAAGTCGGTGGTGCAGAAGTCACTACAGCGTACTCCGGTGTGGCCTCTGCCATTGGTGCTGAGACTGCTTTTGCATATGATGGAGGAGGTGCTGAAGGAGGCTGGCAACTGGAGTATTCAGGAAGTGGAGTGCTATACGGGGAGTTGTCGAAAGATGGAGCTGGACAGAAGATGGAAAGCAGCAGCAAAGGCAGGATAAAAAAAGGAGAAAGAGAAAAAGGGAGCTAATGAAGCAACAAAACCAGCATTCAAACAAAATGCATAAATGTAGACTACAGTTAGTACCAGAGGATTAGGCACAAGTGAAAATACTGTTAGGAAAGTTTTACATATTTTCAACAGCTGCTTTTAAATCTTACCAACTATTTTTGTGCCAACGTTTGAACTTACAAGTATGTTCCAGAGAAAGTTTTCTCAAATCCCATCTGTGAGATGGATTAGATATAGGGTTGAGTAATCAGTCTTTTATCAGCTTTTATCTTCTTGTTTGGTTGCAAAGTGCAAGCAAGTGTAGTGATCTTAACATTTGTTTCAACTCCACTAACAAAACTCCTACCATAGGCAGCAAGTACCATCTTTCTGTTCCCCAGAAAAAGCTCCATCGCAAACTTGAAAGTGCTGGGAATAAAACAACCAATAAAATCCTCTGCTCTAAAATGACTAGCTATTACATGGTATTCCTTGACTTCTACCATGAGCTGACTTATGTCAATTGAGTTTGTTACTGAAGAACAACCAAGTGCTTGATTAATGTTCCATTGTATTACCAAAATGAGAAAGCTTTCAGTTATCACTGGATACATTTCCACAGGCACTACATTATCTTATCTACAAATACATACAATACATTTCACTGAAATGTTACTGCAATGATAAATTAAGCCAGACTTCACACTGAGAAGCGTTTCTCACACTATTACTTTGCCTTACAGAGGTACATACCTTCTACGTTAACATACGCAGCTGATATGTTTAGGGTTTTTTTCCCAAATTATGCAATGAGGATACATCTTGTTGAATAGAGCAAACTGTGACAAGGTATTTACAAAGTTTAACTCATCACACTTTAACCAATGTTGGAGGTGTCCAATATACTTCACGTTCTTCAAGCAATCAGAGAGCATGGCAATTGAGTGAGCAAATAGTGCAAAAAAAATTTGTTTCAGAGTTAATGGAAAATTATGACAGGAAAGTCAAAGCTCTTGAACTTCTTGCCATAAAAAATAAAGGAATTTCAGCAAATAGAAGCCTGAAATACTGACTGTTGTTACACAACTGTACTCACTGCCTTTGTTGCTTCTCTCACACTCCATCACCCAAACACATAAAGAGTAGTCTGGTAGTTGAATACACTTGGGTTTTGAAATTCTTACCAGCATTTGAAATTCTTCTCTCTCTTTCCCATTCCAATTGTTCCCTTTCCAACTGTTCTTGCCGTTCTCTTTCTTGCCTTTCCCGTTCAAGTCGTTCAAGTCTTTCTCGATCCTGCCTCTCCTTCTCTTGTCTCTCCCTTTCTAGGCGCTCTTGCCGTTCCCTTTCTTGCCGTTCTCTCTCCAGTTGCTCCTGCTCTAGGCGCTCTCTTTCAAGTCTTTCCCTTTCTAGCCTCTCTCTCTCCAGCCTCTCCCGTTCCATTCGTTCACGATCCAGCCTCTCCCGTTCCAGCTCCTTCTGCCTCTGTTGCTCTTGCAACTGTCTATAATCATGAAAAAAGGAAAAAGACTAAGCTGCAAAGTGAAAACCAAAAATATGAAGCAACTGTAAAGAGGACAAGAAGAAAAACTAATCATCAATCTGCACCGGCAAGAATAAAAGCACAGCATTTGTACCTACACAAAATTCTTAATTCTATGTGTCTTTTTTCTGAGCTGGATAATAGTTTTATTATGTTTACAGTAAAAAGAATCACATATCCAATTTCCTCTTAACTAATTGAACCTTCGGAGAGACAGCTTTCAAGAAGTAAGAATAGAAAGCTGCTGCTGCTAATTTACTAACTGATACAATCTTCCCAGTTTGGGATATGGAGTTACATTTGTTCTTTGCATGGTATTTTATACCTGAAGCAGTGAATAAAAGTACAGTGAAATAGCAGTAATACAAACACTCATTAAAAAACTCCACCTCCACATAAAAGTACAGTGAAATAGCAGTAATACAAACACTCATTAAAAAACTCCACCTCCACATAAATTATGTCTTTTTGTATTATCTAGTCAGCTAGTATTTGTCCAAATTTTACTGATGTATCAAAACACACACATGTTCACCTCCACTTGCATAGTACAACACACACACCCCCAATTTAACTGGCAACAACACGAACACCCTGAAGGCAGGGGAAAACTGGACATGGTCAAAAAAATTCCAGGGTGCAGCAGCCAAGGAAACACTGCAGGGAGCTGGCAGGGTTTCCAGCTCATGGGAGCCTTTGCAAAGGAAAGCAGAGAGGGGGAAGATGTGGAGAGGAGGAAAACAAGTACAAGCCAGGCAGAGGAAATATAAAGAACTTCCTAAGGGGAAGAAGGAATCTCACAAAATTCTCTGCCAAAGCCACTGGGTTGGCTGAAAGGACTTTCCTGCAAAAATATAGCAGGAAAAACTATTTAGCTATATACCACCTTTTGATTCTTTCTCCTCAATCCGTTTTACATTTTCTCAAGGGTTTTTTGTGGGCCTTTTTTTTAAAGATAAATCTTCCTAGTTGGCTAAAATACACCTTTTTGATTTTCAAAGCTTTTTCATCTCTTGGGGATAACTTGCTACTTAAACAAAAATTAGGCACATCCCCTCTCAGCTGTGGCCAGTGTGTTCCTGTCAGGGTATAACATTGAAAATGTTATTAGTTGTTGTTCTCCTCTTGGAATTCTTGTTTCCAAAAAAAAAAAAAAAAAAGGCTTCCATGTAAAGCACACAGCCATTTCTTTTCTGCCATGCTTCAGATGCAAACTTAAGATAGCTTTTCAATAAATACAAAGCACAGCCAGCTCTAAAGCAAAAAGGAGACTTAAATTTTGACACCTCAAGCTACTAGATACTTGTTTGCTATACTGTACCACTGGGCAATTTTATTAGGATGGGTCATGGGCAATGCTATACTGAATGTGCAGAGTCATACAAACTGAATTCTGAAAATTAAGGGGAACTTGAGCTTTTTCAGTTCTTTTCATGGCTAGAAAATACTGGCATAACTGAAAACTCTAGCCCATGAACTATTACAACTGAAGTCCACCCATTTTTCAGACCAGTGTTGTTCCTTTACAAACAAATTACAAATATTGAAACTTCCTAATTTCTGTAAGCAATTAGGTTCCGGTTATGCACAGCAAAGGACTTTTTCCCTACTGAACTTGTTACCCACCATCATTAGAAGCAGCAAAATAGTTCTGCTCCTTTGTCAGTACTTCCCTCAGCTCCTGCTCTCCCATATAACAAAGCTGTAATAGCAGTCACTACGAAACCAGAGCTGCAACTCAGCTTGTTAAACGCTTGATTTTTAGCCTCAGAAGTCCACTAAAAAGTCTGGTGATTGACCCATACATATTTGGAACCAGTAGAGGATTTCTATAAAAGAGAATGTAATATAACCCCCAGAAATGTAAGCTCCAAAAGAGATATTAAAAATATTTTTGACATTACATTTTCGCTTGCTCTGTACTCTACAAACCTAGGGTTTTTTTATTTATCCCCTCAGATAAAATCTATTATTAAAGGAAAGCAGAGTTTCCTTTAATAAGACAAAGCTAACTTGAGCTCTGTCATCTTAAGATCTTTCTTTTCCTAAAGCAGAGGTGAATGTGCACACATTTGGAGCTGAAAGGCTATTCAGAGCAGAAGTAAACACTGGCAAACTCCAAAGTAGCTTTATTTTCTTCATTCTTTTTCATTCGCTTGCAGAAATGAGCATATCCTACCTAAAAATGTATACTCTGTTCATCCTTAAACTGAAATGTAGATATGGCATTTGGGGTTATAAACATCTCATGTTATATTTAGTTTCTAATACTAGAAGATAGCGATTCATTGGGTTTTAACAATACATCAAGCAACTGCCAAAAAATTTCTTTTGCTTAAGTTCTTCATTTCTTCACAGAAATAGAACCTCAATATAGGTCGCTCCTCACACAAGGGCAGCATCGCCAAGGCAGTAAGCCACACCAGGAGCTCTGTCATTTCTTATTTTCATAAGCAATCTGGAAAAGAAACAGCGAGGTGCTCTTCATTAAGCTCCTTAACATTAAATTATTTAGGATAAGCAAGGATGATGGCTTATTATGAAGAGCTACCGATGGATTTTCTATTTCCAACTAACTTGGGAATAAAATTGGCAAATAAAACTCAACTGAGATATAACTGAAGTTAAGGAGGGTAAAGGGAGGGAAAAACTCCTAAATTCATACACAAAATATTGGACTTGGAGTTGACTATTGACTCAGGAGTGAGACACTAGGGTTACAACAGACAGGTCTATGACAACATCTGTTCACTGATATGTCTAAAACATAAAGCAGATGTTAGACATCAGGAAAGGATTACAGAGCAGTACAGAAAATAGCAACATCCTGCTTCACGAACCCTGAATCTGTGTTCACACCTCAAAAGGGGGAGAACAGCACAACTGAAAAGACTCAAAGAGTAGCAACACTATGATCAAATGTACCAAACACTTTCCATTCAAAAATAATTAAAGAAGCTGGAATTCTGCATTCTGGAAAAGACAACTGGAGCTCTACAAAATCCTGAGTGACGAGGACATCCTATTACAACAGCTGAGAGGAAAGACTTGATGCAACTAGTAAGAGCAAAGCTCAAAAGAAAAGAGCACCTCTGCACATGAGGCAGGTGAGCTGTGAAACTCCTTGCCAGAGTGATTCAAAGAAAGAGTAGGAAAAAGCCCATGGAATAATACCGACAAGCACGGGGAGTCATTTAGAAAACAGAAATTGCATCATGCACAAGAAGCTGTTGAACCAAGGAATAGCCAGAGGATGGCAGAATAGCAGAGGGAAGTACTCCAGGTGTTTGCCCTGGCACAGAATGGTTTTACTTAAAGCTTTTCTAACTAGTGACAGGGATAAGTGCACACACATACATATATTATGTACTATATAGACAGGGGAGTTGGTGATGGGAGTGTATATATATGATACTCTGTCTTTATACAGCATGTAACTGTGTGCAATTTTAGCTAAAGTTCAAGATGTAGGTATGCCTAAAACAAACTGCGTGTTTGGGATTGACTGATTCTCATAACACATGTTAACACATTCCTGAAGCTTTCCTGGGGTTTTTCTCCTCGTCACAGAGCTATAAAGGCACAACACTCATGTGTCACAACAAAATGCACTTAAGTGTTTAAACTTCATCTGAAGCAAAATATATTTCAATCAGCAATCAAACATAATCAAATCTAACGTGATATAAATGAAAGGCAATGAATGAGACAACCACTTTCATCCACACAGGACCTGAAGGAAAAAAAAAACCTCATTAATTAATTGAGCATTCAACATTCATTATTTGGTAAAAGAATTATAATTTTCCATTTCTTCGGGAAATAAAAGGTATAAAAACAGGGGTTTTTTTAAATGTACAAGTAAAAACTATGACCAAGTTGAGCATTTTGTTTACAGTACAAATGCTCCACCAAGAGAGGGCAGCAAAACACCTTGCAAACATATATAAAATTCCCATGCAGTAAGACCTATGAGATTAAATACCCCATCCTCGAGAATAACTTTTTCTCTTAATATATTGCTGTACCATCCCTTTGTCAACAAGGAAAAAAACCACCACACAAAACCAAAGCAACCATCAAACAAAAACAAACAAAAAAAAGCCATCCAAGCCTCCCCCAGTTCACAACCCACTGCATTTTAATTGTCATTTTAACAACATTAATAAACCTTGGAACAGCAAACCAAGAAGTGCACGGGTCAGAAGATCAGTGCACTAGTAATGCAATCAAGTTGCTTTAACACAACTCAATGAGTACAGAAGAATTTTGTAAACTATGAACTAGGGCTTAACAACTGTTACAGCTGTTGCTTAAAAAGATTAAAAACTCACTCGATTATTTTAAAAAAATTACTTACATTAAATCCCCCTGGTTTTGTTTAGTTAGCATTAGATAGCATAATTTTATTTTAAAATTTTGTCAGAGATCGAAATTATATTAGGCAAAAGCATTACTAGATTAAGAAGAGTCATCACACATCAATTAAAGTATGTCTGAATGTCAAGACTGCTAATTCAAGAACACTGTGAAAGCAATACATGAGAATCTTTCAGCCTTAGAATGCACAGTATCTGGCCACCAGGACAACTTTTGAAAAAGGTAAAAATGCCCCAGAAAGTTGCCTGATAATGAAATGCTCATTATGCAAAGGAAATGTGACTATTTTAGAAGCGTGAATTACTACATCTAAGAGCTAATCTACATTAAATAGCTGAGACTGCTGTAACACTGTACAGCATGTCAGTCACACACACAAGGTACTGCTACACGTGTTTAGATTCAGAGAGTCACCATCAGAAACACAGAATAGCTGCTAGCTTTATCACAGATCCTACTCATGAAACTTCCTCTCTGATAATTAATTAGTTTCATGTAAAAAGCATCTTGGGAAACTTCACTTGGGAGTGTTTTGGTGGAGCCATTATTTTTTTTTTGTGGTGCTGTTTTTGTATTGACTTCCTTTAATACTGCATCAGCTTTTAAAAGTACTTTCCTTCTTGCCCTTATACCTTTGTGCAGTTACAGAGATACCAGGGAGTACTGTCAGAGGATGAAGAAAGAATCATATTTACTATACTAAATTGTGACTCAACATCAGCATTAATCTTGCAGTTCTTTGGGCAGACAAGCAGCAGGAGCATGACTACGTTACTGAAATAACACACAGAGGAAAATACAATGAGCAGACTGAAGCACACACTGTTGCATCCCTGCTGAAAAATACCCCACATTCTGTGATGGTGAAAGTGTTTAGAATTTCTCCTACATGACAACTGCAAAACACAATTGCAGATAATTTCCTTACTCAGGAACACAGAAAGCCTTCCTAGCTTGCTGTGAACCAGATCACAAAAGGGAATAACAAGAAGCGCTGCTGTCTCAGCTCTTGATTTTATATGAAATGAGCCAAAACACAAGCACACTGAGATCACTTTCTATTATGCCTTTAGCATGGAGCACCACTACATTAAAAAACCAGTGTGTTGTGATGGGCAACTAGGAAATAATTTCAAATGAATACTATCCATTATCTTTTGATCTGTAGTGGTGAGGGGGAAGGGAAGAGAGCTGTTTTAACTTCTACTCCCAAAGATGAAATGACTGATAGATTAAGAAACTTCAATGTTTACTGGTAAAACAATATTCTGTGTCAGCACAAACCATAACCAGAGAGAAACTGTCTTTTTCTGGAACACTTTTCACATCTAAGCCTCCGTAACTTGATCATCCAAAGAAGTGTTAACTGCAAGTGTCTCAGTTTGTGGAAAGACTGTCCTTCCACCAAAGCATGGTGCAAAAGTTCCTCAAAATTAAGCAACTCCTATCATGTCAAAAACCAGATCTGCCATCACAAGGGTACCCAGAGGAAAAAACCTATGAGTAACAAACCCAGAGCTGAAACAGTTTGCAAAAGCGAATAAGCTGCCTGCTCTGGTAGGTCACCTTGTTTCCTCAAGTGAAACTTTTGCGGTATGTTCACATAAATCTTTTTCTTTTGGATTCTAACACTAGCTTGGTTTTGCTCTTGGATGTGAGATCAAACCATTAATTTTTTTTTCCTAAAAAGATGATAGGAAACTGCACTGAGAAGCCCTTATATCAACCTATACAGAGTTCAGCCACAAACCTGGAAGGCTTCTTGCCACAAAGCCAGATACATTAAAAACAGAGGTATTTCCATGAACAGTGCAGACAAAGGCATCTTTGTATCACATCCAAATTCAGCAGGCACTGAGCTGATAGACATTCTAAGATGAACAGAAACCAGTTTGAAGTATTTAATTTTAAAACTCACTGTAGAAAACAAAGATCCAAGGCAAAACCTGCAGAAAACAAAATGTCTTGAGGAACAGACCTGACTCAAGTAATTGTTGCATTGAGTGAAGAGGTCAGCTGCAGGCAAATAATACATGGTATTTGACAGCTGTTAGTCATCATTTATGTACACATCAATTTCATACTCCACTCTTCCTTGGTTGAAAAACTTGGTGCCAAACAAAGAAGGGCATTGAATCACTCAGAAAGATCAATAAGAATACTATTCCTGCTTTGCCTGCCTGAAGATACAACAATAACAAGAAGGATGGGGGAGGAAAAAAGCACTAATAAGATCAGTGTATTAAAAGAAGACACCAAAAACATCACTTGAGTCATTAAAAAAAAACAACATGGAATTAAAAATCATAAAATTGAGGGGAGATTTTCAGGTTAAAAAACCCCACACCCACAACATGATGTTTTCCTTTTTTTTTATGAAAAGTAGTTTCTTGTTTGAGCTGTTACTTATTCTAAAATGAACATGGTATGGCAGAAGAGAGACACAAGGATGACACTCAAAAGGTAACATGAAGATTGCTGGGCTATTGCTAGCTTAAAACATTGCATTCCTTATAGGAAACCAAATATGATTATATGAAAGTACTCAACAGTTTATGCATCTTTCATTCTGTGCTTCACTATGTTTATTTTCAAGTTTTATAACCCAACATAAACAAGGAATCTAGGAATACTCTACTATGTTAAAGTTCTAAAACCTGGATTCCTCAATCCAAACCAACTGAGTTATTCAAACTGGAGTCTCAGTATATCCAGGTTTTCGGGGCTGCTCGAAGCTCTTGCACCAGCTCCTCTAACCCTGCCTCAAGCTATGGAGCAATAAACAAGACAGCAATGTTTTGAGTTTTATTCTAAAATGCTGGAAGCCCCAGCATGTGGGCACAGATAGCATTATCTAATCCAACAGTCACTACTCAGTAGAATACATCTCACATGATGGCTCTCCTCCTCCCACCACTGAGTCACAGCAACAAACAGAGCAGCTGGCTGCAAACAGGCTACACAATGCGTGGCTGAGCTCGGGGCACCAGCACCAGATGCAGGGTGACCTCAGCTCCATCTGAAGCACTTTGTCCTCTGCAGAAGAGCAGCTACCTCGTTATTGCAAGGAACTGCATGTGCTCTCTGGACATCAGTTTAAGTAGATACAGCCAACCTGCTTTATGACTGTTCAAAGCGTTTAGAAAAATAAAATTAAAAAGTGTTCCAACATGTTATTTTGAATTTAGCTGTTAGCTTGATTTTTAATATTTTAATCCTCTGGTCGTCTTCTGCACAGGTTCAGAAAAGTGTGTCTTGTTAAGGTCCTTCAGATTTGTAAGAACTTACTTGAATAATAAAAACGGAGTACCAGCATTAAACTTGCTCTTCTGTCTTTAATATTAAATATTTATTCATCACTCCAAAATTCAGCATTTACCACAGAGCTCACTCTCCTGGATGGTCACGTAAACCTTCTGAATACGTATCTCAAGGCCTACACATTATGTACCATGGAATAAAAACACACCATCCCCCAAACTTCCTCATTTATTTACAACGAGAAAATATAGTCCAAATCTTGGAAATTTACAATCTGTATTGACATCAAATACAGGCAGAGTCCACAGAGACTGAGAATCTTCATGAATAACAAGGACACTGATGCACCAATAACAACCTCAGCAGAAGTGGTCAGTATTTCACCTCTTTCCTAAGCAATCTCAGTTGTACAAACTTTGCTTTCTGTCATGTAAACTCAACTCTTGCTATATGCTCTAAAACTCTTACCAAGTTAGCTTCATTTTTAGTGCTAGACAGTCCCCATAGCTTCTACCTGAACATAATGCACATCGTGTCAGAGAAACCCAGACAAGAGCTGGTCACCTTGACACAGTGAGCAAGAAACAGAAACTCAGAAGACGTGCCTGCTAAAGGCCAGGGTTTGTGAAGTGAGTTTAAGTACGTGCTCTGGAACTGACAATTATTGCCAGTCTGAACAGTGGAGTGGACCTTTGGTCCTTTAAACAGACTGTTTCAAATTACTGGGGGCTTTTTTTCTTTTTTTTGGGGGGGGGAGGGATGGAGGTTGGGGCAGGTTTTTTCTAAATTTGGATCAAAGAACACTTGACACTTAATTTAATGCAAAATTATAAAGTCATTTAATTGACTAGATGTATCATGATTTTGAAATACTACACAAATCCAGGTCATTATAGCTATTCCCAATGTTCCAAGCAGCTTTCTCCTGATTAATCACCATTGCATGTAATACTTCCACTGTCACTTTGATTTTCCCTGTACCCTGGTATGGTCTACATGTTGGTGGTTTTCCACCACAGAAACAGGACACCTACTATGAACTATTTTTCATTCCACTTTGATCATCCAGCTCCTGTGCTCCTTCATTCTCACGTATCTCCACTCACATCAGCATCAAGGACTTGCTTTGTTCAGCAAAACAACAAAGCAAATTTGATTTCTGCTGGTCCCACTGATGCTTGCTCTTACACTCCTAACACCTCCACAGCAATCCTCCTCTCTTCCACATGAACTAGGAAATTCCCTCTTGGCATTTGTCAAATGCTTTACTAAAACCCAGGAATACCACATGAACAGCCTTTCTGCTTTTCCAAAGGAAAATACTATCTGGGTCCAGTTTACAGTCCCATATCTTATCAGTTACCATAGTCAAACTAACAAGCTTTCATTTCCTTGATCTAAAGGGATTTAAGGTTTAACAAGATGCTATTATGCTATAAGCTCAAAATGCATTAGTTGGAAGTAATAAGAACTAGGTTTTATCAGTCAAGCAAAAATTAGTAGACAGTCACCACCATAAAGACATGGAGAGACAACTAAAATTTTTATTAGATACAGGAATTCTAATGCACAAAGGGATCTATTAACGCACTTGGATCAAAGCTCATTAAGCCTAGCTTTCCTCACCTTGATCTTTTCAATATACTATCTAAACTAATAGAACACTTGAACTTTCCTGGCAGAAGCCAGATCGCAGGGAGACACCTGTGTACGGAGAATTCTAGAAAAAAATAAGAACCTCAGGAGTAGAAAAATCTGCTTTTATTGGCAGCTCCCTCTCAGTGGTATAATCCAGTGAGTACAGTTGGAACACAGTTTCATAAAAGGGAACCACAATAATCAAAAATCTGAAAAAATACAGACCAGTTTCTAATCCAAATCACACATTTTGCATTCAACAAAAAAACACAAAGAACTGAAAATTTTGCAAAAAAGCTGATTCTAAAGCAACTTTGTCAGTGTAGTCAAAAGACTGCTTAATGAAAGAGTGCTCTTCTCACTCTGCTAAACAGACTAATGTTACCCAGCATCTACAGTTATTCAGTGCTGTAACCAGACTGCACCCATTACATCTCTTCATAAAAGTCAGTTAAGTCTCTGAAAAGTAGACTTGACAGAACTAGGGAAAACTTTACTACAAAATGGAAAGAAAATTACTCTTAAAAAAAAAAAAAAAGACTGGGAGAAAAAGGGAGAGGAAAGTCATTATTATACTACAACTCAAATCTGTTTTCAAGAAATTTTTGAAGGCTAGCAAAAAATAATAACTTTTTATGATGGCATAAACAACACCAAGTGATGGGTCTCCTTTTGTCTCCTGTCCTCATAGGCAAAGTAATGGCTGCAGACTGTCCCATTACACCACCTCAGCAAGCTCAATTTGAAAAGTTTACACTGCTGTAACTTTGATCTACTAGAAACCCTCAGCTTAGGCATTTAAAAACCCCTTTGATTCCATCTAAGCCATGTCTCTGGGATGCAAACTTCATGCAGATTTTGTAACACATACAGCACACAATACAATCATGACACTGTATTCTACTGACCACTCTGAAAACCCTAAACCAAAAATCCAACTACTATATCATATTCATACTATGTATCTCAGATGAGAACCAACTGCTCAGTTATAATCTAATCCTTTTAAAGAAATCCTACTTCCTGAAATAAACTGTTGGATAAAAGGTACAATATCAAAAGCAAAGGAAAACTGGAAACATTACATCTGGCCACTAAGTAGAAAAAGGCTGTAGGCTGTGGGAAATCAGTAGAAATCAGGCTACCAGGGACAGAAAGTGATGGGCAAGCTTTCATTGCTTCAAATTACTACAGCTACGTTACTACTGAATTGTGGGATGCAAGGTTTCTTTCTTTCAGCATTTCCACGTTTTCAAAACAGCTCAGAAATCATATATGTAATAATTACTAAATTATGGGGGGTGGGGGAGGTGGAAATAAATGCTAATGTTAATTTATTAACTACACTAAAAGAAAAGTCTCAGGAAAAAAACGCTTTTAATCTGTAAAATAAGTATCTTTCCTTTGAGTCTATTGGTAAATAAGAAACTGGTACCCTTGCCAGCCTCTGAACTTACACTACCTAAAACCAAGAAGCCTTTCACAGGATGTTATGAAAACACCACACCATATCAACACGATTTTCTAGCACAGTCACACACTAATTTTTCTTTAACAGGGTCAATCCAATCCACAAAACAAACTAGAACTGTAGGCAAACCTGGGGTATTTAACAATTAGAACCACCCCTAATATTCTGCTGTTGCATTTTGCAAGCTTCAAACACTTTTGAGTACTTACGAAAGAATTCGGTCAAGTTTTGGTCCATTACGTCCCTGAAGGACAACAGGAGGCTTGTAAACCTTCATTACTGCTTACTATCTGTACAGTTCCTCTGTTTCTGCTGTTCCTGGTCTCTTTATTTATGAAGCAGTGATGGTTTTAAAGTTATTTATAAACATTTAACTCATTAAATTCCCAAGTGTCATATTAGATACCAACTCAGTGACTCATATTCCTGACAATATATTTATCATGTCTGAAGAGAAGGTAAATTTACATGCACGAGTAGCACACACAAGCATGCCATGAACTAATCGTATATTTTAAAATGGTATTTGACATTAAGTAACTCTGAAGTTATTAACAAATACATATGTCACCTGAACTTGGCTCATTATCAATCAGTGGAATTTATAAACACTGCCTGACTTCAAAGCTGACAAAATTAAAAACAACCCATAAACAAAATATCCCTTAGGTTCTGAGGATCAAAAATGGAAGCTGGAGTGTTTTAAAGCTTGTTATTACTGGAGTGAAGTAAGTACTCCCTAAGAAGGAAAGCATAAGTCATGTATTAAGGTTTCTTAAAGGAGAGTAACAAAATTATCAATTCACCAGACAAAATGGTTTCATTACACCTTATGTGTAGTCTTGGCCTCATAAAAACCTCTGTTTTAGATCATACATCTGGCCCTTGTAGCTTTAGAAATTGTCTCACTGCACAGTAAGCAATAAAAACATCCAAGTAAGAAGTTCTGCAGCAAAATAAGCAAAGTAATATTACTACTTTAGCACTTTTACTCAAAATTTAAGGCATCTAAATCCTTTCTAAAACAGAGAAGAACCTTTGAACCAAAATCATACACTTTTGCTGGGAATGATCTAATTTAGTTCTTCAGTTTCCAATTTCCCCAAGATTCTTGAACACTGGTTATACAAGTGAAGGAAAACATCAGATCTGATGAAGAGCTCTCTTTATTACACCACTTTGCCCTGGCCAGTCCTTTGGCAAAATATTTCTGAAGAAATGTTTCTATTTCTGCCTAGGAAAGCCCTGAAGCTACAAGCCACACAATTTAATTTTGAAATTAGCCCTGCTTTGAGCAGAGGATTGTACTAGACCTCCACAGGGCCCCTTCTCCAACTTTAATTTCCATCCAAGCAGGTTTTCTTTCTCCAGCTTAAAATAATTTCAAAAAATATTTTCCTGCACTTAACATGGAAGTCAGTTGAACTCTACTAAATCCAGACCTAAGGGGAGGGATATGAGACCAGCACTTAACAACAACTGTTATCAAGCCACATTTTAAAGAAAACCCCCACCCAAGAGACATATTTCACAAGCCATAGGCTTAGCAAAGCCTGCCTTTCTCTTGATCCATCACAAACCCCATGTTCCTTCCCACGCAGTAACATTTATTCCCATTTCTCTCATTCCCTGTAGCCTTACTACTCCCCACAGGATTCAATTCTGCCCACACTGCCTTTACTGAGATTGGAAATGTCATTCGTAGATATGCTAAAAGTAATATATACCTAAATCTTTTTTTCCCAACTATTTACTACTATCTCCATTATGGGAGCACGTCTGTTGTTCTTACAGTCTGAAAGCTGAAAGACAGTTACTACAGAAGAGAAGTTCTAGCCTAGAGTTAATTGACCTTCATTATAATCATGGTACAGCAGCAACAAGACAGAAGAAGCATTTGTGAAATGTTTTAACAAAAATTACATGTTCTTAAGCTTAATGACACAACACCAGTAGTCTTTCCACAGACAATCTGGCTGACAGCATGAGTAAACACTCCAGTGCTCCAAACTCTTTTAGGGGAAAAACAAATCAAAACCAGGACCAGACTGCAAAGAGGATGTTACATTAGATGAAAACAAGTGGAGCACACTGATCAAATGACAAAGTGAAGCCATAAGAATGCCATCTGATAATAGGTCCTTTACATACCAAAAATTTCAAGAGACTTGCAGAGCTCTTAACAAAGGGCAGCACTTTTTATAAAGACATGCCTATCTACAATGCTTCTCTGAAAAGTATTTCAGCATCAGAAATTTCAGTTAATACAGCCTTCTAAAGAAAAAGTCAGGAAATAAAAATACTAAAAGCCACTAATGTAGAACAGAAAAAAATATCAAGAGAAAAAAAAGCTTTTTAAAAGTCTGTCAAAAGAAGTGACATAAAAGACCTTTACCATGACAGGAAACTTGCACATAAACACATCAAACAGACAAATTTCTAATGAGCTTCTTGCTATTTGTTTTTAAACAGGTAACTTTCAGATAAAGTGATCCCTGCTCAGATTAAGAATATACTGCAGAAAAAAAGATAGACAAGCATGACCAGTTTTGATGTCAAAACTTTGTTCACCATGTACAGCTAGTTTATCAAACCTATAATTTGAATTATTCTCAAATTAGCAATTGGGTTCTGCTCACCTTTTCATAAATAAAGTCCCAAATACCAAAATAGAAAAAACTTCAGTGCCAATTAGACCCAAACATGCTTAAGCATTTTTCCAGTTACCACAGAAAGCTATTAGGTGCATTTACACCATCAATCTGGACCACCTCCCATTTATTCAAGGATCCAGTTCCCTGCATCTGTACTGCATGTGACCTAAATGGCTCCCAGCATCCCTTCAGGAAGGGAACAGCTAATCTCCTGGGAGTATTTTGATGGTAAAATAATCCAGGATTGCACCACAGACACTATGCTTGAGACAGCCCAAGGTCTTGCTCTTTTCATTTAATCCAGCCTAACAGCACTGTCCTACAAGACTTTCCCATTTCATATACCCATATCCCAGACACTAAATCTACAGCACTAACCCAATACTGCCACAAGACAAAAATGGGAATATGGCAACTACAAAGTTTTCCAGAACTTGGACCCATCATGGATACATAGCAATTATTAAAAGGAACAGAAAACCCCCTGTATCTTAAAAATGCTATGGGTCTGAAAAAAATACCCCACAGGGCACAGGACAGGGTACAGTGGCTTCACATTGCAGGGAACAGCTCAGCTTGGAGGAGCGCCAGCTGGTCAGGGGAACACACACTGCTGGCTGAGGGCAGCACAGATATAACCTGCACTGCTACAGCTGAGAGTTAAATGACTAATGGCTCCAAAAACCAGAAGCAGAAAATGAAAGTTTCTTTGCTAAAGAACTAATATGTATAAGGCAAACGAGATTTCCAATAAAATATTCTGATCTGGTGCAACCACATTCAGGAAGAAAAATTGTCATTTGTGATGATTCAATTCTCTCCTTCTAAAGGTTAAAACTTCCTTCTCTGCTTGCTGCTTTCTTCTTTATAACCGTGTGTCAAAAACAGAAGACAACAATCACTGTAAAATTAATTAGTCTGGTTGAAAATGACAGCAGCGAAACCTGCCAAGGCTTCCCCTCTGATCTTCAGCTCTTTCCTGACAGGCCAATGCAGTTGCATTGTTTGAATGGGTGGAGAGCACGAACAAGGGATCAGCTACAATCAAAGTTTTTACCCAGCAGAACTGCACAAAAGGAAACCACACGCATACAAATGCTGCCTTAATGCAGGAGAGTAATTCTAAGTCCCTGACATTTAATTTCTCATCATTAAGAGTTACCACTTTCTTGAATTTAACAGCTGTTCACTTTTAATAACATACCTTCTCTGGATTTCCAATTCTTCTTGTGATGGACCATTTTGCACTTGAGGAGGAAGCTGTGAATTCTGTCGAGGCAATGTAGGACCTAAAAGTGAAGACAGACCATAAATCAATGGTTTGAATTTTTACCAAGCAAAAAACCCCCAAACAATCAAGAAAAAAGGCCAGCCACCACATGACTTTATAAGAACTGTTCACTTTAGCTTTTTAAGCCAAACAAGCTCAAAAACATAATACAGCAAATAAAAACTGCAAAAAATGTTACCTTAAGCATTTACAAAATAAATTGATTTTACATGGATGGAAAGGTTTCACAGAAATGCAAAACAGGTTTCATAGATGATGAAATTTGACAAAAGCTTTGAAAAGCACTCCAAGTCTGAGATTTTCTTAAAACAATGAACAAATACTCTTGTAGGAACAGGAAAGGCTCAAAAAATTAAAACACTCACCTAAATAGAACACTGGAAAAAGGGGAAAGAAAAAAGAGAAAACAAAAAGAAAAAAAAAGAACAGGAGAAAAAACATCAGAACCTTGTCACCACATCAAGAGAAGGAAGATAAAATATGTTTCTACAGGTCACACCAAAATTTACGCAGATTTTAGCTCATCAACTTGGATCAAAGACCTTTTTTGAATAGGTAAGTATTGGATCCAAAGGAACAGAAGCACATAACCCTTGGACAAACTGAATTCTGCTAAGCACAAGAGATGCAAAAGAGAAGGACATGGAAATTCATCTTCAGTTTTTACTGATGGGCAATTCTGAAACATACAACTTTCACATAACTGTATATGTACCTTTAGAAATGAAATATGTATATTTAGAAATGAAAAGGCTTTTCCATCTTCCTCAGAAATGTATTTACAGCACAAAATTATTTAAAAAGAATTAACAAAAGTGAAGAAGTGCAGAATGGAATAGGGGCGATCATGAATGCATTGTTTCTGTAAACATGGGAACTAAACCAGTAAGTTATTTATACTACAGCTACACTTTAGATTATGGAGTTTATTAGCAAGCAGAATTTAGAAAGATTAAAATGCATCAAATTCTGAAAATGCCCCAAAGCAAAACAGTAACTTCTTGCTGAGATTCCACCAAATGAGTTAGAGTGATAGAGTTGTAATGGGATCTCCCCTATATCAAATACCTAAATGTAGAATTTGTTTCCCATCTGAACTTGTGAAAGTCATCCAAACCCATGAAAAGACCATGTGCAATACAGTGATCCATCTGGGACAGGGAAACAACTGCTCTGTTTAAAGGCTATACAAAAAGGTTCATTTACTCAGAACAGCATAGTATTGTGTCCACTGTGGTCATAAAGACCATCCTGAAAAGTATAAAAGTGTACACTATCTGTGTATTCTACAGTTAAAAAGCATCTTCTGGAAGATAAAAGTGGGAAGTGCACTATGGAGGCGGTATCTTCCTTTTTTATTCTTTTCAACAAATAGTAGATCCTCATACCTAATGACATGATGCTGCACTTGACATACTATTTTTGCTTGAAGTATCTCCAAGAGATACCCACAGATATAAACCTGTAGCCTTTTTAATGCAGAAGATTAAACTGCAATGATAATCAATAATTAAGTTATCAGCAGGTAGCAACATCTGTCATATTGCTCATCTGGAAAACTTTTCAGCTTTAAAACTTCTATCAGACACACGTCCTCCTTTTATCTCCCCTGTGTGACAGGTGGGAGGCTTTAATGGCCATAAACCCATGACTGCAGCTCCCAGGCAGCCAGGCTATTTGCTGCCTGCACCGTGCTGCAGCCTTTCATGGACTTTTACACGTAGGCACAAGGCAGCAGCAGCTGTGCTGCTCTCAGAGGTGCCATACACACCACTGCTGCTTGCCACATCTGATAGAAGGCTTGGAGTAAGTCAAGGTTCACAGTTCGGGGCATAAAGTGCAAGGAACACTGTAAGTATAAGATACATGATGAAACTCCCTTCCTATTTCTCAGTATGAAACACATTGACCTGAAAATTAATAAAAACAAAATCAAAAAGAAACAGTCATACTGTGGCCATTTACCAAGCAGAGCTATTTTGTACTGAAAGTACAGTAGAAATGAGTCTAAGCTTCCACTCACATTTAATCTTTAAGAGTATTTAAACAGGGTTTTTTTGAACAAGGTATTATCATGCTGCAGCAGCTGAACATGGACCACCACTCTACAAGCCTTCTGACAGTGTACCCCACTCTCTTTTCAGCCAACACATCTAGAAACCAACCATCGAACTCCACTTGCACTGGCTATTCCAACCAACCTAGCTATGAGAAAACCTGTTCTTGTAGCCTCAAACTTTGCTCCAGAGCACTGTCTGTCAGAAAATCATGCTGTCAATTCTGCAGAAGGTGACCATCAGCAAGACAAGATGGAGTTAACTTGGCCAGCCTACTCCAGTGATGTAAGTCCTTCATAGCTATACATGCAAGAGAGCAGAACACAATCACCTGCTGACAATTAACTTGGAGGTTTTAGCATTTTTTTATACATTTCTTCCACAAGGAAATGCAACCTTGTACCCAAGGCTTTCAGGAAAGAAGAGTTTAGCTACCAAGTCATTTAGCCAGTTCTCTCATCAAATTTCTCTCTGCAAGCACAGATTCTTAACAACCACCATACTAATGGACATTTGCAAGTTAAAGGTATATAACAGGCATAAAAGTACATTTTATCCCAGAAAATTTATTACAGCAAGGCAAGACCATCACTTACTTGCAAAAATACAAGTGTCTGGATAGTGGGGCAGGTAGCATATTAAATAAGCAGGAGCTAGCTAATAAAAAGCTCTCTCAGAGGCTTTTTAACACGTCTAGAAACTTTAGAAACATCAACCCCCAAGAGAAATACTCAGAGATACTGTCTGGAAAAAAAGTCTGATTCTTCTACAGAATCACTTTATCTTCAGAAACCAGTGCAAGCCAAGTAAGAGATGAGGCTGAATGGTCTATTCATTCTGAGTTTTAAGGAAAACCTAACATCTTTCTTTTTCTGAAGAAAGCACAGATGGTGCACTCCGCAGCACACTCTGACAGACAGAGGATATAATTTCATACTAATTTGTTCAGCAGCCATTCCAGATTCACTGCTTTCTGGTTTTCAGCTTATTCTCACCTTTGAATCACCCTTCCTCTATGACAGTTCAGGCAACTGCATGGTGAGAGATGGACTGCAAATCTAAAAATCTTTAAAAACCCCAGAGAAAAAAGCCTGTATGAAGCATTTTTACCAGCTAGATCAGAGCCAGTTCTGGTTCTTTATGTAGTCACACATACAATTATGCTGGCATAGCTCAGAGAACAACAGACTGCTGGGGGCTGTTTGAACCAAATTAGGCATCCCCAACATTGTCCTTTTAAACCACTATCAGAGTCATAGTTTATCAAATTCCTTAACTTCATTTTTAGCCCTGACTTCTTACCTCTACCTCCACTCAAAAGCCGAATCAATTTCAGTTGCACAATCCTATGTAGGCATAATTAGCAAGCTGGAGATGGAAACACATGGTTTCTCCTCCCTCCATGCCTTTGGGTTCCTCTGCTCCTTCAGTCTTTCAATTACATTGTCTAGTTTGGAGTTTCATACCACATTCTATCCCACTTCTTTTAATGCCACCTGCATTATGTTATCAGTGTTGACATAAAATCTGGCTGACATCTAGGACATCACATTCCTATAGCCCTAAAAAACCCCAAGTATCTGCTGTTCAAGACTGGCAACAATACCTATACTAAAACGTGTATTTTCATTTGGCTGGACAGGCTTAGGTAACATAAGGATGGGTGTGAAATGGTTTTTGTGGAGACTGCTGGCAGTCGGATCAGGTGAAATCTTCCTCAGAACCCCACATGCTATAGGGCTCAAGAAAACAAACACACAAGAAAACCTCACTCCTGCAATTACTGTATTGTTCAGAGTACAGCAGTAAAAGAAAAAACTCTAATTTTTAATAGATACAATAAAGTTGGTCAACTATCAAACATATGAATTTTAGTTTGAGGTGAAGATCTCTACTTTCTTCCCAGAGGAAGTTTATATATAAACAACTCAGTAACTAAGAATTTCCACTCTTTCCTTTCTCAGTATGTTAGTGCTAAAACTAAGCGACATTTCAATTATACAAATACACAGATATCCAAACCAAAGTTGACTTGACTTTTCAAAGTCTTTTCAAATACTGAAAGCGAACAGTGTTTATTTATACATATACGTGTTACAAACATAACTTTGAGTTATGTTTGAGTACACCTCCTAAGCTAAAACCACAGGCAAGAGTTCAATGCCACAGCCACAAAGATGTATTTCTGTTACAGAACACAAGAACCTATAAAAGAAAAAGGTGTTTTACTAAATGCTTTAACATTTTCTGAAAGAGTGGAAGTCAGGCTTTTCAGAGATTTATGCAGGGAGTAGTAAGAACAACAATTATGGTGAAGTACCATCTTTCACTTGTCCTGAGCTCCCATTCAGAGCCTGTCCTGCACTAGGACATGACAGAACAACATGTGGGGAGACTTGCTAACCAGCCTTCAGCAGAAACAAGGTCACACCACTGCTCGAGATGTTAACTTGTGTTACAAGACTATGATGGCCAAAAAACTAGGGCATTAACAAGTGACAAAACTCCTCTCTAGTACTTCTCTTTGGGTGAAGTACTAGAGTTAAGACTCTATTACTTCCAGCTAAGACGTCCCTTCTCTACAAGTACCTACTTCCTCTTAAGCTGTTACCATTTTCTAACAGCTGAGTTTAGTCATCTCTCTATACTTGAAAGTAAATGCTTTCCATGTCCCTCCACAAGCACCTTTACCTGATCAAAGTAATAAAAGGGACCAAGAATAGCAAAAACACTCATTAAAATACATTTGAATTCAAGTCGAGGTAAGCCCCCCTATCAGTGCCAGCAGAGCCTTGGAAACCAGGCACTGATAGCCTGGGTGCCAGGCTTGGCTCAGCACCAGCGTGCTGGGTGACCTTCAGCAGGCTTCCAGTTCCCTTCGGCCATCCTCTCAGGCAGGGGGAGACAGAGGCAAAGCTTCAGCTGTAGAGAACTACAGTTGTTTAAAGATACTACAATGAAACTTAAAATAGCAAGTACCGAAGTTAAATATAACAATACCATCTACTGCGGGATACTTACTACTTTTTCTCCACCAGTTCAGGCAAACTTTTTTTAAATAGTAATGTTATAGGTGATGATTGTTGTTATTGGTGCAAAATACTACAGAAATGAGCCTAGCAAAGCTGGATTTCCACAATCCTGTTTAAGATTTTCAAGAAAACACCCTTGTTCTAAAAGGCAGATTTAATCTATCTACAACTTCTACTGGTAATATTTTTAAGACAGCAATATGAACCCTCAAGAGTAAAATACAATTACATTCTCCAATGTCCATTAAACAAAATTTTATCCACAGATTAATGTACTTTTATTTATATTTGCCCTGTAGTTTAGACCAACTACCAAATTTTAATTAAATTCATGGTGTTGTTCACCTAAACTTTATTGCTCTCATGTGAAACATCACTAATTCTGAAGAACTATGGAAATCAGAAACACCATACAGGCAACCCTCAAAAGTCTGTATAACTTAGCAACTCCTCCTTCATTTCCAAATACCAGAACTAACACTGATGATGCTTTCAATAATCTTAAGTGCAGTTAAAATGAAAAGGAAGTACGTTGTCCAATAAATGGTTAAAACTTCTCAGTCAATATTTTGGCATATAAATCAGGATCAGCTATTGTAAACATCTAGAAACAACTAATATTTTTATCTGTAATCAATCCCACATCTAAAAGGAAAGGGAAAATCCTGCTAACAAAAATGGAGATTTATCCAACTTCTGTCTACACAGATACCATCTGTGTATACCATCACGTTACTCCCATTCTTACAGGGAGTGCTGACAGTCTGCTCCAGAGGCTTGCTAAGAGTACAGGTATAGCATAATTACTTCACTGCTGTAGAATTCCTCTTTTCTCACAACAAGTTTTAGCATGACATGAACCAAAAGAGCATGAAGAGAAGCACCCAAGATCCCCCCATGGGCTCCACATATACTTTTCTCATTTCAGTCTCCAATAGTCTCTCCATATATTCCAATTAGGCAACCCCAAATTTTAGTTCAGTTTGCATTTCCCAAAGATATTAAATTATTCAATCCATGATATGAATGCATTCCCCTATCAGCAAGGATTTAATTAGCTATCTCTGCTGTAAGAAAAAGGACTGCACATCAGTACACAGTTGTGGAAAAAGCATGCATCTCTAACCCATAAAGGCTTGTTTATTTAATAACTGGGCAACCTAACTTCTAGAGTTACTAATTCAAGAGAAATTCAAAGAACTTGAGCCACAGGAGCTTTTTTCCCCAAGATTAGAGGAACAAAAAAATGAGACCCTGAAAACACAAAAACCATTTCTTCTTCCTCTCCCCCCCCCTCCATTTTCCTATGAATTAAACTGTGATCTAAGGCAGTACTCAAACCGCTTCACTGAACCCATTCTTATCCTTGCCTTTACATCCAGAACACTGCAAAATCTTTTCAAGTATCAATATATAACTGCTAAATATTAGTACTATATAACTGCTAAGGATTAGTACAAAAAGCATGATGAATCTTAGGTATATGTAATTCTATTAGAAAGAATTAGAACAGGCTTATTTACGGTTGTATGACATCCTTCAGTTCTTCTTTCGCTGCTTTCATCTTCTGCAATAAACAAGTCAAAGCACCTCCTCAAATGTAAATTACACACATATAAATCTCATACTTCGCTTCTTATTCTCTTAGCAAGGCTTTTCTGAGACTGAAGACAGATGCCACACAAAGCAACACCAATTCCAGCTGAACTAGAAGGTATTTTTGCAGCAAAACTGATGGGAGGAACTCCTTTGTTCCTCCCATCTCCCAGCGTAAGCTTCCCTTACTTGCCCTTATTCCTTTAAATAAATAATCCATTGTCTCCCACATCAGAGAATTTTCCCAGCCATTTAATTTCCCTTCATTGACACTTTTCTCATTGCAGAGCCACCTGGATGCAACACTGAGCTCTATTTAATGTAGATATGAATATTTTCTTTGTAATGCAATGCAAAACCTTCACAGGGCCATCAGCTTTAGACAAGACCAATTACTGAATATCTGGACACACTGCACACTTAAAGCCAAAAATCCTCTTCTAATGACCTCTTAAATTGATGACACACACTTGTCATTTGATGAAGGTGTAACTCCAAACAATCATTTAATGAAGTGAGTGAGTCTTCCAAGATCTTCCCAAATGAGTAACAGAATGAAACCTTAGTATAGTTTTAAAGCAACTCCTGAACAGTGTGAGGGAGGAACCTGGAGTATTAGGGGTCTACCTTAAAATTCCAGGAGAAAATGCAGTCCTGTGTTGTTGTCTTTCTCTTCTGAATTTGCAGGTGGCCTACAATCTGCTTGACTAGCCAGCAGGAAAACAGCGTCTGCTTGAATAGTTGCTAGCTAATGCAATCAATCAAACCAGTGCAGAGTTGAAACACTTTGATTTTTGCATTTCTTTAAATAAGCAGAGTTCAAGCATGTAAGTCAGAATTGTTCATATGATCAGCCCCATAAATCAGGGGGAGGAAAAAAGCTTAAACCTGCAGAGTATTTCAAACAGTTTCCCTGATAAAGCAGCCACTGCTTCCGAGTCCTTTGAGACAAACCTGCACTGATTTTTTTCCTCGAAGGAAAACATTTTAGGAGAAAACTGCCAGTTGCAGTAAAGCCTTTACTCCAACTTCAGAGACTTTCACTCTGCATTCTGAACTCATTAGAATGACAAAAAGCCCATCCCTGAAGCTCAGCAGTACAGACACCCAGCGCCCTCCCCTCAGCTTGTGCAGATCCACTAGAGGGAGATCCTAAATTAAACAACCTCCAATTCGCCAGCAGAACAGCTGAAGATGCCAACTGCAAGTGAAGATCACCGACATTTTTCAAATATATGCAAGAGAAGGAGACCATGATTTAATTTTATTTTAAAAAGAGCGAGAGAGCCATACCCAACAGCTGACTTGCAAACCAAAAGGATGCACACAGCACAATCTTTAATATTCCTCAGAAGTCATTTAGATTTCTGTGAACCCTTGCATAAAATTTAAAATTCATCTATAGCTTTATGAATTTCTGAATAGTATGCACAACTAACATTAAAACTGCTTTCCTTTTATGAATAAAATACAAGAATAACCAAGCTAATAAAAGAAATTGCCAAAATGAGACAACACAGCAAAAAATAAGGATACTGCAAGAATCAAACTTCAACTGTAAGCAATTCTAGAATAAAAGGAAAGTTACCTATACAGGATTCATTTGAGTTGGAGGTTCTATATACCATTTTACATACACTAGGAAACACGTCAGTTTATTTAAAATATTAGAGACAAGTTGTCTCCAAGCACAGATTTTTGAATTCTTCCAAGTACAGATTTTGCAGCAGCATCATAAGAATACCAACTGCATGTGAAAGATGTCTTAAAAAGCCTAGCAGATACATTGAAAGAAACAAAACCATCATTATATTATGTATATATTATACTTTGCATAAGGCACCAAGAGAACTAGGATCAGACAAATTACAATAATCCATGTAATTAAAAAGACACACTGACCAATTAAAAAATGAGCCCTGTCATGCCTGCCTATATCATTTCAGCCTCTCTAGTAGCTCAGTTTTAGTGTTATGAGGAGTTAAACTAAATTATGAATATATGTATATGCATATATACATATACACATGGTTTGAAACATGTTGTACCAAACTCTCTGTAAGTACAGGTAATGGGAAACAACATAAACCCCTGAACCTTGTGATAATTACCATCAATCAAGACTTTTCAGCCTTCATACCAGAAGAGTAGAAACCAACACTTCACATGTTCTCAAATGTTGGCCAGGAGACAGGTGACAAACCATCAGAATGCATAAAATGTTTATAACCAAGTGATCCTTAGGGAAAGAACTGAGGGATTTAGAAGAGGGAAATACCCAACTGAGAGGTAGGAGAATGGGAATCACAACTAGATTATTTTAGCAGGCAAAAAGAAACCTTATAACTCTAGTTACCATTTCTATTTTGGCCTGTATGTTGCGTAACAGTGTAAGCACTGCAGAATGTATCAGCCATGGTCTAAATAGCTTAGTTTCAAAAGGTAAGCCTTGAAACAACTACCAGAATAAAGAGCAACGTGATAAAGTCACCTTTTTTGCTGTAGTTGAGACAGACCTAGTAAGGTTATCTACAGCCTCTCCTACACAAGAGAAAGAAAGCTGGCACAGAAGTACTATCTCTTGTTACACGGGCAATCTTTAAAGTTTAATGAGGACAAAAGAATTCTATTTGGTTACAAGAACACAAAAGACTCTTAGTCTTTTAAAAGAAAAACCTCCCTCTGTGTGTATCACAGTGTTACACTGATCAGTTTGCTATAGAGCCTACCTAGAATATCTTAAAGATATCACCTGAAAACTGAAAGCCACTAATTTTTCCACCAATGTTTTACACTCTGTATCACCCTGGTCTTCAAACAAATGAAATGACAGATCTGTTGTCTAAATTGTATTTGTTCATCTGAATGTTACCCCTGGATTCAAGGTCTCCAAGCTAGAAAACTCTGTATGGTAAGAGCTGCCAAAGAGGATGATCAGAATTCCAACGTCTGGAGCAAAAAAACCTCACATTTTCGTAAGAAACCCATAATCAATGAGAAGCAAAAATACCAACACACCATAAGAACACTGGATGTCTTTAGAAATCCTGAAAAGTATCCTAATTACAAGGTACATGTATCTTGGTCAGGTCTTTTGGTTTTGCTTCCTTAAAGAAACCAAAAGGCAAAGCCAGCAGTTTCCATACGTACTAGGTAACATGAAAATGGATTTACTTGCTAGGACTTGCATTTACAGGGATGGCAGTGCAGTTGAAAATCATTGTTAAGAAGCAATAATTAGTTAGACAAAACACCCAAATAATTAAAATGCCTAGAGGCCAAATCATGATTAGAAACAAGATACATTGACTTTTATGCATAATCATTTGAATTTTTTCGATTTCTGTATTTGAACAATCGTAGAAAAAAAATACTTAAAGAGACTCTTACCAGCTTCCTGTGAATTTAATACTTCTAAGGCATGCATCATGGCACTTGCGAAGACATTGGCATCTTCTTTGCTGCCAAAATTCAGACCATACACCTGCCTAGCATCACGCCACTGGTGGAAGGTCTGTGTAGCCTGATTGTACTTCAGCCCTTTTGGAATGGCACAATTTATTACCACCTACAATAATTTAAAAAAAAAAAAAAATTACGTTCAAAATTGCTGTTTCATCTTTGTGTAGATCTTATTCCTTAACCACATGGGTTAATTCAAGACCCATAATCTGTAAGACCACAATGGTAAAGCACATAACCATTTCTATTTTAATTCCAAGGCTGTATGTAATCAGTGATGGGAATACACAAGGGGACTAATGAGATATTTTGTATCAACTTTTGTGGCTTAAGTGTTCTCACTTCAAAAGATGCAGCAATGTTTCATAACAGCAATGTAGTAACATCAACAGTTCTGACTTCCAGCAGCAGACTACTTTATGTGAATATGTATTTGGAATTCATAAACTCAGTTTTCCATGAATTTCACAGAGTATTTGTTACAATTTATTTTTTTTTATCCACGTTATCACCTTCTCTCAGAGGCTGCTGCACCCCTTGGTTTGCAGTATATGTGAACTTCAACAGTGCATCACAAGGTATCATTTTGCAAGATCTTTACGGCTCACACACAGGATGATAAATTTGAGCTGGTAGTACAACCACTTACTACAAGCCAGGCACTAAGAGGATCCCATTGCAGTTGGATAACTATATCCCTCTTTCCTTTTTTGCCAAATAATGGGAGAAAAAAACCCACATTTGTTCTCAGATGAATGCAGAAACCATTTATTACTTGGAATAAGTGTTTAATGACAAATCATATGGGAGATTATCAGTCTGTGCTTCAGGTGTGTGATAAATGACCAAGAACAGATCAAAGAAATTCTATGAAATGCTGGGAGAAAGGAAAACAAATATAAGAAGCTTTCCTCAAACAAAAGATTAGATTTTTAACCCCATCACAAGTATCACATGGTAGAGCATATTTCAAGAGTGCTAAGTTTGCCATTTAATCATGATCCAGTAACTTCATTGAGGAAATTAAGATATAATCCTTATTACTCCTTTCTCGGTCTCTCAAAGCAGTAGATGATCAGCATTACCAAGTATCAGAAGGCTTTTTGAACAAAATCATCTGGAGAAATGAGCTAGCATGCATCCAAGTTTTCATAAGACAGGAAGAGCTACAAGAGAACTGCTGATGTCTACACAGACTGCAGCTGACAGTGTAGAGTAGGGAAAAAAGCTACTTTGCCTTAAAAAGAACCAGGTGACTTCCATGGACACCACTCACTAACCTTTGCAGATAGATGTCCGTAGGAAGGAATGGTAAAAGGACTATTGCCTTGGAGCTAAAAAAAGTACCAAGTTCAGTGGGGAAAAGCAATAATACAGTTTTGCTACTCCAGTTTAAAAAAAAAATTTATTTACTGGTTCCATAATTTTGCTGAAGACATTTCTTAACGTTCCATTTTGGAGATTTCCTTACCTGATGATCCTGAATCTTCCTGCCCACTACTCTGAACGTGTTGTTGCCTGTGTGATGATATATATGAACTCTGCTGAATCCCGTTGATCCACCAGCTGGTACCCATTTCTTATTGGCATCATCGTAGACCATTACAGCAGCTCGTGCTTGGCAGATACTCTGTTCACTGTTAAAATACAAATGTTTTGGAGAAGAAAATAAAATTACTTATGGCAAAGCATTATTTTTTCGGTTAGCTTTTTTTTTAACTCAAAATGTTAAAGCAATACTCCCTGCAACTTGCTGAAATACCCACCTTTCTGAATACAAACCCGCTAGCACTTTGACACTTTGACACTTTGCTTACATTCTGAAAAGTTATGGTCAAGGCAAACAGGACTAACTACTAATGAAAAGGATCAAAAAGATATTTACTTTTCCTACACTTTTTCCCCTTGCTTTCTCCTCGCCACCAACCATGAATTTTAACTAAGTTCCATGACCATACACAAAGTTTTCTGAAAAGACTGAAGAGCAGAGAATCTGGAGTTGCACTGGCTTCATACAGTTACATTTTCCAGCAGCAGTTACTTTCAAAAGAGATGAGAATTGGATGGATTGCACCTTTTAACATATATAAAAGAAAGCAAACACACATGGGACAAAGTTTGGCACAAAAAATTCATCAGTTTGCAAATGAAATGCATTTTGGTTTTTGACACATTTTACAGCAGTTGAGACCTGGATGTAACCAGCTGAGACCAGAAAAAGGTTCTATTGATTACTGAAAAGTGCAATTTCTTCAGGAGATTGCTATCAGTAGCTAATTCTGATTATGCCAGTCATCTGGAAGTTAAGGTACAGCCTAAAGGTAAGAGGGAGCATATCACTAATGTCATCATATTAGAAACACAAGAGATCAGAACATACCATAAACACACTATTTATTAGGAGAGGAAAGGGTGATACCATGCAAGTTGGCTTTACGGGAAATGTCCAGATGCAGACAGGAAATAAAAATAGAAAGGAATTATTTCTTATCAGTAAGTCAAATTCTCTGAACATACCACTCCAGTAGATCCAACATTATAGAAAGCACATGATGCCTGGCTTGCAAGGAATGTGGCCTGCCATTTGGAACACTGAGAAGGCTGAGGAGACATACATTCTTCCTAAGTTACAAAAGGAAAGTAATGAAGTATTTCTTCATATTTTATGAAGGAGGAAGAAGATGCCTCTCTCACCCTTCTTTCTTGGGCTCTTTTTGTGGTTTTTATTGTTTGGTTGGTTGTTCTGGGGAGGGGTGTGGGTGTTTGTTGGGTTTTTTTAAAAGACCATGCTAAATTTCCTAATTTCCAGAATTTTCTTATTCTGTCTCCCAACACAAGAAAATTCTGCAGTGTATCCAGCTGTTTTGTTAACTTTCAATACTTTGAGAAAACAGCATAAATTTCCATCACACTTTCCATGACACTAACAATTAGAAAAGCACTAAACACTGGGATGCTTTTCAAGGCTAGGGGAGAAGAGGGAGTACTGAGATCATGTCTCTTAGGCACACGAGAGATTTGAGAACAAACGAGGAAATATGTTCCTTATTTTAAAAATGCACGTGTTCTAGCCTCATCACCTATTCAACAGCTAAATGAGAACTGGATTTCAACCTCTAATTAGACCAGCCTTTTCCTAGCCAAAAACTAGTTCATTTTAGGGACATTAAAATTATAATATACATACATACAGTGCTTCTTTACTAAGCATAGTTTACAGTTTAGACTGGAAGGACCACATCTGATGCAAGAAAAAGATTAGATGCAAAGAAAATAAATTTAGTTACAACTTTTATGTGTTTCATAGCCCCACTAAAAATATGGCACAGTTAAATAAGGCTCACTCACTTGAGAAGAGGCCAATGCAAGAATCTACTGGATTTCTTTATTTTTAGATATTTTGGCACACATCTTAAAGTTCAAACCCAGAAACATTCTGTACTGTTCACAAAGTACACGATAAACAGTAGTGGTTTTTCTAAAATGCCTAACAGTATTACAGTAAACTTGGAAAACTTCTAAACCCATAAAAAATTTTTGCTGCGTTTGAATTTGGATCAATTGCAGGCATGATAAAGCGTAGGTGACAGGACCTAGATACTGATTTGGAAGCAGAGCCATGTGGTTCGCAGAGTTCTTGCCAAAAAATAAACTTCAACTCAGTCATGTGCCAGACAGATTTAAAAAAAAAATTCTATTAAAAATTAAGACCATGATTCTAAGTTAATGTGTTCCAATTACAACGAAGGTAGAAGCAGAGAGTGATTGAGTAGTGGTACAGTGATCAGAAGATTTAATTATTAGGACAGACCAGCAAGGATGAGGTGTTCTTATTCAGAGAATTCTCCCTTGGTCCTTCCACAGGCTTAATTTTATAAAAGTTTTTACATGATTTTATTTAACATACTGAGAAAAAGAAAAAAAAAAAAAAGAAAAACCTATTCATTTTAGAACTATTTGGTATTCAAGTGGCACACTTCACAAGTGCAAATGAGATGACCTTGAGTAGAATTTCTAGCTTTTCTTTAACAACCGTTAAACTATTTTTAGTTCAGCTTCTCAGGCTATGCGTTGTAACTGGAAATATTACCCAAGTCTAGCTCTCAAATAGTTCATGCTCCATTTGAAATAAAACAATTTTCATAACAGGGGAATTATTCTTTATATATATAAAGACAGAGGATGATTCACATACTTTCAAAAATGAAAAATACAAACAATTTCCAGTTGACCTTTTCAATCACTACACAATAAAACTTCTGCCTTGATTTCACACAAATCCTGTAACTAAAATTTCAGTGTTCCAGGTATGCAATTTTCACATCCAGGTATCAATTAGGAGGTGACATACTCCCCCCGTCTTGCCATGAGTTCCCACTACTCATCTCTTTTCTCATCAGGCTGCAACAAGACGAAAAAATGAAACTATCCCTATCAGAAACAAATTAAACCATCACAGTATGCTAGCCTTCTTCCAGAGTTCAATAATACCGTATTCCCAGATGCTGGGGTGATTTATTTAATTACTTTCTCTTAGTAACAAGTTTTCTATAGTGATTACATTTCCTTTTGAAGAAAAGCAGAGAGGCATGAGCTTTTCTAAAGAAGAATCTTTAAGTCTGCTCTTCAATGGCCACTTGATAGTTCAGAACTGGAATACAGTATATCCTACATTATAGCCATTAGACACCATAAAGTATTTAAATCTCAAAAAAACATCACTTCTTAAAAACAAAAGATATACTAGAACTCCACTAACTTCAAAGGGCTACACCAAATCAAAAATCCATGCTGTTAGCTCCTAACAATCTTTGACAGGTCTATTGAAAAACAAGGTTTGTTTTCTTTTCAAGATCCAACTTTTCCTAGGAAAATGCCAAGTTTAACATAGATTCTTGCTAGAACCTGAGCCAGTGCTCTTGTATTCCTTTAAAAATACATATGAACTCAAACTTCAGTTCAAAGGAAAAAGAGACAAGTGAATCAGAACAGTATCACTGATTATATTTCTTGCTCACTGTGCTTATTACACTTCCCTGCTGTATTTCTCACAGCAAACAGGTCTTCAGTGATCTCAGTATTTATATATGAGCTCTCTTCACAGGGTTTGTGCAACACACAAGTCCCTTAGATGCAGGAATTGACCTGTGCTAGGATTTCATTCACTGCACCAGAAATTCATTTTTCTTACAGGCAGGTTACTTTCCACTTGCAGGAAACAAGTAAATTGTCTACAGACATGTCGCAAGAGAAACAAGAAAGGGTCTTTACCTATTTGCCATGTCACTAGGCCCTCAAAAGCATCCTACAGGTTTTAGTTGCCTATCTACAAATTTTCCTCTTCCTGATGTGATGTAACAGTTCCAGAAACCATTACATTTGGATTAGCCTGCCCCTTCCCAATAGGAGAGCTCATTAGGGGATGCAGGAGAATGAGCTACGGGATCCATCTCCAGCTTCAAATGCTACTGCCAAAAGGCACAGCTGCTCGAACTGATACCTAACTTATTAGGGCAGTGGTTTAGGGAACTAAAGTGACAACCTAAATATTAACAAAGAAAAACAGAGAAATTGTATGTTTCCAAGTAAACTTACAAAACTAAGTATATGAAATTATTTGCAGAAAAGAGAAAATTCATACAAGAGAACATTCAAGCAAAAGAGCGCTTACCAAACCTTAGGAAACAAAGTATACAAGCTCTCTTCCAAAAATGTAAAGCTTGACAAATAGCTGGATAAATATATTTTAAGAGGAGTTCTTCTCTAGACAAAGATGTAAGGCTTTGATTGTTAAAGCCAGCCATTATTCTGGGTAAGTCCACCTACAGCAATACCATATAAAGCCAAAGACAGGGTGGCTGGTTTTTATTTGGGGTGGAAGTGTGGGGGGAGGTCTGGCACTCAAAAGGCTCACACAAAAAACCACAGTAGTAATGAATCATATGTATAAGATTATTCTTATGGGAGAATATACTTTCCTCCTCCAGTGATGAGATCATATGAAAAGCTCAAAAACCATAGCAAACTGAACCCTAACAGACATCATTCTTTTGCCCAGATGGAATGCGTTCATTCTTTCACATCCCAAGTTCTTAATCTCAGTGCACAGTGACACCAATCCACAGTCTGCTGACTTAAGCCTTTTTTTTTCCCCCCTCTCCACAGAAAGTGAATGCTTGGTTTTCCTCTCTCAAGAACTAAAAAGGATAAACCTACTTAAATTATCAAACTCATATGAAAACCAGCACGATTGCAGCCACAGAATAGATCATTTAAATATACTAACAAGACCAAGGAAAAGCTGTGATTGCTCTCATTTTCAACTTTTAGTATTTTTCTCAGTGATGTAACAATGAGGGTTTTGAAAACCATTTCCCACTACCGCTGCTTCTGGTGATTCAGGGATTTTTTTTTATTATTTTTTTTTGCTATGTTCTCAATTTAGAGAGACATAACAACATGTTCTTAAATGTGCAGTCTTTGCAGGGCAGAAGGAAGGAAGGAGACACTGATTCATCAGGCGCCTGTTTAGGATTTTCAAACCATGTGGCACAAGACTAGAAAGAAATTCCAAACATTTCCAACCCTAACATCTTAAAAATACTCATCTTTGAAAAGCAGCTAAATGCTGGTCCAGATATCAAGTCCTGTATCTTGTTGGTGGTGTTCTGCAAGATGACTTTCCCCACTTGTTCATGAATCCTGACTGGCACATCACGGTGAAAATACGTGTTCTCCATTTTGCTATTAAAAACATCAAAACCAACCAACCACAAAAAAACCCACAACATACCATGTGCTGTACCACTCCTTTCTATTGTGTGTTCTAACAGACACACTGTAGACAAAGTTGTCACGTACTCTAAGACGATCATTTGGCTTAACACAACCATTAAGCTACTTGTCAACATCTTATCTTAAAGTTGACATAAAAATGTTACCTATGCCCTCAAATATGTTCCTGACATTATAGTCTGCTGAAAACCAGATTGAACTCAATTACATAGATTAATACTTATTTTTGGGAGCAAGGGAAGGGATTTGGATTTGTTGAGGAGGATGGTGTGAGTGGGTAGAGGGGAAGAACTTTGGGTTACTTTAGTTGTTAACTCATAATCAACTGCTTTAATTTTACTCATTTCTTGAACTTTACCACTTTAGTCAAAGGGACATCTCAGAGGATGCTGAGTGCAACAAGTGCTACCTCCTCCTGCCAGCTAGACTGGTATTCACACCACCAACAGGACATCATGGAAAAACACAACCCATTTGGGTGCAGCAAAGATGAACACAGTGGCTTTTACAATGAATTAATTTTCTCTATCTCATCGTCAGCTAAAAGGTAAGAGTCTCAACTGCTTCTGCATTACTGAAACCCAGTTGAACATGCTGCTGCAGGGGAACATTTCAGGCATGGTACAGCAGAAGGAATTAAGCTGTGCTATGCTACTTGTACCCAACTTCAAATGACCACTCCAACATCTCAGCTAGTATAGAATTTACTTGCTATTTAGGTTTTAAAATAAGACTCAGTCAGGACTAGCTGACTAATCTAACAGGTTTTCATGCAGATCCTTCTTCAGACACTATAATGCCTCAGAGAACAAGAGTGCTTGTTGATTCCTTCTAGCAGATCCAACTCAAACAAGAGTTGCTGTTCAAATGGGAGCTGAATGCAGAGGGAGTAGTTCCAGATTGCTTCCCTAACAGCTCTGCTGCTAATGAGTTAGTACTTGCCTGTGCCTAGAAAACTTTTGATTGATAACCGAGAGATTCATTCATCTCTCCCACTTTTTCATGTATGATAACCAAGAGATTCATTCATCTCTCCCACTTTTCAGTCTTTGATAACCGAGAGATTCATTCAACTCTCCCACTTTTTCTTCTTATGAATTACTCAGAATACAGATTAGATGCAACATCCAAAACCAGTGGAAAATCCTGCATGAGAAAGTCCCAACTAGAAATAAAACTAGTACTGCTGAGAAGCAGGGGAAACTGAATCACTAAGCTTAATAGCTGGCATAGGAAAGGTGCTTTGCTTTTGGCACAGAATTCTGCAACACTCCAGTTTTAGCTGGTTTAGTTTGTTGAAGACCAACTTACTTTGCTCAATGAGCACCATCCACTGTAAGAAAATTGCTTTTCATCTCATGTATAAAAGCATTTAACATTAATTTAAGAGCAGTCTGCTCTTGAAGCCAGAAAATTTACAGCATAAATTTCTCTTCTTGCTATAAATCTCCTCCTTGATGATTTTGCAATTGTAGCTTGTTCCATAGCAGCAGGTGAATATCAAACAGCTGAAAGAAATCATTGCAGGACACTCAGGAAGAAAAAGAAGCATTATTTAGAACAGCAGTTTGACATCAAATGAAAGCCTACCTTTCACACAGAATTATCAACTTAAAACCCAAGTAATTTTTTCCCCCCATTGTTTCATATACCATATTTCATATTTCATGCAATGAACAGAGTAATTTTGTGTTGGCAATTCAATATTGTCTCTAGGTTTTTCCTATGCTGAGTCACACAAAAATTCACCTATTCCCTCAAAGGAAATCAGGAATATCTAAGAGAGAACCTGGCAACAGTCAAGCCAAGGAACAGCAACACTACACAGAGACAAACCTTAAAAAAAACCCAAAGTATTGACAGGAATTAAAAAGAGGAAACTGAAAACAATAGATTTTGAGTAGCACGAAACTAGTTGTGTTAACATTGGCTAACTGTACACACAACATGCAATATAATGTAATCTATAGCAATTTATTAACATTATATTATTGTACATATGTGACTAATTCTATTTAGTTACAATCTCCACCCTAAATTTAAATTTATAAATACTCTCTGAAGTCAACCTTCTGACTGTCATCACAAACCGAAGATGATATTAAAATACCCAGCATGTCTACATTTCAGGCAAGGAACTATTTAACCAGTACAAGTTATCACTTCTCAACTCTTAGACTAAAGAGACCAGTTTTTAAACAGGAAGAGAAACTAAAATCATTTAATACACAAAGGAAGGGGTATTTTTAAAGCAATTACTCCAAAAGACAAAAGGACAACCATTTGTTGTCCTGATTTTTAAAAAATTTAAAATTCTTAACATTCATCATCCATAGTACAGACTGCCTTCTATAAAACCAGAGATGCTCAAAACTATTATCTAAAAACACCCAAGACTTCACATCCATTACTTAATTAGCCATATGTTACCTGCCAACCTTGATTTCTATCTATACTAATACTTCTATATATACAAATAATTGCTTGTATTACTGAACTGTCCAGATATTTAACTATTTTTGTGTTTGTTGAACAGCTTTTCATGGCTTGCCTTGCAGGTTCAAGGTTTTCCTTATGAAGAATTTGAATTTAAAAAAAACGCAGCATTAGACTGTTATTTATATATGTCCAAAAAGAATGCTCAGCCTTGTATGGACAATACTTTACATACTTAAAATAAAAAACACGAGTTTTCTAAATCTCAGTAAAGAATTTACTATGGACAATCAGACATTATAAAGTTTGTCCAAACTTTATCATCAAAAAAATACCAGATTTACTTAAAATTGCAAGTTTGAGACAGAAGTAAGAACTTGGGATATACTGGAATTTTATACGCAAGATTTGGTCCTTGCCTTGTATGGAAACCTAGTGAAAACTTCACAGAAATGCTTTATTAGAAGCCTTCATTATTTAGCTTTGAGATAAGATTTTCAATGAAGCAACCTGCAAGTGACAAGAGCAGTATTTTCACACTTCTAGAACTTTCTAGATCTTTTTATCCCATAGAGAATCATGAAGATTTTCTTCCCGTAAATGTGTCCAGATGATGTCTTGAAAAAAATCAGAACTACCTAGAGACTATTTCACTATAATGCATTTACACTGATGGGGGAATCTTTCGAGCCATTATTTTTATCCTGGTAAAATAAAGTCTCACATTTAGACTCCACAGAACCATGAAATAAGATAATTCAGTTCATGCTTCCCCCATGCACTCATCCATATATTCTTGTTTTGCTTTATCCTTTTACACTGGGTGTTCTCTTAGACATGGCATTTTTGGTAATTTATCCAGATTTTTTCCTGGAAATACTGCATTGTTATAATCAAATCCATTTTTCCACTGATTCTGCAAACATATTTCTTAAGGGCATTTACCACTTTACTTACACTAAAAGGTTATACAGAATCTATGCAGCAATTGAAATAGACAACATTTCCTCAATGCAGATCCAATAAAGTGGCAATGCAAACCAAAGGGTTTGCCACAGTAAAGGATAATACTGTCTGGATAGTCATTTTACTCCACAGTAAAACAGGAGCAAAACATTGCTACCATGACTTTTCATTTGTCTCAAGACAGATTTTTTTTTTTAATCAAAAATCAGTTTCTCGGGTTTATCTACCTGTTGTCAAAGCTAATGAAAAAACAAGCTCTAAAGCAAAATCTGGGAATGAACCCATCTGTAAGCACCAGTGTACCCTGTGATTGAACAGAGCTATCAACCATAAAATCATTATCCTTACTAAATAGGAACAATCATTAGAGATTGAGAACTTCAAATCTTTTAACTTGAAGGTCTTGAACGACCAGGGCCAAAAGCTATCCAGATACATTACTTCCTTCCTACAAATAGTCTTACTTTTTGTTGGCTTGTTGTTTTCCTTGCTACAATTCCATGAATCTGAGCCCAACATGCTGTGGCAAGTCTTTTTAAGTGGGCAAGGAAAACAGCATCTTCAGCAACTAGACTGACAGCTGATGATTTCCTGTGAAAAACCACTTAACATACATTTCCTATCTTCTATAGATATTCTAACAAAAAGTGACCTTCTTATGTTATTTCTTAAGCTTTCAACACATGGTACCAATCACAGCTTTGAGAGCCCAGATTCCCTGGGCAATCCGAGTTCCCAAACACACTGCAACAGAATCCGTCATTACATTGCCATCACTACAGATCACGTAACTCATTTTACTTTCGGATAATGAATACCCAGCTCCTCTTGGAACAGCAAGATGGAGAGATTTTTACATTACCTATTTAACATAATGGCAGCCTCTGATGTAGAGCTGTTTAAATGCAACATGGCTGATCTTTGATTGAGGCATTCTAGCTCCAACTTTAACACATGAATATGCAACTCACAGTTCATTACAAGGAAGATCCTTTTAAGGAGTGTCTTTCTAAAACTCAATTTCACCTAAAAAATATGAAAGTAAAAAAATCTGTATTTTCGTAATTGAGCACTTGTTTTTTAATGCCAAATTAACACTGACATGAATGAAAATCAGGCCAAGCTGGATGGGGCTTTGAGCAACCTGGTCTAGTGGCAGGTGTCCCAACCCATGGCACAAGGGTTGGAATTTCTAATGTCCTTTCCAACCCAAGCCATTCCATGGTTCTATGGGTTAATCAAGGAAAATGTAAGCAACAAAGGACACAGAAAAGGCTATACATATTTGCTTTGGTCTCTGTGGGCAAGTTTTGTTCTCAGACTTCCCAGGTCTACATGGGTCCTGGAGTATTACCTGCAGCAGAGGAAAATGAGGTTAGGGCCTCCAGTTTTATGAGCTGGATACAGGGAGTCCATCCAATGGAAGTTTGCACTCAACACAGGTGAAGGTACTATGTGGTGAAATCGCTGAGGTCACTTTAACATCTTTACAAGGTGATCAAGAGAAGTTCTTGACAGCTTGAAAAAGGCAAACGTTGTGACTACCCTCTAGCAGAACAAGAACCAAGGTTTAGGGAGCCACAGGCTCAAAGGGTTGCAGTGAGCAGTTTGACATCTAACTGGTAAGATATTATTGGTATATTTCTCAGAGGTCAATGCCAGCTATGATGCTGTTTAAGACACTTCTTAACAACCAGTAAAATGGGATGGAATGAAACTTTAGCAAGTCTGAATGCCGTTACGTAAATTGGGATAGATTGATATGCTGGACAGTAGAGTTACTGTGCAGAGGTGTCTCACTAGGTTGGAGAAACCAGATGACAGAAACCTCAAGAAATCTGGAGGTAGGAGTAAAAACTTGTACCTAGAACAAAACAAAAAAAACCTCAAAAATCTGTAGAAAATTATTATTCCCCTCTATTCAGACCATATCTAGCATATTGTGCCCAGTTTGGGGCTCACCCATGGAAGGAAAGACTTCAACAAATTGGAGCAAATCAAAAAGAAAACCATTACAGGGGCTAGCAAAAAAGATGCATGAGGAGTGTCTTCAACAACTGTGCTTGTTCAGTCTTAAACTAAAGCAGGAACATAATGGCCACTCAACTACGCAATAGGTCATTACAGGGAGTAAGAGACACCATCTTCTCAGAAGAGGTGAGCATGAGAGCTAACAGTCAAATATTGCAGAAAAGGAGCTTTTAACCAGGCAGAAAAAGTTGCACCAAGAGATCAGTGAAATAAGGTGAGAGGCTCCTCAGAGGAGCTGTGGAATCTCTGAACCTGGGACTTCAAAATTCATCCAGACAAGGCTCTGAGCAACCTAACCAAGGTGACTGGGGCAGATGAACTCCAACAACTCCCACCTTGACTATGACATTGTATGGCTCTAGAAGAAATAAAACTCTTTGAAAACACCCCATTGAACTGCAGATATACAAGTACCTTATTTATGACAATTTCTGCTTTAGCACCTCGTTTTATTGGAATGTTCTTCCCAAAAATAACAACATGCATTTCACACTTGAAGTTTCAACCAGCCTCTCCTTCTGTAGCCTATAAATAAAGATCTTAAACACTGCTAGTAGTTCCAATATTCAATCTCTAAAAGAGATTTAAATAAACTACATAGTATTTATACTGCTGACGCGTACTACCAAATAAATGTCTGAATATTTAATAATAAGCAATAAGCCTTATTTCTTGTATACTCTCCTCCTGACAAAACACGTAAGATTGATTCACAAATTTCCGAAATCTCTTAACAAGTCTGTGCTACAAAACACTTCAAATATAAACACACCTCTTGACAATCTTGTCATTATTTCCAAGGGCATCAGGATAAGGCAAAGTTCGGCAATTCATTCACGCAACTCTAAGCAAGTGAATCCTTAAGCAACCCAAGACCCGCCACGGTGCAGCAAATAAACACTGATCCGTAAAAATTACTCCAGCTCCAATTGCTTCCTTGTACAGGATGATCTAATGAGTATTCTCATGTTGTGCATTCAGTAGAGACATTTATGATAATCTGTAAACCAAAGGAATAGTGAAGTTCCACTTAAATGCCTCTCTACAGGAAAGCTCTCCTATCCTCTTTGAGCCCAAGTTTCCACATACAAATTTCACAAATCAAGGAGAAGTTATCATCACCAAGTTGACACAATCTGGAAGCATTCTGCTTCCACTTCAATTATGGTTAATTTACATTTACCATTGAACACATTCAAAGTTATCACCTATACTGAAATATGAGTTCAATTTTCATGCCAAACTACTGCATTTACTCACTGAACAGCAAATTTTTCTTCCGCTCTTCTCTTTTTTGATCCAAATTACTCTTTGGCAAGTCTAATTCAGCCTTATTTTGAATAACTCCAATTTCTTTCCTACATCATTTTATCTCTAAATATCACTTTTTAAATGACTGATTATTTTTTCACTTCTCCTATACCCTATCTATCAGTAGTATCCTCTTGAAGTGGCTACTCACACAGTCATTTCAGAAACCTTTCTTCCAAGTGTGACTTTAAGCCAACCAAGATTTCAGCCTCTAACTTGAAGAAACTTCTGATTCCACCTCACACACAGCCCTATTCCTTACTTTTTCCAGCAATTCTTACTAACACACTTCCCTTCAAGGTAATAAGTCTGGTATTTAAAATCTAGTTCCTTAAGTACAATCCCACTTTCATACATTGCTTCTATTAAATGCAGCTTAAATTAACCTATAATCATTCAAACATCTGACCATTTTTCCTCTTAATATCCTCCATACAGTGCTATTTACCAACTAACAGTAAACAATTTTGCATTTCCCTGAGTCTGAAGTTGGCTTCACCAATTAATGACTTTGATGACAAGACAGTAAAGGTAGTATGATCTAAAAATTCTACCACTATTTTATAACACAAACATAATTTAAAAACTCTTTTCAGTAGCTGGCAGAGGGATTCAGAGGATTCTGTCCTATAAGTACATGCTACTGCAATTCTAACAGAAGGGACAGGTTACTTGCACATTAATGAGGGTATAAGCAAAAGGCTTGAAGTGCTCTACTCTTCCTCTCTAAACTATCTGGCAAAGAAGAGCACAAGAAGAAATATGAAAATCAATGCTAGAATTCACTGCAAAAGTATTTTGAGACTCTGACCCACTTTTAACTTTGAACACCAACAGATGATTGCAGTAACTAATTCAATCTAGTTAATAATTAACATTAACATTTGTGCATTCATTACATCTAACGTTCTGTCCCAGAAAATTGGATGATCTAGATGCACCATGAACCACTGAGTAGAAGCTGTTTGATTTTCCCACAATGTCAGCTATTTCAAGCATCTTTTGCAATCAAAATTAAGCGGTTGGAGTGAAGAGGCAGTAAGCACACAGCCCTTGAGCAGAAGTGTATCGAGGCAGATGTGCGTTTGAAACACTTGTTCGGAGGGGGTTTCTCCACACAGAACAGCTAGCATAAATGGACACTGCAACTGTCTCCTCAAAGAGCAAAAAACTATTTTCAACATACCTCACCTCTTTGACATAGGTCTAAAACTCTACCAAAATGGTGACACTGTGAAAAAAAAGAGCAATCTCACTTCAGAACAGAAAATCCCCACACATAAGAAATTACTAAATTATGATGCAAGGTCATAAAAGTTAATATATTGATCAACATCTTTATCATAACATTAGACTGGTTGTCTTCCCAGAGAGCAGCTCTTTTGGTATTTCAAACCTCTTGGCAATGCAACTGATGTTTAAGATTGCAATACTTTCTTTCACCCATTTTAGGATTCTTTGCTTGTTAGCTTCTTAAATATTGTCACTGAGATCTGCCTTCACACCAGAAAAACAGTTCCCAAGCTAAACAGTGAGAAACTGTGTTTGCCTTGGTTTCCTGGTCCCAATTCTTTAGCATTTCAGCTGTCTCTCCAGTTGTTCTTTCTGCTTTGCAAATGCTCATGTTTAGAGACAAAACCTGAATTTCAAGACTTGAAAGTCAACTCTGTTTTGCAGTTAATCTTAAATATGTGTCCCAGCTGAAACCAGGACAATATGCTAATCTGTTAAACACCAGGATCTACAGGGACAGGAACATATCCATGCTCACACACAGGACTTCTGTTCCATTACCCTACCACCTACCTCTAGCCACAAGTTTTAAAACAAATTGCATCACATCTGCTGATTATAGCAAAAGGAGGTTGTATTTCCCAAGAGTCCTTTCATTTTAAAACTTTCCCAGAGATGACAAATCATACCTTTAAGTATCTTTGCATGAAAAAGTACAAATGATTATTCAACAAATTGAAACATCTGCAAGTGAATTTCTATTTGTACTTGGGCAAGAGTTGACTCCAGAATGGCCAAAATTAGATTAAAGCATCACTCAGAAGAAAAAGCTCTACATCTTTTTATATTTTTGTTTGTTATATTGTATACATAATGCATTATATTAAAAAAATCCGCTCAGTAAGTCCTTTATACACAATGGTATTAGCAGCTCGGGAAGTCCCTTAAATTCTGACAAAAATATTTTTTCCTTTAGCACAGGGACAAAAGTAGTTACTGGCTTCCTTTACTAGAAAAACAGGAAAATAAAGTTTTCAAAATAGCAATTAGATCCAAAAACTCCCTAATCTAATACAAGTGCATTTATTACATTACTATCAAACTGGAAGAGATGTTTAGACACTTTCTTCTAATATTAGTTATAATCAGATGTCAGCTACTCTATTTCCTCCTTAGTGTAACTCACTACACCTTATCTCACATTGAGAGCCCAGTATTTAAACTGGAAGTAGTTCACAGGTTACTACTGCTTTGCTCCCAATTTTTCTGGTTATCTTTTCTTACCGAAGTTTCTTCAGTGAATCATTACATATCAGCAAATACTCATTACCCTGAAATTATAAATTCAGTCTAGAAAGCAGGAATACAAACAGCCCATAGAGAACAGCAGCTCTAGCAAACTAAGGCTTTTAAGTATTAAAAATACATCAGAGGAATAAAAAGGTAGAGACCTGTACCAACCATCATACTTTCTGACTCAAAAGAAAAATTGTAAACTCAAACTAGGAAAAGAGTATTTAAACACAAAATTATATATTCACTGACTATTTCTACCAATGTATTACTTAGTGGAATAACTATAACGCACAGGTGAGTTGAAGAACAATTTTGCTCACACTAAAAAATTAAGACTCCTTATCAGCATATCCATTGTTCAGGTTTGTGCTAACTGCAAGTGCCAGAAAGCTTTGTATCTGAACAGGGATTTTCACTAGTTCAGCTAATCCAGCAGTAATTATCGGAAAACGCTATTTTAACGCATAAAGGCAGCACAATCCAGCTGGCATCCCATGGGCCTCTCTCATTGTACAAGATGGCTGTCACGGAGCTCGAAATGTAACGTGGCTTTCATTACTCTGGATCAACAGTCCAACCATTGTATTATCTTTCCTCTCCAGCTATAGCTTCATTTTAGAAACCACCTCTTCCAGGCAATCTTGCATTATTTTAATCAGCATTTTAATTTATTATGTTCCTGTCTCTGATAGTCTTTTCAGTGCCAAGATATCTTAAGCTTCATGTCACAGAACATTCTTCTGCTATTTACAGCATTTACTACTAGGCTGGGTTTTTCCAGTGTCACAACACCCTTTTAACAGCTACCCTTGGAAGTTTAATCTTTAAAGCACAGAGGGAGTGTTTTGCATCTTCCCTCTTAACAGAAGCTTTGGGGAATCCTACTTTCTAATCAGGGCTTTTGGGTCTGCTTGCAAACAAGGAGTTTTGAGGCAGTTTGGGGGTTTTCATTTGGATTTCTTTTTGTTTGTTTTCTGTTAATGGGTTTAGGTGTTTTGTTTGTTTTTTTTAACCCGAGCTATAGTCATACACTATACACATATCAGTTTGATAACACCAGCTACACACTTAACAAGACTCAGTTGTCTTTGGTTTTACCAGCCCCACAAAAGCCCTTTTTTAGGTAAGTGATACACAAGACAAGTGGTTTAACATAATGCGGCATTTTCAGACTAGTCAAGCATTCATATTGTGGAATATATTACATGATCAGTTGCAAACTTAAGGTAAGCAAACAAAACCAGCCCTAGAAAGGTATTTTGTGGGGAGCAGAGAGAAAGGTAAGTTCTGTTATCAGCTTTATGCCCTATGTGATCATATGCTAAAACCGCAGTTCAATTAGCTGGTCCCTGATATAGTATAACCCATTTTCCATTTATGCATATTCAATTGTCCAAATTAATTTCTTAAAGAGCATGCAATGAAATGCAACAATAAAATTTAGTTAATGTAACATGACAAAGTCAACAGAACTTTGTTTACACATCTCTGTGCATAAAACGAACAGGTAATGTTCCAGAAAACACTAACAAGCTCATTACAGACTACAGAAAATTATATACTTTAAACCTTTTATCCACTGTGACCTTTTCCCCCACACACACACACCAGCATATATTAGTTGTGGGAGTTATTCTGTTTATAAAGTTTATCTTTAAAAGCAAAAAGGTGAACTGGTTGTTCTCCTTCCTTCCATGTACAAAGAACAGCATTCACTGCTTCTATGAAGTACCTAAGGGCTGTGAGTCATTTGTTTTGGAAAAAAGCTCCCAAAGGCTATCAAGCAAAACTGTTGAGATAAAGCCTTTCAAGACTTACATCAGGGTTTCCCAGACACTACGTGTACCAGTAAGTGCAGACTAATCATATTCTGTCAGACTGCAAACTACTTCTGAATCCATCTACCAGCATGCCAGTGAGGGTAATGTAACCATGAACTATTAGAAGCACATGCTACTCCATGCAGTTCTGCTTCTGCATCCTCATGCAAGTTGCTTCACAAGCGCTTCATGGCCTTTTACAAAATTTAAATTGAGACAAATCTACTCACAGAAAGCAAAAACAAGCATGGGGGACTCAAGGTTCTGATTGCCAGCAACGGGTGAACAAAGCAGAAAGCTACAGAGAGGCTGTTTCAGGTCATAGGAGAAAAGAAGCCCCAGCAAATTGGCCAGCTATCCCATCAACACAATGCACTGAATAATCCAAAGTTATGGTTTGGTTTAGAAACCAGCTACTTCAGCTTTTATTCCAGAGATCTAAGGCTGCCAGTGACCTAGGCAGCCTAATCAAGTCCAGGCCTTGTTAACAGCAGTAGTTTGAATGTCAGTAGCTGTTTTCCTTATGGTACTGGGTCAGACTAACAGCATCATTTGCACTTAAAGCAGGACAGAGAGTTTATTTAGATCTAGCTATGGCAACATCTCCCTCCACCAACAAGGACATCAAGGCAGTGTTTTATAACAACTAATGTCTGCTCTATTAAGTGGACATAAACAGATGTTCACAGGAGCAAGAACTCTCAAAAAAATAACCCAAAACCAACACAAAAAGCACAGTCACTGAGGAGAAAATATCCAAATGAAAAAATACAATAACAAGCACCAGCATGCAGTCCTACCTCTTCCTGCCTAACAATGGTCAGAAAAGTAGCCAATGCACTATAAGGGAGAATTCAAAGCAAATTGAAAAGTCTGGGAATGGACCAAATACTATTCAAAATGCTTCACACAACACAGCATACAGGGCAACCCACCATGAGCACCAGTGCTTCCTTTACCACAACAGCTAAAGAAACAATTAGAAAAGCCTTCAAAAAGAAGCAGCACCCTGAACTACCTAGAACTACCATTGCATCAGGTAAAGACATTCAGTTTATGGAGCAGACTCATGAAAATACATGCCTTTCATAGAGCAGCATAAGCCAATAGGCAATACCTTTATACAAATTAAAAAATAAAAAAAGGAAAATTACTGTACAAAGCACAGATGCCTAAAACAGTTTCTTTACCTCACGTAAGTAACCAGCATTCCTACTGTAAGATATGGAGATCCTAACACTGGCTTGGCCAAAACAATCCAAACAGTCTCAATTACTGCCAAGATCAAGAACTTCCTGTTGAGAGGTTAATCTACCCCCAAAGTATGAAAACCATGTTCATAAAAACCAAGATTACCAGTTACCTGTGGAATGTAAGATTTACCCCTTTACAAACTTTTCTGAGACAAATCCACTCACAAGTAGCTTGTTATAAAACACTGCATATAGGGGGGAAAAAAAAGCTGTAACCACTAGTGGCTATTTGGGAACCATTTGGAATGATCTGGCTCAGGTAATGCGGGAGCATACAAGACTATAGGCAAAGTATCATGTCACTACCAGGAAGGACAAGAGATCACACAGAAGAGAGCCACTACCTTTCATCATTACCCAGCTTACTCAGGGCAGGGAGGAAGCACTGCACACTAAGGATACGGTTTAGATACTTAAACATTACCATATAAATAATTAGTAAATTGGTGGGAGATATAAAATCTAAAGTGAAAGGAAAAAGTACCTCCAATTAGCTTTCTACAAACGTAAGCACAAAGTGGTACACTTCAGACTACAGCAAACATACAAATTGGGAAAACACTTGGCAAGGCAGAAGTGCATCAAAAAAAAGGACACAGGGGTTACAAGGTTACAAAATAAAAGAGCAAACGCAGAGGAAAAAACCTGGGCATGCATTAACAACATCCTCCATAAAAAAGAATAACAGGAAAATTCCCCTAACAGTAACAGCAGTGAAATACTGGAACAGAGTATTTAGAAATATTGTGAAATCCCACAGAAGATTCTGTAGAAGTTACACATGTCAAGGTAAGTTCATTGTATTCTTTATTCTCAACTTGGTATTTTAGGAGTATGCCTGTGCATAGGCAGCCCTTGAGCCCCACACCCACCAGAGCACAGTTCCAGGCAGGAAGGACAGAACCCCATTGCATGAAACATCTCTGGGAAGCAACCAAGTCCATGACCTCACTGCCGCAGCACCCTCGGGTCGCAGGTGTCTACCATGGATGATCCCTGCCACAGGCGACACCAACGCTGGCTGGTGCAAAACAAGGCCACAATCCAGCAGCAGAGTCACTAAATGCATGGCAGCACTCAGCAGCTGCCGGGTTTATCGCTTTCAGATCAGCAGGCTGCTGTCTCAGAAGGTACGGAGTAAGAATCAATCAGCCAAATGAATCTGGCTCAGATGTTCCTAGACCATGGCTCCGGTCCCATGTCTGAGAAACACCCAAGGAGCATGCATAACTTTATTAGGATCTGAAGCTACAGCTCAGCTAATTTGCAATTACAGCACCAGCTGGTGGCCCAAAACACCATGCTGTGTCATTTGAGCCTCTCAATATCCGTGGCAGTAAAAAAACCCGACGCCTACAGTATCCCAACTTCCTTCAACATTCGAGAGACAAAGTTATATGTAGGAAATCAACTGAGCAAGGATCTAAACACTCACACGATAGTAGTTTAGGAAATGAAAAAGTCTTCTCTGAATTCAGAGTGTCTCATCAACACAAGTGAGACACAGCTTAGAAGTGTTCTTACTGTTTTTTCTCACACTTCTCTGAGTGATTTGTATTTTGGCTTCTCTGCCCAGGATAAACAGTAGCATCTAGAAAGGATCCTGGTAAACTGAGCAGGCATCTGATTAATTCTGAGTCTCAGGATAACAAATTACAGGACAAGCTTTTTAGCGTTAAAGCAGAATATTCTGTCTCCTTATACAGATTACTTCCACAAGATACACCAGACTTTCAGGGTTGCTGACAAAGAAACAAGCAACCCCTTCCCTGCCAGGAAAGGACAATACTTGCATAATAATCATTCTAATTTGGTGGTTCCCGTACACTGATGGAGAGACTAAACTGTCTGTTTTCAAGCTCAAAAAGCAGCATTCCTAAGTATTTCAGACAAGGTATGAGACACGTTCTTATTCCAAGTTTCAAACATGACACATTGTAGCACATGTAGAGATAACTTCTTAGAGAGAAGGAAAGAAACAAAAGAGAAATCTTTGCTTTGCCATCCCAGGAGCCTATTCTGAGAACCAGGAGATACTAAACATGGAACTATAATATATCCTTATGGATGGTCCTCTCAACTGATGGGAGATTGGGAAAGAGTAAGGCTGAATAATCAACATCAAGTGTTATCTGTTTTTATAATTTCTAGAACCCATTAGCTTTTAGCAATAAGTTTCCTGAAAATTAAACAAAATGAAACCAATCCCTAAATAGTCTAGAAACAGACCCTTGGTTGCAGTTCCCAACAATTTTTAATATAGTAAAATCGATAATTTGGGGTTTAGTATTATTCTACTTTAGTTTCAGTTGTTTCAATTATTTAGGTGCCTGGTGAAACTCATTCCACTGTGGTTACTCTAATGGTATTTGTTTCAGCTGATAAGAATATGCAAGTTTTTTGGTCAAACAGCCTGGATCTTTATCTGCTTCTTTTAAAAATTCTGGATTACAGGTGGTTTCAAAAGTGTCCTGAGCCTGTACAGCTTCTTTTCACATACAGCACACCATCAGCTTTGCTCTCTGAAGCATCTCTCTTGCAAGGAAGGGCTGAGGGAGTTGGGGCTGTTCAGCCTTCAGAAGGCATGACTGAGAGGGCGCCTTATCAGAGTCTGTAAGCATCTGAAGGGAGGGTGTCAAGATGGATCCAGGTTCTTCTCAGCGGAGCCAAGAATAGGACAAGAGGCAACGGGCAGAAACTGATGCACAGGATGTTCCACCTGAATATGGGGTAGAACTTACTTACTGTGGGGGTGACCCTGCACTGGAACAGGTAGCCCAGAGAAGTTGTGGAGTCTCCCTCACTAGGGATATTTAAGAAGCATCTAGATGCAATCCTGTGCCATGTGCTCTGAATGACCCTGCTAGAGCAGGTAGGTTGGCCCAAATGACTGAATGTGATCTCTTACCACTTGTCTCTTCTGCGAAAACACTCTGTTGTACCTAGGTTGCTCTAAAACCCCAAGGATGTTGGCCACCACAAACATCTGCAGGTGCCTGGCAGTTCCAACTACACTACAGCACTTTATATCTGTTCACCACCTCCCCAGAGGTCCCACTGTCTGCAGCAAGCACGCATGCATTAGCTTCTCAGATGCTGCAGTCCATATTTAAGACTAATTCAACTTCAGTTATCAACTGCTTCACATGTAGCAGCTTGGGGATAAACTTCTGCCATAGTAGTAAGTGACAACAAATGCGTGAGTGACCAATCTTACCGATGTCCCTGAGAAACCTGGTATCAGCTGTCCTGTGTAATTCTACAGTGTCTGGATAAACTTTAACACCTCGGGACAACTCTGATAATTAGATTCAAACAACTGACCACTGAAGGCTGAATAACTATTAACTTGCTCTTCCTAAAAAGACTTTGACTATTTTGGGGTTGTGGTATTTGGTGTTGGTTCTAAAATCAGCTGTTTGCTCTCCAGAACTCCAGACACTGTGAATGGTCTTTCATGCCAGGCACATAAATATATTTACATTAAAATGTATCATTTATATAAAAATGTATAAAAGGATGAAAAGGAAATGTAGATCCTTCTCTTCTGCTTTTTGTAACAGATTGATCTGAATCTGTCTGCAAGAAAACAGAGAAGAAAACTGTGTAGGAAAGTCTGCATTGATTTTCTTTGTCCTATAACTAGGCTCGTGCTATCCATGCTTCTCTTTGTATACAAAGTCACACTCTTATAGAAATAGTGGCTAATGAAAGCTTGGAGTTAAAACTAGCACATATCAGCAAATCCTATGTTTTTGAAAGTTTTCACTTCAGCATATATGGAGAGGTTATATTTTCAACAAACTGAATTTTAAAAACCTGCCAGACGGTACACAAGGTCTGTTTGCAGAGTGACTGCACAAATTCCTGCTCTGTGCATGCCATTTGACTCACAGTGCAATCCCAGAGACAACAGGTCCCTGTTTTTTGCATAATGAGTTTTAGCTTGATTCAGTCAATATACTGCCTGAGTTTCCATGACCACAGCTGTGACGTCAATTAAATAAAGTTCTCCTTCCTCAAACTTTTAGAAGTACTTCAAATAATTTTTGGTATCATAACACCACTTAATGTTCTAAAGCAGCCTCCAGCATTGAAAATGATACAACTTTGGCAGGAAAAAACCCACCCTAAGAAGCCCCACATTCTTGATTTTGAGGCTGTTTAAAACAACTTTCCACTAAGTCCTATACCTTAAACGAAGATTTTCTGATGTCTCTGAAGATTCTGTAGGATCAGACGCCATAGCAATAATTTCTACCATTGTCCCACATTTCGTAGAGTTTCAGGTGGTGCCTCCTGGAAGAGGTGCCACAAGTGGTGTGGCACCTGTGACAAAAGGCTCCCTCCACATCCCTTCTCTGGCCAGTAAAAAGCCTGCTGGATACTTACAAAGGAGAATTGCAATACAACAGCCCTTCCTCTGAAGAGAAAACCATAGCATTAAATTAATATGCCCTGTAATATTAGTACTGTACTCTAAATTTAGTTTACCTAATGCAGCCTAGATTTAACTCACCTAAAATCTCTATACTTACATTTAACTAACAATATCAGCAGCATTTTGATTCTTATTGGAAAAATATTTCTTCTTGCTTAATACTTTTTGTTCAGCTTGTTTTCTGTGCACCTATGTAGAACCACAACAGACAAAAATGCTGTTGTCTGCAAAATTTGTGCAGCAATGACAGCGAGAATCATGACTATCCTTCATCCATATTCAATTTTGGGTATTCCAGTGAATAAAAAAGTTGTTCAATTATAATAACAAGTGGCCATAATCAGATTTTCATTATCAATTTGCTGCCACTACAATTTTAGAAGTAATCCAAATTTACTGCAGCATTTTTATATTTTAATCTAGGTTATGGTATTATATATCTAAGAAAGAAAGTAATAGGAAAAAAAAATCATTTATTTTAAAAAAAACAAACACAAATATTGAACATATTTTCAGTGAAAAAGTTTCATTTCCCAGGGCAAAAGAAAGCATGTGAGAGGAAGTTATGTTTGAAACACTTTGATATGCTCTGATTTTTGCAGCTAGCTGTCCGCAAAAATACTGCAGAGAAATAAAACAGTTAATACAATGTTTGTCCTCCTAACTGGATCAAACAGGTAATTAAGTTCACAGCTGCTTTTAATGGAAACAAAAGGTAGAGGTTTTCTGTATTAGAAGAGTTATCCACCTTAAAATGGGAGCTCTATGCAAGTTATTTGCAAAGGCATCTCACTGTGGTCAGTATATTTTCTCACTAAGTGCTACCCCTGTGCAATTCTAATATACAAGTAAAGCCTTTCCTGCATCATTCACTGTTCCAGAACATCCAAAAGAACCTATTTTGGCCTAAATTTAAATTACATAACCTCTGCTTCTTTCAACAGAAGCTTTACAAGTGTAAATAGAGACAGCTTTTGGTTCTGACATGGAAATGCAATTGAATTTTGAATTAGCTAGAACACAACCACATTTTCTTACATACAGCTACATCCACTCTGTACAGCCAGCAACTGTCAGACAAAAAAAATTAGAATTTTGCAGTAACTACACCTTCTGAGTGCACACTACCTGTGAACTTCTTTAAACAGTGTTTCAGACTCCCCAGAACAAACTGGGAAAAGTTACTGATCAGTTTCTTGCCTGTAATTTAACATTAGATTGTTAACCTATTCAATATCCAAAGCCCAAAAAACCTCCACTTTTCATCATTGAAGAACAACTCCTACACCTGTTCCTAATAATGGAGGATATAAGAGAAATCAAGCCCAAAACCTTCATTAGTGTCAGATTAAGACTTAAAACATCCTGAAATTTTATGTGAAAATTCCCAGAGTAATCCTTACATTCAAAATACACAAACTATGCCAACCCACAAATATAAGCAATAAGAATGTAACTGACAGCACAGAACATAAGAGAGGAGTAATTTCAAGCATTTCACTATGCTTTAACCATGATCTCATAGATGGTGGTGGTTTTTCAGTCAATACATACTTACACTGAAAAACTCAAGCATCAAGGAAAACATTTCTATCAAAGTCACAGTATATAAAGTGCTGCCACCATAACTATCTTCTGAGGTCACCATGTTTTAGTTTTACAACTCTGCTAACAAGGAGATAGAGGAAAGGAATGTTGAAGAGCCAACCGATACTACTACACCATAAAACATATTGACTTTTCTCCTGACATGCAAGGGTTCTGTGAATTTAAAAACCATTCCTGCACTACAGGTTCTAAGCTTGCAAATTTAATATTGCTCTGTGTCACAGGATTTCTACTGTTTTCTGTGCTTTGTTCTAAACACAGCTACCTAGGTATAGTTAAAAAAAACAATGGAAAGAAAGAAAAACAAGCGAAACTGACCTGTAATATGAGTAATGAACCAAGTAGAGCAGCAGGACAGTGCCCCGATGCAATAGCTGCAAGGAAGCCCTGTTCCTGCACAGTGTAAATCATACACAGGAGCTCTACAAGTTTCAAGCTCTTCCCTCCAGTCATAAAAATTATGCAACATGTACTGCTTCCGTGCTAGACACACAAAGAATACTTTTATAGAATCAGTTCCATAAAAATATTACAAACTGCTAGAGCAATCACCAAAGTAACCTGTCAAAAAATTGTCAAAATGTTTAGAAAGATCTTTCCTTACTAGTGCAGACCTTTACTTGCTAAAAGGAATAAATTGGAAGGTGCTATTTGGATAGTCTAAACTCCTTCATCTGCATACTCACTTAATCCACACTGATGCAAATTAACAGCACCCTTTTGGTCTTATGGCAGCACAAACAACATAATTGCTCCTCCTTTTCATTTCACTTCCAAATAAATACATTCACTATACTGTACTGCATACCATAAACCAGGCTGCTTAACAGAAGCGGGACTCAATGACAGGCCAAAGTCAAACCAGTTGCCAAACCTGAGCTTTTGATTTAACATAAATCCCTACCACTCTAAAGGTTAAAAAGTTACACATAGAGACAGTGAATTTCTGGACTTTGTTGCTACAGGAAGTTATGGAGGCAGATAAGATCAGCAAGCTAAAAAGGAATTAGAAGAATTCATGGATAACAGGTTCTTTAAAAAAAAAAAAAATAATACATCAATAGGCAGGTTCCAAAACACCTCGAAACAGACAATGGATTCTAGGGTGCTGGCAGATGGGGAGGAAAAGGGACTGCTAAGGGGCTGCTGGTTGTTTCTTCCAAGCAGCTTCTACTGCTATTCTCCAGGGCAGTGTATGGGAGTGCATCAAACACTGGTCTACCACAGCAGGATACCTTTCCCATTTTAATGCTACTCTAACTATGAAATCCCTCCCACTTGCACAAAACAGAACTCTTTCCATAGGCAGGGAATCACAGAACTCTGAAATTTGTCTTGTTTAAACTACATCCTGTTTTCCTTGTTTTGTTATCAAGGCACTTAAATCTAAGATAGGAAGCAAAGTCTTTTAGATAAAGAGTCATTTTCTATTGTTTTAAGTAGTCAGAAGGAAGTCCCAGTTTAAACAAACAGCCACTCTGCCCAGGGATCACCACTGGGAAAATTTTGGCAAGCTTTCCATTTTAATCTGGCATTAATTTTAGCTATAATAGCTTTCAAACCTACTGCATTATTTCATACTTAATCTATAGATACACTACCTCTGGTCTATTTTTCTCTACTATTTCATAACAAACAGATCAACCTAAACCAAGGCCCTAAAAGCCCTGTCCTCTAGTTATCAGGCAACATCAGAAAAGCATCGCTCCATGCCCCTCTGACAGCATGCCATTAGAAAGACAAGACACTGAAGTACAATGCAGACTAAGACTGAATGAGACTACAAACAGATCTGTGCACTCTGCAATGAAACTATGAGGAGTTCAATATCCAAATTTTACGCTGAGGAGAAAATAAAAGAGGGGGGGAAGATTATGATCTCTTCTGCAACAGGCAACAGCAAAGAATCACACACATGTGGGTTAGCAACGCTGTTGTGTTTACAAGCTGGATGTGACAATGTTGCCCTCATTACTATCATACACACAGTGTTTAATCTCTGTGGTAAGGAATTATCCAGGAAAAGCGCTTATACTTCCAAGAGACTCTAAACCGAACAGGAAAGCTAACACAGTGAACTTTATAGGCTTCAAGAGATATACTGCCTGCAGTCTTCTGAAGACTTTGAAAGCAAACCCAACCACATAAGTTATGATCTCCCACATCTCAGCTCCCCCATGGCTACTAAAAGGATGGGAAGTTTGCCAATACTATCACCTTTAACTACTCCAGACTGATACAGCAGTGTCTAGCCAGACCTGCTGCAATGTCAAAAGAGGAAAAACAACTCCTGCTCTTGCTTCAGCTGGAGAGCTAACAATAGATGCAGTGCATTCCACGGATCAAATAGAGCTGCAAACAATCCCAGCATATTTCGCCATGGTCACACGGACTGCACAGGCTGTCACTGAAGTTCCCCCCACACTGGGGAATGCCTTGGGGCTTCTATAGCTCACAGCCACTTTTAAAATGGCTTTTTACTTTATTATCTCTGAGCACGAGCAAATAGATTCTAAAGTGGCTTGAGCTGACCAAGCCTTGCCCAAACTGTAGATCAAGACATTCTAAAGCTAGGAAACAAAAACTCTCAGTTTTAGACATGAACCTGTCTTGCAAACAAGGCATATTAAAAAAAAAAAATTAAATGCAAGCTACATTTAGAATTAATACTTCAGCTGCAGTTTGTCCAGTTAATCCCAATCACAGAAAAAAAAAAAAAATCTTTACGGGAATAAACTGTTTTTTAAATGGCTTTAATTGATACTACAAAAAATAATGTTCCATTAACATCAAAATTTTTAAGACAAGAATAATGGGGGAAAAGCAGATACACGGTTTTAGACAAAAAAAAAAAATATTCTGCTGTAATTTCCACAAAGCTTGCAATGAACTACAATTTTAGTAAGTGCTAGACATCACTCATCAGCATTTACTGAAGCTCAAACAAAGCACAGATCAGATCAGCTCTATAAACAACATTTATTTTGACCAAGCCTAATTAAATTCCAAAACCTTGTACTGAACTAAGTTATAGGGGTAAAACGCAGAAAACGAGAATGGCTATACGCATTACACAAGTCTGAAAACTCCACTACCAATCAAGTCCTGTTCAACCCATTAAATTTTTTTATAGCAGCTCCACAACTGCTGGGCTACAAACCCAAGCTGTAAAGATGGCCTTGCGGGTGTTCTTCTGATCATCCCATCTACAGGTATCTGTAGCCCTACAGCAATCACCTGGAAAGCACCCTTGGCAGGTTAAGCTAGCAGAAAGACACTGACTGCCAAGCGAACAGAGAAAGCATTTGTTTCATTAAGAATTCCACTGACAGAGGTTTAAAATCCAAGTATCAAATCCAGGTTTTCATTTGTGTCTTTGCTGGCCCCACTAGTTAAGATGTATGGGGGGGGGGAGCAAGAAGCAGCACTCATTTTTGAAAGGGATGTGATGCTCCTAGAAAAAACAGCCACTTACCTCACACCTCTGGATTTTACTTAGAACAGAAAGATAAACTCTCTCTGTACATGCACTTGCTAGAGTCAGATTAAAAGTCTGGGGACTCTCCCCACTCCCATTCCCCTTATGATCTGTTCTTGCATACTATGAAACATTTTAAGCCTAATATCCAATAGAGAGGCAAGCAGCATAAAGTTACTCACTTAAACCAAAAGATACTTAGCAGTGTACAGGAGATTAAAGAAATTCTATGAAAGGACCATAACTACAAATAGTAGCTTATTGCAACACAAAAAGGAAAGAAAAATGAACAGGCTTTCACATTTTCAAGCTATTTTGCAGACAGAAGTAGCCACAATGACACTCTTTAATGAAAATTCAGCTAGTTTCTAGAAGTAAATAATCCACGATTACCCGTTTAAGAACTTATCCCTAAGTGTACCAACTAACTACACAGAAAATTAGTATTTAATAACACTGTCTAGCAGTATTTCCAACACTTTCAGGCTACTGTGAAACACAAACAAGCCATGTGCAAAGGAGGCAAAACTACCTGTCTTTTCAGGTAGTATTTTTGCTAGGTGCAGAAGCCACAAGTACTGCTAACTACATCTCCACAAAAGTAACTCTCGTGGCACAAAGCTGCTTCAACCAGAGATTTATTTTGACACAAAACATGTTTTAAAAAACAATTAGCTTTATACTGTAGAAGAACAGACTGACCATAAGTCACAAAATATTAATGCATTAGACTGCCTGGAAGGTTTCTAGACTACGTAGATTCCTGTTCAGACAATATACCTCATTCTAAAGAAAACCTGGAATTGCTCCTGAAAGTCAGAGTGAGTTTAAGATTCAGTACAGAAGTCTACTACAATCCACTGCAGCAAACAACAGACTGAAAGGATTTTAATCAGGTGCCTGCAACACACTGGTACCACAGCAAGGGAATGAAATCTGAAGGATAGTGAAGCATATTGCAGTTGTGTAACTATAGCAAAACAAAAAAAAAAAGGTTATTCCTGTGAAACCAACCTTCTCTCCTCTTCCAGGTGATTATCAGTAGGCTGCAGACCAGCATCTTGCCCCATAAACTGTTATATCCAGCTTGGCTCCCAAGAGGGTAATCCTGCTCAAAACCATACCCCAAGCATTACCAGAGAAGCTCATACTGGTCTCATTTTTCCACTTTAGTCTTTTCTCCAAGATACTATTAGTGACACTAGCAACAGATTGCTCCACACTGCTTCTTACAAAGCTCATGTTCTCAACTGCGTAAATTTGCAAGCTTCAACTACGACAGATGACTCTTTTTGTATACTTTGTGTCTGCATTTACTATGTATCTTTTCCTTTTGAGAAAACCCTGAATGTCATGGCTACGAGCCTCAGCTTTCAAGAGACTGCTGTTGTTTGGCTTACACTAAAGAGATTCAATTCCAAGCTGGGAAGAGACTCAGCGAGATTCTCCCTGAAACTACTACCACTGTGTTTTCAGCTGGTGTTCAGAACCTCAGACCATGGAGGGATGTCAATCAGGTTTGCAGAAGCCCATGGAGCAGTGTTACGTCCAGAGGTTCTGAATGGGGAAGGAAGCAAGCTCTCAAGTTTATAAAGGACCTATATTCAACTTCACTCCCAAGAAAAACACCAGCAAAATCCTGCCAAGAAATAACAAATATGTCTTCAATGCTACTTACGAACTAATAATGTTAAATAAGTATAATTTCCTCTAGTTCTTCTGGAGTCCTAGTCTAATTACCATAGAGAAGTAGCAGATGCTGTAGTATGACTTGGCTCTTGACAGCATTCACAGGACATTTTTGCAAGATATACACACAAATTACTGTAAGGAGAGCAGAAACGAGTTTTCAAAGCGGTATTCAGACACCAGCTATTGATGCTACATAGAAAAACATATCAAGTGCAGTTTTGCAATGCCTGTGCTGCAGCAGAACCATAAAGAGATGGAAGAGTATGCTTGCCATCATCAGAGAGGACAGAAGACCAGAAGAAGATGCAAGCAGGGTAAGAATTCTGAGTAATACTGGCATACCAGAAAAGTGACTGGAGAAAAAAAGTTCAGGTCTACATTTAGATACATTTCAAAGAACAGATGCAAATCAGTACATGATAGACTAGACAACAATCAGCCTCAGCGTCCAAACGATGTAGACCAAGTGGAGAATAATAACTGGCAGGATGCCTTAAAAACAGATCACAACGAGAGATTAATCAAATTGGTGATTTTAATCTTGAAAATACTTAGGAGTAACAAGGAGCCTCACATACACTAGATGTAGCTTCAGAGAGAATAAACAGTGCTGTACTGTCCAAAGTTAGTGAGCATGGAAACCTTAATATACAGAAATATTTAAATCACATAGTGAGACAAAAACTGCAGCGTCATTCAGAACGGGAGTAAGTTTCCTGATAGAGGTGACACTATCCCAGATTAAAGATGCATTTAACTGAAATGCCCAAACTGCAACTTTCAGACCAGAGTCTGCAGGAAAAATGTTTGCCCAGACTGGTCTCTGTCATTGTTTTTACCCCAAACCCTACAAAGACATAGCCAGAGAGCACATACATTTGAAAACCTGTTCCTTGCTGCTCAGAGGATACCCACAACACCTCCTTCCTTAATAACTAGGCTTACATCTGCCATGGAGCCAAAACACATAAAAGTCACCATTTCAATATTCATTATAGACCAGCTGCACATCTGAGTATCTAGAAGGAGTCACCAAAGAGGACTGTCCCATTATATAAGACTTAGAACAATTGAAAGTAAAAAGCCACCTGGTCTAACTCACAAAAAACATTAGAACAATGAACTAAGTGTCCCAGTCCTACCTTAAAAACTGGCAGATAACTACAGGTGGAAATTAACCTGGTTGAAGCTAGCAGCTCTGATTAAGCACAGTACAAGGCCACCATAGATTCCAGGACTTACTGTTCCTGTCTGGTAAGCACACCTTGTCATAACCACAGTTTCAGCTTCCTACATGTGCATGCCCTACTAACAGGACAAGAACTACCAAAAGTTGCAGTGATTTTAGGTAGCACACACTGCTGGCAATCTAGCTGTTCCAAATCTAAATGTATTTCAAATATCATGGCACATTATGTTTGACTTAGGATTTCAACTTTTAAAGAACTGAGAAATTACACTGTACTATGATTAAAAGATAACCGTCAAAGTTAAAAAAATTTACAAGAGTTCAGAACTACTAACAATTCTGGTTGCTTATATATGAAGGAAGAAGTGACTTACAGTTGTAAAACCATTAAAAAGTCTAAGTTATATACTAACTCCTCTCACCCCTCCCACCTTTTTTCTCAGACTGCCTCTGACTTAAGCTAGATGAACTGAGGAGTAAACGAACAGCTAGTAGGTTTCTTCATTATTCAATGTGTAGTGACTTTTTTGCACATTAATCAAAACTTGTTTTGAATACCAAATTCAGTAGTTATTCGCAGTTTAAGCAGTGTCATAAAATAAATCATTTGAGAGCTTTAAACTTGAACATGCTTCTTTTTAAGAAATTAACAAAAGTTGGAAACTAAAGATGGGAAGTTGTTTCCTTCACTAAAGAGCTAAAGCACAACCGGTGCCTCAAGCCTTCTGATGGTGATCATTTAATCCAAGATGATCTAGAGTCCCCTTTGTCTTTAGTGGCCATATAATGTTCTCTGTGCTTTGAAGGACAAAGGTATATGCTGAATAATTTAAGATTTTGACAGATCAAGCCCACAGACTTAAGTCAGTCAGCAAGAAAACAAGTCGGGACACAGCTAATGAACACTCCTGACAACTCTGAACAACTCAACCAGCACCAAAGGACAGAAATGCTTTGAAAAATAAAAAGCAGTCAGTTCTTGCAGAAAACACTGAGCTGAGTCCATGAAATCATCCTATCTTCAAGCAATTCTCTACCTCACTCGTTAGAGACTTTTCAGCCTCTGCAAACAGAGAAAGATAACCTGAAAGAAAAAGAAAAAGCAGCCTTCAAACCACAATCTATTTCTTTCTACAAACCAGAATCCAGTCTCTATTGTAAGGCAGAAAAAATAGCATATAATCATTCCCATGCTCCAACATCCTATTCAAGATAATTCTGCATACAGTATATGCATACAGGTATTAACTAATGACCAAGAGCTAGCAGGCTAGTGCCGCTGGTCACACATACATAAAGAATGTATTGACTTCTTTACAGCAGTCAAACAGAACTTTGGACTACTAGTAACAAATTTACAGGATTTGACACAATGTAATTTCAATTTGGGGGGAAAAGGATGGATATGAAAAGCTGACCATTTTGTTATGGCCCTATTTATAGCACCACAGCACCTGAGTTTAACTTTTAAATGCACCTTGCCCTACAATCAGTGTTTTAAGAACATTCACTTTCTACTTTGAGTTCCTTTAGGATTTACCCAAGTAGTCTATCAACACACTACTTATAACTTTCATCTCAAGTTTCTCAATTTCCTGTGTACATTCTAGAACTTCTCCATCTACACATTAAAATAAGTTCATGTCATTAAAGTTAAGAGAGAAACCTGTTACCTTCACAATTAAATTACATTCTGCTCCCTCCTTAAGAAGCAGAGACAGTTTTACAAATTCCTACTGTCTCCTGTGCAAAAAGATAAAATAAAACAAGCTATCATAGCATTGAAAACCACAAGCAGTTTACCCATTCTCACCAAACAGTTGTGCAATGGAAGCAAAGATTCCTATTCCCAAAACAGAAAGCAAAAAGTCCCCAAGCATCCCAATCCATGTATTTAAATTATTTCTCTGTGACAAAGCTCAGGTTTGATCTCACCAAATGCCGTAAGAATTTTTTAGGTTGTATCAAGATCTCTTTGTGTACACAGGGAAATGTTTTTTATTGGGTCTGCTTAAGAAGAGGCACAGAACTACTTGTATTGAAATCTGAATTAAGCACCAGACTACAAGAAAGAAATTTGTAATACTAAAGGCTGCTTGTTCAATGATGTTTTACAGATAAGAGGCACCCCCTTGGCAAAACAAGCAAGAGTACAGTACTGAGAGAAGTTTTGAATCTTTCCTAACTTTATTTTTATTCATCCTTTTGATTTCTTCTTTATTAAGAAGCCACACATAAGTACATTTTCTATAGTATTTTAAAAAACAGCTACTTTTAAACCTGCTTCACATTAACAATTTAAAGTGAGGTTAGACAATGGCATCTTTTAGTTCCAAGAGCAGAAACAGTGACAGCATTTGACCTGCTAATTTTGGTACCTAACTCAATTTCAGCTAAGATTTTGTAAACTGGCTTTCAAAATGCACAAGACAATTCAGAGAACTGCTTAAAATAAGATGGATTATTTCACAGTATAAACATGATGGCATGCAAGACACAATGCATGCTTTCTAAAAGCACCGTATTACAAATTCCCAGCTTTCAAGTTTCTGTATTTCAGACATCTACCCTGCATGACAGACTTTGAAGCAAAGATCAAATTAACATCCTTCTAGCTTTCAAATATTATTTTTGTCTTCTTTTCCACTACGGAAGTCTAACTAGATTATAAAATAATGCCTTACCAGATGTTGTCATTTGTCCATTACTTAATTACTGGTTCCAGAGCCATAGACAGTAATTTTCTCAAGCACGCCTAAACATCTATTCCAGAATCCATCAAGAACGAACATAAAGACTTTAGATGCCGAGATTGGTTGGTTTTATCACTGGGGTGAAAAGGGAGGTAGGGAGAGGAAGTATCAACATATTCAAATATCAAAGTTAATTCTAATCATTAAAAATTTACTGGATCTATTGGTTTAAAGATTCACATAGTGCCATCTGCATTAATTTTCTCCACATCACATGCAAAGGTTTTCAGAACTCAGAGCCTAATATTTTTTCCATTTAAGAAATTTCTCCCTTTTGAAGTGTTAACATGTTGCTTGGCAATACCATCCCACCTCGGGAAAGATAACCACCACCCCTTTTTGGGTGTTTGGAAGGCTGACTGTGTTGCACAGGTGTCCCATCCATGTGAAAACAAAGAAAGGCTCTGCAAGTGCACTGACGTCACCGCAGCTACAGCAAGCACCAGAATAGAAGCTCAAATATATACTTCATACTACAGTCCTACAGGAAGCCAGAACCATACCCTCCTGTTAAAGTATAAAATGAACGGGCAGAGATATGTGCTGGGAATACCAATTTAATATATCCTGTACTAAGTGACATTCTGTTTGTTGCATAGCAACAGGAATCTACTGCAGAAAAACAATATGGAACTTTTTTTTTTTTTACTTGCCAAGATACAATTAACCCCAGTCTTCCTGAGAAACAGAAAAACCACAGCATAACTATTACCCTTGTCACCAATCTACCAAACATGCTATCTCTAACACTTACTCTATTTTACATTAAAATGATTCTCTGTATTTAAACGGCTGTAGGGTTTGGGCCTGCCAAGAGAAAATTCACTGCTGCAGTGCATATGGCCAGCTACATCTTAATTGTATAGTTATGACCAAGAGAAAGTTCTCAGATGCATAAAACTTCTTAAGTGTGAAATGCTTTCATCATTTAAAACAGTATTTCTGTCATACTACGTAAAAACATTCAGGCACGCAAATTCTAGGGGAAAAGCCTATAGTTTTGTTTCTAAATGGTTTTGCTTTGTTCTGCTTGGGGGGCTGTTTTGTTTTACAAAAAAATAAAAATGAGCATCAACCCAAACTACTTTGAATTTAAGATCTGTTATGAATTCTGAAGATAAACTCTACATGGACACCTAAACTGTATGCCTCTTCATGGGAAAGTTTTTTGTCAAACAATATGAGCTGAATAAAACAACTTCTTGTTCCCCGAAGAATAACAGGATTATGATCCCTCAAGTGGTTTGGAAATTGATACATCGTAAGTTATATGAAAATACATGCCACCAAATTAGAGAGAATCTTCTCAGTTTGTTTTTTTGCTGTTTTTCTGTCATTGTTGGGGTTTTTTTAGACATCCTCCTCATTCCCACACAAGACCATGGTAAGCTCCCTGAGACTTAAAACCAAAACATTTAATGACTGGGCACTTGGATGAGTCCACTGCCTACACCTACCCCAACTCCAGACATATTTGAGCAGAGGAAGTTTTGTTCAATTTAGGAGGAAAAAAATAGGAGATTTCAAATACATGAATGTTGAATACTGAGATTGCCTCTACATAAATCACCAAACTTGAAAGCATTCTTAACAGTTACACTGACAATCTTCATCCTAACAGCACTTACAAAATATGTGCAATTTAGTTAGAAGAATGAGTCAAGGAAAGAAGTTACGAAGACTTTACTAAGAAGGCCTAGTTAACATAAAGCCCTGTATCACTGATGAACAAGCTTACAAACACTCTCCAATTCCAAACAGCCAGGGATTTCTCCTACCACACAGTCACTTCTCTTCCTCTTTATTCACAACTAGTGAGAGACAGAATGGACTGGATAGCAATCTGATACCTGATTGTAGGTGAAGATTGTGCATCAAGTACTGGAAAACCTAAACAAGTGAGCACCTGCACAGGTGTCACACAGAGGTTAACAGTACCTATCAGGAAAAGTGTTTTCTTTTCGTTATTGGGGCAGGGAGAAGTACAAGAGATGTTCCATGTTCTGCATCCATCTGCCCTAAAAAAAGGAGACATGAATTGAAGGTAAGATATTCAAGTACTCAGAACTGTACACTCCTCTATCCCATGATGAGTAACTAGGGATTTCAACAGGGCAAAAATAAAATCCTACTATTAAGTATTACTAAGCATTAGTCACATCTAAAGATGCAATCCTTGCAAAGCAATACACTTCTATCTGCATCTCACAGATTTACTATACAAAAGTCACACTACTGACCAAGACCATGTCACCACAAAAATAAACACAGATGAGCTCTTTAAACAAGGCATTCTGAGCATTTTTGCCCCAAGCCATTTCCAATAGTCAGATACTTCAAAGGAAAATACATCTTCATGCTTTACAAGGGAACAGTAACATTTGAAAAGTATTTTTACAAGTTTACTTTCTGACATTGCTCTCTACAAAGCAACCTCCTCACCCTTTAAGCAGAAATCATCTTTGCAGAGTAATGCAAAAACAGGTGACCATTTAAACAGCATCCTACAGCTGCTAACCTGTTTTCAAGAACATGATTCTTTATTCTTTGAAATAAGAATTGGATCAAATATTGCTACGAGGTCAGACATCAAAACTATAAGCTACCTATAAAAAAAAAAACCACACAGCAACATTCACCTGCATCTGTAACATGCCTGAAACAATCCACACATTACGAAATCTCCACATGGTGTCTCCAAAGAATTGAGTAACTTTCCCAGGACCTCAGCACTTGGATGTCTGAAGCTTGACCGTGTCATGTTCCCCAGCACGTGGACGTCTGAAAGCTTGCCTGTGCCCTATTCCCCACCACTGCAGCAGTTGATCTAATAAAAGATAGTGCCTGTTCTTATAAAACCCTTTTCTTGTTTCTATCCTTAGAGCAACACAGCTATAGCAACAGTATTCATAACCTGTAAGGCAACCTTTGTGTTTATGTTATTGCCATTCATTTGTGGATTTAGCTACTCCTGGAAACAGTGACAATTACAGGAACATAGAACTGTTCTTTCAGTAAGGAAGGCACATCAAATAAAAACATACAGGAATAGCAGTCTGAGACACCCCATTCCTCCAAACTTTATGAAAACACTACTCAAAGATACTGCCAATGAAGCTCCTGAACACAGCAGTCCAGATTTCTTCACCCCGTAACTTAATTGCAAGGACAGATGTAAAGCGCAGCATTTTGAGGATAATTTATATATGATGGAGTCAACATCACCAAACTAAAGGCTACTGGACTCATCACACTGCACTTTGGAAACTAGAACAGTACCACCACAATCCCTGAGATTGCAGCACAAGGTCTTTAAGGCACAAAATTTGTATGATTTACTTCTTTTATGTGTTTGATGCTTTGTTCTTCTTCCTCAGTCTCAAGACTTTTCACCTGAAAACCACTACTCCATTTTCATTCAGTAGCTAAAAATCCAAGGAAGCCACTGAAATGCTACAAAACCTCATTCTTAATTATTGTCCAAAACACGTAACACTGAAGCAGCAGCTGAAGTTCTGGATTCAAATTTGGCTTGTGCTCATACACCACTTCAGTGCTCTAACCATTCACCTGCTCTTCTTTCTACTTCCAATTAGATGCAGATTCCCTTCTAGCTTTCCAAGACGGACCTCTCCCCTCAGCCTTCTCTTCATCAGAACACTGAACTGAGCAGGTTTTTCACATCTTCACTCAACCCTCAAACACCGGGCTCTAATTAAGGGAGAAGCAGTGCCTACTATACACAGAACTACTCTCTCCATACTGAGTTTCAGACCAGATGGTTCATATCTGACTAGGAAGGCAGTCCTGTGTTCAAAATATGTTTATTTCATATACAACACACACTGATACAGAAAGTAGCAGCCACTTTCTGAAACCAGCCCTCCTGTTCTACTCCCACCAAAGTGATTCAACTAAATACATCGGTGTATAATAATAAATTAAAATATAATAGTAGCTTCTAGAGTTCTGACTATATTCAGAGACTTCTATCAAAGCAGAAGCATTCTGAACTGAGAAAAAGTACCTCTAAACATAATCACAAAACAAACAACAACAACAAAAAAAATCAGTATTTCTGCTAGGCTAGTAAATAACCAAAACCAAATCATACCTCTTCTAAAGCAGAATGTTCAAGGATTAGACTTACATATAAAAATGCTAAACTTCAACACTGATCATTTTCATAACAGTGCTGTCATTCACTACTTTGATTCATTATCTCTGCCAAAATTAGGCTCATTTGGATTAAGTTTCACTGTTTTGTCAGTCTGGCCACACCGTCTATTTCAGACAATAGGTAAATATGTTTATTCTGAAGTTGTAAAGTCCATTTAGCTTCATCCACAGTAACTAATTACAGATTTCTAAAAATGGGCTTTGCAAACAGCTTCAAGAACACAAGTTTTCTATGAAAACTTCACTGTGTACAATTTTAAATACAAATCCAACAAGTCAAAAAAAAATTTGTTCCATTAACTTAGACTGAATACTCTTACAGAAGAGTCAGCATCGTTTAGTAGACTAAGGTTTGCAAAAAGGATCATATACTTTCCTTGAATATCAACAAGAATTCAACACAGGAGAGAAAATAAAAGGTGTACACAACACTATGGAGAAGACTCCAGGCTTTTAAAAGAAAGCGAAGGGGAATAAGATTTTTATAGAACAGGAAAATACACAGAGAAAACAAGTTTTCAAAACAAGTAGCAGTGTATATTGTTCATTGTAATGCATTCCTGACATGAACAACATATACTAGCTAAAAAAGAAAAATCCTTGCTCTCCTGGAGCTGGAAGCTTGGAATCCAAAAAAAAAATACATTCAACCTAAGTTATTTCAAGAGCTAATGCTTTTAGCCAGTGACACAGAACACCACCAGGTTCAAGGCCCAGATTTACTCAGAGCATATGCTTAAGTCACATTTGCAAAGTCAACCATAGAAGTTGAATGAAACCTAAAAATACTAACAACCTCTTTCCACCACCACCAGTAAAAATACCACTAATGCAGCAATATTGAAAGTTTTGTTGGAAATACATGAACTACAGCACAATTTTGATCATCTTCCCTTTTAGTATTTCCATTTTCAATCCCCTACAATAGAGGGGGAAAATGCAACTCTGGTGGAAGTCTCCATGTAATATGCAATTCTAGCAAATATAATGACATATGAAGACATACACTGGTCTATACAACTGAAATAGAAAAGCATTTACCAGCAGCCAGATTAGACCACAATAAAGCACTACCTCAACAACATGCCCTTCAAAGTGCATTTTCAGTTTAAAAACTGGTATCACTGTACAGTAACCTGCAATAAAGTGACAGGAGTCAGTAACCTTAAAAAAATTATAAGCATTGAACTGCATTTTACAAAATTGCCTTAAGGACAAAAACACACACATAGAAATTGGTTTCCTCTAAAAACAAAATTAAAATATTTCTGTAGTTACTATAAAACTGCAACTAAAGCATAAAACAGGCTTTAGTCATACCAGTGATTGCTCCTCTTCTCTATAAATTCCAAGTTTTAAAACTTTTTCTGTTTTGAACTAGGTGGCTACTATAGCACACCCAACAAGCTCACCTCTTTATAGAATTTGCAGAAAGTTTAGATTTAGATTGTAACCCAATTCAGGAAACAGAAGTTTTACATTTGGGGGGGGGGGGGTGTGGAGGGGGGCAGTGGGGAAAAATGAGAGAATACTTGAAACAAGATCCTTCCAATCAGGTTTGTTCTCCAAACTGTAGTTTAGAATTATTTCTGGCAGAACACCAGTCAAACAAAGTAGCATTTTTGTATCACCCTCTGGAGTGCAATCAGTTTCCACTTCTTTCCCCCATACTTTACCTGATGTCAGCACCTTTCTTTATCGTAATTGAAAAAAACAAAAGAAGAGAAAGAAACAACCCACACACTTAGCAAAGAAGCAGACTCGTTTTGCACTAAACTGAAAGAGTTTTTACTATTCTTTCTTTATGTAAGACAGTTACGCCTAGAGAATTTTCAACATGTGAAACTAAGAGCAGGGTTATTTTTTGCCTGAATATTGACTGTGTTTCCTTTTAATGAGCCTTGCCTAAAGATTACTCACAGATACAACAGAATCTTACTTTGACTCCTCACGTTAACTTGTGCATTGATACCCAAAGCATGTGCTTATTACTTAGCAGTTCAACTGGAAAGACTAATCCAACGTGGATTGATGATTCTTCTCGCGTCACACTGAACATTCCTGTTTCCTCCACCACGCTGTCACTAACATTTGAGCAGTAGACCCAGCAAGATTTCACATCACCTCCCAAGCAGCAGTTCCATAAGCCTCCCATACGTACTCACAGAACTGTCACATCAGGAGGAGCACATGCATAACACTGTCAAAAGCTGGTAAGCATGATATTCACATTCTTTTTCAGAACCTTTTTAACATTAATTATGAAATAGCCACACTGAAGGAGACTTGCAATAAGTGATAGCATGAGAGAGGCTCAGCAAATACTAGAACCATTTATTAGGAGTATCTGAAACAAAACTCAGTGTTTTCATCTACCAAGCTGTACCGGCATAGAGCATTTTCACGTCAGACTCAGTTACTTAGATGTATCTTTTCATTTCTCATGTTAGAAAATTGGAAAGTTAAAATAAGGTAGTGGAACTACTTCTAAAAGGGACAAAGGATTCTCTATGTTATTTGACCAAAAAAAAGTATATACAAACTGAGTTCTTTTCCAGGTTTTTGAGAACACATGGGAAGTTAGGGCAGGAGTGGGACAGTAGGGACACAACACTGGCTCTTCACCTGGCAGGTTTAAATACATGCAGGTAAGAAAGTAGCTTCACTCCGGTATCAATCCCAAGAGAGTCTAACAGCCCAAGAGCACGAGGTAGTTTTATACAATTCCCAAGGACTGGCAGGGAATGGCAAGGTGGGGAAGTGAGGTAGGCACCATCAAAAATCACTTACATATTGAGGTAGTTCAGCAAGGCTTGTGTGACTTCTGTCTCTGCTACATTTAATTTTAGCTACTACTAAAAGTCAAATTTTTTTTGGAATCCAACATAAAAGCACATCTCTTCTGCTTTCTCTCAACACTACAGCACTCTTAAAACCTAAACATGTCTGGATGTTTAAAGAGCTGGCACATGTATTTCTACACTGCTGAGTGGAAGCAGGCATGAACTGTCAAAAGCAATTCTTGATGAAAGGTCAAAGTAAAGAAGGGAATAATATCTGCTTCACAAAATACATTTGCTCTCTAGTAATGAAAGCAAATGACTCTATCCAGTGGTTCAATAACCTGCTTCTGCAATAGTTCCGCATGAAATGCACTGGCATGGCAAGAAGCAGTCCACATTACAAAGTATTTCCAATCACATGCCTAAGGCAGCGCCAAGATACGTCACTTAGGGCAAAGCATCCGCTGAAACAGGTGCTGGCAGAAAAATTTTTCTCCTTTTTATGGAAGCGTAGAAAAAAGGCTTTTACGCTATAGCGGCCTGAAGTAGCACACCAGAAACTGAGTCTTGTTTCCTGACCTCCAACAACAAACAAGAAACCCTAAATCAGAGTCAAGAAAAAACTTGTACATACCCTTCCAGAGAGCATTCCTGAATTATTCGCACTCCCAGACTGTTTCTAATTTTTAGAGGCTGACAGCATAATTGCTGAGATGGTCATAAATAGCTTCTTCTAAAAAAGTTGTATTCTGATTCCTGCACTTGCCATTAACACGGTAATTTTTCAAAGACTTTTACTATCAAAATATTTCACTAAACTATCCAGAGGCCTCGAGGGCAAAACAGCTGTTAGATTCCACATCAGGTGGGCAGAGACAACCCATCCAAAAATTACTTGCAACTGTCACAAATAAAGTGTGAGCTAAAGACCACACTTCTATCAGACAGATGACTCAGTCCATCTGTTAGTTTACTTAAGAAAAAGGAAAGTAACCTGAATTCTTGTATCCACCTGAAAAAAACCTGCCTACACCACCAATTTTTCTCTTGAGATACAAGCAATTTTAGGAACTGTATTGGTTGCAGTTATGCGTATCCAGCCTAATTTAACTGCCTGCTTGCACTTCCAACATTTTGTCAAATATTTCTCAACTAAATTAAGCTTTCCACTTCAAATACACTATTCAGGCAAGTATTAAAACTAAAGGCACAATTCCAAAGTGTTACCTTACATATCGATGTACACAATAACTTAATGTCACCATCAAAATTAATGGCTTTGCTGCTGTGCTATTTTGCTACCTTAAGTAAGTGCAGTTATTGCTGCAGACTGAACTGTACTACTGTCACTAATAATGCTCTTGTATACCCACTTCTCTGGAAACCCTAGGAAACGCGTGTGGGTTCCTTCAAGAATTCCTAGTCCTAATGAAGGTACATGTTTTGTTACTTCTGTTGTGGGCTTTCACTCAGTAAACAGTGAGTATGATATTCGTTTTCTTAGCACAACGTTTAAAATATAATGAAGGCTTACCAACCCAGGAACAAAATAAGCTGACTTGTAAATAATAACATGAATTACATTCTAAAGCAACATACTTGAGCAGAAAAGCTGCTGAACGGAAATAAATAGAAATTTTAGTATGGTTTAGAGACCACAAATTTAGCTACCTTTTTACTTTGGAAAAACAAGTGAGGATATGACATGATTTTCTGAAAAGGCAAAATCTATAATAATTTAGCTGTTTGCCTTATCTAAGCATGGAATGAAATGTAATACGCACAGTAGCCCATCACAAACACAAACTATTAGACTGGACTCCAAAAATACTAGAGTTTAAAATTCCTTAAAAACACAGTTTCTTTCCCAGTTCCTGTAACTCGGGTAATGAAACCCAACTAAGCAGTGTGCTTTCTGACTAGCACACTAATGAAAAACAATTCTTTCCCACACAAAGAAATGGATGTAGTAATCCCAAGAGAAGGCTGCACAGTTTGATTTTTAAAAAGTCAGTATCTTGGAAAGCTCATTTATTTTTATTGGAGTTAACATACAAAATGAGCTTGATACAAAAAAAAAAGAAAAGATAATTCAGTTAACCTTCACTGTAGAATCCCAGCTCTAGCAGTAGAGTTATATTTATCAGCTTCCATAATACAGACTTTAACTATATGCTTCAATTATACGCTACAATAAAAGTCTGTTCACACATGTTCTTCTTGTACAAATACAATGGGAAGGCATGCTGTTACGAGAACCAGGGCACCAAATTGTGCTGTTACCCAGATCTTTACCACCTTTTGCCTTCCCCACGTTTCAGTAGGCCAGTACATGGAAACCTCACGGAGCATGCCTATTCCCGGATACCTATTATAATATAAGTGCATTCAGGAAACTGAATTAGGAGCAGTACTTAGGTCAGCTAACCCCAGTACAAAGAGAGCAACAGGTGTTCATGGGAATCAGCTGTTTACCTAAGGCAGGAGAGAAGAGATACACACACAAGCCCTATTCAAGCTGGCTCCTGATCCAAGTAACTTCATACTTAGGCAAGACCATTTAACTGGGATATTTAATATTCGAAGTTTATCGGCAACCTAAAACCCTGAACAGATGTTACTCAAATAGCTATCATTTCAATTTGAATACAAAGCAGACTTCTGCAAGAATTAATTCTTGTATATTGATGATGTTTGTGTCTTACAGAATTGCTGGGTATTTTACAACTCTAAGATGCTCTTCATAGTGATGATTAGTTTTATTCGAAACAAGGAAAAATCAGTTTGCTCTTCAGTAACTGACCAGCTAATCACCTAGAAAAGATGCAAGATCTTAATACAAAATCATCAGAATTAGTTCAAGCTCATGATGGCTGAAGAACAGACTCTCATGCATATATACGTGCCAAAGGACAGAATAGAAACTGAGGGCACTTTCCCTCCACCCCTCCCAGCTCATCTATTTCTTTTTTGTATTCTTTGGAGCACCAACTGCATACTTACCTGTGGAACAGCAAGGGCAGAATGCAGTTTATGCATTCCAGGAGACCATCAGTACTGTGCCAAAAGTATGTTTTTAGTATTAACTGCTAAGATTTACCACCACCTGCAAACAGAGGAGCTGTATATGAAAAGCTGGTCAGTTGTCCCATCTACCCTGTCACTCCTCCCCATCACAACTTGCCTTGACCAGCAAAAACACATTAAAAGACACTGCCTGAACAAAATACAGCACGAAGACATTGTTTAAACATGTTTCAGAAATATACCGTCAATCGTAGTCTAAACAAGTCCAAAGAGAGAGTGTGCAGTGAAAGCTTGCCATTGTACTGGAATCAGACCAATTAAACAAAACTGAGTGAATTTAATAGTGCCTCTATAGAGAGAATACTTCTTTAACCACATCATTTTCTTAGCCTGTGTAGTTTAATTGGTACAGCTTGCTTCTTTTTTCCAAAGGCTTGGAACCAAGCGCTCTTGAAGTCAGATTTCTTTGAAAAGCCCCAAAACCACTGAGACCAACCCTCCAACTTGGAACCACACTTCCCTCCCACCAGCTTAACACTCTGCACACACAAGCAGGTAGAAAGTTTCAGACGTGTAACAGATTCATTTACCTACATTCACTAAGTGCTTCAAGTCAACTATTCAAACATCTAAATAGGCAACCTAAGGGTAGGTTCAACCTAGACACCTTCCTGTTATGCTGGTTAAGAGAAATACTTGTGCTCCCTCCAAGCTGGCAGAAGTCCTAGCACACATACAGTTACATCAGTGAATGAGCAGTCTTGCTGGTATAGCTCACTTCACTCAGCATCACCAGCACAATGCAAGTACTTTTTGCCAGCAAGAAACCCAAATTTATACCAGGCTTCCCAAGATATTTATGCCAAGTCTTGCTCGATTAACAGCATTTCATTGTGCTAAAGGCTGTCAAGATAATTAAAAAGAACACCTCTGTTTAAAGGATCTCAATACGAACTGTAGGTTTTCCAAGTTTTAACTTTTCATTTGCAAGGTATCTGACTTCTATACCAGCAACGTGAATAACTGAAAATAAATTATCACGAGACAAAGCAAAGCTTAAAATAACATAGGACATAAATACCTACAGTTAACAAAGAAAACTAGAGGGAAATACAGGAACACAATTCTAAACAAAACAGCAGGGAGACTGTTCCCATGCTTCCCGCAGCAACGCTAGCCTTTCCACTGAAGGTGCACTGAAGGGGGAATCCTTACAGTTCAAAAAAAATTGATTAGGATTTTCCTGTAATTTACAGGAAATTCTGATGGCTCATCAGTTGTATGCAGCAGAGGAATTTGCCGACTTTCATCACGCAGATCTTGCGGACCTCTGCTCCAAAGGACCTCACGGCTTACGGTCATCTTTAAGACAAAGAAGGCTCATGCCCAACTGCGAGGCAGACAATAACTTCCAGTGGGGAAGGGAAAAAAAAGAGAAAGGCGAGAGTAACTCGTCTCGCCAGCTGTTCGAGGGAGGGACAGGCCTACAGGGAGCACGGCGTCCCCGGGCAGCCCGAGCCGCATTTCCCGGCGGGTCCTGCACCAATCCACAGAGGAGATTATGGACACCGAACAGGCGCTAAAGGAGCGCCGGGGGGAGGGCGGCGGCGACGGGCCGGGCAGGCAGAAAATCGCCTTGGAATGAATGAAGGGCGGCGGGGAGCGAGCGGGATTTCCCGGTGGGAAGGCGGCGGGCACCCTCCTGCCTCCTCCCTGCCGCCTCCCCGGCCCCCGCCGTGTTTACACGCCGATCCCGAGCACAGCCCGGGCTGGCCGCGGCTCCCCACTGATTGCCGGGGGAGAGCCCAGCTGCCGCTGCCGCTGCTGCAATGCAACACGCGCCGGGCACGGCCGAGGGGAGGGGGAGAGGGACAGGAACCGCCGGCCGAGAAAGAACGGAGCGGGGCGGGCGGCCGGAGCCCACGGCGTGCCGTGCCCGGCCCGGCGGAGGCGCCGCAGCGGGGCCGCCCCCAGCCCAGCCCGGCCCGGCCCGGCCCGGCCCCCTTCGCCCCCCGACCGCAACTTCTCCGGGGCCGGCAGGGCCGCCCTTCCCCCGCCGGCACTAACAATGGGCCCTGCCCCCACCGCGGGGCTCCCCCGGCCCGGCCCCCTCCCCGCCGCCCGCCGAGCCCCCCTGCCCCTGCCCCTGCCCGTGCCCGGCCGGGGCGGGGGGCGCGCAGCATTGCCCCCCTCGCCCCCTTCCCCCGCTCCGTCCCCGCGCCCGCCGCTCACCTCATGGTGCTGCCCGCGCTCGGGGAGCCGCTCCCGCTGCCTCGCTGCTCGCCGCGCTGTGTCCCCCGCCCCGCTCCGCGCCGCGTCCCCGCCGGGAGAGACCCCCCAGAGCAGAGCGAGCCGAGCCGAGCCGAGCCGAGCCGAGCCCCCCGCCCGGCAGCGCCGCCCGCTCCCTCCCTCCCTCCCTCCACCGCCGCCGGGCCGGGCCAGACCACCGCGGGGAGCCGGGGGTGGGAGGGGACGGCAGGGGGGGGAAAGGGGCGGGCAGGAGCGAACCACCGCGCGGGGGGGCGGGGGGGAGCAGGAGCGGGAGGAGGAGGAGGAGGAGGAAGGCGAGAGGGTGCTGCCCAAATACTCACTACACGGAGCAAACCCGGCAAGGAGAGA
>JAWWEE010000105.1:7924074-7971840 GCA_035221455.1 Xenops minutus
GCGGGGGGGGGGGGGGGAGCCGGAGCGGGAGGAGGAGTAGGAGGCGCAACAAGAGGACACCGGGCGGGCGGGGGGGCGGCCGGAGACACCGGCGGGGCTGCGGGAGCGGGAGGCGGGAGGGAGGAAGGGGCGGGCGGCGGAGGCCGCGCCCAGCGGCGCGCCGAGCCCGGGCGGCTCAATGGGGCTCGGCGGCCCCGGCACGGGGGCGGGCGGCGGGAGGAGGAGGAGGAGGAGGAGGGACGGCGTGGCCGCAGGTGAGGGAGCGGCGGCTCCCCGGGACGAACACCGGCCCGCCGGCCCCGGGAGTCGCCCCGGAGCGGAGGGGCGGGATGCGGAGCCGTGTCCCAGCCGGCGGATCTCGGCGGCTCCCGGGGCGCGGACACATCCATCCATCTATCCACCCATCCACCCGTCCGTCCATCCATTCATCCATCCGTCCGTCCGTCCATTCATCCATCCGTCCGTCCGTCCGTCCATTCATCCATCCGTCCGTCCATCCATCCCTCCATCCATCCGTCCGTCCATCCCTCCCTCTACCCATCCCTCCCATCCGTCCATCCATCCATCCATCCATCCATCCATCCATCCATCCATCCATCCCTCCACCCCTCCACCCCCCCGTCTCTCCGTCTCCCCACGCACCCGCAGACCCTGCCGGGGTGGGTCCCCGCCCGACCGCTCCGCCGCCAGCCCCGCGCTCTGTCCGCCCGCGCTGCCGCTGCCAGAGGGCTCCCCCAGCCCCGCTGCCCCAGCATCGCCCCTCCGTGCCCCCGGCAGCCGGTGGGATGAGCCCCCTGCAGGAGCACAGGAATGCCATTTCAGCCCTGCAGGCAGCTTTACGGTCCGCTCTCGGCACCCCGCACACCGCACGAGAAACTTTAACCCCGCTCCCCTTCGGCTCCTCTCTGCCAGCCCGGCTCCTTAAAAGAAGAGATGAGCACGGGTCTTGGTAATTCCCAATGCCGTTAAGCCATCTTAGTGCTCCTGCATCTCCGATTTCGTTTTCCCCCATGAACACCAGTTTTTAAAAATGTACATGAGAAATAAATGTATATGTATCTTCTTTATAAATGTCTAGACTTTTAGACATAAAAAGTAAAGAATTTTAGAAATACATGTCTTTATCTATGTCTGATGTAGATCTCACACATTTGAGGGGTTTTTTACCATGAATCTCAGTTATTTGACGCTATACATACAACCTCTTCCTTGATCAGCGTGGTACCTGAGGCAGGGTCGGTCACTGTCAATGGTGTCAGTAACACAGTAAGAGACGAGCTACTCAGTGAAAAAAAAAGCTCAATTGTTAGAAAATACTAGCTCAGGAAAAAGGACAGGCTCTGAAACTGCAGCTAATGAAGAACAGTTTAGTAAGAAAACATGTTTTTACTGGCAGAGGGATGATGTCAATGAAAATGTTGCAGTTGAGGTGAATCACAAAATGTAGATGAGTAATCAGAAGAAAAGCGACATCGCAGTCTTAAAAATTAAGTGTGTACATTTGACAACAATGTAAACACACTATGAAAAAGGGGACACAATTGAATCTCATAAATAATATTACCTTGATAACTTCAAGCAAATACTGAGGACTCTAATGACTGGCAGTGGACCTCAGTTCTTAAGACATCATGAATTTCCTAAGATCTGGTCTTCCTATCACCAGAATATCCTCCAAATAAAGGGTTTGGAAGGAAAGCCATTCTGACAGTGAAAAGTCTCTTGAAGGCAGCCAAACAAGAATGTTAAGATCTGCATCTGATACAACTATGTATCTATATAGATATATCTAAAATGTAAGTCTAATGGGCTTCAGCAGATACATCAGTAGAAGGAATGACAGAAATTGTCAGAAGAAGGATTTTTTTCAAAGATACCAGTTCTGTAACAGAAAAAATCAGGATCATAATGTGACTGTCCTGATGCAACTGTCTGGTCTTATTAGTCAAATCTAAAAGAATTTTGACTATGCAGATATATAGAAAACACTGAAAGTATGCCTGGGCTACACGTCTGCCTGAGAGGGAATGAAAATAGCCAGAAGCTGTTACTCCTGCAAAATAACTATTATCATTATTTGTGTTGTATTACTTCATGTTCTTAGCCAAATCAGATACGGTCATAGCTAGATTTCTCAAGACATACTCAGTGGTTGAATGGAATTTGTAAAAATGCCAGAAGAACAATTTTGCATGCTGGCATCGCAGATGTCACCAAGTGCAAAGTCATTTTGGACACTAGCTTAGTCAGAAATCCCATTGAATTGATCTGTAACAAAATACTAAGTCTGCAGTAACTCATATTAGCAGTTACATGAGAAGGAGGGGAGCCAAAATTATATAGGGCAGAAATCAAATTATAAATGTTGAGTGCCTTTTTCTTTCCAGGTCAATTTAGTGAGGTTATTGTCAAGAAATTAAAGTAGTCTAGCAGAAGAATGAGTTAGTGTTGTGCACATGTTTATGATACTGAATTATGCATTGAGAAATCTGTATGCTCTCGTAGCAGCCCGCGTGTTCTCAAGCTGTAATCGTTCCATGTGTCCAAGTCACTTGGTGCGACTCTGCCGTTATCTTTCTCGCTGACGGGATCCTCCAGCAGCACAGCATGGATCTCAATGCCCTCTGCATCCCCTCCCACGGCTCTCACTTCTTCTGGCAGTGACAAAATCAATGTGGCAGAAAGCCTTCATAGCTGGTGGTGTCATGCTAATAACCTGAGGCCCCTGACAACTTATGAGGCAGAGCCATGTAATGGTTCTTCTAATCTGTGTGGAAAGACTGTGTTTCTGCCCTTCTTCCTCTGGATCCAAGCAGCTTAGGATACCCCAAAACTACTCTGCGTCTCTCCCTCTTGCATTTTCTGCTGCTCAGCTGCAACTGAAGACTGTAATTCAGATGTTTCCAAAGGCTAGGCCTGCTCAGGTTGAATGGTATGGTATGCCTCCTCTCCAAACAACCCGTCTAATGAAGGCTTTTGAATGCTAGAGAAATGGCTCACCCAGGCATAAACCAGAAGAGAATGTATTTCTGTTCAGTATCAGCCAGATGCAAGAGGCTTGGCAGGCTGCTCCTGAGTAAACCCAGCCGATTCCATCGCATCTCATCAGCATGGCTCACCCTTGATACAGAGTCATGAGCAGGATGCATGACTAATCTTCTGGAGATATTCGGGGATTCCAAAAGCTTCAAAAAGCAGAAGGAGAGTAATCCTTTCTCTGTCAGTGAGGTTTCCCCCATCCTCTCTGAAACAATCTCCCACTTTGGAGTCTTTCTTTGGAGTTTTTCTTTGGAAAGTCTGTTTGTATTTAAGAGGAAAAAGTAGCTGGGATCTTCATATGTCTTACTACATCCAGTGTCCTAGGACAGCAGAGCTTATACAAGATCACTCTGGCCTTCTTTGATGACTGTAAATAGCATAATGCAGGATACAGTCGTAGAGGTTTCTGGAGCAGGTAGAAGTGTTTGTTTCCAGTGGTTTGGGTTTTTTGAAGGTTATTGTTCTTTTTATTTAATGTGTCTAGAGTCTGGCTTTTGAATACACAGGGAAAGATACTTTATTTCACTTGTTTGGATTATTGTCCATTGAACTAGTAGAGAAAGAGAACACAATTTACTATATAATAGAAGTGCGAGAATTGCAACAACAAAGCATGAGCTTTCTCTCTGCTGATAGTTAAGGCCTTTCCAAAAATGGTGGACTATAAGAAAGTGGCTCTGTCAGTGTGCTTCTGGTAGTATTGAAGATTATCAAAACAGAAGTGAATTAAGTAATTGAATATATAGTTCTCATCACTGATTATGTTAATCTAATTTATAAATATATCTTTTGCTCTGGACCAGACACAGAGCTGACGCTCAAATCAATTCTGTGAGGTCACGGTTAGCTGAACAAAATGAGGATCAGACTATTATATAGATAGTTAAAATATACTGGCTAGTATAATTCTTCCTGTCCTCTTTTTGCTTTTCCTCACCCCCAAGTCATTTTCAATTTCAGGTTGCAATGAGTCAGCCGACTGCTGAAGTGTTGCATAGCAGACCATTAAAGGAAATGCTTTCAACCAAAAACTCTTTAGCTTTCTTTTATTTATGAAATTATACACTATTTCTCAACCATCTTCTGGGGGAGGGGGAGTAAACTATCTCTAAAATTCTCTAGGAATGGTAAAATAAACAATGATTGTCATGACTCAGCAGATACCAACAATAGCCAGCAAGGTCTTTTCTTAATGGAATAATATTTTTGTTCTGTTGTGAAAAAGGAAAAACAACATCATCAGTAAAAGAAGCAGATCTTTTGCTATAAAACACAGTCCTTTGACTGCTGAAGGTGAAGCTTGGTCTTCCTACCAGCATACCCTGCTCCTTGTTATATAAGTAAACAATTCATAGGTCTTCCATGAAGCACCTCCAAAAGGAAATGAAAACAACAGCTGAAGCTTTCCACTGTGCTTCTTTCCAACGAGGTTCCTAATAGTGCCCCTCATACTGTCAAACAGCATCAGCATATCCAACCACAAGCCTCTCTAGATGTGAGTCGGGAGGTATGGTATGTGCCTTTCAGTCTGTTCCCAGTAGACTCAAATATTTAAGTGGAAATGCCTTGAATAAAAAGGGATTGTTTTTTCCCCCTAGGTTTATCATGAAAAGAATTTTAATTGTGCTGTAGGCTACTCAGTGAGGGCTGAATTCGCTTTATGTATAAGTACTGTCTATCAAGTGTAAATCGATGCATTGTGTACTGAGTGTAAAAACGCTTTTCTGACACTCAGATAAATTATAATTGTCGTTTTGACCCTTGTCTTTCATTCACCTCCACTTAGTTGCTGACATTTGTGGTTTCTGAGATGAAATGTTGATTTAGGACCAATGAGATAGACCAATCTCATCTCTTCCTTTCCATCTAATTTTATACTCTTATCCCCTAATGGTCTTATTTGCCACCAGTCTGCATTCTTCTTGTGCATTACCAATAAAATTTATTCATTATGTTCTTTGCTCTCTCTTGCTAATGTCTTAGAACAAATTGTACTCCGTTGCTCTGTTTTATGCTGGAGGAAAGTCCAGGCACAAAGCTGGCCCAGAATTTGGTTAAGATTGTTTTTAGCCATCTTTTCTTACAACTCTAGATGAGTTATGCTTGAAGTTCCTCAGTCACAGCCAAGGATTTGGGCCATTATTAATGAGTTATTATTAATAATTGTCAAGTGCCTATAGTGCACTTGTGGCATAAAAAAGGGCCTGCTTCATGCTTAGAAGAGCTATGTACACTATGGGATGTCTCACTGCAGTCTCCCATGTCTGCGCTAGCTTTGAAATACTCAGCTTGTACTAGTTATCTGGTATAGTCTACCTGAAATTGCATTGCATGCTGCCAGCGGCTTCTAGAACACTGTCAGAGATTTGACTTTACCAGAGCATGTTCACTGCACCATAGCCCTTCATCTTGCCCAGTCTTGGGCAGGCAGATGACAAAGGGGGTGGTATAGCCTTTCAGTCAGAAGCCTGTACTAAATGCCACCAATTTAGTGCTACCTTTCCCTTTGCAATTTATCTTTAGCAGACAAAAAACAACCAACCACCCAAACAAAAACGAAAAACCAAACCATAACCCAAAGAACCACAAAAAAAAGTTGTGAAACCCTGGGTTTATTCTACTCAGACTCCATTGCAAATATGTTCTGTATTTTGTCCATCTTTCTCCTTTCTCCTCCCTTCTATTTTAGATGACTGACAACACGATTACTATTACTGGTTAGTTTCCATTCACCGCAAAGTCGGAATAACTTACGATGAAAGTACAGTCCCAGTTATAGATGAATGACAACACTTTTACTATAACTGGTTAGTTTCCACTGACTGCAAAGTTGGAATAACTTGCAGTAAAAATAATGTCCCGATTATAGATGAATGACAACACTTCTGCTATTGTGAGTGAGCACCTGTGGATTGTAAAACTGGAAGTAACTTACAGTACCTTTATTGTTCCAATAAAGGTAGCAGCTTAGTCAGATGATAACCTTTTTTGTCCTTTCCAGCACTGCAGATTCTGCTTTCTGGCAATAGCTATAGACAGTTCCATAATTTGGATTTCAAATTTAGTAAGTGATAAATCATGCATGAGACCCAAAATATACAAAGCAGCAGTTGCAAAAATATTCTTCCTCAGTATTTTAGAAAGAACATCACAAAAATTTTTGCCAAAAGAATTAATGTTTCTATAAAAAGAGATGTGAAGAAATGAGCTCTTAAGAGATTACAATGCTAAAGCATATCATTATTATTACTATAACTAATTAGTAACAATTTCAAAATTTTACTCTATAAAATCAAGGAGACGGAATTCCTTGCGACTGGCCCTAAGTCACACTTCCAGAACTAGGGATCTGTATCTCAACCATAATCACTCTCTCTGCTGAGTATTTATTTATTCTCCACTTCCTCTATTAGTTTGCCTCCCATGTCTCACAAATACAACCACATAAACAGTGATGGGTTTTCCTCTGCTCCTTCCACCCTAAGATAGAACAGAACCACCTCATACCCTATTTCCTATGTCACAGGTTTATTTCTAAACAATGCATACTGAGTGCATGACACTGACCGGCATGATGCAGTCAGGAATTTGGGTACTATGGTCAACGGACTGATTTCCAAGAATACCACTCATTAAAAAGTACTCCTGGAGAGTCTACATTCAAATCCTTGCCACATGCTGGGGTTTCTCACTGGCTAGTAAGAAAGTTTTAGTCCTCTGGAGACTGTAAATAAAAAGAAGTAGGAAAAGACCAGTGAAGATTCTTCACTAGGCTGTTTGCAGAGTTTTGTTCAAAAAGCAACCTTATAATATCTGGAATACATTTCACTGTCAGGAAGTTCATAGTTGTAAAACTTTCCTTGTTTCTCTTAGGCTTACTGTGCTCAAATAAATTCTACCTTCCCTGTATTTTTCACTTCTAAACAGCTGTAAATTTTATCACAGGTTTCTTCAGACATCAGCTATCCATAAAACATCAAGTGCTCCCTGTCACTAAAAACATTTTTCCATGTTGCTATAGCTCAGTTTCTCTAAAGCCTCCACTTTCATTTTGTGGCTTTATTCCAAGCTCCCTCCAATGTCTCTAGTCCTGGGAGCTAAACTGATGTTTTTATTCAAGGTACAGGCAACTGGTCTTTGCTTCTGAACATGGAAACAGAAATCACCTTTCACAACACTGTTTCCACTTGGGCTGTTGTCAGTCTAAAAGATTCTGCTGATATAAGAGAAGACAGGTAGCACCAAATCTGCGAAGACAGACTGGCTTATAATCATAAGGGATGCTCAGACAATCACTTTATTTAATTTTCATGTCTGGTTGAACATTTTTAACCTTCTCATTGTGAAAAGAGGTTGCTTTGTGTGGCAAAACGACTCTTACAACAATGATCCATTCATGCTGCTTTGGCTACACCAGTGGGTGAAAGGGAAGGACCAGCTTTGTAACATTTGAAATCATTATTATTAAAACAACCATACTAGGGTATTGGCAGATCTGCAAAGAAATGAAAACCCTTCCATTGCTTACCTCTTCGTGGTTTGGAATCACCCTAAGCTGGTAGCAACCATAACCATTAGGATCTGATATGGTTGGTCTATTCATAAAATCATCAGTAAAATCATCTTGGAGCTCCTAGACAAACTCAGCCAGAAAAAGAAAGCCTACAGAGAGTGGAAGCAGGGACAGGTAGACTGGAAGGAATACTGAAAAATTGTCTGAGCAGCCAGGAATCAGGGTAAGAAATCTGAAGCCCTGATAGAATTAATCCTGGCCAGGGACATCAAAGGCAACAAAAAAAGCTTCTATAGGTACACTGATGATAAAAGAAAAACTGGGGAAAATGTGGACCCTCTCCAGAAGAAAATGGGAGACCTGGTTACCCAGGACATGAAGAAGGCTGAGGTACTCAACAACTTTTTTGCCTTGATCTTTACCAGCAAGTGCTTCAGCCACACCAACCGAGTCACATAAGGCAAAGGTGGGGATGGTGAGAATGAAGAAACATCCACTGTAGGAGACAATCAAGTTCAAGTGCGTCTAAGGAATACGAAGGTATACAGGTGCATGGAACCTGATGGGATGCATCTCTAGGTCCTGAGGAAACTGGTGGATGAAGTGGCTAAGCCACTATCCAGAATATTTGAGAAGCTGTGGCAGTCTAGTGAAGTTCCCACTCAGTGGATAAGGAATTGGCTGGGTAGTCACACTCCAAGAGTTGTGGTCAGCAACTCGATGTCCAAGTGGAGACCAGCGATGAGTGATGCTCCTCAGGGTCAGTGTTGGGACTGGCACTGTTTAACTTCTCTGTTGGTGACAGGGACAGTGGATTGAGGGCACCGTCAGCAGTTTTGCTGATGACACAAGCTGAGTGGTGTAGTCAACATAACTGGAGAGAAGGGATGCCAAAAGGACCTTGACAGGCTTCAGAGGTGGGCCATGTGAACCTTACGAAGTTCAACAAGGTCAAGTGTAAGGTCCCGCACCAGAATCATGGTATCCATCCCTGGAAGGGTTCTAGGCCAGTTTAGAGGGGCCTTTCAACATGCTGGTCTAGTGGAGGTTGTCCCTACCCATGGCAGGGGGAGTCGGAACTAAATGGTCTTTAAGGTCCCTTCCAATCCAAACCATTCTACGATTCCATGATTCTGTGAAAATGAGCTGATGTGATGGTAAGAAAACATGCTCAGACAAAAGATAAGAAAACATGCTCAGGCAAAAGGTGCTAGAAAGATTAGAAGCCCAACCCTTGCCACAAGAGGGGACTGATAAAGTGATAAATGAAGAACTGAATGAGAAGCAATGCAAGTTTGCACGCCTGTTCCTAAAACCCAGAGCAAGGAAATCCTTGTGTGATCCTTTGGAGCAATGACTGAGAACAGGAGCAGGTAAAGAAGTGGGTTTTTAGCAAAAAGGTGGTGAGGTTATAATGCTAAAAAATTGATAAAACCCTGTAGGAATTCATGAGCATTTTTCTTGAGAAAAGAATCAATCTACAAAGGCAGGGAATGTATTTTTTTCAAAGGAATTACCATATAATCATGTTTCACAGGCCATTATTCTAAGCCCAATCCCAGAGAAAATCTGCCATTGTAGAGGTGGACTTTGCATTTATCTATTTATTTTTGGTTTTAAAACCAAAAAAGGCCAGCTATTTATTCTGTTAAAGCTGATATGCAACAATCTTGCATGTCTTATCTTTATCATTAAAGCTCAATAGGAGTTTTAAAACAGACACATTACAAGATTCATTTGACAAAAATCACCATTCCCTTCATGTCCTTCTCCATAATCTCGAATAAATGGAGTGTTCGAAGGAGATATGTAACTCCCATGCCACCAAAGCACAAGGATTCCTGCTTCCTAATGGCCCTTTTGGATTGACCACACTTGTGGTAACTCAGAGCAGGCTGGAAGCTGCTGCAGAGTATGCTTGGGAAGGGAGAGGAGCTAGGTAAAGCTCAGAAGATGAACTAGCCCAAGGAATCCCATGGGAATTTTATACATGAATCAGATCACATTAGGTCAAAGCGCATCACTAGAAGTGATGCCTTCAAACCTGAACAAAAATGAGACTAAAAGCACTGCTTTAGAATCTTTGCCTGTGACTTGTACGGAGATGTAGGGAATTTCACCCTAGTAAATAAGTATTAGTTGCACTCATATGTTAACTAAGAAAAAGGTGGTCTTGTCTCCACTTACATCTGGATCATGAGGACAGCCCAAAATGGTTGATTTTCTTCAGGAACAATCAGCCTGGTATAGACTGCAGGAAGGTCTTGGGCACAGGAGTTCTGCTTGAGAACGGCTAAATCAGTGAGCTTACTGTATAAAGCTCTTCACTTGTATATTTTCAGACAATTTTTGGAATGGATCTTTTAACTCATAGAAATAAGCTAATTATTTTCATTATTGCTGACAAGGTAATTTTGATTTATATGCTACAGAAGTATCTGAGCACGTTGCTTTCTGTGTGTTGGACCTTTAGCATATGCAAGGAGATGAGATCCTGACCCACATAAGCTGTGACCTTACAACAGGGCATTTCCTCTTCCCCTCATTTCAAACATAGCAGCTCATCTTTCCATTTACATGAAGATCTTTTATATCAATTACATCTGAATTTTATGCTATAATTGAGATTCCTTTGCACCAAAAAAAAGTGGTTCCAAATGCACTAATTAATTACATTAAATAAGCACACAGGAGACTGCCTTGCATTTTTTGTTCTTCATGTAAGAATTCTGTGAAGTTAGCTGCGATTCACAAAATTACTCAGCTTCATAAGCATTTCCCCCTCAAATTCTTTGACTTTCACCTTTTGCACATTCTACTGGTTTCTATGAGAGCTCTCTAGCAGCCACAAATGCGTTTCTCTTCCCATATCCTAGTGCGTACATTTGCTAAATCCTTCACAACAGCTTTCCTTCAAAAGCTGAGAATTTTCCATAGCCTAGGTTTTACCTATCAAGTTCTGCAGATGTATTCTCCTGAGATGCTGACCTCACTTGTTTAATGATTTCTATCCAGCTACTGCATTCTTACAGCAACTATGCAAAGGAGTCCTGTCTGACTGTAAGAACCAGGGAAAGGCTTGTCTAAGTGTATTTAAAGGACCTAAATGTAACAGCAGAACATCCACAAGGCAATTAAAATAAATCCATCTTAAGTGTCCAAGATTGCATCTTCATTGTCTCTTCTTCTGTTATTATGTAAAGAAACTCTTCTTTTAATGTCAAATTTATTATTACGGTTGTGAAACTGGATGATCATTTTAGATGGGCACAGAAACTATGGTGTAATTGCACAGGTGTGGTCATCCGGAGAGGACAGAAAGGAATGCTTAGTTGGGAAGAGTGATCTTCCAGAATTCATCAAAATGCCAAGATTTCTGAATATTAACCTAAAGGACAGATTTTTTTTGTTGTTATTTCACTTTACCATGGCTCTGTCCAAATAGGAGTATCAGGCACAATTCTGCTTTGTTGGTTTCTGGTGTCTTTAGCACAATGGAAATAAATTATGAACAATCCCTGTACTCATCAAAAATAGATCATTTGCAAGGCTTACTGTGAATCTTTGTGCAGAAAAAGGGAAGGGTTAGAAGCTATGAGCACATGAAACATAAATCATGGTCCATGTTCAGAACACATGGCTAGTAGAGCTCACCCAAAAGCTTGGAGGGATGGATCTGCTGACGTTGTATACTGTGCTCTCCCTCTGCACTGCCTGTTAAGCTTGTCCATGATGGAAGGAAAGATATGAGCAATCTTTGGTTTCATGCCTGTGATTACCATGAGACTACCACACGTCCTCTTCAACACTGTGTATGTCTCCCTTTACCTCTCAGCAGCAGCAACATCAGTTACTCAACACAAGATATCTCAAAATAAGCCTTTCAGTTGAGGAGTCTGCCAAAGGAAAAACACTTTTAGAAAGAGACAACTGATCTCATAAACAGAAATAAATCTAAAATTAACTGAAACCAAAATCGCATGTTCCCCCCTCTACACCCCCATCCAGGTCTCTGGATGTTTGGAATCTTAAGCTCCATTCTGAAACTAGATTAGACTCACAGTCTGAAAACTAACACCAGACTCAAACTTTGGTGAAGTGGCTTGAAATTATATGTTCTCTAATTAGATATAAATGCACAACTTTAGATTCATTGTACTCACAAGTTGTTTCCTAGAAACAAAATCTTGTGATTTCAGTTCAATTAGATTGTGTGTTTTAATTAATTCTCTAGTCTTTCTCTGGAAGCAAATCATCAAATAGAAGAGGCATCTGCACTGTTCTAATTGACTTAAATAGAAATAATGAATGCACAACCTTTGGGTTGATTGGACACCTGGATTACTTCTCACTGAGAAAAATAATACATCTATCCACAAGCAAATCTGGGGGAGAGAGAGTGTGGTAATTTCATCAGTAAAGAATTAGGGAAAAAAGTGGTCTAGAATTGCACATATTTAGTGAGTAGACCCTCTACTCCATCCACTGTTAGGGTCTCACTTTGAAGACTGGAATGAAACAGCAACAGTTTGGTTTTTTCAGAGATATCTGCAGTAGAGAAAAAAGTAGGATGTGGTCCATGTATCTAGCTATGGACAACAAATCCTTCTAAATAAAATACACCAGGAATTGCAGATGCCACCTTATTCCCTCTGACTGAAATAATTCTACTGAAATCCATTTCTGTTTTTTTCCCCTGTGAGAATGGGTCTACATTTTATTCAAAGGAAAAAACTGTTGTTTTACCTAGAAAGCAATGTCTTCCCAAAAAAAAAGTACCTTGAACTAATTTTTACAGAATACAGACCATTTACTTCAAAAAATTAGGCTCTTGGACTTGCACTTTAATGTACAAAACACGAACCTCATGAATGATTCCCATAAGGATTCATTTAAGAGGCTTCATTATGTGGAAAGGGTATAAAGCAACCAAAACCCTAAAATGGCTGCTCAGCATTACATTGTTCCATGGCTGCTGCTGTGATTTACAGCTATGCATTTTCTGCTCATTTCTTTAGCTTAGTGCTGAATTATAAATGAACCACTGGATCCTGGGATTCTTCATCTAGTTCAAAAATAAAATTAACCTGATAGAGGGTCACTTTTTTAACACGTTCAAGTCAATGAATTCTTTATAAGGAAATTCTTTATTTGAGGAAAAAGGTCCCAACTCCTCTCAGGCCTTTCAGTTTTGCTCTTAAATGAAGAATAAAAAAAGCTAGATGTAAAACCAGGCCACACAATTCCATGTAAGCTTGTTTGATGCAGTTCAAGTAACTGTGTGGATACACAATTCAAGGCTTTCTGTGAACAAATATTTATGCAACTAGAAGGCAACTGGTATGCTTTGGATTGACTTGAAGGTGGATGTGCAGGAAATTTGTCCACTGATGTAGGTATTTGACAATGTTGGAATGTGCAAAGTCACTTTCAGTCTTTGTGACAATATGGATCACCCTGTCTGCTCAACAGTTTGGGCCATATCTGTTATTAAATAATGTACACAAATGCTGAAATACCATCCCACAAATGAATCATAAATAATTACCAAGCTTTTTTTTTCAATAGATGACGCAAGTCCCTGCCTCAGGGGCTTGCTATCTACCACAAAAATGGGCTAAAAAGATGGAAAAGAATACACAACACCAGAAATTAGCAGGGAGTGCTACTAATCTAAGAGATGCTCTTGTGCTCCCTGGATGGGCATGCAGATTGTCCCTGTGCCTTTCCAAAAACCCCAGTGTATGGCCGTGTGTGCCTCTGTGTGCCAGTCCCAGGGGTTAGGGCAGACCAGAGGAGGCGTCTGTACAGCCCTTTGCATCCTCTGACCACAACCACCAAAATAGCTCTCCAGCCATCAACCACAGCTCAGGGGAACAGGGAAGGTTCTTCAGCTCTCTCCTCGTATTACAGGCCTGGATTAGGCTGATTTAGCCTTATTTTTTTTGTAAATAAGGCACCAGGATCTGCCAACAACATTCCTCTCATTTTATCTGATCTCATAAGGATTATTTTTAGTAAGAACTGGTTTGCCCTGAAAGAAAGCTATTCTCTAAAAAAAGCCTTGTACACTTAAGACATATGGGACAGAAGGAAGCCTGCATCTAGCATTGCTTTTTTTTTTTCAGTCACCAGATAAACCCTGAAATTGCCCTTTTTAGCAAAGAGAAAAGATAAATGGGTTGGTTCAGAATCAAAAATAATAGATATGCCTTGTGCCATTTTTGACAACCTTTTCTGAAGTCTCATTAGCTCACAGAATATGTGCACAACTCCTACCTCTAAGAAATTTACACAGGTGTAATTCCACCAAAATAACAGTTGAGTAGCTGGAGTAGCATGAGAGCTATTTTTGTTGCTTCTCTCACAAAAATTAATTGAAAGAAATACTTTACAGAAGCAGCAGCAGCCAGTTCCCCTTTCTGCCAAGCTTACAAGCACTGCAGACATTGCTTAGGGTCATCATAACTCTGTATTTTGGTGCACAGACTTAGTGAATGGCATGCATGATATGCTTACTAAGCTACTTCGGATAAACATGGAAAAAATCTAGTGGTGTAGTTGTCACAGACCAAAATGGTTTCATGTGCTATGTGATTTGAAGGGAGATTCCTTTGCTGTGTGTCATTTACCTTTTATACATTGCTGTTGCTCACTATTTCATAACCATTAATTCTTTGGATGCCCACACTGACATTGTTATATACATATATGCATAAAAAAATGGGAACTGTGCATTCTTACATGACGTCACTTTACAGTCCACAAACAGCTTTATTGCTCTTTACCATGTTTGGGAACAAAGGGAAAGGGATGCCGATGACGTATGTCTCACATTAGAACAATTTCCTTTTCACACTTGGAAAACAGAGCTCCTCTCTTTTACATATGGTTTACGTACATACACATAGCCTTGGGACATCAGGATCTGAGTGAAAAACCTCTCATGTTTCATATGTAAATCCATGACAGCCGTGGTCACGTGCTGAATGATAAATAGGTGGGTAAGGTGAAGTCAGCAAAAAACTTCCATGAGTTAATTTTTAACTTCATTTCTTAAGCCATGGCTCTGCAAATCATAAGGATCTTTGAGAAGGTTGGGCTCTGTCACACATGAATTAACTGTTGGCATAACTGATACAACAGCAAACAGCATCCTAGACAATGGACTTTGGGAAAAGAACTGCTTGTGTCTCTCTGGTCTATAGCACAAGGTGACCTCTCTGATGCCTGCCTTGCCCAGCATACCTGTTGTGCGCTCACTATGCTTCAGATACTGTGAATTCCTTAAATCCATTGATACTGCAGGGAGAGAATTAAAATATTTAGCATACAACAGGAATTCAGGGTAATGTGGGATCTGTTTCTCCCGCCAGTCCTCCCTGTGGCACTATGAAACCATTCTCAGATGCCTCTGTGTCTCTATTTCTTCCTTCACAGTGACAATTTCCCTGTCCTAGGAAGTCTGAGAGACTGTAAATGTGTTTAAAGTGAACTGACATCCTTGGATGCAATTTTTAAAGCTGATGTAGCTATTTTGAAAAGGAGGTTGTGACATTATGGATCATAAAGATAAGGCTTCCTGTATCTGAGGTTTTTAATCTGTCCATTTAATTCACTAGCTGAATTCCAGTATTACAATATTAGCAAGTACTAACTATGGCAGCTGAAAGTTAAACTGCTGGGTATACACCTGATCTCAATACTTTTGGCTATAATTCTGCATAATAAGAGTTGTCTGTGAAATTCTGCTTCAGTGTGTGGATCTGGAATCCCTTCCAATGAAACAAAGGGAACTCAATGTAGTACCATGTGAAAGGAAATCAACTTTCCTTCCTTAAAAAGCTAAGAAATTCTTTTATATATGTGTGAGTGTGTGTATATGTGTGTATACACATAAAGTAGTTTGAAGGGAACTTGCAATGTCAGTACATTCAGAAATAGGAAGTACAAGAATACGAGAATTGGAACTCAACCATTGCTCATCTGCTCTGAACACTTCCATTTTTATACAGTCTTTATTTCTGCCACCTCGTGCAGAAGTTCCTCCAAGTCATCTGGTGCACCAGCGTTACATCACCTTTTATTCCTAGCACTTGTGTGGTGGTAGTCCCTAAGTTGGAGAGCCAGTCTCTTCATGGACAACTTCGCAATCTAAAGAATCTGGATTGTAATTCCATAGCTGGAACTTTTCACTGCAGTGCTCAAATTGAATTCAACCAACCCTCAGCTTATGATGCTACTCTTCCTCCTTTTATTTTTTCTTCACTCCTCAGACTTTTATTACTTTTTTTTTTTTTTGAGGGGGAGCAGTTTCACAATTTTTCAATTAAAATGAGAGCATTCTATATTTCTCCATCGCTCTTTTCCTTTCCACCTCTTCTGTTTCTGTGCTTCTTTTCCACAATTAGCTGACCTTTTTTTTTCTTCTTTATTTTTATTTCCCTCTTCTGTCACCACAAGAAATGAAGCATGAGTCTGGATCTTGCATTATCTTTATAATTATTTGAACCTGTATTACGTCTTCAGATCACCACTATAGTCATAAGAGTTAAAACTTGATTTTTTTTTAATCAAAATTTTTTTGATAAAAAATGATCCTAGGCAGCTTTCCAACTATGATATCAGTCTCACAATGATTGCCTGAATTTGCTGACATCCTGAAAGAATGATCTCAAGAAGTGTATTCTCCTGGCTGAAAGGGCCAGCAATGGCACATCACAGTCAGTGATCAGCCTGCCCACAGCAGATTATTTTGGGGGTTAGAATGGTGCAAATGGAGAGAATGACATCCCCCAAGAGGCAAGATCTGGAAACAGCTGAAAGAAAGGTGTGCAGGGGGGATTAGGGGTAAGCAAAAGGATATCCAAGATGGAAAAGGAGGAACTCAAGAGCCCAGAAGCAGAAGCAGCAGTAGCCTAGAGGAGAGATTTTCTTAGTGTGATAGAGAATAGGAAAATCAGAACTGATTAAATTTCAGTTACAACATAATTTTAGTCTATGAACAAACCTCCTGGTGATATCAGTATGAGACTCAGTGATAACTGGAGAGATTATAGTGAAACACGATAGCCTGCCTTCTTTTCTCCTCATCTCTTCTCTATCATCTTCGTTATTCATCCCCATTTTCCCTGCCTAGGCCTGCCCATCTCCTAGAGAAGTTAACAGGAGCTTTGCCACCAGCTCCAGGAGGAGCACAGTTGTGAATTACTGTAAATTGAGGCCAGTCTTGGCAACAGGCTCACAGAAGGGTGAGTTCCATATCAGGAAGCAGGGGATGTTTCACTGACAGCGTTAATGCACTACGAAGCAATAAAACTACTGGTTTCTGGCATATTATGGAGCAACGTGACAAAAAAGTGCAGAATCCACAATATTATCCTACCCACAGTTTTCCACTGACCCTAATTATAGTTCTGTTGCTAAAGCTGTATAATTTGATTTTCAGCAGTTCCTGGAGCAATTCCACACAGTTTGCTGGACAAATGCATTTCCCTTCTAGTCAGGACTAAGGTGAATAATTAATCAAGAAATTAGATGTCCAAACATGTCTCCAGTTGGACTACCAATCAAGAACAGTTAGTTAGGGCTGGTGTAGCTCTATCTTTGCACTTCAAATGTTTAAAGTTGATGATAGCTTTTTACTCTAATGGCAGGGAGTAGATACAGTGGAAGCCACAGTGTTCTTGCATTTTCACTCCAAGTGTAATTTTCATATCTTCAGAGATAACGAAAGGCATAAGCACCACTGGTGTGATGGCATTTGGCCCTCATGCATATGCCAATAAAAATATTTGTTGGAAAAGGAAGATGTCGTTTTAGTCACCATGTGAATTCTTGTTTGGATCTTAAAGCATTTTGCCCTTCTCTTATTTCCATCCATGTGTCTTTTTGTTCATTTTGTCATTAAAGCCCCTAATTTATTTTTTGCCTAATTTGCTGTTGACATACAATTGTCATCCACCATGAGCCGGTGCCTCCCCATCACCCACAGATGAGTATTGCTGTGGTGGAATCAAGAGCTCCCACCCTCAGCTGCTGAGTCCTTCTAATGGAGGCGTCCACCTGACAGCTGAGTGTGCAGCAGGAAGCCTGTGCTTCCACCTCGGGGGGAAATCCCTGCAAACCCAGTTAAAAATCCAGTCAAAAATCTAGCTGAGGGGAATGTAAGCAGACAACCAGGTTTCCCACAAAGAAACTGAGGTGTTGTTGAGTGGCAATAACCTCCAGCAAAGCAGTAGGGTGGAAAGCCAAGGCAGCGAATTCTGTAGCTGCTGCAGGAAAATTCAGCAGCATTCATCTCTCAAGATGTAGTAAAGCTCTTGGCATTAGTGGAAACCAGGTTTCCTCTGACTAAAGTGAAAAGTAGCAAGGGACATGATTTTAGATTGTTACTGATTATGTTTTGCTTTCAAAGGCAGCAAGATTAAAATTTGGATTCTGATTATCTGCCTTTTTTTTTAAGAAGCAGTGCCTAACTAATTCCCATCAGTGCTTTCCCTAACATCAGAAGCAAAGCCGTCTCTAAAATATATTTTTTTCAATTCCAAGCCAGTCATATAAGAACAGTGACTAAGATGAATCAGGACCATGGTGCTCTTATTCTGTGTTTAATAATAAAATAAAACCAAAAAATACTAATGAAATCCCAAATCCTGCAGGGTGCTGAATATTGCAGACTGTTGCCTGAGCTTGCACTCTGACCCCAGCTTACATTTTTCTGCTAAAGCACAGTAAGCACACATACTATAGAGGCAAAAAACCCACACAATTAAACCAAAACATTCGGGCTGATAAAACTAATGAAAGGTTTGGCTCTTCTCAAAAATAATGGGCTCAGGAGAAGAAAATCTCTTGAAGTGTGCGATATGTGTTAACATAATACATTTTCATGCTCAGATTTTCAAAACTGCAAAATAAGACATTTATAGGTACGTGTTTCAAATTTAAAATAATCTTTTTGGTAGGAACAGACGATATCTTTTTCTGACACACTGAAGGGGAATAATGTTCATTGTTTATGCATTTGCTTAAGCAGTGGAATTTTACATGGCTAAACTTCACTTCATCAGATGTATACTGGTTTAAATTAGCTCAAAATCCAACACAACATTCATTTTTAGATCACAGTCTTCAGAGCAAGTGATTTATCAGGATGCCTAAATCCAGATGCACTACAAATAAGCCAGGAAAGACAAATAAGCCTCTTGGCATAAAACAAATGAGCCAGGGGAAAAGGAATGTGAAAAAAAAGAAATAGCTAAGGAAAAGTAAGAAAAAAACCTGCCAGTGGGAAGAATGCTCCCTTTCAAGTCCCAAATGCTACCCCACTTGGATTTCCTCATGTTCCACCTTCCCTTCAGTGCCTGTTTTTTTGTGGGTTTTTGTTTTGGGTTTTTTTAATATATTTTGGTTGGTTTGGTTTGGTTTTTTACCATTGCCTTCTGGACCACCTTCCCTGCTCACATCCATCAGCTTTTCACTTCTGCATTTGCATTGCTTTTTAAACCACTTCTCTTTGAATTCTGAGTACCTGAATGAGAACAGCTTGGAAGGACCAAAAGGCTTTGTGCATGGTCTGAGCAATGGTAGCTTCCTGAGTATGCCCTCAGCTCCCAACAAATACAAAAAAAACACCCCAAGAATAGGACCTTAAGATGAAAGGTAATAGGCCCTTTATCATCCTTCCATTAGGTGTCTCAATTTGCTGATAGTGGAGTTGTGAAGACTTTGTGCAAGAGGAAAATTTGTAAAAGAGAAAAAAAAGTGAAGGAAAATTGAAATGTTTGTATGATACCAGCCCTGACAAAAAACAGCAGCCAAGTGGTAGAATAACTACCCTTTAAGAAATTTGGGATTAAAGATAAAATACTTCTGGGCTGAGACCAGTTTTCCTTACCTGGGGGAGCAGCCCAACAGAGAGAAATCCTTCTTCCTGCACAAGCTTAATGGTCGCTAATTAACCTGGTGATATGTTAAAGGTTTAACATATTTATCAGGTCTGACTCAGCTCTTATTCATCGCTATTTAAGAACACAACAGAGAGTACGTGTCTTATTTCCATCCTTGTTCATGTAGTCTGGCTTGGGAAGAGAGGTAAATGAACTAAGGGAAGTTAGATCTCTTAGATCATACAGAGGATACAATTTTACCAGGTAGCCCTGACTACATGTAAGACAGACAGTGCCACATATATTACCATTATACTCTGTTCTTCATTTTGCTCCTTTTGTTTCCTATCAGACTCCCCAGAGGCCTCAGTTTGTATTCATTCACTCTCTAAAATGTCTTCCCAGACGCTCAAATCCCACTTCTGTTATTGCAGTTTCTTTTAAATTTGTCTGGATCCCTTGTGCAGAGTCAGGACTTTACTGTTCCTTAGCTCAGCATTCTCCTGGCTGGAGTCCAGCTCAGGTAATTATATCCAGGGCTCTCTCAAACTTCTCTCTCTAGCTGCATTTGGAGAAGTTATTGTTCCCTTTCTTTTCCAAACCGCTTTATAACATTGTAGATACTGGGAACTGAAGGGATGTGTATTTCAGAGAGGCTGTGCATTATGCATTAGGGGTGAACCAACACCTTCCGCAGGGGGATTGAAAGTACTGACACAGCTTCCTTTCTTTCTCATACAAACACTATTTTAAGTGGACAGTTGTCACACCAAGTAGAAGCTGAAGGACAAAAACTGGTCCAGATTAAACTGTTGATGCTATTTAAATGCAGAGACTTGGCCCTCTAATTTACTATTCTGAATCTAGCCTTGATTTGCTCAATAGATGTTCAGTGGTTTATGTCACTTGAGCCGGTTGTCACAAGATGCTCACAAAAATAGATTTCTCACTTATTGGGAAAAATATCAATACAGAGGCTAAAGAGAGAACGAGCACTGCTAGAGGTAATGCCACTACATCAAACATGAGCCAAATTACAGAGCAGAAGAAATGGAAAACTAAATTTTGCAATGCCCATGTTCAATCTGTTTGTTAACCAGGAGGTCTCTGTTTCTGATATTTACCCAGTGCTAGGCCAAAGACTGTTCAGAGTATCCTTTCCAATGGAAAACAATTCAAATAGAATCACGAGGAGTCTAAAACATATAAGAGAGAAAAATATTTTCTTTCTTAGCTAAGAAGCATGAACCATAAATTTAGGCAAATTACAGGAAGAAAGAGAAATATACAGTAAAAGGAACAAAATAGAGAACAGTCATTGATCTACTTACTAGGTGCTGCTTATTTCCTGCAGAATATGGGCATGAAAACTGGCTGCAAGTACTTATGCAAGCTCATGTAACTGCTCACTGCAGTGCAGTTCTTCCAAGGCAAAGAAATGGATCTTCACACGTCAAACAAGGAAACTATAATCAATTCTTACTCCCTCACCCTGGAGGAATTGGAGCTGTTGCTATCAGCAGAAGCTAGCTGTTCCCTAGCCTGGGCAGAATTGCTGCACTCAAAAATCTTGGGAAGAAAAATTATTCATGAGAGGTCTATCTAAGCTCAGAAGAAGCTTAAGAAATGCTTTCCTAATCTAAATTTGAAGGTTTTACTTTCACCATGGGCCATCCCTCAGTGAAGGATCATTGGAGAGCAGCCTCATCTACTTGGTCCTGCTTGGAATAGAGATTGGACCAAATTACCTCAGGAGGACCATTTGAGCCTAAATTATTGAATGTTTATTCTCCAGCCTCCACACTGATAACCTATATCAGAGAGCAGGCTGCACCCTTCACACCAGGGAAATGTCTACTTAGGAAATACAACAAAATAAAAGGAACATCTATCTGATGCAAAAGTAATACAGACTATATTCAATACTTTTTGGTTTTCCTTTCCCCTCAAATCTTCCACGTTTTAAAAGCTGCCAGCTTTCATGGTTAAAAACAACATTTATACCCAGTGAGGCTATGACTGAACTTGGATGACCTGATGAATTAGGTTCTCCAGAGCGATCACAACCATCACAGATGATGATGTCCACCCAGCTGAGATGGCTTCTGCACTTGTCCCAGAAGCAAACAGAGGGGAAGGAAAGGACCAGGGGGTTGTGGAAGTGCACATCTGGAAGTTTAAATTAACCTTACCCTTCTGCAGAGTTAAGTTAGCACAGCCCCTGTAGAATTTTGATGACAGGCCTTGGCTAGTGCAAAAAATAGCTGGCACCATGTTCAGGTTCTTCCCTCTCTGCTAAACAGGCCTTTCATGCAAAAAGAAATTGACCCCACTGTACTCAGTAACATTTTTATCCTCCCTCCCCTGCAGTTCAGCAGTGCGTAAGCAGTAATAAATCCATACTTAAAGTGCTGTTGACTGCTTTAGAACTTCAGCAGCAAAGGAAATAAAGTAAGCACATAAGCATGTAGCCCTTGCACTGTTAAACATGGCATCTACTGCTGGGGATAACTAAAAGCATGGTTGACTAAGAAACTAAATAAAACTGTAAGTAGAAACCAGCAATGGGTGCAGTGCATGGTTGCGCAAGACAGACAATAGGAACAAACTCATTTTAGGATTCTTCCTGCAATCAAAGCACTCAGGACAAGGAAAGAGTCAAAGTATACAAACATGCTTGAGCGTTGGAATTTTTATGAAGAAGAAATACCCACTCTATAATGATATCCATGTAGAATGGATGCTGGTGGCTTACATTATACCAGCTGAGTTTGATGATGATGCTACGACACAAATAGCTAATGAGAAATGTAACTTGTTTCCTTTCATGCTCATATATTTTCAAGAGGTGATATTAGAATAAAGACAATTGTACAGTTTCATAAACTTCAGCATTTGTTTCTTTTTTTCTGTCTGAAAACCTCAAACATCAAACAGGTTTCAGGACCAGTCAGCAGACAAGTAAAAAATTGCTTTATGTTATCCAACTCAGGATTTTCTTATTAATCATTATGAGTAAAGATATCTAATGTCAGAATAGCAACAGTCTACCCTTCCACAGAGCCCAAATGTTTCAAGTACTTTAGAAATATTACTAGATGAATTTGCATTGAGCAGTGATAACACATTTTAACAAAGAGAAGCAAAGGCACTGCTTCACTTTATGGAATTTATGGATCAAGTTTTTGAGAGCACTGCCACTCATTCTCTGCAGGATCTTTACACAAGCGGCAAGCTCACAACAGTATAATCCTTACCTTACTTTAGTCATTTAGTAAAAGAGCCTCAGACTGCTCATATACATTCCTGCAAATGTTGCAACAATCTTCTCAAAATTCATTAGGACAACTACGTATTTTCTTTTTAAAAATATTGTCAGGAAACAAAATGAATGCTTGAACTCTTATTTTACCAGGAAGTCCTTTTTGGCTGCATGATTGCACATGTTTGTAGATGAGTGAAAATGTTTTTAATCAAACTTAAAATAGAATGTGGAAATAACCATTAGCAAGCCAGAGGTGCCTGTGAAGATCATAGAGGATAGAGAGAGGGATATTAAGAGAGTGCAGCGATTCAGCTGGGAAAGATCAAAGAGAACCAGATAACAGCCAGGGGACATCAGAGTACCATGAAAGTTGCTGAGGATGTAGGAAGTCTGAGTAGTGCTGTGGGACATAAGGGAAGTTGAATAAGATATGTATGTCAAGAAACATCCCAGGGTGATACAGAAAACCAGAGGACACATCATCATGACAGAGTTGTCTGAGAAAGCCTCACAGTGCTATGAGATGCAAGCCTCAGGATGATGATGATGAAAACCAGGGAAGGTTGAGAATTGCTGGGGACACAAAAGACAGTCAGCTAACAAGAGGCAATGTTACTGAATGAAATCACATCAAGAAGGCTACAACTGCTGGGTATAACTACAAGGATGTTTGAAATAACAAAGTCAGAATGTCCATATTTTATGAGGAATAACACATGCTGCTGGAGATCAGGGACCTATAAAGGTAAATGAAGAAGCAATTAGAAATATGCCAAGGAAAAACACATCATATCACAAAATGGAAAAAAAAAATCATTGCTAGAGAGCATAAGGGAGACTCTGAAAAATGTTTTCAGCAAAAAGCTCCCAAGCCTTAGGAACCTTCTTGAAGCAGCTGTTGAGCCTGGAGAAGGCTATAGCATTTTAGGGAATGAGAGAGCAACAGTAAGATGCCAGAAACAGCGAAGCAGATTGTGAGTTGAATGACAAATGTGTAAGCTGCTGGTTGCTATAAAGGGCCACAGTGTCAAGAAATGTTGGAGCCTGCTGTACTGCTTCTGGAAACATCCAGGAAGAATGCAAGCTGAAAGAACACTGTATAGGTTGAATAGCATCAAGAAACATTAGAGAAGGCCATGAATATCTTTAAGCCTGTTCAGCAGAGGGATCCAGACTAAGGCAGTGAATTATTGGAGTGGTTAGCTATGCAGCCACATAGAAACCAAGGCTAGGCAGTGATCTCCCAAGAGCCCAAGATACCAGAAAAAAGCTCGAGAAAGAATGCAGATTGCCAGGGGGACTGAAGAATCCTGCATATAAACTAGGGACAACTGAAAAGCTGTGAGATTTGTCAGGAAACACAGGGTAAGGTCACAGACTGAAACAACTCAGATGTCTGGTTTCACCATTTGACTAATAGAAGAAAGATGTGACCCAAGATAATCCTGACTGCTTCTCTTTTGGAGTGCAGAACAGAATCCCTTTCAGTACTGTCTTAAAGCAATGAATGCTCCTGCTGAACAACCAAGGCCATGTATGGAAAATAGCTATCTATCCTATGTCATTGTATGTTTAAACATGGGCCTTGGAAACCATACGAGACTAGGAGAGGAAAATAATCCCTTTGGAACAAGGAAAACTTTTAAAGGGCTAAATTGTGCTTAGTGCAGGGTGCAGGGAGCCCTTCCACCCTTCTCAGCACAGTTACAAGCAGGTAAATGTCATTGGTCTTTCATTGTGAGTTTATAAAATACTGATAGAGAAAACCAGCATGGAATATATATTTTATTCATGCTACATCTAACTCCAGAGCACTGGTCCTAAGTAGAGTAACATGGCCAATGTATTTATATTTCACAGTGCCAAGTGGCTCTGGAGCGATGCCTTGCTGGAGCCTGGGCAGAGCAAGGGCCTCAGCCCCCATCTGGCAACCTGGTTTTGCAGAGGAGACACTCTATTTGAAACCTGCTCCTTGCTGCACATCTTCCCCAGGGAATGGCGGTCGGCACCAGCACTTCAGCAGCACATCTCCTCCCTCCCTTTAGCACAGCTCAGCCTCAGGAGAGCCATTCTGCAGCCTGCATTTGGATGGGGGGGGGCAAGGGGGAAGAAGACAAAGAGTTATTTTTCATGAGATCTGCTGCGGAAGGCTGAAAACAGCCAGGTTTCCAACCCCTTTCCTTTGTTTGCCTTGGGTCGCTCAGTTTCTATATCAGGCTCTGGTTCAGCTTCCATTAGCGCTTCCTCATCAACATCGTTAACAATGGTTTCCTCACTGAGGGTATCACTAGGATTATACTTACTGCCAGAATCCTCTGGCACAAAATCACTGTCTGAGTCAGAGCAGAGAAATAATTAACCCTCATGATACTTCTCTGAAGAATGAACAGAATACCTAATAAGATTTATGGGGCATCAAACTGATCCTGCTCCTACGGGAAAAGCGTCCACTCACTGAAGTTAACATTGCCACTAAGGCGTGAGTCGAGAAGGTTCTTGTGTCAAGGCAGGAGAGACCTTCATCTCACCTGTGAGTGACCTGCATTACCTTAATTGCGTTAGTTACCTTGCATGTCTAAACAGCAGACTACTTGTTTACTGCTCTGGCCCTGGATTAGATCATGGTTTCATTACAAAAAAAACTATCAATGTCAATGGATTCTCAGCTTCTGTGAAACTGGTCAGTCTGGAGCCAAGTAGGGCAAGACATTCTCTGAAATTACCAGCATTTGATTTGCAAACAGCCTTCAAATACTACTGATCATATTCTTGATCTATAAGACGAGTTTTATCATTTAGCCTACAACTCCAGGACTGAAATGGAACTGCTGGAAAAATTTCCCCACGTATGGAGAAGAGTGTTGCCCCACAGAAGAGAAAGAAGCATCAAAATCTATACAAATTTGCATGCTTTTGCTGTTTTCGACTCTAGAGACGAGTTTTTTTTCCCTCTAAAAAGTAATCAGTCACTTCAGTGGCAGACATTTGTAAGTAAAACTAATTAACTTTCCAGGTCCAGAAGGATCCCCTCCCAAAAGCTGGTAATATGTCTCAGTGGGTAGGAGAAGGATAGCACAGTCCTAGCTGACAGGGAAGGATCTCTGGAGAAGTACATATGATACAGATTTCTGTCTGCAAAAAAACAGTAGTCTGCTAAGATCTGGAAGCCTCAAAATCCTTTCACTTCTGCTGGGAATTTAGTTCAAAGCAGCTGCATGTAAATGGTGGATAGCAAATGCAACGCTGGCAAATCTTTCTCCTGATTCTTGTTTTTAAATCAACAAGAGTAAGTTATAGAGAAGAGGAGCTAGCTTTAGGGCAGCCAGATTTACCCTGTTTTAAAATAAAAGTGAAAACAACCCTAAGGAAAAAAAAAAGGAGAGATTTGAAATATGTATGAGCAGCCTCAATGCCCTGCCTCATCTCTTTGTGCTGCATAAAGGGGACACAGATTGGCTGAATCCTTTATACACAGAGATGTGGTACAGAGATTCATCAGAAAACATGCAGCTACAGTTCCCAGTTCCTCTCCCTCCCCACAAAGAGTGGGTAAGAGTCAGGGAGACAAAGCAGAAGGGTCAATAGCAGGCTGGGAATTGCCTGAAGGCTGCTCATCTTTCTCCAAGCCCTAAAATGGTGCGTATGCTTTCTGGGGACCTGCAAGCCCAATAGCTACACAAGATCTCTATCAGACATCTTTTATAGGAAGCTGCCATGCTGCAGACATCACAGAAATGGGTGTGCTTGCAGTTGCTCCAGGAATTGGCAACACAAATGTCGAGAATCCACTTTGACACTAATTTGACCATAATTTGGACCTCCACCCACACCGATGCTTGACCAAGGACAAAAACTGAAAACAGGAGAGCTTGAAGAGCTTGCAGAGGGCTTTAGTCTGCTGTGCATTGTTGGCCACAGCTGCTCGGTACCAAGTTCTTCCACTGTGGCAACCACAGGAAGGGGCTCATGGGAAAACACCACTGCAGCTCCCCAAGTTCTGCCTGCTGGTCGAGCTGCACAACACTCCTGTGTGTGTGCAGTGCAGCGTGACAACTGGTGTCCTCCTCTGCCTGCAGCTCAGGGATGGCAGAAGCTGCTCATTGAGACCCACCGCCCCGGCTCAGCCTGTCTTGCTTCTTGTGGAAATTACTACCTCTTCAGATCTCCCTACTGAGTAGGCTCGTGTGGACACCCTCTAACCTACTTCGGTCAACCTGAGCCAGACTTAGCTTAAATGGATTAAGTAGGAGGGTTTTGCTAACCTGGTTTGATTGAAGTGGGTTAAGGGGCACCCACACAAGCATCTCTGCAAACACCTCATGAGAGGGCATTAATTCCTGGGAAAAGAAAATTACAAGTAGTTGGACTACCAGCCCCTTTTACTAACACAGCTAAATCAAGAGTCCACTGAAATAAGGCCTCTGGACTTCAGGGACAGGCATGAATTCACTGTGCAAACAGGAAAGTTATGATTTCCCACCAGCTGCAGGTTGCTGCTCCTGCAGCAGCACAGGGGGAAGGGGAAGCGTATTACTCTCGCTTCAGCAAGAAGTCAGCAGGGTTCACCTGCCAGGAAAGCCCAAGTTTTAGCATTTCAGCAGGCTAGGAACTGATCTTGTCTGCCTTTCTGCAGGCTGAACTGAGGAGGAGGCAATTTCCATCTGATTCAGGCTGAGATGCATAGTTTAGAATCACAAGTCAACTTAGTTAAGAAGTCTGAAAGCCCTTGCACCCCAGCTGCAGTTACACTGCTCCAGAGGATTTGGGAAGGTATCGCTACAATTAATCTCACTCACCTCTTCTGGTTGTTTTTACTATTCAATTACATCAGCGACAACAGCATGAACAGCACAGGTAAAACTAGCCTTAAGTAATGCCTATCAAATAAAAAGCTTTTCTACTTAAAGATTAATGTAAGAAATCAATGTGCTTCCAGCTTGTGCCAGCAGATGATCTAACCCCGTCTTATGAAGGCTCAGAAACTTCACATAATGGTGATACAAAATCTACGAGTGGTTAATGCTGAGAGTGTCTGTCTGCTTCCAGAGTGCTTCAAATGCCGGTTCATGAGCTGGCTACCAGATGTGCTGCTCTTTTCCCCGAAGGCCATCATGAGGACTGTTATTTCATTCTCAAACCTCAACAGGCAGTGTTGTGACAGTATAGAGTCTGCTCTCTAACATATGTCTCTTGCATGACAGCACATTCATTTGAATACATTATTATGCTGAAGGGACTAAACTGACCACTTAACAGGAAGGGATGAATCTTTCTAGCTATCAAAACCGAGCAGCTTAACAAGAACACTGTCAGAACAGCATCCAAAAATGAAAGGGCAGTTTCTGCTAAGGATAGAACACAGCCATACGCAGATGGCTCTCTTACTAGAGTAATGGCTATTGACATCCACATATATAAACTCCCTGACATAAAGCAAGATCAGATTAGACCATATTAAATGACATTTTCTTTTCTGATGGTTAAAGCAAATCAGGAAACAATGCTGTCTTGGGCAAGGTCATTGCTAAAATGTATGGCAAATGTGGATCACGGAGTGCATGAGGCTGCAGGCTCCCCAGCGGCCCTGGTCAAGGACATGTTTGGAGTGTGCTTCCTTTCACAGGAGCAAGGGCACTGGGGAAAAGGCATGAGGATAATAACAGGCATCCAGGTCTCACCCTGCCTTGAAGCTATGACTTGGCCATAACAAGCACCAGGATAGGGCCCTGGAATCCTGCTGTCCACATACAGCCTTAACTGTCATGAACTGCCTTCTAACAACAAAGTGACAACAATATTTAATTATCCTGTTAGGACAGGATGAACCTGAATCACTCAGTAAGTGCAAAAGAAATAGAAAATTAGCATTGATGTAATTAGCTGTGTATGGCTCAACTTGGCAAAACTATTAACAAAGCTGTGTAAAACATAAAACCCGTAGAAAGGAGCCACATGTTTTGTGCTCCTTCAAGAGCTGTGGAGTGAAACCCGTGGCTCAGTTTGGCATGTTGCAACCCATCCAGGAGCATAAACTGCTTCTGACTGCAGACGTGGTTCTCATGGGCACTGAGTCGCAGAAACCAGTGAGATGTCAAAGACCTTGGATCTTAGCTTATTCAAGATTTTTCTGCATCCCTATGCACATAAATGTCCTTTCAAAGGAAAAAATAACCCCGTGTGATTGAAGTCTGCATCAGTACAAATCCCAGGCTGGTTCAGACCATACACACACAAGAACGGAATGCATAATCACAATGCCCGGGATTCTCCTTAACTTTACCGAGGGCTGGGTTGAAGCTATTTTGAAAGAAGCAACTATATCTCCTTTAAGCACCAAGCATTCCTGACAGTAATAATTGCTGTGTAACTAACTCCTCATTAGCACTCCCTCAGACCCGAATAACTGCGCTGACTTTATGTTGCTCCTCGTCCAAGAACAGGATTAACATCTCAGCACCAAAGTCTGCTCTTAATTATACTGTTAAAGACTCACACAAAGGGGGGGAAAAAAGGCAATGAAATAATTTGAATTACTCTGGATTTACAGAAGCATGACTGAGATCAGAGTTTGTCCTATTGTCAAATCCATAATTTAGCATGATAAAGCACAGTGTTCTATACAAAGCTTCTTTTAGCTCTGAGGACCAGCTCGTTTTTACCCACCAGTAGTGTGTCAGGGTGATAGATAACTATTTTAATGAATTTAATACTCTTATCTTAATTCCTTATCCAGGAAAGAAAAATAGTTTTGCAAATAAGAATATGGCACCTGCTCTAAATTGAGTAAGAGCATGTGAAGAACAGGAAACCAAATATCTGACCCTGAGTGTTGCTGAACAGCTGCAATTTCCATGAACTTTGTAGGAGTTGCAAGAACTCAAGATCTTTGCGGATTATATTTTAAGATACAATGCAAAGTCTTTTTCTACTATTTTTGTCACTTATGCAAAGGAAGATCCTAGATAAAAAAACCCTAAAGAGATCACCATGTGCAATCCAGATGCCCGAACGTAACTTTATGAAGCAGAACTTGCAGTGGCAATGCATGTAGAAGCTTGATCAAAGAGAGATCATTAATCATGTACATACAGGTTGGATGAGGGGAAAAGGCCTGAGGAAAAACCACATGAAAAATCTTCATCACACAAGTACTTATGTTATTGCTTCATAGCTTTTTATGGCCTCAAATCCAAGCAGAAAAAGACATTATCTAAGGTGGTCTAGGGAATACAGCTAGGATACAGAAGGAGAGACTGAGGAAGGGTAAGTGAGGTTTTATAGCATTCCAGATTTCACTTGCAAGTGATGGAATGGTCGTTAAGACCGTTGGAATTATTTCTTTCATGGCAGAAAGCAGGAACTCAAGAAAAGAAAGCAAGATAAGTATGTATGTTTTAGAAGAATTCTTACTAACTACTAAATTATTATTGGCTGCATACCAAACAATCCACACAGTGATAAACAACTGTTCATTTTATTTCACCAAACAAAAAGCCCATTGAAAGATTTCTACCATTACTGCATTCACTGGAACTCACTTGAAAAATACAGTTTTGGACATACATCAAATACAACTTACAGCTGAATAACTGCAGTGGTCTAACTGACTTTCCAAACATGTCAAGAAAATGTTCTGTTCTCCAGAGGAGAGGAGAACAACAGAGCGAAGCGGCACACTAACTACAGGTATGAGACATTCCCTGAGGCTCAGAAATAGCTTCTCTTCTTAATTGCCGAGATTTCAGCAACTGGCCTTGCTTTCAGGGTAAGCGGGGGTGGGGGTGGCTTTGCATACAGCCCCTCAGTTTTGGTGGCAAGCCAGAAAAAACAGTAGGAATTCCCATATCCTGTCTTGCCACCAAAAAAGGTACATTTTCAACAGCTGTGTCAGCACAACAGTACGTAAGGCCACACAGTAAACTGGAAAAACTAACTGATCTCAGTTAAAAAAATGTGTTACTAAAATGGTGCTGCTTTTAATCCCAGCATTGGTTTGATCCCCGGTGCAGTTACATGCAGCTGTGGCAGCACAACGTGGGGCCATAGGTGGTGGTGGTGGTAGTAGAGGTAGTGACAGGGAAGATGAAATCCTTAAGGTCTCCAACCAGGAACCGGCTATGCAGAACTGTGTATTAGACTGTATATAACTGTCATAGTGACACATCACATTTTCCTCAGAGGCAAGGCCAATTATGAAATCCCTCTTGCCCTGGCTGCTGCAGTTTGTCACCCCCAAAGTACTGCACACTGAGCAGTTTTAGAAGCTGCGTCCTAAAACGGATCAGAAATAATTTAGGTTAAGGAAAAAGAAATACCAAAATGGATTTGTTTTTTAATCTTGCTCTGTTGCATTAGCTTAACTGCAGAAATGATGAATTACAGGGCTAATGACTGGACATTGGCAAGCTCCTAAGACAGTTCTGTATCAGCACATAAAAGACCCTGAACAGCAACTCTAAAATGCTTATGACAGGACTCCTTTTTTCAGAAAGAATATCCCTGTCCCACTTGAAAACCTGGATCTGAATTTGGTGAACAACAGTTCTGTAAAAAGTTATGCCTGTTACAAGGTTTGTGTTTCTCATATCTAATTTTCACAATATTTACATCCCCTACATGTTTGTAAATATATAATACATATAAAATACATGTTATAAATAGCTATCCAAGCCCTAAGATAGTGGAGAAGCACTCACTCCAGCTTAGGTTCTTTGAGATGATTGATGTTTGAGACGATTGCTTTGTTGATACATCTATCACCTTAATGACATCTGTTGATTATCAGCATCTCTGAAAGACAACTCTTACACTTCTGCAGCTGAGTTCTCAGATACAGCAGCATCTCAACCTTGTGAGCAGTTCTGAAAAGCAAAAATAAACCTAATTCTTAAATCTTCCATTATCCATGGCCTCCACTTATTGGTGCAAAGCCCTTTAACAGAATTGTTTAGGCCACATAACACCCACAAGCTGCAATTTGTGAAGTTTGGCAGCCTAATCGCTGCAGACTTTTTCAGAGTTGATCCCCACAGTAACAATTATTTTCTGCTTTACTGACTCAGGAAAATTCATTCTAGTTTTTCTCCCCTTACCTCCCATCCACCCTTTTATTTCTATGCCACGTTTCTTCATTCTCCCTTGTGCCTATTGTGCCTTTTGTGGTCAAAAACCCTGCAGCTATAGTATTTCCCCATGTTGCTAGTGGAGACTGCAGCAGCCTGCATAATTTGTCCCCTCATATGGAGCTCTGCCCTAAACCGCCCAGTTTATTTGTCTGGCCACACTGGTGAGGTTTGAGTAAAACTAACTTGAAGTTGTGGGCCTTTATCAGCAGCTTTTGGGTTTTCAGAGCAGGGGTGCAAGTTTTAGGTGCGTGTTGTCACCGCAGCACTGCCACAAGCTGTGGGACAGGAGCAGAGCTTAGGGCTGTAAAGGTCTGAAAATCACCTCAGGAAATGGGATTTTTAAATGTGATGGGGCAAATACTGGATTTCTACCTCCCCCACACCCCCGCATTTCCCTTTTGAAAGGAATTTTAGGCAGTTTTATGTAGATGCTTTGCACAGACACACGATTGAAAAGCAGGGCTCCCCCAGATCTTACTTTGGGCCTCCTTCCCAAACCCACGGCTTTCGTTCCAGCGCAAGCCCTTCCACAGCACCCCTCAAGCCAGGACTGGGGACTCCTTCTCGTCCCTCACGGAGCCAACCTCCGGCCTGACAAGGGACCTGGACTCCAGCCTGGGAAATCCCGGGAATCCATGGAGCCACCCGCGCTCCCACCGCGCCTCAGGCACTCACGGCCCGGGGCCCTGTGTGCCACCAGCACCTCCAGGCTCCGCGCTGTCCCTCCCGCGGGCTCGGCCTGGGAGGCTGCGGGGGCAGAGCGCACCCCGGGCCCGGGCGGCCACTCCGCCGGTGGCGGGGCTCGAACCCGCGGCTCCCGGGACAGCGCGGCCGCCATCCCGCCGCGCCTGTGGGGGCCGCTGTGGCGCCGGGCGGGAGCCCCTTGTGACGCGCCTCGCGATTGGGCGGTGCCTTCCCCCGGGCCAATGGGAGGCGCCGTCTCACGCGGCCGGCCGCCCGCCCTCCGCCGGCGCCATCTTGCCGCGGGAGTGGGAGTGGGAGCGCAGCGGGCCGGCCATGCCGCACTTCCAGGCCTGGGAGGAGTTCACCCGCGCCGCAGAGAAGCTCTACCTCGCCGACCCCATGAAGGTGGGACGGCCCGGGCCGGCAGGGCAGGGCAGGGCAGGGTGCGCGGCCCCGGCTGCGCACGGCTCGGCGGGGGCGGCGGGCGGTGTCGGGCCTGGGCGGGGGCGTTCTGTGGCCCAGCGTCGGTGACTGCACGGCGGAGGGAAGAGTCACGGGATGAATTAGTTGGAAAAGACCTCTGAGATCAGCAAGTCCAACCTGTGAGCGGTCACCACCATGCCAACCAGACCACGGCACTGAGTGCCACGTCCTGTCTTTCCTTACACACGTGTAGGGACGGTGACTGCACCACCTCCCTGGGCAGCCCATCCCAGTGTCTGATCACCCTTTCTGGGAAGGAATTCCTCCTGATGTCCAACCTAAAGCTCCCCTGGTGTAGGTTGAGGCTATGTTCTGTCGTCCTGTCACTTGTTACCTGTAGGAGACCGATCCTCACCTCATCACAGCCTCCTTTCAGGTATAGAGAGTGATCAGGTCACTCTTGGGCGTCTTCTCCAGGCTAAACACCGCCAATTCCCTCAGCTGCTCCTTGTGAGACCTGTGTTCCAGACCCTTCGCCAGCTCTGTTGTGCTCCTGTGGACTCCCTTCGGTACCTCAGTGTCCCTCCTGAGCTGAGGGGCCAGAACTGGGCACAGCACTCGAGGTGTGGCCTCACCAGTGCCGAGGACAGGGGAGAGGCAGCTGCAAGGGCGGGGGTTACTTTCTGGTATCACACCTCACCGTCCTTTTCTATAAAACACGAGGAAGTTCTCATTTATCACCCCAAAAACATCTTAAATGGGGTGTTATCAGTGACTGGGATGAACCCTGAGAACCCAGCTTCAAAGACATTTTGCTTATTCACAGCATACCTGTGTGATAGAAACCGAGGTTAAGAGCTGAATGGAGTGTATTGAGAATGTGTTTATTTATGAGTTCACATTTAAGACTATCGTTTGAATTTGTCTTCCTGAAAAAGTTAAAAGAAGGTTTTCATTAGCTTTTACACTGCATTGTTGTCTGCAGTGGCATTTCAGACTGGAAGGTGTTTGCTTCCCAAAGAGGAGCTGCTCAAGGATTGAGCTTCTTGGTGCATATGACTGCTTCTGGTTTCCAGTGATGCTTTCAGGAGTCTGGTTTATGCAAATATTAAAAGTAACCTCTGTCTTCAGAAAAAGCATTATAATTCAGCTAAAAAGGAGAACAACAGTGTAATGTGGAACTCACACCTGAGAAAACTTCAGTAAAAAAGCCCTAGTTTCCCTCACCAAAAATAGGCAAGGTGGAGTAACCTTCAGAAGATTAAATTGACATCTGATTATTTAAGGCAGATGAACATCTGCCTTTTAATTAGCACAGAGACACCATATGCAATTGCCACCTATCCACTGATAATCAAATTGCCCAATTTTGCCTTCTTATGCTCTGTGACATTCAATTAAGTGAAAGAGGAGAGATGTCAGTGCAGCCAGGAATTGTTTTTCCGCCTTTTCCTAAGAGGCCTCCAAAGGAAGTCTCTTCCCATCCATGGCAATAAACTCATCTGTTTATACAGGCCCCAGAGCCATAACACAAGTATCCTCCTTTTAACTCGGCAGAGAGTTGGCCGGAGGAGCTTTTATATGTAATTGGGCTTACCAGGAAACTGAAGGAAGAAGGAGAATTGAGGGAGGTGGGTGGGTATGCTCCACCCAGGCAGTGAGTGGTCTCACCTTTTTCGAGAGCAAGTGGCTCAGTGTTATCACCTCCATGCCTGCTGCTGCCTGTGGCAGCCTCTCTTGTGCTTTTGGGCCTGCTCAGTGGGGGTGTGTACTGTTACGCTGCTGCTGTGGTCAGAAGGTGACAGTTTCTAAAACAATGGGTAAATCTGTGATGAGATCCATTCCTGGAGCAGGAATTGCAGAATGTATTTTATAGCGAAGAAGGTTGTTGACTGTTAGCACAAGTAACTTTGTACAGCAAAGTCCTGTTCATAGTGTAAGTTCAGTATGTTCTCAAAGGCCGCTTTGCATTGTTTCTAGTTGTTGGTGCTAGCTATGGCTAGAAACAATAGATACAAAGTCTTTGTGGCTGTGTCTGTGCTCAGGAGGAACCATTTAATGGTCAGTCATTTTCTGAGGATGTGGATTTTTGTCACTGTGGCTTTGAGAACTTTGGTGATTTGAGGGTCCAGAGGAACTGGATAGCTTTGGGCTCAGGGCAGATTGATTGCAGGAAGAACTGTGATAACAGTTCAGGTACTGTAGAAGAAAAGGTGGTGATGTTGAGGTCACTCCACTCAGTTAATCCTTTTCAAGTCTTCATGTAGAGCTATTTTTTTTAAAGTGTTTCAAGCTTTTAAACATGAGCTTCCAGTTGTTTTTTCTGAAGTGCAACACATAGTGAGGGGGTGTCTTGTATGAACTGGCTCTCACAGTTTATCGTGCCTGTCACTGAGGTCTCTGCAACTGTCGTTGCTTTAATTACTGTGTTTTTGAATGTGCCCAATGTTAACCTTGCTGATGCTGCTGTAAAACCAGCAGGGTTTTACAGTGTTTGCAGTTTACAGGGTTTGCAGTGTTAGGCAGGGAAGTGTGATGGCTCAACTCCCACACCACCCTGGCTGTATGTCTGTTGGACATCAGAGCTGAGGACCGCCACAGAGGCGGTGAAAACGTGAAGCAGTACATAGTTAAAATAAAAGGTAGTCTGAATGTGGGCAGATTTCCTTCAATATGTTCTGAGAATTCTTAGTATAGGTGCTAATTCTTAAAATGTTTGTCATTTCAGGTGCGAGTTGTTCTTAAATACCGACATTGTGATGGGAACCTCTGTATCAAAGTAACAGATGATGTAGCTGTAAGTACAGAATACATTCTCCTTTCACGGCTTCTTGTACCTCTCACAGACTTGGATTTTGCTGTCAGCCAGGTTGGGAGCTCTTAGCCACTGCCTTGAGAGTGCCTGACAGTTTTTTAAAAGCTTTTGCTTAGCCTTCCCTAGTTGCTGTGTCTGTGATTGACACTGACCTGTGGTTCAACTCTGTGCAGTCTGGGAAAAGTTCTAAGACTTCAGTGTTCTTCATGAGTTTCAACAGAATTATTGTAGGATTCTGTCAAATCAACAAAAATGAGCTTTACAAAAATCTTGGACTGTCTCCGTCTGAAATGGCTTCATGGAACAACATTGGTATCTTCTACTGAAGCAATTCAGGAGCATTTTCAAACATATGTTTACTAGGGTGAGCGTGGTCCTTCTTATTTGCTTAGAGTGGTGACAGTTTCCAACCATAGGGTAATCTTCTTTGTGATCACAAGACTGAACCACAGTGATGTTATAGCTAAGGAGTTGTTTTTCTGCAGTCCAGGGTGAGCAACAGTATTCTGCCCTTCTCTTCAAACTTGGGAAAAATCAGATTTCCTTTCCTTGAAAAGTAGTCTGGCATTTGTATTTCAGGTGCCTTGGAGGGATGCGAAACTCCAGTAATGGCACTTCTTGATAGGGTAGTAGGAGAGAATGTGGAAGAGATGCAGGTGTGGGGCACTGATCATGGGGAAGTGAAGGGCAATTTTGTTAAAATCTTCCATAGGGGAAGTTGGAGGCAGGTGATTCACAAGTATGAACTCTTCTGGGGTATAGGTTGCCTTAACTGCTTCCAGTCACAGAGGTTCCACAAAGTGGGGGAAAATGGAGATTGGTTTTGGTTTTTGGTTGGTTGGGGGTTTTTGTTGTGGTGGGGTTTTTTTTGGGGGGGGGGAGGGATGTTTTGTCTTTTTGTTGTTTTTTGGGGTTTTTTTGTGTTTTGATGTGTTTTTTTTCCTAAAGGTAATAATGGAACTTTCCTTCGTGCTCTGTAGAACTAATACAGCTGAAGAAAAAAATAAACTATTTTCTGCTGTTTGCCTCTGAACTAAAATAGGAATTTAATGCTGGCAAAAGTTGCTGAAGAATGGAGCATTCTGGGTATTTTTGTCTTTTTGCTAAGTCAGCCTGGGTGTCATATTCATGCTGTACAGGTATAAGGAGTTGCTTAGTCTGCAAACAAAAAACACCAACACAGTCTTTCTGTGATAAGTCACTGGCATATTACTCTTGTTCCTTGCTTTTACAGGCTTGTCACATGAAGGAGTTCCCTTTTTATCGTAATCAGATGCTATGTTCCTTATTTAGGGCTGTCTTAGAAACAGATCTTGCTTGAGGGAGGGGATCCACTTCAGTGGGAAATACTATCTGATTTTATGTCCCTGGCAGTGTAACATTAAGGACTGCAAAAGGCAAAATAAACTTGTTTTCAGAATACAGAGAATAAGAAAGTAACTTCAGTTTTAAAATCTGGCTCCATGTTTAGACAACACAAAGGGGAGTGTCTTTAAAGACCTCTTTAAACCCCAATCTTGAACAGGTTTTTTTGAGCTAAAAGAAATCAGGGTAAATTAAGAGCTTCCCTCTTTTCAAAATGGAAGGCATGAGTGTTTAGGAGAAACTGAAATGTAAACACAGATATGTGTCTGTTTTGAAACAGGGTGCATGTGTTGGTGCTGCCTCATGGTAACAACATGCCACAAACGAACATCTAAGTACTCTCCTTGTTTTCTGTGTTCCAAGCACAAATGTGTTGCAACTATAAACAAGATAAAACAGTTGAAGTGAAATCTGATATTCAGCAACTTTCTCTTGCAGTGTTTGCTGTATAGAACAGACCAGGCACAAGACGTAAAGAAGATCGAGAAATTCCACAGTCAGCTCATGCGGCTCATGGTGGCGAAGGAATCCCGCAGTGCTGCCATGGAAACAGACTGAATTGCTGAAAATAAAATGAGTGCTCCGGTCATATTTCACTGGAAGAAAATATCTCTTGGATTGGAACGAATACTGGGACAGGAGATGCTTTTCATGTACTGAAGTGGACCAGTGACAAGTCTGAAGCATTTTCACTCCTCAGACTCCACTTTGGAAAACTCAGAAAATAAATGCTTTCAGTTGAAAGCTTATATTTATTTTTGGGTATCAAACAAGCAACTATTCTTACATATTAGGTATGCTAAGAAGACAAGTAAATATTTTAGATCTGCAGTATGTCAGTATGAATTTGGTGGGCCACAGGCATATCTCTGTAAAGTTATTATAAAATTTCTTATAAATTTTGTTATCTTCATAACTTTTGCTGGTGTGTTCTTACAGTGAGAAGGTTTGTTAACCTAGCTAATACTGTAGCATGATGACTGGATCTAATAAATATTTACATAAATTATATAAATTAGTGGGGGTTAGAGGAACAGATGTTTTTGGAACTGAAATGATGAAATTGCCAATTTGTATTACCACTCACTAGCAACATTTTAGCTTTTAGTATTGCTCTTGATCATAAGCTGTGCAACATTATCTGTGATGCGGTTTATAGAACTGTGACATTGGCTAAATAATTAAACTTCTGTATTTTAAAAATTAAAGTAGAACTTCGCTTGACAATTGCTAGAGATGGGTGTGAAATGGGAGGGGTTTTTTTGCCTATGCAAATACTGTTACTAAAAAATAGTCAGTGGCTTTTTAACATACTTGAACTATTTTGTGCTAGCAGGGGTACCTTTTCCCATCCATGCTTCAGGCAGAGTTGAAGTATATCAGCAAGACAAATTCTAAAAGCTCTTGCCTATTATGTTAATAGAAAAAAATCCAACCAAACACTATTCAGATTCTTTATTTTAGCAGGTTGTTAACTGCATTTTCAAATGTTACATGTGGCAGATGGATGTCAGCCAACTGAATAAATGGATGAAAACCAGCTTAATAAATACTTAAATACCACTGTCAAAAATAGACCAATATTCCTGTGGCTTAGACTTGTTTCTCATACATACCTCCAGTAGAGTGATGAAAGTCTTAATTGTCTCTTTCAAAGGCTTTTTGCTTGAAAATCCAGTAGCTAAAATTGATACTTGCTTTGACTAGAGCTTGCATACTTTAAACCAGATGAATGTTTTCATGTAATTAGGCTATTGATATAACTAGACTTTTTCAGAACTAATGTTTTGGGTTAAAGCAAGCCATGAAAGTAAAGCAGAGCCATACATGAAGTGGCATTTATATATAACAAAACAATCTACTTAAATAGCTACCTGCTGGCACTTACATAAAAATAATGGAGCTACTTGGAAGTAGTACTCCATGTGGAGTTTCCACATTTGCCAAAGGCTTGATAGTTGCATTAGAGTACCCTTTTAGCTGTACACAGAATGTTGCATGTTGTTGGAAAACACTGCAGTGCTAAATTCCCAGGGACTACTCAAGTTCTAGCCTACAGGAGTGACTTGTACGTATGTAACATTTTTGTATTGGCTTTTGAAATGCAAATAAATTCAGAGAGAAGGCTGGACTTTGTTCACAGTTACACTTTTATTAAGATACTGTAATTCTGAATTTTTTCCTTGATGGTTCAAATTACTTTCTTAATATTTGCAATATATGAAGTAGTTAAACCATTTTTTTGTCTAAAGCACTGTTCTGCAGTATGAGTGGTTGCTACAGAGTCACAAATGTGAAGCTGTTAAATTGGCAGGTGGAAAGGCTGCAGCTATTTTAGTGTAACTTCGGGACATGTCCTGTAAATTGGTTTGGCAGGTAGATGTCTTGTGTGAGCTGAGGTACAGAAAGGCCTCAGTGCTATTTGCTTCTGCACAGAGGATCAGAGAGGAGACTGTGGACAGACTTGGTGTACCAAGTGGCTGAAAGGCTTAAGCTTTATACTTAAGGAGGTTTTAGAGGGTGGCAATTACAATACTATTTGTTAGAGTAGCCGTTGTCAAGCAGAACAAACATATGTCTAGTTTTCTAAATTCAGAAAGCATTCCCATAAAACCATAAGGAAATATTAATGCTACTTTTGTAAGAGTGTGTGTTGTTAAGCTTGTTCTTCATATACTGACAGAAAAACTAGGATGGTTCTGTGCCATCAGAATGCACAAGAAAATGTGGTAAAGCTGCTGCTTAAAAAATGTTTTGGAAACTTCTTTAGAAACAGACAGGTGCTTCTTGACTTTGTCCTGGAATTTCCAGCAACTTCAAATATGTTCATGGGGCCATAGAGGAGCTCCAGACTCCAAGCTCTCTTTTTTCATGCTTACACTGTTATTGAGAGTGTGCTTGTGCTTATGTGCATGGATCACTTTCCTAATAAACACTGAGTTAGTCTATCACAATGCCAACTATTGGAATGTATTGCCTGGTATGTGATGAAAAAAACAGTTGGGTGTGGATCCTTCACGAAAGGGGTGCTCAAACACCCTGCACATGATGCACTGTGTTGGGCAGCCCAGCATGTCAGTGAATGCTTCTGATCACCAGCCAGGAGCTGCTGCCAGTTCCAGGCCTCGAATGGGCAGTGCTGGAGCAGATGGGCAACCTGTGCACTAACAGACAGGTGACCTCCTTTGCAGAAGTTGAATGATTTTTAAAAAATGGGACATTCTCCTCTGCTATAGCTCATTTTGTTGCTGCATGTTATCTTCAGTAATTGTTCTGTTTTGTGAGGATAGTTTAATAAAAAATACAGGCATTTTTATTGTGCAAAGAAATGGTGTTAGTTACCCATGGAATTTATTGTGTTTCTGGTGTTCTCATTTCCTGGATTCTCTGAGCACTTTGATTTCAATTCTTCCTTTGTACACAGCTCTTAAGTTGACTTTGTGTCTGAGCTCTCTCATGTGCAACTACACCACTTCTGTTTTCCATTTGAGGGGTTTGAGCCCTGAACTCTGAATGTAGTTCATTGTGGAACTGTATTCTGGATTACAGGAAGATTGTAAAATTATCTGTAGAAGTGAGAATTTGGTCACAGGTCTTTTGTCTGAGAGCGTTATGAAAGAGACCTTTCCACTAAAGTCCTGACTTAACACTTTTAGGAGTGACAGATTTATTCTGGAAAATTGGATGCTTTGGTGCTGGAGTCTGTCCGAATGGGAAATTGAACTGAAGCCAAGCAGGTGCTTTTAAAAATGTTTTAACCTGTCAAAATAATTCTATTTCATCTCAATAAGTTCCTTCCTGCAGTATAAAAGTGAGTAGTACTCAACATTTTGCTGTAATAAATGTGAAGAAACCCTGGTTTCTGCCTGATGTCAGTAGAACTTGGATGATCACTTATTACCATAGGCTGACCATAAAGGATTAAGTCTTCTGGAAGAAGGATGGTAACACAGTTACCCCCAATGCACCTGTGGGTTTTTTTCCTTCTGGCTTGGGGGAAGACAAAGCTGTAACACAGAAATTACACTCTAACCATCTTTTAAATGAAGTTTGGGCTCAGAAGTGGATCATGTTTCACCCCACCATAGCAAATAGGTGTTTTGGGTTCTTCATTCTGTAAACTTACCTAGGTGCAGATTATGCACAAGTCCAGTTTCCTTCAGGAGTCTGTGAGCATTAGTAGGTGTCCTTGTTAGACGAAAACTGTTAGTACAATGTTCTGTGCTGAGGTAACTTCTAATTGACTGAAACAAAGCAATTTTGATCAAATCTAAGGAGTCCTTGTTAGGTAACTTTCTTAAAGGGTCACAACTTTTTTTTTTTTTTTTTTTTTTTGATAAAAGAAACTAGTCTATGAAGAACTACATCTAATTTTTTGCTTAATAGTGATTTGCTTTTCAAAACATGGGAGTGTCTATTCTGAAATGCTGATACTGCTTTAACGGTAGATGCTGCATGACTATAATATAAACATGTATAAAAATGTTTGTTTATAAAGATACTATCTTTTAGGCAGGCTTTAAGAGTTCAAGAATTGGTATTTAAATGCAAGCAACAGTTGAATTGTATTTGTTGCTAGGGATGACATAAAAACATGCTTTCATCTCTTACCACTTTTACATAAGTAGATCTTTAGACTAAGCAGACTCTTTAGACTGGCTTCGAGATAAACATCCCCACCTTGATGCTGGGCTGAAGTATTTGACTTGAATCACTGCAGACTAGAGACAGGTGTGGGCTTTCTAGTCTATAGAGATATTTTTGAGATGAGAATGATGCCACAGTATTTTAGAAGCAGGTTAGTTACTCAGCAGAATACAAAGCATGGGTGTTTGTTAACCCTGGCTTACTATGCAGTGTAAGCCAGTGTAAGTGTCGTGTAACTATTCTATCAAACTAAATGCTCTTGGGAGAATGTGGCTTAAATTTGACCATGTAAAACTGAAGTCTGTGGGAACTGAACAAATAAAAACATGGTCATACCATGATAGCAGAGTTAACTGCCTTCGTGCAAGTACAGGCCCATGTTGTTGAACACAGTCTTTGTTTCTGGTGAAGGTAAGTCCTTATTTTCTTGTACTGTGCCAAAGTTAGTTATAAGGGTGTGTTCTCAGAGTCCTGTAATGGGAACGCAATTATTCTCTGCCATTCTAAAAGCATCTTAAGTCCTGAATGCCATCTCTGAGTGCTCTTAGGTGGAAATGTCTGATCTTCTGGCAAGAACCAGTGTGCTCAACCCATTATTACCTGTCAGACAGTTTCTAGGTGTTGTGAATATCAGTATTATAAAACTAAGGGTACAGTGTTTCTCTTAAACTGTAATGCTGGTATTTATGAAAGTGATTTCTATCTAAATCAAGACCAGCTCTGAGCATATTTTGCTTTGTTTAGCAAGATTTGATTTTGTGCTCACATTCTTCTGTCTTTTTTTTTTTGGTGGCAGTTCTTACTGATTTTTTTTTAGAGCTTAAAACATCAGTCACACTGAGAGGTCCGGTACAGATTGATGTTTTTATTTCCTTTGAAGTTGTGTTTGCCTGCTGGGTTCATTTTTTTGTCTAGGAGAAGTGATACCTGTTCACAAAAGGGCTAGTCTGCATTGTTCTGCTTCTACTGAGCAGAACCTTCCTGAGTACAGGCAAGTGTTTGCAGCAAAATTTCAAAGATTGGTTTCACAGAGAGGGGTTCGAGTTTTCTGAACACCTACTGAATGGCTGTGCTGGCTGGTACTGAGCAAATGAGGGTTTGCTTCTCGCTTTGGCTAGCAGAAATATGCATTTTAACTGGATTGCTCATGCATGTAAATACAGCCACCTCTAATGCAGTTCTGCTATCGTTATGGGGCTGAAGGATGAAAGGCTTGCCTCAGGGCGCTGACAAATGAGCTCTGGCAAGCTGTGTGTGGCTTAAAGATGTTACTTTCCAAAGGCATCTGCTCGGCTAAGGAGTCAGCAGGCAGGAGGGTGAACTAATGCCTCAGACATGTTCGTGTGAAATTCAGTGTCTTATGCTGAATTGCCTTAAAAGATAGTTTTTAAATGTAGGGGCAGGAGAGAAACGGGCCTTTTCAACGAGTGATTGACAGCTGGGGAGGTGTTATTTTCTATGGCAGTGCTGCCACGTAGCTGAGGGCAGTAACCAAAGAAATAAACAAGTTTCATTGCGGGATTGTTCGTTTGTGCCCAGAGGCAAAACTTCTGTGCTTGGTCACACAGCAGAGCCAGGTAACACGTGAGAAAAAACGTGCAAATAACCAACCATCATTTTTTAGCAGAGCAAACAGCTGCTTTGCAAATAGCTTCTTAACCACTGCAGATGTTGATCATCTAATAAATGTGTGGACTGGGATTCCACACCAGCTGGTTGCTGATCCCTGTTGCCCCTTGCATGGATCCGTCCCAGTGTGCCTCAGAGCCTCAGCTGAAGCATTTCGATTTACCAGGGCACCAGAAAATTCCTTCATGTTCTGCAGAGCTGCTGGTTTGATATTCTGCCTGGTGAGTGTGCTGAGATGTCCCCACAAAAGGTCAGCTCAGTGCTGCAGGGCGTGAATGTCTGAGAGCTCCCAAAAGGAGTGAGGAGAACCACGGGAGTGAAATAACCAGCAGTCAGATTGGTTTAGAATGCTTTGGAACCACAGCCTGAATAACTAGCTCTTGGAATTTCTCTTGCTTGTAAAAGCCTCCTGTCTGTCCCATTAAATACCCTGTAACGTGCATGCTATACAATATTTACCTAAAAACTAGATATGTCTGAATTTGTTTCTGTATTGTTCTAGTTCGTATGGATGGTACAGAAAGTGTGGAATCAAAGATTGTAGATTATAGTCTTCCCAAAAGCCTCTAACACTGGTAGTGTCTCAGAGTAGCCAGAACTGAACACATGATACAAGGTGAAAATTATATCATGGATTTATCAAACTGTATTGTAATTCTTAACATTCTTAAAGTGCCGATGTAGGGGCAGGGGTTTAAGAAGGGATCAACATGTTGAAAGGCTTATGTGATTCCAAGAGTAATGGTTCAGTGAGCTGTAGCTGCTCCAAATCGATACATTCTTGAGATGCCTCCAGAATACATGGAGGTGGCAACCCTCAAAGCACAAATACTGAAACACCTCCTGGATAGGATTTCAGTGGTGGTAAGAATGGACTATTTTGATTTCACAGAAAGACTGCTTTCTTTCCTCATTTTTTTTTTTGACTTCTGTATTAAGCTTCCTTCTTTTCTGACTCTTCAGTACTTTCTCAGTTTTCATTTGTTTTAAACTTATTCTTTCTCTTTAGATCTTTCCTGTTCCTCTTATTTTCCTTTACACAAATTGATCGTGGTGACTTTTTAGATGGCTTAGGGGAAGAGGATTGTTATACAGTTGGATATTTGCCGCCTTCTACTTGTAGGTGCTAATAAAGCATTTAATTCTCAAAGCTAAGCTTCAGTAGAGAGGGTTTCTGCATTGTCACACTTGTGAAGAGTATTTGTCTAGGTGTCACAGAAACAATAATAAACTGCATGGCCACCTTTCTTATTCAATAATAGTGTAAGAAAATAGTTTTTCTGGATATAAGCAAATAACACTTGGACTTTAGCTAATAAAAAGGTCCTTCAGTTCATACTCTGAGTTGGAGTATTCACCTAGATTGTAGCAATTAATTCATTTTCCTGTAATGCAAATTGCATACTACTTGGCATTATTTTATTTGGCTGATGACTGTCTACCTGTCTACAAATTATAATGATTAGCTATTAGCAAGTCTCCATAGTAATTTCTCATAATATCTGTCTTACAACATAAATAATGATTTTTAAAGATAAAAAGTGTTCTCCAGCCGCATCTGTTATTGTCAGTTTCTCTGTGCTTATATGAACCTTTGTTTGAAGTCTCTGCAGTTCCCCTCATACAGTAGTCCCAGAGGGTTCTTTCATGGCCACATCCTCCCCCTAATTTCTGTAACAAACTCCCTTCTTTAAAGGTGGATATAATGCTGTGTATTGTTGCTTTACTTCAGTTCGACTCTAAAGCAAAAATGATTTCCAGGAATGCCAGACCATGGAGTTGCTAATGTTTTCCATTTCTCTTATTTAGAACCACAGATTATCTCAAGTTGGAAGGAACCCATAAGGATCATTGAGTCCAAATCCTTGCTCCTCCCAGGACTACCTAAAATTAAACCATATGACTGAGAGCATCGTTCAGATGGTCCTTAAACTCTGACACGCTGGGTGCCATGGTCACTTCCCTAGGGAGCCTGTTCCAGTGATTGGCTACTCTGTGAAGAACCTTTTCCTAATGTCTAATCTGAACTTCCCCTAATGCAGCTTCATTCCATTGCCTTGTGCCAGTTTGCTGGTCACCAGAGAGAGGTGTCCAGCACCTACCTCTCCACTGTCCCCTGTGTGAGAATTGTCGGGCTGCCCTGAGGTCACCACTCAGGCTTCTCTTCTCCAAGCTGAACAAACCATGTGATCTCAGCCACTCCTATTAAATCTTCCCCCTGAGATCTTTCAGCATGTTGGTCACCCTCGTCTGGACACATTCTTAGTTTACATCCTTCTTACACTGCAGTGCCCGAAACTGCACACAATACACAAGGTGAGGCCACCCCAGTGCAGAGCAGAGTGGGACAAACACCTCCCTGAGCCGGCTGGTGATGCTTTGCCTGATGCCCCCAGGACATGGTTGGTCACTTTGGCCTTAGTGGTATTTGCATCTCTGTTTTTTCTTCTGATAGGCTGTGGGAGTTGTACAATTTTCACAATAAGCAGCCCAACCAGTTCCAGTTAGGAGGAATGCATGTAAAGAACTAAACCCAATGTGATCTTCCTTTGTTCTCTGTGTATTTGAGGAATGCATATTGCTCTTTGCTGCTGCTACTGCTATAGGGAATCAGAATTGTTTAGGCTGGAAAAGATCTGTAATATCATCAAGTCCAGTCATTAACCCAGCACTGCCAAACCCATCACTAAGCCATTTCTCTAAGTGTTTAGTGCTGTTAAAGCACAAAGGAAAAGTGAATTGGCAGTTTACAAGGGTGGACATCCCCAGGAAGAAATATACATCAGATGGATATCTCCACAACAGGTATTTCAATCTACCCTGTCCACTTCAAAAAAGGAATAACTGGAAGGCCCTCAGGAGTAACAGTGCCTTTCTGGATGACTGAAGACACCTGTTTTCAGAACTTGGGATAGGCTGGAAAAAGTATGACACTACATCTTCAGAAAGTTATAGAGGCTGGAGTTGCTGGCTAACTAGAAATTGGAATTGGTGTCTTTATAATAAATAAGGGACAGAAGAAATGCGATTTTTCACTACTTAAAATAGTCAAATAAAATATTGTGCTGGTTTTGGCTGGAGTAATTTTCTTAACAGTAGCTGTTAAGGAGCTGTTTTGCATTTGTGCTGAAGATAGTGTGGATAATATAGAGATGTCTTGGTTATTGTTGAGCAGTGTTTGCACAGCATCAAGGCCTTTTCTGCTCCTCACCCCATCCCACCAGTGAGTGGGTTGGGAGGGGACACATCCATGCTCGCTGACCCCCACTGACCAAAGGGATATTCCATACCATATGGATGACATCATGCTCAGCATATAGAGCAGGGGGAAGAAGGAGGAAGGAGGGACATTTGGAGTTACTATTTTCCTCAGTGTATGATAGAGCCCTGCTTCCCTGAAGGTAGCTGAACACCTGCCTGCCTGTGGGAAGCAGTGAATTAATTCTTTGTTTTGCTTTTCTGGTGTGTGCAGCTTTTGCTTTACCTCTTTGAGAGTCTTTATTTCAATCTGCGAGTTTTGTGACTTCTACTCTTCTGATTCTCTCCTGATCCTGCTGGTGGGGGAGTGAGCAAGTGGCTGCATGGAGCTTGGTTGTCAGCTGGACTTAAACCATGACAACTACCTATATGGTAGCTGTAATAAAGTGTTATGACAGTGGCATTTTTATCTGTCATCCTCTAAAAGTTATGTCTACTGTTAAATTCAACATAATCTTATTTGTATGATTTTGAAATCCCTGTAGTCCTACAGAAGAAAGATGGATTACTTCTAACATTTATGGTGTCTCAAGGAAAGTATTGTGGAGCTGTTTGTGAAAATAGACGTCCCATAAGGGGAAGAACTCCGCCAGCACGTTTGGTGTGGAAGAAAACAAAAAACCAGCAAGCCTTACTTACAGAACAGTTTAGACACATGTGGCTCTAAAGCAGATTACTTTTTAAATTTAGCTACTATTGCTGCTCATAGCAAAAGACCATGAGAACTGCACCAAATACTCTGGGCAAAGGACTACTTGAATAGACTGGGATGATTGGGTAGAAGAGACCGAAAGATGTGAAAGGAATAATTATCTTTGATCACAAGTCCATCTGTTTGAGCCCTCCCTAATCCAAACAAGATAACTGAAATGGCATGGAGGTGACAAAAACCTGAAGTTTGGACTTTAGGAGTGAAATTATAAGTGAAAACTTGATTGATAGAGTGAATGGAAAAAACCTCAAAGGGTCAATTGAGAATTTAATATTTCCTTGTTAATGTTTTTCCTGATGGGATCAGTTGCTACAGCTTTGACATGCGGAATAACCCCACAACCAGGTAGTTGTAGAGAAGATACGTTTATTCAGCGCTGGGTGCATGGGGGATTGGTCCA
>JAWWEE010000105.1:7971940-8040749 GCA_035221455.1 Xenops minutus
TACAATTATTTCTATTAACCCTTTTCAGTGTTAGTTCTTTATTGATATCTTATATCAGTTATTGATTCCTCAAATCAGTTTCACCTTCTGAGGCTTGTTCAGATCCCTCTGACCAAGTGTGGAAGACAGGCCTTGGACAGTACAGGTTCAGAAGGCAAGCACCCCCTGTGAGATGCAGTTTTGTTTGTCCTGTTGGGCACAGAGTTGTGTGCCCAGGACAGGAGCCGGGGAGCCGCAGCACTCTACACGTGTTGCTCTGCAGCGCAGGGAGCGCTGGTGAGATTGGCTGCGAGGCTCTTCAGGGAGCTCCCAGGTGGTACAGCCTGGCCGTGCCCTGACCCTGCCGGCCCGAAGGTGAGTTCCGCTCGCTGGGCTGCACCCTCCGCGCTGCCCGGCGCACAGACAGGGGACAGAGAGGGGACAAACCCATCGCACCGCCGGGCTCGGCCGGGCACAGCTGCGTGTCCGCAGAACTACATCTCCCGGCGGGCTGCGGACACGGGGCCCGGCCGTGCCCCTCTCCCGGCGGCAGAAGGAGGGAGGGGAAGGGAAGGGAAGGGAAGGGAAGGGAAGGGAAGGGAAGGGAAGGGAGGGGAGGGGATCGCGGTGCGGCCGCGGCAGGTGAGAGCGGGCGGGTCCCGCTGCCCCCGTCACATCCCCGGCCCGGGCTGCGGAGTTCCCGACGGGACGGAGAAGGAGCCTGAAGTTCCCATCCGGTAAGCGGAATTCCTTTCCCCAGCGGTTCCGCGAGACGGGAGCGCCAGGGGTTTTGGGGAGAGCCAGGGGTTTTGGGGGGAGGCAGGGTTTGGGGAGCGCGAGGGGATTTGGGGAGCGCCAGGGGTTTTGGGGAGAGCCAGGGGTTTGAGAGAGCCAGGGGGTTTTGGGGAGCGCCAGGGTTTTTGGGGAGAGCCGGGGATTTGGGGAGAGCCGGGGGATTTGGGGAGCGCAAGGGGTTTGGGAAGAGACAGGGGTTTTGGGGAGCGCCAGGGGTTTGAGAAAGCCAGAGGATCTGGGGAGAGCCAGGGGATCTGGGGAGAGCCAGGGGGTTTGGGGAGCGCCAGGGGATTGGGGAATGCCAGGGGTTTTGGGGAGAGGCAGGGTTTGGGGAGCGCCAGGGGATTTGGGGAGCGCCGGGGGTTTTGGGGAGAGCCAGGGATTTTGGGGAGAGCCAGGGGTTTGGGAGCGCGTCCCGCTCCGCAGCTGGAGGGACCCCGTGTTAGCAGCGGGAATGGCTGGAGTCTGGATGATGCGCCGGGCCGGGTGGGGATTTGGGGGTTGTTTTCGGGAACAGGGAGGCCCTACCTAAGGTGCGTTTGTGGTGGGAGAGCACATGTGACATTCCCGATGCCCTGCTGGTGCTCGTCCAGGCTAAGGTCCCTGATAAGCTGGCCTTACTGCTGACCGTACTTACGGCAGCAATTTTATTTAACATTCCTTGGGAATGTGGCCTGGTTTCCTAGTTTAGATAAAGTTGCTTAAACTGTTGGCATATAAGTGGTTTCCATTTGGTTTTGTTACTCATCTCAAAAGAGGGGTATGAAATTAAACTTTTATTTAGTTAGTTAGTTTATGGATAACTTGCCAAACCTGAAAATTTTTTGATTAAGTACTATATACATAATTCCCTTTGCTGAGCAAGCATGTTAGGGATGAGAAGAAAACCCTTTAAGTTTAATGGTTGTATTTTGTTTCATAATTGAGCAATCTGCAAAGACTGAGCAAGTGATGTACTCTCTCCTCAACTTTGGCTCGGTTTGTCAGAATTGAGCTGGGATTTTGACTGCCCAGCAGTTACAACGTACCATAATCAAATACACAGCTTAATTTTCTGACTCTTGAATTAGGCTGTTTTCCCTTCCCTTGTTTTTATAGGGTAGCTTTATCTAAAATAAGAGAACTTGCCCAGTTATTGTAGGTGAACCTGTAAGACAGGATCAGTTTTAAAAGCCAGTGTCTCAAATTTACTTTCAGAGCAACAAATGCATGGTTATTATTTTGACTGGCATTACTCTTTTGAGATGCCATGCTTCTCCACTGAAGCGGATATTACTCCTGTCTGAAGTAAGCTAAAACTGAGACTTGAGTGCACAAATTGCTAATGTTTACTGAAAATCAATGGAAGATAGGCCCCAAAAGCAATTAAGCAGCTTTGAAAATCAATCCAGAGTTGAAGTTGTCCAAGGACGAGGATTAGATCTTTGTCAGAGCTGAAGTCCTTGTGGGGAAGGTCCTGGCACAGTGTCAAGTTCATGACTCTTTGTTCTCCATCTTTTCCAGTCTGAATTCATATATAATAACTTGCATGTGATTTGCTTAAACTCTGCTTCTTTGTTATTTCTTCCAGAGTTTGTTGTACTTTTCATATGTGTAATCATGGTCTTGAAATAAATTAAAATAGAGCACAGTTGGTAATCAGTACAGCCAGAATCCACATGCAGTTTGTCTGTGTGAATTGCCCCAAATTACTGACTGTTTCAAAAGGCCTTTCCCTCCCTCCCCCGTTAATCTACTGTGCTTTATATATTTGGTCATTCTGTAGGACAATACCATGCTGTCAGCCTGTTTGTTTGTCTTGGCTTTCAGCAAAACCTTCAGACTTACCTGGTATTTTTAGGCATAAAATGGCAATGTTTTAATCTGGTAAGCACCGTGAAAGAAGCTCAGGCTCCTTAGTAGAATATACATGGCCAATTAGTTCTGAGTAATTACAACAGGTAAATAAAAAGGTTTGGGGTAATAATTCCAGAATGGTAACACTCCCAGAAAGTCTTGGTGCTTCATTAATAGTTTGTCAAGTACTTTGTCAGTGGAGAAATAGTAAAGCAGGGATGGGGTGGTAGGTGAAGTACAGCTTGCAGCTCTAGGCAGAATGAATTGATTATCTTACATATCCCTATGCACATTGCTTGTATTATAGTTGAAGTATTCAAATTTTGTGGCCAGATGAGCAGAGGTAAAGCCTTACCTTTGTGGTAGAGTGTGCACTACTTCACTGAGCCTGCAAGAGTATTTTCTTCACTCAGTGCACAGTCTCAGAACAAGAGCAGTCTTCTTTAAAGTGCAAGTTCCAAATGTGGCAAATACATTTCTAATTACTGTGTAAGTCCCTAAAGAAAAGTCACTTGGAAAGTAGAGCATCTTGATTCTCTCTGAGGAGCTTTGGTCTGCTTGTAATTAATGTCGAAAATACTTTTTTCCCTTCTGAATACTACTACTGAAAAAGTCCTGGATTCTTCCACTGAACATATTATTTTTAATTAAAAGCATCATTGTGTGTCTAAATGGGTAGTTACATAAATAATAAAGACAAAAAATCTTCCTCTAAAATGGCATTTGCTTTAATATCTTGGTCATGCTAGACATAGCAGGATGACTGACAATGATTTGAATATACCCTGGGGTTTATGGTTGTTTTTTTTTAGAGCAACATTATCAGTTTTTAAATATATTAAGCATATTTTAATTGATTAAATGCTTTCTGATTGGCATGGCTGGGAATATTTATGTGGAAATTAGGATAGCCATACTTTGTTAAGTTGCTTTTTTTGGTAGTGTATTTGCAAGAATGAAGAAATTATCTGTGATCATTTTTATGGAGGGATCCTGCTGGCTTAAAGAACAGGAGCTGTTTTCTAGGTTTCTTCTCTGAAAAGTGAGCTGTTCCCCAACATTCCTACAACTTTTTTTTGAAACATCTCTGTTGGGTGTAATCCACAAGAAAAGTAAAGGCTCAGCAAACTTTTTTTTGGTTTTGTTCTTTTCTATCTCAAACAATTCTTTTCTTATTTACTTATTTTCTTATTGCTGCACCCAGCAGTCAGTTTTTTTTAATCTTGTGAATTCTGTAGTGAAGACACATGACTGTTGCTCTCCCAGTTTGTTCTGTATCTGTAGCCTGGATATGTTTTGCTCTCTGATAGAAGACAAGTCTTTTTCTGAGGTTAAATGGCTGTGTATTATGAATGAAAAACACAGCTCTGTTGAAGGACCTAGTCCTCATCTTCATCCAGTTGCTTCATCAAGACTGTTAATTACTCTAATCTGGTGGGTATAGGTAGTGCACTTTTCTAGATGAAGCCAGTAAATCCAAAGAGAACTTAAATATTTAGTTGTTATTAAAAGAGAGATAAAGTAGCAAGAATTGTTCTTGTTACATGTTTACTCTGGCACATCCTTTTGGTGTTGCAGTTATTTGACAGAAAATGATGACTACCATCTGTTCCACTCCTCTGTCATCATTCAAAGTTCCTTTTCTCATGGAGAATGAAGTCTTCATAGAGAAATAACAAATTTTGAACTCTTCCTGTTTCCATAGACACAATTAATAATTCTTTTTACACTTATAGTTCTAGGCAAAGTGAATTGATTATCTTACATATTCTTACACACATTTCTTGTATTATAGTTGGAGTATTAAAATTTTGTGGTCAGGGAGTCTGAGATCCTAGAAGAAGAGAAAATCTGAAATAACAGAGGAAGGAATCTCATCATAGAGGTAAGAGGGAGTCTGACATCACAGAGGAGGGAAAGAGTCTGGCATTATAAGGGAAGAAGGGAGTCTGGCATCCAAGAGAAAAAGGAGGAAATCTGGAAAAACAGAGGAAGGAAGGAGTGTCATCATAGAGGTAAGAAGGACTGTGGAATCATAAAGGAAGGAGAGATTCTGGCATCACTGAGCAAGGAAGGAGCCAACCATAATACAGTTAGGAGGGAGTCTGACATCACAGAGAATGGAGGGAGTGTGGTGTCATACAGATAAGAGGTATTCTGGAATCATGAAGGAAATGAGAGGTCCTGACATTATGAAGTAATGAGAGAGTGTGTCATCATAGAGATACAAGGGAGTGTGGCATCACAGGGGAAGAAGTGTCTGGCATCATAGAGGAAGGAGGATATCATAGACAAGGGAGGAAATCTGGAAAAATAGAGGAAGGAAGGAGTCTCATCACAGACATAAGAGGGATTGTGGCATCATGAAAGAAGGAAGGAGTCTGGCATCATAAAGGTAATAGATTGTCTGGTATCGTATAAGATCGAGTGAGTCTGGCATCAAAGAAGTAGTTGGAAGTCTGAAACCATAGAGGAATGAAGGAGTCTTGTCATAGAGGTGAGAGGGAGTCTGGTACCTTAGAGGATGGAGGTCATTTCGCATCATGCAGGAAAGATGGAGTCTGGCATCAGAGAGGACGGAGGTAATCTGGCATCCTAGAGGTAAGAGGGTATCTGGCATCATAAAGGAAGGAAGGAGTCTTGTATCATGAAGGAAGAAGAGAGTCTGGCATCGCTGTGGAAGGAAGGATGGAAGGAATCTTTTCATAAAGGTAAGTGGGAGACTGGTAAGATAGAGGAAAGAGGGAGTCTGGCATCATAGAAGAAGGATACGAGTTTGGCATCATAAAGGTAAGAGGGAGTCTCACATCATGGGGGAAGGAGCATGTTTTCATTCATGCTGTCCTTACTACTTGGAGTTGTGACCCTGATTTAAATTTGCAATATGCACCTCATCTATTTTGCCAATTGCCAGAAAATTCCTCTGGCAGTCTTTAAATTCATCATTTTCATGTCCACACCTTCTTTACATGAAAGATTGTCATGTACTTTCGTGTTATGTACTCCAAACTACTTGCACTCTTTTTTTTTTTTCCCCTCTAAAGCACCACATATATGTCAATTCTGCATGTTTTAATAATTAAAGGTTTTAGTAACACAGTTTTCTAACAATACAAAAGCTTGTCAGTCTGCTAGTTAAAGAAGATCTTTCCTTCTCTGATTCCATGGAAGAATCTGAAGAGACTTAGACTAATGGAAAATCCTGCAGTAAATGGGAGGACACGTGCTGTGCTGTACCACCAGTGCAGGATGAAACTGAATCTTATCTAGAGATCAGACTGGGCAAAACAGTAGCAACAATACCATGGCAGGGAAGGAAGGTAACCTTTTACTCTTCAGTGCTGGAGGGTTTAGTGGAACTAAAAATAGAGCCCAAATTTGCCTTAAGGCCTGAGGAACAATTACCTCGATCTCATTTCCTTATCTGTAATATCTAACTCTTTTGGTTCATCTGTGATTTTTTCCACCCATCCTGTAAAACGCAGATACTCACCTGGGATGAGGAGGTTAACCTCATTATTGTTAGAAATTCTAGGGGAAGGCAAAACAGAGCAATGTGTTATTTGTAATTTCTTATCAGACATTCAGAATGAAACACTGGAGTAAAGCTCAAGATGTTGTTTGGACTCTATTTTTGTTGGACTGTGTCATTTACTTGTCTGGACAGTGGCTAGGAACTGTTTAAAAACTTCTTACTGGTGTGATGTCCTTCCCTTTTTTAACTGTAATGTGTCATTGGAGAGAGCGCTCTGTCCTGGAGACCCAGCTTTCAGCTGTGTTCACCTTCCAGTTGTACACCAGCCTGCTGTGGCTTCTCTGCACGTGTGCAAAAAACCTGTTCTTGTTGGAATTTGAGGGTCATTGAACACAGAAAAGGCTGGATATGATAAATAGGATAAAACCTTTGCATGCTCTAACCTTAATGCATTGTTACAGTAGTTTAAACAGTTCTTTTACCCTTACTTATCATGATTGAACAGTGCTGATATAAGAATCTTTTGGCAACTTTTCTGCCTGTAGAGTCTTAAACAGAAATTACTGAAGATGGAGAGCAGATCTCCTTTCCCCTGGATCATGCACACAGTTGTTAGGTCACAATAACTGGCATCACACAGATCCCAAGCTGGATTCTGCCAGTTTGCTTTTTGCTAACCCAAAGGTTTTTTTTTAGACTCTTGGAAGGAAGTGGGTTTGGTCAAGCATAATAGAAGCAAAATAAGGAAAATTGAGATAAACAAGACATGTTTTTAAGCAACACAGAGGAATGTGCTGGGCACGGCTTTGAAAGATCACGTAATGCTGCTAAAATATGTGTTCTTGTAAACTGAGTTTCTTCCTCTTAAAAATGTGGCATGCAGTATTGTAAATTATTATTATGATATGAGCTTTGACCGGCCAGTGGTTAAATAAATATGCTACCTCTGGGTGAGGCAAAGTGGGTAACAGTGAACTTAGCCCCATACTTCTTTTCTTTTGTGCTTAGCTGGGTCTTGGTGCCTGTCAGCTTTCGGTGTAGTACTGGAGAATTAAAAACTGATTGTAACAGTATCACAGGAAAAGTGAGGTGGGGATGTGTTGTATAAGGTACTCAACAACTCCCCTGGAATGATGTGCCTGAAGGAGTAACTGCTGTAAGTACAAGTTCTGGGTGATGCATATGGGTACCCCCCGAGCCTACACTGGCTCTGTTGATTGTTCCTGTTGTCCAAGGGACAAAGGAGGTGAAGAGCTGCAAGGGGGCAGTGCCTCAGTGCCACAGGTGTGGGGTGTTCCTCAGCAGTGATGGAAGTGTACCCCTGACCCTGCCCTGGGAGCAGCATACCCTGCCCCAGCAGAGGCCCCAGAGACTGTGGTTTCCCCTACTTTGGGGGGGGTGACCTCATTCCATGCCTGTAGCCTTCTAATTAGGTTCCTGCTGTACTGGCGAATTTCTGATTGTGAACAGTCTAGAAAACGATTGTAAAACAGAGTGATATCATCTCTTCCTGCTGTTTTGGAGATAGCATTGTGTGCCACCTCCCTATGGCAATAAAAAATGTAAATGCTAAATTTCTTATCGAGACAAGGCAGAAACCGTGTTAGGTTTGTACTTCCTGTCTTTGATTTGTTTCCCTGCGTAGGACTCTTTATTTCACCTGATGCCTACCTCTTCTCCTTTCCTACAATGTTAATGTATCATTTTGCTCTCACCTGGGAGATGTTATCAGTTGTATGCAAAGCAATTTCTGTGTTGCTAAGCCATTTTGAAGCTTGTCATAATGCTCCATAAACTTCAGAAATAGTAAGCTTTTCTTACAGAAGTGTCTCGACTTGATGATTTTCTGTCTGTTTCTGGTGCTACATAATGGCAAAAATGTGATGCCTGGAGATGGTAGCACCTAGACTAAGGGTGAAGTTTCAGGACTATGTCATGTGTTAGTCCCTTTTAGGCTGTCAGTGCTAAGGGACAGGTGCCATGAACTTTTGAAGCCCTTCAGTGTGTTGTTTTTCCTTCAGATCTGTTGGGAAGAGTAATCTGCAGTTGCTGTTCTTCAGGCAAACCGATGTGTAAAGAAAGACATTGCAGCAGAGGGTTGCCTTTTCCATAAAACCTAATGGGGGACTTTATGTAACTGAACAAAAATAAACAGAAACATCACTTCTAAATTGAGCTGGTATTTCTCCTGCGGAGTAATTATCGATCAATAAACCTTGTACCTTGCAGCATCAGAGTATGCCAAGTGCTCTGAGCTACCTTGCAGCCTGCTAGTAAACCAGCCTTGGAGAGAAAATGTTATTAACCTTAAGCTATGAGCTTACCTCTGGCATGTGTCTGAAAGGAGCGTGGTCTCTCACATCTTTGGCTTCCCCCATGCACCAGCAGCTGGGCACTGCTAGGGTTTGATGGCACGTCTCGGAGTTGTGGGTGCTGTGCATTGTTCAGGCCATGGTAGCTGCATTGCAAATGTGTTTGGGCCAAAATGGATTTGCAGTGTTAGGCTGAAAGTCTGCACAGTTGGGTATTTCTGCAGCAGTATGTTTCAGATGCATTATAATGCTGCAAGGCAAAGGTGGATGGTTACTATTAGGATGAGATGGAGGGTTCACCATTAAACTATTTCATAGATGACCTCTCTAAAAATAAATAGCAGTGTTCTCTGGGGTACTGATGAAGACAAAACATGATGTGGGACATAGCTTTGGTGTAAATAATAATTGCTCTGTTCCTGCCAAGCTCTTAGCTCTGCTGTTAATGCACAAACAGAGGACAGTGTAAATCAAAATGCAAAAAAGTGCTGAAAACCAAGAGTGTTTTCAAGAGGGAGCAGTAAGATACTGTAAGGAAGTTTTGGGGTTTACTTGCAAACATATTTCTCAACATGCTCTTGGCCTTCTTCAAGAGGAGCTAGTTTTTAGGCTATTTAGTGGATCCATTGCATTTCAACATTTTTCTTTCAAAATATGTTTTAAAGCAGCGAACCAAAAGCATTCTTCCTTGAACTCCTTAGGATAAAAGTACTGTCTAAGGTATTTAAGTGCCATCTATAAACAGTATCCACCCTGGGGTGCAGCAAAGTCTCGGAGCCTAAGTACTTGACCATGGAATAAATGGAAATATTTTCTTCTAAGATCTTGCCTTTGGTTGCATAAAAAGAGGAAAAAGCCAAACCAAAACATGAACTCTCTTTGATGTACTAGTTATAAAGGCTACATGCCAGTGTGGTTGAAGACTTCAGACAATAAAAACACCAGCACTTTGTCATTGACTCTCATTGTTTCTGAGAAGTGTGAGTATGGAAAAGTGTTATTTGTACCTGTTTGTCCTTCCACATTTGTGGTGCTGTGTGGCTGCATCATGGAACGAGTGTAAGGAGCTAATAACTTCACAACAGATCTCAGTAGTGGTTAGCAGAGGAAATTCTGGTGCAGATGCGTCATGACTGAGGCTGCTTTATGCTGTTCAAATGACACACAGGAGTTTTAGAGAGCGAGCTTGAATAGCAGACCTGGGAAATCACTGAGTGCATTTGCTCTAAGTGGTCCCCTCTCAGCACGGGCTGGAAGAGTTGGTAGGAACATGCTGCGTTCCAGCAACTCATCACCAGCAAAACAATCCCTTTGAGTGTGCTGTGAACTGGTGCAAGTTAAAATACTGCTGATGCACTTTGCCCTTTTCTTCCTGTGCACTCGGAAAAAAATGTAGCATAGCTGGAGCTCTAGGCCCGTGTGTTTGTTGTAATCAGGAATTTTACAGGTGCTTTCAAGGGAAGTGAGGTTGAACATAGAGGGTCTCTCTGTTAGAGAAAAGAATCCAACCAATATCACAGGCAGCTTCTTCAAGTTAAAATTATGTCTCGTGCAAATCGATTTGTCACCAGTCTCGATTCTCTGCAACAGGAGACAGAATTGTTTTGAGACCTGACAGTGATTTTGGCACTCATTACTGGATTGTAAGCAAGCTCATCCTCAAGTCTGTTTGGAATTAGTTGCAAAACTGGGTATCTGGTCACGGGGTTGAGTTCTTTCCACACAAGGTCCAGGGTGAATGCAAAATACACCCACTTGCATGCAATTCCTCCCGTATCTTCTGCTGCAAAAATTCTGATTTCTCAAGTCTCCTTGAGAGCAGGTGGGGGAAGCAGAAGTGTTTCTGCAGCTCTGGGTATTCCAGTGACGTAGGACACGTGAGTTTCTTGCTAGAGAATGGGCTGACATTCTGTTCCTGGCTAGAGCAGTTCTATGTTAGGTGCTGTGCCTGTGTCACCGTGCTGATACAGCACCAGCCAGGAGAAAGAGTCCTGTGTTTTTCTAGGTACCCCAGCCATTCTGCCTGAACAGCAGGCTGGCGCTCACAGCAGCTTTTTTGTTTGTTGTGGGCCTTTGTAAACATATTGAAGTTGGCCGAGAGTTTGAATTTTTCTCTGTGGTGTTTACATAATTGTGCGGGTGAACCTTTGGAGTCTAGACATGGCCCGAGTTGTGTTGTGATTTCAGGGAGGTTGCTGTCCTTCTCTGTGAAGACAGTAATAGAAATGTTACTAAATACTGTAGTAGGTATCATTTCTATGTGAAGTGCTCCGAGGTTTCTAGGAGCCCCTCCAGTTCTGCTTCTCAGTAAAATTTAATTGTGCTCAGGATGCTCGCAGACTACATTGGTTTGTATATTGAGGCAAGCTGAAATTGGATAAACTTTTTAATTCTGGGAGAAGTTACGCCCTGAGCATGGTAGAGGTGAGGAAAAGAGTGTTGTCTTGTGCTGCAGAGAACACTGTGAAGAAAAACAAGCAGAAAGAAGAAATTATGGACGCACCAGTGAAACAGATAAACAGATCATACTTTTTCAGTGCCCATCATTCCCAATAGCTCCAGCTTCTGAGGATTCAGGCACTTACACTTGCATGTGTAAGCAATAGATTTTTCTGTAGCTTGCTGTCCGCTCTGAATAGTTCCTGACTTCTGTACAGGTGTTTTAGTGGATGCTTATTTTGACCATTAATTAATTTATGGTCAGCCATTAGAAAATGAAAGTCCAGAAGTTGAGTAAAACGTGTCCTGTCACATAAAGGCCCTTACCACACAGATCAGGTTTGCTCCTGCTATAATCCTGTGAACTCCCATTAACTTGTGTTAAAATTCCTGTTTTGATGCAGGAGTAAATGTGGTGCATTCTTGATGACTCTTTGAGCCATTTCAGAGCATTGAATTACTCTGCAGCAGCAAAACTAACAAAACCAGCAAAACCTTCTGGCACTAGAGAGAATGAAGACGTTGTGGTTCGTAAGCAGTCCTTGCCCTACAGAAGTTTTGAAATACTTCATGTCTTAGCAATTTCCCAGCAAATGAGTGTTTGAAACGCAACATTCCTTAAAATTATGTGTTAAAATGATGACAGTACTGTTCTCCAAACCACTTTATAAACGTTTCTTATACTTAAAGGCATGCTTGAAAACATTAATTATTAAAGGGAGTCTGAGCACTTTTTCTACTTGCAGCATGAAACAGCTCAAATATATTCAAAGTGGATTTTTTTTTTTTTGCTAAGGTGTTCTGTTTGACTGAAGCACAACAGCCCTGCAGTGGGGATATGCAGATGTGCTGTGAATTCAGGTTGTTCTTCACTTTGACAGAATTTTATCACTTGGGGAAGTGATCGTGTTTTAGAGCCAGGAGAGCATGCATGTGGTTTTCTCTTTAAAACAATTCAGAGGCAGAAAGAAAGGGAAGGTCCTACCACCCTTTGCTCTGCTGGTCAAGGGTTATGCAAATATATCCCTGCCCCACTCTGCCAGGCTGACTGGGAGTTACAAGCTGGCTGCCTTCACACTTTACACTTTTTATTCTGTATATTTATCTGGGTTTTCTTTCCCTACAAGTCTGTAGCCATAGGTCTGTAAACCTGACTGAAGAGATGCTCTGCTTTTTATTTTGTGGGAAGTCTAGAGCTTCAGAGGAAGAAAAAGCATTAAACCTCCTTTACTGTTGAAGCCTGGCAGCAACTGTGGGCCACTGAGGAAGCCAGTGTGCCATGTTTTGTCAGTGAACTGTTTAATTATGAAGCCATGTAATCTCTTGACTTGCTTGGTGTTCTGTTTTTCTTAGGTGTCTTTCATTTAAAACAATTCTTCCCCACTTGAGTTGCGTAGGTTAAAACATTCTGTTTCTGAAATTTTACGGAACTGTTGATACACTGTGAGTGACAGAACATCATGTAGATGGAATCATGTCTAAAAAGGGAATAACCTTCCATAGTCTTTCCAAAGTACACGTGTGTCTCTGAACGGATTGGGCTTACCAGTGTTCTGTTCTCTTGCAGGCATTATGCTACTCGAAGTATTCCTGATTCTGGGGACAGTCATTATCTACTTCTTATTTTCCAAGAAGAAAGAAGAGACATTGCCCTTCAAAGAGGGATGGTGGGGCAAGGGACAAAAGCCTGACATTGCAGAAGATACAACTATTCGGCCATTTAAGGTGGAAACAACTGAAGAAGAGCTGAGCGTAAGCAAATCTCTGTACTGGGGAGAGAGCAATAAGAAATAGCCAGATAAATGCAGGACTTGTTTGGAAGTAAATTTTAAATTGAATCAATAGTTACATCTGTGAGGGTGAGCAATGATGTCCAAGTCTTGGGGGAAGGGACTTCTCAGTACTTCAGAAGATGGGCATGGATAGGCAGATTTCACACACTGCTGTTCAATTTTGTTCTCAGCTGGCTGTTGCAACATTGCTGGTAAATAAACCTACTCTGCAAAGCCTTATAAACATAAAAATCATATTCTAGATTACTCAACTCTGTTTTTCTGTTTGTGCACTTTGCTCAGCTTGTGTGAATGAGAATAAGAACAATGTCTTTTCCCCCCCTCCTCTTTCTTTCCAAAGCAATTACAAATACCTCATTTTCTTGACTGCTTTATGTTTGCAGCTGTGTTGGATGCTGATTCTTCTGTAATTAATGGTCTACTTTGGTCAACACTAAATTACTGTGGTAATTACAGTAAACACATACGTTGCAGAATTTGTTGGATAGAAAGATTTTGATTGTGTGTGTTTAAGCCAGGGATTGAACAATTTCATATATCTGTGTGGAGTCATGGTTTAAACAATACTCATGGGATTGCTCATATTATTCATTTATAATAGCTTCCTAATTTCTTAGCAAGGCCTGGGGGTTTTAACACTTTGCTTGCCCTTCTTAGTAATATCAATAGACATTGATCTCCATTATGTTTTCCCCTTACACTGCAGACATTAAGCTAGATAGTTTCTAACTTAAAAATGTTTTTGAAACATTCAATTCTGTATTACGACAGCTCTTGCAACATAATCCATTGGTAGAAAACTCTGGTTTTAAATACAAACTGGGAGTTAAAGTTATGCTAGTGCACATTGCTAAAATATTTTTGAAAGGTGTTAAGCACAGACAAAAAGCATATATGTAAAGACATGTGAAAAACTCCATTCAGAAAGCCATGCTTTCTGTCCACATGTTAAATGCCAAAACAGTGAGTCTGCATACTGACAAGCCTAGGATGAGACGGCCTGTTCAGAGAGGCATGAGCCAGTGCACACACCTAACTCATCTGAGTCAGAGTGGGAGCTATCTCTGTGCTCCATTAGAAAATGCTGTTCAGGTTTAAACCCCACAGAGGTTTGAGCAGGATTAGATTTCCAGACCTGCCTTTCACCCTCAGCTCCTTGTGGTTCTGTTCACAGCAGGACGGGGCTCTTGGCTGTCCTTCCCTGCTGAGTGATTTTGGACTGGTTTTACAGTATTGTCAGCATCCCCTGTAACCTTGAAGTGCAGTGGGAAGGTCACTTTCATTATTCTAGACTGGGAAACTTTACTTTCAACCTACTTTCACCAGGTTTGTTTCCATGCAAAATCCCTCAGAGTGTTTCCCAGTGAAGACATCCCACCCCTTAATTTGGGAAGGAAAGCAAAAGGTTTGGGCCAGATCTGTGCACTGATTGTGAGGTTGGGCTCACAGGTAGCCTGGGTAAGTACCGTGGAAAAGCAACAAGACTTAAAACTGGGAAGCCACAGTAGTGTCAGCAGAGTGTATTGTCCTCTGTGGGTATCAGCCTGGCAAACAGGTTATCCAGCCCTGCAGAACAAAGACTGAGGGAGCCTTAAGAACAGCTGTAAATAGAAGAGGAAGGAGGCCATCTGGAGGAGGAAAAGAATTGGAACAGCTGATGGAGCATCAGCAAAGGGCACAGGTGTCTAATTAGAGATGTTCCTTGTTTTCATTTCACTTGGCAATAACTAGAAGCTGTGCACAGTAGAGCCCAAGACTGCAGTCACAAGTGTCTTAATGTGTCTTTCTTTTTCCCTATAGGACTTATTTAGGAGACTTGACCAGGCTCGATTCACTGAGCCACTGGAGAACAGTTGCTTCCATTACGGGATTAACTCGGTGTACCTCAGGAAGGTTGTCTCCTACTGGAAAAACCAGTTCAATTGGAAGAAACAAGTTGAGGTCCTCAACAAGTACCCACAATTCAAAACAAAGATTCAAGGTGTGTAGCTTTTTCCCTTAAGAAGTAAACAGTAATACATAATCTGTATAATCTATCCCTTGTCTGCAAGGGATCTTGGTGGCAAGAATGCTCAGGTTGTGTTGGATGGGCCTTCCCTCCCTGGCTGCCCTAGCATGGATCATTGGCATCACTGCTGAAGCAGCAAGAAATTCCTTCATTGTAACTGAAGCCTTTAGGACAAGGAATGACAAATGGAATTCCCTACGCATGAGTGGGTTGTCAGCTGGTGTTAACAGGAGCCAAGCACGGGCATTTGGAAACAGAACTGGATTTTAAGATGTACACATGTTCCCTGACTTGCATGCAGTCATGCAAAAATACCCACAGATGTCTCCTCATGCTCCATGTAGTCCCCAGTTGCCACTGTCACAGTGATGCCATCAGCCTGGCACCCTCCTCAGCTGGGCTGCTCAGGGTGTCCCTGCCTGGCAGGACAGATGTGTTCTGCTGCATCCTGTCAAGCATTCGTGGGATTAGGAATGCAGAATACCTTTCCCTTGGGGTTGATACACTGCCAAGTGCAAGGGAGTGTTTTGTCTTTTCATTCAGAGCACACACACCTGGTGAAAGAGGCTGTTCAGGTAAGGTCTGCTGGTGCTGGAGCTTGGTCAGACTGGATGTTTTAAGATGCTTGATTTAGGGTTGTGTTTGGGTCAGTTGGGGGTGCAGCTGTAGATCTAGAGCACAGCAGGCAATTGTCTCACATGATGGCAAAGTTCAAGCTTAAGAGTATGTTGTGCACTTTTGCATCCATAATTGTACGTTATTTCCAATGGTGCATTTTGGCATAATACTTAAAATGGATTTGTTACACAGTGGTTAGAATATAAAGCTTTTATTTAAATGTATACAACATGGTTACTGCTGAGAAAGAGATAACCAAAAAAATCTTCCCTTAAAAAAGGAAAAAAAAGTATCATCTGAGACAAGAAAGGGAGAAGCAGCTAAGGACAATGCACTATGTATAGCACTGGGAAGAGAATTTCAGTGTTAGGAAAGATTACAGAGATGAGACATGAAAAGACAAGGTCAAACATGCTGTATATCAGATTCCTACCTTCTGTCATCACTTGGAAGTTTTTCAGAGAATACAGAGATTCACAGAATTGCCAAGGATGGGGAAATCTCAGTCAGTGAAAGAGGGTGGTATCACTTGTGAGCTGGAGTTGATATGAGTAAAATATGCTTAAATGCATCAAGCAAATGACTGTTTCTTGGAAAGCAAAGGCCTGAATGGTGTTTTTGGTAGAGCAGTTCACCTGGAGTGGGTAGGGCAATGCTGTGTGAAGCCACTGCTTACATAGGGAAGGGATCACAAATGAAACAGGATTGCAATTTTTACCTTTTCACTTAACAAGGAGGAGACTGGTACTAGCACAGTCTCCTCTCTTGCTTTACTCACTTAAAGAGATATTGAAAGCTTTGGACAAAAGGTAGAAAAGGACTACAAAAATTTAACTGTCTTTTAGCAAGGCATTTTGTCAAATCCTTGTTTTGGCATGATTGGTTTATCAGCAGCTACGATGTGTCACCTGATTACAGGAGGCCTCCACAGACAGAGAATACTTATTGAAGGCTTTTTAAATTCCTTTTGCTGTAACATTTAGGATCAGGGGCTGGAGACTGAAACCAGACCCGTTCAAATGGAAAATAAGGCATGCACAAAGTGAGGAAAGTGATTAACACTCCCAAACAAATAGCTGCTAGCTGTGATGGATTCCCTATGTCTTGGTGCCTTCCAGTTGCAACTCTCTTACTTCCAGGAATTAAAATCTGTGGTTGACTGAAGCCTATCTTGTGCCTTCTTGGGACATTTGGGTAAAATTTAAGGGCACTTGAACTAAATGATGTAATCCTCTCTTCTGCCTTTAAGCTGTGTGAGTCCCTGTGTTACCATTAGTAGTTTGCTGCACTTCTATGTCTTAATTTGCCAATTTATTTTAAGACAGAAATACACCAACCTCATTTGACTGTTGTGATGCTTAATTGCCCATTATAAAGGTCCTTGGATAAATGTATCTGGAGAAGTGCAGTGTGTTTGCACCCTCACCAAAAAAGGACTTCAGAAAAGCTTTATTTGTAACCTGTTCTGTGATTAGTTTCAGTGTCATGGTAAATTTGAGCATGCTAATTAATTATTTGATTTTTACAGGCATTGATATCCATTTTGTTCACGTAAAGCCTCCTCGTTTGCCTGAAGGCCAGTCTGCAAAGCCATTATTAATGGTTCATGGTTGGCCTGGCTCGTTTTACGAGTTTTACAAAATTATCCCTCTCCTGACGGATCCTGCAAGCCACGGCCTCAGTGATGAACACATTTTTGAAGTAATTTGCCCCTCCATCCCTGGTTATGGTTTCTCAGAAGCACCCCACAAAAAAGGTATGATGCATGAGAAGAAACTGCACTACCACAAACCCAGTCTCACAGTGCCACAGCCCTGCTGGCAGCACAGTAACTCCTGCTACACACTTCTTGTTTTCCCAGTGTGGAAACAGATCCTGTGTGTCATGTGGGGAGATGGAGATAGGAGGGTGACTTTAGGAGACATCATTGACTTCCTTCTGGAGCAATGTATAGATAATTTAAAAAAAAAAACCCTATAAAAAGCTATGAAGTGACAACTCAGGACTTGTAATTGAGTCCATACATTGTCCATGAGTGAGCAGGCAGAGTAAATTTAATTTATGACCATTCTTTTTGGGTGTTTTGAATCCATATTCCACAGTTATATGGGGAGGTGAGAAGCACCAGTCAAAACAAATCAGTTCATGTTGTCTACAAGGCACATTAGCTGCTTGTTCAGCTTGTGCTCTGAATGACACAAACACGAGCTGCATGCAGTTGAAGCAAGGTAGTATTTACAGTCATACCGAGTTTAGTATTTAATTATGTGTGCAGGTGAATGATGTGGGGAAGGTTGGTTTGCTTTTCTCTGCTTCCCTGTTTACAGTCCATGTCGTCAGTGTTTAGTGAAGTGGCAAAGTGCATTACGAAGTGGAAATTTAAGAGTTTCCAACTATCACTAAGAGGAGACTGTAGCCAAAATAGAAACACACTACCTGGGCAATGCTCTGAGCCTCTGATGGGGCTCAGGTGGAGTTTAAAGGGAGTCCGGCAACCCTTTGATGGGGAGAGTGCATGGGCAAATGGTGGGATTAGAACAATAGTCCGAAAACCATGCTGGATTTGGTCCTCCTCATGGTTTCTGCTTGCTCTCTAGACCTCGCCTGGATGGGGTACAAGGGCTTCCATATCGTCTATCAGGCAAGGAGAAACCAACTTGTATCTTATTGGGAACTTGAGTGTTGCCTTTTTGTGGAGAATAAATGCTGCAGGGAAGTGCAGGTAGAATTAATACAAGTGTTCTTTCCTTTTAATGCAGACTTCAATTCCGTAAGTGCTGCTTCTGTTTTTTATGAATTGATGCTCAGACTGGGATTCAATGAGTTCTATGCCCAAGGTGGGGACTGGGGATGGCTTATCTGCACCAACCTGGCCCAGATAGCTCCCAGGTGAGTAGCCCTTTGGTACAGCCTTGCATGGTTGGTGTGCAGAGCTGTTTTATCCTGTGACTAATTTTATTTCTTGAGTGCTTGAGAGTTCCTGTCCTCCCCACATGAGCACTGTGGAGTTTCTCTCTTTGGTGCTCATTGTTAAGCAGTGATCCAAAATTACATACCTTGGTTTATATTATATACCTGTTCTTTCAGACAGTTGTGTAGCAGTTTTGTAATGGCCCCACCGAGGTCTGGAGTGGGATAAGTACCTGTGAAAAACAAAAAAGAGAGGATTTGTGGCTTAGTGCCCAGGAGTGTGTGCTGGTTACTGACAGTTGTCCCTCTGAGTTGTCATTTTTCTGTGAAAAGCCACACTGCAAAGTAGAGCTGAGGTCATGGTGTGATTAGCAGGTCGGAATTTAAGTACATCCATTTTTGTTAATAACATTTTAAATGTTAGTGGTCACAGCTCCAAGCCTGCCAGAGTTGAAGAAACTTTCGGACAATGCTGTCAGGCACATGGTGTGATTTTCGGCATTGTCCCGTGCAGGGCCAGGAGTTGGACTTGAGTGATCCCTTTGGGTCCCTTCCAATTCAGAATACTCTGTGTTCCTCTGACTCTGAATGTAACAACTCTGAATCACCTTGTCTTGTTGTTAATTTGTGGGGCTTTTCCTGCTTTTATTTTTAGCCATATGAAAGGTCTCCATTTGAACCTGGCCTCGGTTACGAAGGTGGGATTCACTCAGGTGCTCTCCGTTCTGCTGGGCCGCCGCCTTCCAGGGCTCTTTGGCTTCCAGGAGGAAGATGTTAGGCGGATGTTTCCCTTCTTGGAAAAAGGGCTCTACAGGATCTTGCTGGAGTCTGGCTATGCTCACATCCAGGCTACAAAGCCGGATACTGTTGGTAAGACAAAGAAAACAAAACCCCAGCCTTTCGAGCTCAGAATGCTTAGTCTGCTCATTTTAGTTGTACTTCCGTAGAAACAAAATGTTTTGCTTAAAATACACAGAAAATATTTTATTTTCTTTGAAGTAGGAAGGTTGGGGGTTCAAAAGGGTGGGCTCCTTTTCTCTATCCAAGTCAGCAAGGGTTACATGTGGGTTTATAGCATTGCAGTCGCTTCTGCATGCAGAGCAGTGTACCTGCACATCAAAACCGAGCATGCTCTAAGTGCCACTGACCTCATTTCCAGTTTTCATAAATAAAATAGATTGTTTAATACTTTCCCACTTCTGCTGTCACTGGGGACTGTAATTCCATTTCAAATGCAGCTATGCTGAGAGCAAAAGAGAGTTTCTTTTCAGAGAATTGATCACATTCAAATGATGTCAACAACGAGAAGCTTTTAGCTGTCTCAGCACACAGTGTAGCTTATTTATTATAGAGGTAAGTAATACCTGAGAAGTAAAATCAAATTTCTTTTTCTCTCGTTGTTCTGAATCACTTGCAGACTTCCAAGGGGAAAAAAAAAAAGTGTAGGTATGAATGTTCTTTCGATGAGCCAGTCACTCAGATTGCTTAACTACTTTAAGTATCCGAGTATGAAGTGTTTTTATTTTAAAAACATCTTTTTGTGACTGAATTGGACAATTGAGTCAAGAACACTGACTACATTTTAGTTTAGTGCAGCAGCAATTCACTCATGGATTTTACTAAAAACATAGCTAAGGAAAATATCTCTTAATGGACTTCCATAAGCTTACCTACAGAGGTAGGTCTGTTCTTAAAATGTGTAGGCAAAATGATAATTTTATGGATCTAAAATAATGTTGATTCCACTGAATTTTGCTTTCTAAAAACTGCTGGTCTTTTGTGCTTTAGGAAAGAGAGGGAACCTGAAAGATGCCTAGCCATGCTCCCTCTGCTCTGCTTTTCTGGCTATTCCTTGTCCCTCCCAGTGTGTGTGGACTGTCAGAGTGGACTGTGCAGACTGGGAACCAGCTTTGGGAGCTGGAGTATTCCTGCCATTCTGAGGACAAAGGAGAGAGGAGTGCTCTGCAGTGGCAGGTTCCTGTAAGGATAAAAAAAACCTCTGAAGGTTGCTGGAAGAAGCTCTTTAGGAAATCTGCATGGAGTGTGGGCTCATTTTCAACAGAGGGAAATAGGCAGCACCTGTATTCCAAGTGCTGTTGGGATCAATGGCAATTTTTCCTCTATGTAAACAGATGTGCTCTTCTTGATTCACAGTAAGTAGATGAGAACAGGCTTTTGCTTGTCTAGCTCAGCAGATCTGGGAAGTGTGCTCAATACAACTTTTTCAAACCCTTAACTATTTCAGTTATCAATATTAGTCATTTGATAGCTGAAATTTCACTGTCATGTTTAAATAGTGCCAGTTGCAATGTTAGACATCTTTCAGGAAGGTTGGGTTGCATGGGTGGAACTTCACATATATTGCTGCTCCTCTGGAATGGATTTTTCTTAGGCTTTACTGAGCAGCTGAGACAGTTTATGGTCCCTCTAGTTCTCAGCATTAGGATGTGTGAGTGAAGTTCCAGGTGCAGGTGTGTTTTTTCTGTCCAAGCAAAACAAACTATAAAAACTATATTAAGGCTTGTTCGACATGAAGGCAGTTGGCTATTGCTAATTCAGAAGATGGACTTCTTAGTACAGTCTTGCTCTTCCTTAATGACTTTCTAATAATCCTTAAAATGTTTTTGCTGTTAGGTAATGCTGCAAATCCTCCTGGTCATGTGTAGGCATGTGGGGTTTGGCTCTGTAATGCTTTTTAATACATGACAACTTCCAGATTAATGGAAGCAAACCCTACTTGGCACATAGAGCTTAATCTTATTAGCTTACAAGAAAAAATAAAAAAGCCAGCAGAAATCCAATACTGTTACATCAGTTCAGTGTTAAATGGCTCCAGCTCATTTATTTATTTCTTTAAGAACACAGCTGCTGGAACACCTTTGTAAAGTTCCATCTCCTGTATTGTAACAGGCTGCTTCTGTAACAGTCTGAGTTCAGGGGTTGGGTATCATAGTTTCAGTTAAATTGTCCTCCTCCTTTTCAGGCTGTGGTTTGAATGACTCTCCTGTAGGACTGGCTGCATATATCCTGGAGAAGTTTTCTTCATGGACTGATCTGGAATTCCAGAATTTAGAGGATGGAGGACTAGAGAGGTAAGCCTTTTCTCTTGTGCCATTTTGAATGAGGTGACTAAGCCCAGAGTCACAACTGAAGAGGTTTGTCTGATCCTCACACCTCACATGATGGCCACAGGTGGGGCAGGGCTGTACTGCAGCATGCAAAAAAGCAAATAGGCCATGGAGGCTGATGTACTACCTTCCCACTTTGATCTCCTGGAAAAGAAATACACCCTGCAGCTTCTGGATACTAAAAACTGGCTTAGGAGGAAGAATCTCATTAGGATACAAAATCCAAGAGTTTAACTTGAATTGAAATGCTGGGAAACAGAACTCGTGATTCATTGTAATACTAATAATTAGCTCTGTATGCATTTGCTGTGGATTGATTGGTATTGCTTCATCTACCCTTTGCTAATAAAGGACCATTCTTAGTGTGCAGCAGAAATCTGAGGTGAAATCCCATTTGAGATCTACCTGCCAGGAATGGGGCTAAGTGGCATGTCATGAAAAGGCCCATTAGAATAGAGTGTTTGTCCTGCGTATAATTAATACAGCTAATATAAATAATACAGCTAATAATTATATATGAAGCATGCTCTGCTTACAGCACATGTTGGTGTGTGATGGCTCTGTTGAAGGCTCACGGTAGTGTTTCACATTATCATTAATAAATGGCACAAGCTGTTCCATGTGCTGTCCTGCTCCCACCCTCCTGGTCTACAGACAGGACAGACAGCTATGATGGAGCATAAGGTGCTTCTTGGAGTCTGCCTTCTGTGTAGGAGTTAAAATGTCACCTCCCAGTTTGTGTCTGAAAGCCTTTAACATCCTTTATTGGTCACTGAGGGGGAGCAGTTCTCTTCACCTGTCCACTCTTAACCAAGTTAATTGTTTTTTTTCCGGTAACTTTTTTACTTGCAACCAAACCTAAGTCAAACCCCTGCTAAAGTAATGCAAATGGATATTCAGTTCTAACTAAGCAATCTCTGGGCTTACCTATTCAGGAAGTTTAACCTTGATGACCTGCTCACCAATATCATGATCTACTGGGTGTCAGGCTGTATAGTCTCCTCAATGCGTTTCTACAAAGAAAACTTGCAGAAGGGGATAGGAACACAGAAACACGAAAAGTAAGTGTTTTTTTTTTTGTCTTTAAATATTTTGCCCTGATCTCAATTTTATGGTTGCAGAGAGATTGCACATGCCTTATGGATGCTGAGGAAAAACACTGCTGTATCACAATGTTCCTCTGCAGGACAGGCCAGTTGATGAGCTGTGTTGTGCTTGGAAAACACAGTAATTAGGCAGGAATGCTGAACCATCAGCAAGGAGATCTCACTGGAGGTGGAGTTTGAGGGCCTCCCGTTCATGGTGTATCCATGTATTTCCAGATTTTACTTCAGCTACTAAGTTAGCTTGTGACTGAGTCATGCAGTCAGTTTTGTTTAGTTTGTTTGGGTTGTAGTTTTAGTACTTTTCCGGACACACTTTGCCTATTTCTGCAAAAGACTTCAGTCCTACCTTGGAAGCAACTTCAGTGTACTGACAAATGGGGTAACTCAGGAGCCAGTGAGTCTGATGTGCCTCTGCACAGACACTAAAGACAGCAGCTTGGTTGCATATACTTGTGTCAGCTTGAGTATTAGTGAAGGCTTAAACCTGCCCCGAGGTATTTGCAACCACAGCTTACTGCTATGGTATTTATTTAGCTGTGAAATGGTGCTCTCAGGAGACTGAGTCAGTTCTTGGAGCTGTTCTGGCTACACTGGGGGCAGTATCTTGCTCTGGTTCTGCCTACATGAGATAAGCTGTATGAACTTCTGTGTGCCTAGAGGAAAGAGTCCCAAAGTCTTGAGTAAAATCAGGCCTTTTGATCTCAGGCTTCCAGTAGTTACATGCCCAACATTTTAAAGTCTGTCACTTCTGACAATGCATCTTATGTGTATGGGATATTTAAACCTAGAAAATGTGGTTCTTATAGCAAGCACCGATCATGCCACTTTCTGAGCCTCTTCCCCTCAAATCCAATTGCTTCCTTACACTTCTTAATGCACAGAATGTTTTGTAGAGTGCATTTCTGCCACTCAAAAGCAAGAGCTACTATAAGGGTAGTCTCACATTCAGAAGTGTTTCTTCTGAACTAGCCCAGATTTACTCTCCTTTTTCTTCTCCTCTCTTCCCCTTTGCAGCACTTTGAAGTAATTCTTCCCCTGCCTACCCTCCAGTTGTCCTGCCAGGCTCACCATGTTCGAGTTATAACCTTCACTGTCAATCTCTTGAGCCCACTTTGTTGCCCACCACCTCCTAGAGCTCTTCTCTCCATTTCCACATTTCTAACTCTCACGCCCTGGATCCCTTGCAAAATTGCCTTAATATAAATGTATGCAAAAAAAAATAATTTTTTTTCTTCAGCAACTACAATGTTGTCTTCAATTTTAGGATCTGGAAATCAAATTTTAATTGCCTAAAACAGTGTGCCCAGCTGTTTAAAAACAACATTTTCTTGGGACTCTTCACTTCTTGCAAATGTAAGTGTTTGAAAGATTAAAACTATTCTCTCTCCTCTCTCAGGCTCACAGTACAAGTACCTACTGGCATTGCCTCCTTCCCCAATGAAATCATGCACACACCCCAGGCTTGGGCCCAGAAGAAATACACCAATATAGTTTCCTTCCATTTCATGCCTCGAGGTGGCCATTTCGCAGCTTTGGAGGAACCTGAACTTCTTGCTAAGGATATTCTGCAATTTGTTGGGAAAGTAGAGAAAGAGCAACTTTGGAAAAAGAAAAGGGAATAATTTCCCTAACAAACAGCAGGGTAATTACTTCTAGCTTAGCACATGTACAGGGCTTACTAAGTCTACTGTAATCCGTGTAATTAGATCTTATTATTGACCAGACCTGAGAGAGGACAGCAAGAAAAATCCAGTGTATCTCCGTGAGATTCTGCTACGGGGACCTACTGATTTTGGGTTGTTGTTTTTCTCTGTTTGTTTGTTTGTTTGTTTGTTCAGCTAGGCTAAGAAAGTAGCAGGAAGATTATTTGGTTATCTTCCAAAATGTGTTCTGTAGTATTCCTGACTCCTGCTTTGAGATTAAAATACAGACCTTACAACTTAACTAACAACAGTTTAATTGTTATGAGAGGCTTTTTTATGTCATGGCAGCAGCAAAACTTGAGTTGCTGGAAGTATGAAGTTCCTCACATAAAGAATGGAGAGCAGCCTAGCAAGACCTAACTTGCATGAGTGCATCAGTTAATCAGCATCGATGATCTACAGTACTTTAGCCCATTGTCTACTGCTGGCTGCCTTTCCCTTCCAGCCTGGGCTGTTAAGCAGCTTCCTGGCTGTGAAGAAGCTCCACTCCCTGTGCCAGGCTCCTGGGGTAGCACCATGGGAGGAGCAGCTGAAACACACAGGTGCCTATAGGTCGGACCAGAAGGAGGGGTTGGGTAGGGGTAATTATAGCCCAAGCTCCCTCTGCCCTGAATTTGTACTTCTACCTGAAATCATAGCCCAGGGTAAGCTGAAAACACTGTGGTTTTGCACTGCTTTTGCAAGGTATTGTAAATACCTCTTCCTGAAGAATAAAAATTTGATTAATTCAGAATTAAAAGAAACTTGCATTAAAAATTTGAATAATTCTTGTGTGTTTCTTTTAAATTTTTAATAACTGAGATTTTGCTAAGAGAAGCATCAGTTCAGAACCTGTCAATTCTGTACTGCATCTGTCACAGAGATCAGACTGAAGGCAAACTGTTCAAAGAATATTGAACTTGAAGGACTGCATGGTTTTGCCAGCAACTGTCCCTAGTGTATGCAGTTGAGCTTCAAACAGTCTTAAACCATATCCAGATGACTGATTTCAGTTTGGTTTTGTTCTGCAGTCACTTCTGAGGTACTTCTCTACTTCTGCAAGCATAGGGAAATATAATCTACCAGTAACAGTTGGATGGATTAATATTTCACAGTATGAGTTGAAATGGAAGCTGTTAAATAAGAGTCGCTCTGGCAGAGCCCTGCTCTATCCCACGGGGCTTTAGACTCAAGCATACCACATCCTGTGTTTCACAAAAGACCAGTGGATACTCCTGCTGAGCACGTTAAAATCCTGGTGCTGAAAGCCATCATCAGCCATGACAGAAAATCCTTAGGGCAGATGGATGGACCAGCCTGGATCAGTTTCCTGAGTAGAGAGAAGACCTTTCACTCCCCTGCCTGCTGCACCTGGGTGCCCACAGAGCAAGGCAGAGGAGCTCTCAGGTCTCCCTGCTAGATTTGAACCTCAAGCTGTACTTGAATTCTCTAAGACTTTACCTGCTTCCAGATTAGTAGTGAGCACTAATTCTACATTTACTTGTAAATGCTTTCATTAATCAAGATTTGTGTTTTCATTTACAAAATACTGAGTGATTCAGTCAAGTCTGTTTTGAATAGTCAGGAAGAAAACACAGAATCATTCACTTCGAAGTAGACTTTTCTTGAAGACACATCCCCAAACTTGTTTCAGGTGCTGTATATTGAGAGAAGGTTGCTTATTGAGGAGGACTCAGCTCACCTCTGACAACAACATCTGTTTACAGGCATCACAGGCACCACTACACACCCTCCTGCACAAGTCTTGATTTCAGACCATTTGGTTTTGCCTTTCCTCTGTCCCCTGTGTGGCCTTATATTTCAGAGCTGGAGATCATCCCCTCTCATCTTTAATGCACATGCAGACATCTGCTGTGGCGTGAGGGAGCTCTGCCATATACTGATATAACTGAGCATTTCCCCAGGGATTGCTCAGTCACAACACAGATAAAGGAAGAGGGAAGGAAGTTTGCCATGTGATACCTGCCAAACCGATTGTCAGATGTGAGCTGAAGGCTCGAAGCATTTTCTCTCTCCCTTCTGGAGCAAATCTGCTTGAAGGGGCCCAGCCTGCATGAAAGGAGGCACATCAGGACTCTCTTTTGTGATCTTACATTACAGCAGCTCATCCAGGCTCAATCAGTCATCAGTGAGAACTGGACAGAAAAACAACTGCCCGTAGAATCTTTCTATTTTTAAATATGCCTCACAGTGCTCAGCACTCAGCCAGTGATAATGAACAGAGGCAGTACATGAGCATGTCCTTGCCCTGTTCTGCACACCAGGTAAGGGCACTTCAGCCAACTACAAACACAAACTGTCCACAGTCAATATAACAGGGTATAGGAAATAGGCAGCGAGACACTTAAATCCAGCATAGAAATGAGTTTGATTAGCTACTGTCTGAAAGAGAAGAAAATCTGGACCTAAAAAGTGTAGACTTTAGAAGCTTCAAAATGATAATTAAACATCTGATACACAGTAAAGTTTGTTCTAAATTCTGACATCACACTTCTCAAACCTCAAGCCCACAGCTATCAACAGCTGTAGCTCTTCACTTACTTACCTAGACTTAAAGACACAGTGAAATACTATGTGTAAAAGTATAAAATTCAGCTATGTGGCAGCTGTAAAACCTGCCATGAATTCCTCTCCCCTTTTCAAAATCATCTTCTGGTTTTAGCAAAACAGGCAATCCCACCACCTGCAGTGCAAGGTTTAATACTAATGAAGTGTCTGTGGGCTAGTGATAGCATCTGCATCCATCCTGGAGTGAGCAACTCTCCTGAGAGCCTGAGATTTGGATTTGACAACCACCCTGAGTGGATCTAGATTCACTTCTGATACACTCTGGTATTGGCTAACAGGCAATTATTTCGTACAGATAATCAGAAATAGTTTTAACATTTCTGTTAGCAAGTAACTGTGTATCAGATTATTGCAATAGCAATAAGCAGTACAAAAGGACTCCCTGCTCTGTTACAATTGCTCTTATTTGCTTGAGCCAGCTGAGTACCTGCCATTCAGGTAGGGATTGTTCCCTAACAAGGCCAAATGTGCTGCTGTTGGGCTGGCCAAGCTCTTTCTTGGGAATAAGGTTCTGAGAGAGTAGCTACAGCCTTCAGGGGAACCCAGACACTTCAACCTGTGATACTTCAGTGCTCAAAACATTTTGTTTTGCTCCAGAGCCATTTCTTAGGGAAGCATCCATTTCTGGAGCAAAGTTACCCCAAAGTCCCTGCTCAAAGATACTGCTGCCCTAAAAGCCACGCCACATTAAGTTGCTCCAAAACATGCATTTATCCCACACTGAAACCATAAGTAGCTGACCTGCTTTTTAATTATCCAGTTACAGCCCATGAAGTGTCTAGATAAAGGGTTAGGAACCATGGAGATGCCACTTGAAATAAACAGAACTTGCACTCTGCCTCCCCAGCTGAAGTGCTGTGGAAAGTATGTGCTTCTGGTATGGAAAAACACAAGGAGGGTCATAATCTTCTCATACAGCTCAAGCTAAACTAACTCCCACTGCAACCAAATTTGACTTCTGATTTTTAAACTACAAACCATAATGTCCCGAAAACTCCAAGCCAATATATGCAGCCTTTGGACATCCCACACAACTACACAAGACAAGACTTCATGTACATTAAACAAGAAAGTTAGGCATTACTCAGACTATGAATGGAAAAAATATGAATAGAAATCACACTTTCATATGAGAAAGGAAGTTAAACCATCATTTAGTGAAAAATAGAATCTGCTAAGCCTAGCATCAGAGTTAGCTGTAGATCCATGAGAGGCACTATTCATCACCACTGAGTCACCTACGATTGCTTGGGGGCAGGACTGGGGTTCAAGAGAGTCAATCAAATATATATTCTGTTTTACAGCAGGTGCAATGCATAATATGCATTAAATGAAGATACATTTTTGTCAGAAAGAGGAATGGAAAAATCCTTCTGGATACTGTGGAAAGAGACAAGGAATAAATCCATATTGATTTCAGGGTAGCTTATTTTAAAACACTGAGAAATGATGCCACTTGTTTTACTTGTTGTAATAGCACTTCAAGGAACATAATTCACGCTAAAACCATCTTGCTAAGGATTACTTTTCTGTCATGGAAGAAATACCCTGTGCAGCGCCAGACAGCCCTGACGGTGTTATGCCAATGCTGGGAGAAGAATTAGCCCCATTACAATTGTCAGTTGTCTTCTGGAGAGCAGTATTTATAAACAGATCTGTGCTGAGTGACAGCTCTTTCCCCTTGCTAGATGTAGTCCAAACCTCAGCCTTTGAAATACCTTCCTGACTGGATTTAAACATGCTGAGGATGCTCTTGCTCTCCCAGTGTTTAATAACTGAATGTCTGCAGTTTTGAGGATATGATGAACAATGAAAGAGATTTAAATGATGAGTTTCCATCTTCTTAAATGAAAGATAATCCTCCTTTGCAGCAGTAGTTCAAACCGCTGCAGATGATCAGTGTGGAGGGAGCACAGTTCAGGGAAAAGGTGAACAGAAGGATGAAAAGACAAAACTACCCTCAAGCTCCCCATTCTGAGTCAGAGATGTCAAGGTGACAAACCATAGCTGTGTGTGCACAGTGACTCTGGGCTGTTTGAGCAGCACAAAGAAGTGCACAGGGGGGGAGCAGCTGAATGCTCCGCCTTGCCTATAGTGCCTCTCCCAGCAGCTGCAAGGGGCCCAGCATCCCACCCAGCCTGCAAGGCTCCTGCCCCCAGCCCAGCTGCCTGTCCATGGTGGCAGCAGCTCTGCCTGCTTTGGGCCAGGTGAAGAATCCACACCCCCAGCTCTGAAATTTCTCCCAATCCCTGACTTGCCCCCCCCACCAGTACCCACTCCACAGCCAATGCAAATCCAACCTTTGCCCATCCTGCTTATACTGGCTTCCTGGAAGTACCCCATCCATCCTTCTCACCCCAATCCACCTGCTGTTCCTTCATTCCTAGTTGTCCATTGCAATAGAGCATATGGATGTGTCCCATCCTAAGGCATTCAGGTGAGTGATGGATGTAAACAATTTCATTCTGCAGAGAGGAAAGGCCTAGCCCAGCTAATGCCAGTCTGTGTGGCATTCCTTGCTTGAGCTTGGGTTGTAGCTCTGCTCCAGCTGAGCCAAAGTAGTCCCACTCACTTTTGGACTCTGGCCATTGCTGCTTTGTAGGATCTCTTCTCTGCCCAGTAACCTTTCAACTTCCCAAAGGGAGAAAAGTCTAAGAACAGCTTTCTTTTCCAGCAGTTCTTAAGCTCTTTTGCAGCCAAGCCTGCATTGTTGGGGTGGTTTTGAATGCCAACACATTTGTACCTCTTGAGTTCTAGGAATTCTTGTGCAGACTCAAGGGAACTAAGGCCCACCCCTGCATTTTTGCCTCAATGGAAATTTTCTTGTATCGCTCCAAGTCTTTTCTGGCTGATAAAGCCTTGCAGTGATCAGAAGATATTGCTAATGTTTTAGGGAAACCAGAGACAAAGAGGGTTTAAGTAGTATCTCACACAAACTAAGCCAGAAGAACCCACTGCAGAACACAGGTGATGCAATTGTCCCAACTTCACCACTCTGTCTTTTCCTTTTTGAAGCTAAATAACAGAAATGATTGTTTAAATGATTCCTCTTAAAGCTGCTCACTTGATTTAGTTCTCAATTTTTGACCTTTTTTTCACAGCAAGTTCTGATTTCTCATCTCAGAAAGGAATTAATTTTTCCTATTTTAGAAACATTTTTGAAGTTACAGATGTCAAATATAAAAGAATATGAAAACCCTTCTTCATTCTCTAAATCTAGAATCCTGTCATAAAAAAAATTCAATGCCTGCAACCAAATTATGGTACTTAGCAATTTTTTAAATTACTTCTTTTTCCATTTTCATCTATGGAGATTGCTGGTTACTTTATTTCTCTGTGTCTATAGATGGAGGGAAAAATACTGATAATTTGCCTTAGGGAAAAAAACCAATTTACAATTAAAAATAAGTTTTGACATGGAACATCTTCACTTAAAAGAAGGAACTTGATGCTTTGCATTTCAGGAGAGCAGGCTATAAAAAAGCTAATCAGTCTGAAAAGCCAAGTATAAACCACCACCAAATGCATGAAACATTTTCATATAGAAGGAAGGCGAGCTGTGGACAAAAGCACATCTCTTACGTTTCCTTGGCTCTCAGTCTTCCTCCTGCACTGCATCTTTAAAACAAAAAATTCAAAAAACATCCAAGAAGCCCAACAGATAGACACCTTTCAAAACCAGTTGCTAATTTCTATCACAAACTTTCACCCTTTTGTGTCACTACATAAAAATGTGAGGTTCACAGCAGTAAAGATAAGAGACAGCAACAAATTCTGGCTCCTATTTTATTCAGCAGTACCTTATGACATACCACACATTGGATTTCCAGAACTCTATCCTCAACACCACTTTTGAGAAGAGTACCTTCATTAATAATTAGCCACCACTTAGTTAACCACTGAGTCTGGGAGCAGATACAAGAATTTCCCTCTCTCCTCAGCTATTTACAGTCTCATTTCCACTTGAATATCACACACAGATCTAGGACAGAACATTCAAGGATATCAGATCTTACAACCACTGTTCTATGACTTCTCAGGAAAAGCTGGTTTACTTCAAGATCCAAATGTAATCATCAGCTTACAGTCTGGAAGATAAAAGTGTTTTAATGCCCTAGAACAACACTATCCTGTCACTGTTACATGTATCACGTACCATTTCCCTAAGATGTGATAGATAAATAGGATGAAGCTCTGGACTGCTACAGAGCACAAATTTTGTATCAGTAGACATTTCCAAACCAGAACTTTAGCAGAAAGAGTACTTCATCCAGAACTGAAGCTGGAAATATATTTAACTTGTTAAGTTAGTGAAATTCTTGCTTAACACACAGAACCTTACTTTTCACTAGCCACAGAAGCTGTAAGTTGTGAGGTGGGACTTTGAATCATTCAAAAGTGAGAAAATCAGATGCATGTTACACTGGAACACACCTAGTAAGGCAGGAAATAAGCTGCTACAGAAGCAAAGAAACCCTCCTCCAGGAAAGCAATGTTTCTTTTCAACCAGGAGCCCAGAGTCAACCTGGCTGTGGGCTCCTGGTTTGAACAGATTAGTGGTGGAGGCACACTGAGTAGGGAGAAACAGGTTCTTACACTACACTAGTTGACTCGGACCACATTTCATCAAAAGAATTAAAGGCTAACTATAGTGCATACTCTAAAAAGACAGCTGATCTTGATATATATTCCCTCCAAGCTACAAATAGTTACTGACTCTTCTGACAAAGAAAAGTGAGGATAACTCGTGAGCATTGTGTTTGAGGACAGAAAACATGTGAAGCCGCGCTTGCTGCAGCTGAGATGCTACATTCTAACCAACTGGATGTGTGATACAAAGCAAGAGCCAGGAGTTAACCCAAGAACCAAAAAATTAATGGGAAGAATGTTCCATTATAATGACCCAATTTTCAGTCTCTACCCTTTGGTAATTTCCTTTCTGTTTTTATCTATCAGACAGCTGGCCTCAGAAAGAAAAAACCCACAACTTCTGTACCTCTGAAATATCTGACACAGGCACTTGCAGCTGTTGCAGACAGGTGACAAGCAGAATTATTCAAGAAGTCTTGTCTGCGTAAGACAGAGAAGGAATTTGCAAGACCACTTTAGGAAAATAAGACACATGACCCTGGCCATCATTTAGAACTGAAAGTGTGTATTTCCTTATACTACTGCAGTTTAGAGATAATAAACTGTCTTTGCTTTGTACTCAACAGACGTGGGTTTAGGTTAGTGACAAAAAAAGATGCATCCTCCCCAAATCTTCCCATGCCTCTCACCTCACTTTTGCTAAGAGCCAGGAGAAAACTCTGTGGTCCACAGCTTCTAAGACAAGCCCACCTTTTCGAAGAGCAGAACAGTAAAAGGCTTCCAAACACTCATAAACAAATAATTCGTAGAACAGACACAAGAAAGCTTTCAGTTGTGCTGCCAGCATCTATGGGTAAGCAGAGCTGGGAACTGGATTTCTGTGAAGAGACAGAAAGAACGCAGTCTAGTGCTACACTGGAGGATTTGGAAATTTAGCCAGCACAAAGATCTGCTTTTGGCTCAGGACATGGGAAAAGCCCAAAAGGAAAACAAAGCATGAGCATGTGCACCTAATGCAAATGAGAAATTGCAATAATTTGGGTGTTGAGGATGTGTTGTAACAGCGCTGGAGGTGAGCCAGATTGGCTTCACACACAGAAAAAGCTTTAACTGGCACAGTCTGTACATCTAAACAAGCCAAGGTTTTTGAGTCTCAGCATACCATGTAGCATTTTCTTCACTACAGAAGAAATTCACCTTTACTGAAGTCTTTGCAGAAGTGTATTAAATTATACAATATCAAATGAGCTCCATTCTTCAGAGTGTCAGAAGCTGCCCCCCTCAGTTGTGCCACAGACCACACTGCAGGGCTGATTCATGCTTGAGTGTCACTTGTCTGGGATTCCTCCTCTCCAGGAGCACTGCTGGTGGTGGCTGCTAAAACGCAGGAAGGACTTAGCAAGGAGCGAGGTGGGGGAGGCGTTGTTCCAACTGAGCAATGCAAGGCAAGCAGCAGGCGCTGGATCTCAACAAATATGGCTTCTGGGAGCTACAATCAGTAACTCCAGCTGGGCCATTTGCTTAGGCTTCCTGCCAAAAGGTTTATAAAAAGAACAGTAAAGAATGTGCCATGGCTTTAAATATGAATTTCAAATACAGTGCAGCCAATATCCACATTTGTTGAGGCTTCCATCCCTCAGCTTTTCTCTAAGGCTCAGGAAAGAGCGCAAGGAGTTTCTCAGGCTGATCTAATTTTATCCTCTCAGAGATATCCACCAGCATTAAGGAATGAATTAGAGCCAGTGCAGTTTCCTAATGACTTTCAGCTCTCAAAGAGAAATCCAAAAGGTACTAGGGAAGCAAGCACAACATAGCAAAGATGATAAACCAGCCTGTAATTTATGTTGTTATACACTGAGATCTTGTGATGATTTACTAATAGGTGACCCCAGCCTTTTCTCCAACTGGTGCATGTCCTCATTCCATAGACATTTCTATGAGTTTAACTGCAGCAGAGTGCAGTGGCAAGAATGCCTGCTACATGGTAAGTGAAATAGGCAGGTGGTTTCCTCATCAGACACAAGAACTGGTTCCTCTAATGCCAACAATGACTATTTTGCAAGATGTAACTTTCCAATACCTAGTAGGTTTTCCATATTCCATATCTGAAGTGCCTTAGCATGACTGGAGGTGGGTTTATGCAAGTTCACAGGAAAGCTGGCCCTGCCTGTACTGAACTCATGCCAGCCACAAGGAGCTTCATTACCAAGGTTCAGCAACCTTCCAAGCACAAAAAGGAAATCAAATCATTAAAGGTGTTTTTGTCCTCAATATGACACATAGAACCTCACAGTGAAGATCAAAAGTCATTTGTTTGAAAAAGTAAGTTTATCTCTGAGCATAAAACTTCCACAGTGTCAGCAAAGTAAATGGGTCATGTGGTAGCTGAATCATTTATTTGTTTCCTCAGTTAGTACACACACAAGCATCCACTACTGCTGCAGACACCTGTATGAGATGGGGTACTGCACCTAGAAATGAGAGAGAACAATGAGACTTCTGATCTTATTAACACAACAGGCTGCCTCTTCCTTCCGATTTCACCTTTGTATGAGAAATTCCAATATAAATAAAAAATGTGGAGTCTGTTGGTTTTCTTTTTTTTCTTGGTTTGAATTCCAGCCTTGAATGGCAGTGTGTATCCAAGGTACATACCACCTCTAGTAACACCATGATTGCCAAAAATCAGAAGGCACACTCACATGCACAATCTCCCAACTAAACGGCTTTACTGAAGTGAGAGTATAGAGTAGTCTGACACAAATCCATGCCCCCCCACTAAACAAGGCTCCTCACTTGCCTTTTAGGAATCAGGAGTTATGTGCACCTTCAACTAACAGGATGGACTTGTCATCAGGGGGATCGGAGCTCTGCAGGGTCCTTCATGCAGTGGAGCAGGTCTCATGCTCAGCATTTGCCCAGACTGCTGGTTTCAGGAAGCTGGAGCCAGTTCTGAAAGACATTGAACATCTGCACACACTTATTTATGGCACATTGTCTCCTTCATTCTCATGAATGAAGATGCTGCTGCTTCACAAATATGCTAGAAAAGGTCAAGTTCAGGAATTAACAGATGAGCAGGCATACAGAGGGCTTGGGAGGGCCAAAACTGTCTCCTTCAGAAAGGTCACCAAGATTTGTCCCCTAGAGAAATTTTAAAGTATTCACATTTCTCATGGGACAAACTGTCATTCCAAGGCTCATGGAAAAGCTCTTATGAACAGTTCATGCTGTGAGGCAGATAGCAAAAAGACTGTTTCAACACACAAAGAAAAGAATAAATAAATCAAGACAGCCTGAATTTTTTCTGAACTCAGTGTTTTATTGCTCAGTGAGTATTAGGAACACTTTGACACACTGCACTTTAGAATAAATTGGCACCTATGACATAATTTAAAAACTTAGTATCTTACCACTCACACAATTGCCACTATAGAGAAAACCCAGAGATCAATCATTTTGACCCAAGATTAAAAGAAAGATAAAATGTTTACATCCTTTATTGTTGGCAGGTGAACTTACATTGTAGAAGGCCCTTAAAAATAGTGAACAGAACTAACAACCTAAATGCTCTCCAAAAAAATTATATAAAAACAGTTATCAGATAAATCACTCCCTTCTTTACACCAGCCTTTTTGCTTTGGTACTTTTAGTACCCAAGTGCACAGTAATTCCCTCATATCTTTCAAGGAAAAAAAGTTACATGGTCAAGTCTATGCTGACTACTTTGGGTAACAAGAGGAAAGACTCCCACACACCATTCTCAGCGCCATGCAAACAGCATTTTCATCAAAAGTGACATTGCCTCAGGATTTAACACATCCCAAGCAGTTTATAAATAATAAATGTTGGGGTTTTTTTAAAAAAAGGGAAAAATTACTTTGAATAAATAAATGACAGCTGCAATAGCTGCATTTGTTTTGGTGACCAGTTAGCTATATGCAGCATAAGTTATCTTCATAAGGCAAGTGATGAGATAGCATAAGTGAAGTCCCTGAGGATCAGCATCTCCGTGTTCAACACACTTGTTTCACAATGCCCGTTAGACAGTCTGGAAAACAATCAGTCCCAAGGCATCTGTTTTTTAATCTCCAAGCACAGCTGCAGACCACACAATGAATTATTTCTGTACCTCTTCTGCAGGCAGGAATACGTAAATAAAACAGAATACTTAGGTGGTGGCGTGCAATTAGTTCTCCTAAACCTGGACCAAGTGCTCCACCTTGTGTTAGTCCTCAGCACTCACAGCGAACTTCTCGATGCCTGCTCGATAACTGCAGGTCCAGCAGAATAGCTTATGTCTCCTTCTGCCTGTAAACAAGTGTTGTCCATGGTGCCATACGACTGCTGCTCCCTGTGGGCAAGCACCGTCCTTTCTGTAGGGTGAGGACGCAAAACTTGGGGGACGTACATCTGAAATCACAAGTGTTAAGGGTTTTAAGAGTCTCTCAAAGCACAGTGCTGGAATAATTCACCCAGGATTACTCTTCCCCTTGACACTCTTCTTTTGCACCCTGATGGAGGCTTCCTGGTGCAACACTCACTCACCTGCGCTTGTGGACTATGGCACAGAGGCCTTTCCTTCTACCTCAGTGCTACATCCTTTCCAGTGACATGGCAAGTAAGACCTGCTACACATCACAACTTTCAAAATCAAAGCAGTGGCAACTGACTGCGTTTGGCAGCTGTCCAGATGTGAGGCTCTGTCTGGTGCAAGGCACAGAACACAGCATAGAGAGCTGCTGGAAGTAGCATGTCTCAACTACTCCTAAAAAGTCAGCTGAAGGTACTTCTGGAACACCACCTGGGAAGAGCCAAGGAGCCCAGCTGCAGAACTCTCAGGTCTCACATGCAAAGGGGAAAACACACAGTCCATTCAGCCTTATATGTCCTACACAAGCTCTTTGGTAAGCAGGGTGAGAAATTAAGTTTTTCTACAAACTACTAGAGACTATTAGTAACTCTTAACTTCTTACAGAAGGTGTTGGGATGGTTGGCACATCTGTGTCACTTCCTTTATCACTTTGTGCATCTTCTATCTGCAACCAGAAACAGGTGGGGAAAGAAGACAGATAATATCAAAATGGTGAGAGAAAACAATACATAGAGATCATAAGTACCTAAAAACCTGCACGGACAGATCAGTGCTGGTACTCTCTTCTCCACTCTTCTTATAGAGAATCACAGAATGGTTTGGGTTGGAAAGGACCTTAAAGATCAACTATTTCCAATCCCTCTGCTATGGACAGGAACACCTTCCACTAGACCAGGTTGCACAAAGCCCCGTCCAAACTGGCTGAGAACAATTCCAGGGATGGGACATCCACAGCTTCTCTGGGCAACCTATTCCAGTGCCTCACCACCCTCACAGTAATGGAGTTTTTCCTAGTATCTAATTCAAACCTACTCTCAGTTCAAAGCCACTCCCCTTTGTCCTGTCACTACATGCTCTTGTGAATAGCCTCTCTCCATCCTTCTTGTAGGCTTCCTTCAAGTACTGGAAAGCCACAATTAGGTCACTCTTAAGCCTTCTCTTTTCCAGGCTGAACAAACTCAATTCTCTCAGCCTTTCCTCATAGGAAATGCCCTTCATCCCTCTAATCATCTTGGTGGCCCTCCTCTGGACTTGCTCCAACATTTCCATGGCCTCCCAGAGCAGGATGCAGCACTGCAGATGAGGTCTCACCAGAGCAGAATAGAGGGGCAGAATCATCTCCCTTGATCTGCTCCCCCCACCACACTGCTTTGGATGCAGCCCAAGATACTTCCATACTGTTCTTTCCTTTCAAATTCAGTTCCTGCAGACACTGACAGACTTTCCACTGTGCTAAACAGCCTACCTCTACTACAAGGCCTCTTTAGCCATCTTACCAGATGGACCTTTGTGAATAGGCATTGCCAGTGAGAAGGGACAACCCAGCAGGAACAGCTGGTGCTACATCAAGCACAGAGGTAGGTGCTGAAAGCTATCAGGTATTCATCACTTACCTTATAATTCAGTGGACTCAGGTACTTAAAACAGCCAAAACAAGTGTAAGCCAAGCAAATAGCAATTGTGACGTTGACAACGAGGAAGGTAAACATAGATGTAGGTGCTTTAAAGCCTAGGAAAAATATCCAGAGAATACAATATAAAAATATATAGCAGAAAAAAACCTATAAAACCAAACCAAACCTTTATTTATCCTCCCCATTTTCAGAAGACTCGCTAAGTTTTTTTGCCCTTATAGGACTGGGAGCCCACTTCCAGCCACAAACAGGAGAACCTCATTATGCATGAAGCTATTTGACTGGTAACATTGCCAAGAGAGGCGTCCTCCCAGCTTTTGTAGAGGTCAAGAAAGTCTACTGCAATACTTGAATGATAAACAAGAGCGATTTTTCCTCCTCCTCCCTCAGTGTTCCACTCTGGAACCACTTCTAAAATACTTTTATAAATGATCTGTGAAATGTAGTATTAATTACATTTATTAACAATGATGATGGCACCAAATTGGATGGCTTGCAAACAGCTTAAAGGGTGGGGGTAAAGAATCAAAATGATCTTGGGAGATAAGACCATCCCATCTGCTTTCAAGGATCAAAACAAAACAAGGAAAACCCCATTAAGATAAAAGTGTATGTAGAAAACTGCAAATAAGTAAAATTTGGAAGGAAAAATGAAATGTAGGTACGAGCAGTAACAATCCCATAGTGCTGCAGAATACAGCCAATGATTAAAAGCTAAAAAGCAGTGGGATGCAATTGCAGAACATGGGAAGAGAAGAAAACAGAAAAAAGAAACAACAAACCAAAAGGCAAGTATCTGCTACCTGTATAAAATAATTTGGTGCTACTGAACCTTCAACTTGAACAGCCTTGTGTACAAAAAAATATGGACAGAAGTGAGAAGAATCCAAGAAAATGAACAAGAGAAGAAATTGAGTAAATGTGAACTAATCTGAAAGGTAAATTTCAGTTCAGAGAGAGTGCAGTAAAACTATAGGTAATGGCATGATTGCAGCTGCTAGTATAAAAAAGTTACAATGATTACAGTGAGTTCTTATTCTCCAGATCCACTATGGAAATATTCTGAAAAAAATTAATCTTGTTTTGCAGCAAAGATGACCCAAATAAGATATTAGGGAAAAATAACCACCACAAAGCGTAGCTGTTTCTAAGCTTCTTCAGTCAAAAGAGGCAACATCAAGCCTCAAACACTTTTGTGGTAACCCCAGCATATGCAGTGACACAGAATAGAGAAGTTTTACATTTTAGTTGGTTATATAAGCCCTGCACAGATCTGTTCCTGAGGGGAAAAACACCACGCACACAAGAGAAACAAAACCAAAAAAACCCACAAACATGTCACTCTTCAAACCAAATAGGGAAGTGAAAAAACCTCCCTATAGGTATTATGGAATGTCCTTCAGAGGAGGTTGTTTCTGTAAGCACAGGTTACATCAGTATTTACCAGCTGGTGAGGCATGTCTACACCAAAGCCAACCTAGGGTGTGAACCACAAGGCAAATAGCAAGGATTAGGGAAGAAAAAGTATCCCAGATCAGTTTTTCCTGCCCTGTGTCCTCAGGATTCATCCCTGCCAACAGCTCTAGAGAACATGGGACTCAAGTGACTATCCCAGGAGATGGGGGTTGAACTGCAGATAGCACCACTGCCTCCTTTGCTGTGAGAGGCCCAGTGGTGCTGCAGGTGTTGGATGGACGGCTGGAGGAATGAATGGATGGATGGAATGAGAGCTGAGGAAGAAAACAGCAACCGAGAAGGAAACAGATGACACTGGTACAGCCTAATACCTTCTGTGTGCAGTCAAGCAGAATTTGATCCTGACTGAGAACTGGGAGAGAGGTCTTTCCAGCCTCCTGTTAATATCAGGAGCGAGAAAACAGAGTTATCACTGGACTGTGCAACCAGACTGACACACCCATATCAGGCAAACTATAAAAGTAAATGACTAAGCAATCAAGCTTTACACCATAAACTGATCTATTTTGCAGATAAGGGAGCAGAGGACTCACCCTTCCTTCCTTCTCTTTGGCACAAGAAGCAGCAATGAAATCAATGGCAATGAAATAAAAATCTCAAGTTCCTACCTCTCAGACTGCCCTGTGCACTGACAAACCACTGAACAACATCCTGTAAGCAGGATCCTCTATGCTGACCCAGCCAAAAGTCGTAACCCAGACTGTATTTTCCATTATTAAGGTGTGTGACAAATTATGGCTTTACCACAGATGCAGAACTAGAAAACATTGTTATAAAGATTTAGTTTTTACTACACAAGGATTTCCTTCATAACAATTAGAGGTGCATCAGTTGCTGCATGTTTGGAGTTGATTTTTCTAAAGCATGCTCTAGAAATTCTCCTGTTAGAGGACACAGATTTGCTGGTCTTCCTGGTTTCAATGGCGGCTTTCAAAACAAGGGGAAAAACAAGCTCTGAAATATACCAGTAATGCAGGAACATCTGCTCAAACCCAAGGAGAGCCTGAAGCAATAGCTCCAAATGACCTTTACATCCACAAGGAGCTTTCCCTATAGCTTTAGCTATCCCTGAAGTTAGATGACAGCCTGTCAACAATACCTTTCTCATTTACTGGCATGCTAGAAAAACACAATGCATGGTCATTTGTCATCAGGGCATAACAAGGTTAGATATCAGGAGCTTTTTTCCCCAAGAAGGAAAACTCAACTTCTTCAGCACCACTGACAACCCCATTCCATGCCCAATGCTTCCTCCTGTATCATGGATAAAAAGCCATTACCTGTCCCCTACCTTCTCTGGCATGAAAGCTGTTGATACACCACAACTAATACAATCAATGCCCAGTATTTGCAAAATACAGAATGTCCCTAATTTTAAAATAAAGTTCACACAACACATGAGGCTTTAAACTACAATATGGGGAAGAGAGTCACCATCTCACTGCAGTCTTCCATGTAAAGTTTGATGGATGATGCAGAACACTGTATGACTAACAATAGAAAAACTAAAATGTTGGCTAAGTGACAGCTGTACAGCTGAGACAGTAGCCAATTCACTGGGGCAAATTTATGCACAGGCTACAGAAATGCAGGTAGTGAAATCAGAGGCCATCTTACTACAAAGAGCTAATTCTGAATAGATTTTTTTTGGTTTATATAATGATTTTTACTGTCTGTCACTCCAAAGTCCAACTGGCCAATTCAAACTCTACAGACTTAAGGAATCTCCTGTAAACTGAAGAAACATGGAGCTCCCATGCTAACAGTTAACATATCAGCCATCTTCATCAAAGTATCTTACGTAAACTTGTGTAAGCTGCAAATCTTGTATAGTTCAGTGCCACAGGTAACACCATGACTTTCTCTTATGGAAGCAAAAAGAAAAGCCCAGAAAGCTTCTGAAACTTCACGTCTAATTTAGGGAGGCTGACAAGAGAGCTGGGAGCAGCTTCAAGGTGTAAAAAGGTAATACTTACCTAGCCGCAAGAATGAATAAAAATAGAGCCAGAAAAGGCAGAGGATTGGAGCTGCAAGGGCCTGATTCACAGCTGCAAAGTGCATCTTCTTCTCCAGCTTGGCAGGGAGATAGGCGTAGTAAAGGTTATGACGGTCAACCATATGCTTCAGGAGTATGTATATTAAACCTGGAAGGGAAAATGGGAGAGCCCAGCAGAGGTGGTTGGAGACTTGATAAAAAGCAACAATTCTGTGAGGAGATCTACACTAACCAAGTGATTGAAAATCTACATACCAGTGGTGGATACAGCCCAAATATGAATGGGGTACAGCTGCATGACAGCGCCTGCGCCCAAGGATGTTGCATCCCCATCCCTCCCCTCTCCCCACACTTCTCTGTGGTGCCTTTTGTGCTCCCAGGGAGAACCCAGAGCTCCTTCCTAGTGCTGGCACATGAGGCCAAGCCAGTAGGGAAGACTTGCCAACTCCTCTGCCACTGCAGTGGTAAGGAAGAAAGGTTTAGCAGTGGCTCAACTAGCCACTCAGCCTTCAGCACTTTCAAGACAGTTATTCCTCACCCCAAAAAAACAACCAGCAACTGTTGTGGCAGCTATGAATTCCACTAGCTCTAGAATGCAGTAGCACATTCAGATATTTACAACTGCACACAGAATGAAATGTAAGTAAATATCAATTACATTGTTACATAAAAATTGGCCATATTCTCCCAATAATAAGGTTGTTGATTAAACCGTTTCTGAACAATATCTAATTTAGATAATTATCTTGTATCTAGCTCTGTAATGTTTTGAATTAGAAAACAAAAATACCAACTATATAAAATTATTTCATACTGCTTATGTCTGATAAACAGATCTCAAGTGGAAATATCTGTAGCTGTTGAATTGATTCTTTTTGTGTAATTCTTATGACAGCCTAAAATCTCTGTGAATGAAAGATGAACTAAAATAAGACAGATCATGTCACAGTCACTACTCATGGACAACTGTCCATGAGTTCCAGACAGATTGCTAAGTTTCTTGCATAACCCTACAGCATTTAATGGCTGGATACAGGATGAAGGAGGTAATCAAAGCCAGATATATAGGGCAACTTGAGGTAGAAATGTTGTTTAATTCATGGGACAGAGATAAACCAACTAAACAACTAGTCACTAGTCTGTGACTTGGATCTGGAGACCTTCTCAAGGTCCTGTAGGACTGTAGCATCACCTACACCACAGGGCAGCTGTGTCCACCCACTTGCCCTGAACTCTGACTTAACTAGTTTTCTAAGTCAGCAAATCTACCAGAGTGTACATCTACTTTTTGGTCAAAGGGCAGCACGGGTTCACCAAGACCATGTCCCAGCAAAGCAGCCAGCATGTCATTGGGTCACATATCTGTGGTCAGCACCACGGATCATATACCTGTCCATCGCGCAGTGATGACCACAGCCCCTTTTCTCATCCTCATTCAGGATGTGGACTGCTAGATAAATGGTTTGCAACACAGAAGAGCTGCAGTAGTGCAAAGGATAGGTAGCTTTCTAGTCTGTTCCTGCTGGACTAACACACTTACTTTTGTGTATTCGTCCAGTTGTCATGTACATATATCAGCCAAACTTCAGGACAAAAACCTAAAGGATTTGGGGATCAGAATGCCTCAAGTAAAGTTTGGCTGTTTAAAGTGGACTTCCAGGCTGGGTACCCTCTGCAGTTTACTTCTCCCAGACCTCAAGAACCCAGAGCTAAAAATAATCCCCTCATCCCCAAAACCTACTTGAAGCCCTAAAACCACAACCAGAGCCAATACACTCAAATTTGAGAAATAAAATAAGCATCTAATAGACATTAAACACACTTTCAACTTCTAAAGAGCTATGTAATTCACTATCTCCCACACTCTTTTTCCACAAGAAAGGAAGGAAACTTGGGTCCAAGTCCTAAGGATTATCAGCATTTGAACTGGAACAAGAATGCAGAGCTGGGCCTTCCAAACCTCCCACATGCCCCATCTCACTCTCACAATGCCCACAGCTCATTGGAAAACTTACCAAATGGGACAATGATGGGACACGTGATGCTATAGGCCATGATGACAGTGAACACACATAGCATCCAGGCATACATTGCTCCAAATTCATATTCAAATGCTTGTTGCTAGGAACAAAAAGAAAACACCCAAAACTCTCAAGTCATCCATCAATGTGTCAGGAGTTAAGAATAGACTCACTAACGCAGCAATTCACCTTCTCTTATTCTCTCTCCAGAGATCAGTTATTTCCCTAAGAAGCATAAATTACATAATTAGATGAAGTATTATGCATTTTAAGTATCTGTACATACAGAGAAGATGCTGCTTCTTCCATTGTCTCAAAGTAATTCCCTCAGCAGATCTGTTTGCATCTATGAGAAGCAACTCTTTAAAACCACAAGGCAGAAAATAATTGTGCCAAACCCAGAACCTTCACATCACTGCAGATTCCACTGGAAATGTACTGTTCCTTTTGCTGGCTTTTGCAGTAGGGAAAGCTCAAGATATCAAAGCCTTGGTGTGGTAGTATTTCCACTTTTTCCTCTTGGCATGAGGAAATTTGTATAAGCCATTTTAACCAGAGCAACGGGGTAACACAGAACAGAAGTGAAGGTTTAAAAGAATCCTTTAAAAATGAAGCCCACCAATCAATAAACCAACCCCCCCAAAACAACTACAAAAACAAATAAAAACCCACAAAGAAAGAAGGAAAAGAAGAACAGGGAAACAGGGGCAGCTGTATAAAGGCTTAAATTCCCATTGTAACATCTGGAATTTCCAGGTGCAAGACGACACACCACCTGGAAATGAAAATCCACTACTTAAGATGGAGTATAGCTAACAAGTATTTATGTTGCTAGGTGTGTGTTCATATTAAGGTTGTACACATCTGTGGGCTGACAGATGAAACTAACTATAGACAGATTTGAATTAAAAAACTCTCTGAAGTTTAGACTACAAGCTAAAAATCAGAATTCTCCTATAAAATCCAAATCACAAAACTCTGACTTCAAGCTATGAAGAGAAGAACACCTCAAGTTCAGAGCTTGGGTTTTGATTTTTCACCATCTCTGACTTGAATAAATACCTCCCCATTATCTGTGCTGAGAATGAAGGGAATATGAACCTGTCATGGATAAGCGAAACAAAGGCCCAAAAAGAATCCATCAGGAGATGAGAAATAATATTATGAAGGATGGAGACTCCCACTGTTTCTGATAAGGACCAAGCACTTAATTTTCTCTGGCTAAGGAGGGGCTCTCATACCTGTTTGATATTTTTCCTTTCTGCTGTGGACTTGGCCATTATCATGCGTATGGTGTAAAGGATGAGACCCGGCAGGCGCAGCAGCTCCATCCCATTGCCAACAAAAGCAGAGGCAATCACATAGTTCACAAAGAAGGCTCCCTGATCAGGCAGAAAGACACATCTGCGAGGAAAGACATCAGACACTGACTGGAAAACAGACAAGCAAATACAGCATGCATGCAATGGATGCCTAGGCACTAGACACCATAGGAAGCAGCTAGAAGACTTCTAATAATCTTGTTGAAAAGAATACTACATAGCTATAAATGTAGTGAGTGTAGTATGTAAGAGCACTGCTGAGTTGCAGTTCAGATGAGGAATAAACTATTCACAAAAAGATTTAGCAGCCTGATGGGTTGCTGATAGCAGACAAGAGCATCATTTGATGTCTGCAACAGCAACCTGACACAAGATGAGATAAGACTGCAATAACATAATTCTCTCCTAACTTAGTAACTCCTAATTGTCCTCCTGATACCGGTTTTGAAACAGCAATTGGAAACCTATGACCCAATAATTGCATTCTATTCTTTTCCTCCAGCCACAATCACAGAGCTTAAAATAACCAATATCTGCAAATTTGTAACACTGATGTAAAAGCATATATGTTGTGAAAATCAAGAGTCACTGGATTTCAGAAAGAGAACTGCTGTGGCTGTTTGGTCTCACTGTAATCCTTGGGAAGATCCCCTGTCTGTGATATGCAACAATCCTCAGTACATTTTCTGGTCCCCTCTCACCTCCATTATATCATCCCATCCTTTCTTGTCACATACAAAATTTGTGAAGTTTTGGGAAAATAACTGTCTCTTTATTGAAAGTTTGTATACATTAGCTAGCAGGAAAAAAGTAGGGATTTTTTCATAGCAAAATCACTTGCATTCTTTTCCCCTTGTTCAGAAGCTCAGCATCATCCCACAGAGTAGCAACCCTGAGCAAACATTAACCAGGGCTAGTCAACAGCAAAAAAAAAATTAACAGTCCTAAGTATTCCTTTAGCAAAGAGTTGCCAATACTTACTCGAGCCTAACTGCAGAATCAGATGATTCTCTGTCAAACAGCCAGCGGAAAAAAAAATCAAGGCTGAAAGAAAGATGATTAATGTAATTCAGTCTCTAACAGCTTAATACTGTGTAAAATTGCTTCTCTTTTTAAATAGTTAAAATCAAGATAGTGGAGAGAGAGAATTTAATCAAATCATCTGAGCATTACTTTATCACAGTTACTGATTGCTAGAGATAAGAAAAAAGATACAGAATCAAACAGAACAGAAACACCTACTTCATACTAAAGTTTTAATGATTCTTTTTTAACAATTATTATACAGATAGGACAAATGTCACCCAGTTAGCCAGGGAAACAGACAAATACTCTAAAGGTGGAAAGAAAAGGACAACTCTAACTCAAAGACACGGTCAGGAAACTGGGTTCTCAGCTATGATGATGAGTATGGGCAACTTTCCATTATTCATTGATCTTACAAGGTCTTAAATCTCTTTGTAGAAAGCCAGGCTTTGGGAACTTTAAGGGCTCTGATGTAAAATGAACATTGACATCTAATGCATAATGACAATATAATCACACACACTGGAGGGAGTGGAGGTACATCAACTAGAAAACACAAGGAAGATATCTCACAATAAAAATACTCAAACCATTCCTTCGTTAAACTATGACACTTTACCTGGTCAGACCAAGGGAAGGCAGAATCAATACCATGAAGATCAAAAATGTGTAGACTTTATGCATCATTGTTCTGTTCTCTGCAGATCTAGCAACACAAAAGGTCACTAAGTAAGAAACTCATATGAAAGATTTCCACATATAAAAGAGTTTGTCCAGAGAACATCAGCACCTGTCAGACTTCCAGCTTCCCCTACCAAATCACATTGCTACGACACACTCACTGAACAAACCTCTTTGAGATATTCACCAATTTGGACCAAGAAGACTTTGGTATCTCCTTGGGCACGGAAAACATTTATGAACATTATACTGGACTCTGGGTCATCATCACTACAGGTCTGCACCACAAGCACAGGGCTGTGTGACAACCACAGCTGGTCTCTCATCCACAGATACTCACTCTTGCAGCAGCTTACAAACAAACAGCCCTCCAAGTGTCATGCCAAGAGGGATTAGGCAGTTCGTAAAAGGGCACCACTGCCAAGAAACCAGACACTTACACAACCTACTTGACTGTCCTTGCCAAGCGTCAAGTCTTCAGGAACAACATGACACCACTAATGCTATACCCCTACTACAGTAGCAGGAACATTGATCTAGTGACACACTGTTGCCAGGAAAGTGCAGCGATCACTATAAACAATTCAGACTGTTAAAGGTGGTATCTGATAGGGCTTGAGAACCACAGAGGTTTCCTCATAGGATCATGTAATGCTTGGGCACTGTGAGATATGTCAGTGTAACTATACCAATGCTGCGAATCAGATCTGTGACCACTAGTGACTTTGCTAAACTATTTTGACTGATTGAGATGGGCTCAAAGCTCACATGTGTAGTGTAACTACAAAAAAAAAAAAAAAGTTCTTGAAAAGCATACAACTCTGATGAATAAAAAGCAGATTCTGGATATGATGTCTTAGAAAGGAATGGTACAAAAATTCAAAAGTGAAAAAAAAATTGACCTTAGAATATAAAAACAAACAGAAGAAATGGCCACAAGCTTCATAGATAAAGACTGAGTGAAGTTGAGTGAAGCTGGGATTCAGCATGCTTTTATCTGAGGGTAGGTAAACTGGGCATCAAATCTGGTATTCCAAAGTAAGCTATGCTGAGTTCTCCAAGTCAGCAGCACATCGGTGGGCTTGACATCTCTGGAGTGCTCTGGTTGTATTTGAAAATCTTGTATCAACACATCTGCTGGGCCTTGGTGTCATAGATCTTCTCAGATCACCACTAACAACATCCAACAGCAACTGAGTTGTGCACCAAGAGTTACATCCAGACCATTTTTGTCATGCCAAACAATGAAAAGATGGATGCCCTTTTTAAAAGTAGCATGGCAGGAGTTGGAGCACTTTCCCTCAAGTGGGATTCTAGGGTTCTGTGACGTACTTAGCCTGGAGGGGTTCCAAATTCCCATGTCCGATTTGCCCAGAGAGCAAGCTAGTTAAGGGACCAGAGGCCCTTCCCAAGCTCCTGTTGAAGCTACACCTCCTGAAGCTGCTCATAAATTTTTTTCTGACTAAACAGGAAGAGGAGAGGGGTGGGGTGCAGGGGGAAGTATATGCAAATCATGTGGTTAGATTACACTTGCTGTGTGGGTTACAAATGAATTAAATACCAAAGTGTGGTTATCACTAGAAAGAGACAAGACCGTGACATTCCCTGCTATGAGAGATCTTCAGATTTAAGAGCTCCATGAAAGATAATCACTTTCTTCATTTATTTTAGTTATTCAGCTGAAAAGGTAAAAATAGAGAAAAAGTTTGCTTACTTTGTCCAGTGGGACTCCAGCAAAGTTGAGTAATAGACAATTGTTGGTAGCAAAGCTGAGAAGGACCAGAGCAAGAGTGTTGGGAAAAATTGACTGATAATGGGATTCTATTGGGGGAAAAAAGAAAAAGTATTAAAAACATTTTAATGCAGTTGTGGTGGAACAGAGACTGCAATATTTAGCTTTTTGTAAATTATAGCACAATGAACTGGGGAAATGATATTCAGATATTCTTAAACTGAGTAGTGAGTGCTTAGCACTGGCATGCAAGACAAAAAACAAAGTGGGACTGGGAATTAAATTCCATGAGAGTGCAGTCTCACAGGCAGTTTTTGTGTCATTTGCACTAACTTGGGTAAGTATTTAGAAAGAACAGTTTGCAGGAGACTTTAGCTGCAGTCAGACTAGGATCAGATATATATGCTATCTTGTTCTGAACCTAATAAGCAAAATAAAAACATTTCACCTCAGAGTTTAATATCTGAATTCCTCCCATCTTATCATAAACATCAAAATACGAGTTGGACTTGAAATTCCATTTCTTGAAAAGTTACTGATTACAAAATTTAGAATTATGTAAACATGGAACGCAAATTTTTACCACAAACAAATATATAAATAATATAATAATATAAAAGTTTCAGGTGAAATTACTTCAGGCTACTATCCAAGAATAAAAGAGGGCTAAGGACCAGTTCCTGGATGTTGCATAAAACAAACTTGGTAATTTCAACTGAATTTAACTTAAAGATGTATAGTAGGACAATGAAACAATGTTTATCAGTTTCCCAACGTTTTGGTTTGATACACCAAACACATGGCAGTACTCACATTAAGGTAGTGAATAGGTTTAGTGACATTGAACTTATCCATGGTTGAGATGATTATGGAAGGAGTAGTAAGAAAAAACAGCACAATAAAAAGAAGCAAATTAATGCAAGCCCATCTAAACCACCATTTCAGTCCACGCACTGAGAGATTTTTCCTGGAGAAAAAAAGTAAAAATAAAAAGGACATTAAAGCAAGCAGTGAGCATTTGCTGCTAAAAAAGATATATACTATCTGTCAAGTAGCAGGTGGCACTGCTTTTTGTAAACTGAGCTTTCAAAGTTATGTAACAAAGCACTACACAAGTTCCAGTTGCTATTAGAAATAAAGAAAACTGCAACCTCTCTTGAATGATTACATAAACTGTGCTTGCAGAAGGACATATTTAGTCTTTCATTACACAGTGTCCAATGGAATTAAGGTTTGGGATGAAACACTTCTACTGTTCAGTAATACAGAAGTACTAAACAAAGATAGAACAAGAAGAGACAGAAGGGACAGAGAACTTCTGCAAGGAGAATAGCTACCAGAGGCAGAATCTACCAAGAAACTGTGATTTAAAAAAAAAAAATTACAAACACTGCACCCTTTCTGCTATATTAAGATAGAAACCATAGATTTTAAACATGTAAAGTTCCTAAGTATTATCTGAAGTGGTTCCCAAAAGGACTGGAATGATTTGAACTCCAGCCAAAGTCAAGTATTTAGAAGAGTCAAAACAAGGATACAGAGGCTCAGTAACTCTCTAATTATGACAAGTATTTTTGTGCACTTGGCAACTTGGCAAATCCCTGTGCTTCCTCTTCCTCATGAGGGAGAGAAGAAAAAGAAAAGAAAAAAATGCAACTCAAAATATCAAAACCTCATCATCTTCACCTCTTAGAGAAGTTCAGAAAAGTTTTGCAAGTGCTTCAGTCCACTGAGTATCACAGATCAAATCTTGTGTCCAGTGCTTGAAGAAAGGAAAAGGAAACAAAGCACACAAACATGGAAGAACCCTTTCATGAAAAGGGCTCATTAAACCAACCCTACCTGGAAAGCAGCTTGCAAGAGATTTTTAATTCATATCTCAAAATAAGAGTGCTGGAAAAGACATAGCTAAGAATCACAGCTGTTTACATCTTGGTTAAAGATTCTGTATTTTATTCCCAACTGCAGAATTGTAGTTCTAGAGTAAACCTCTCCATTATTTGAAATCAACGGCATAATTACCTTAAGAGTAATTTTCTATTAAAATAATTAAGGAAAAAAGTGTGCTTTAAAACAAATTACATACAGGTGAAGTACAGGAACTTGTGCATGTCTGTGTCTCACTTGCAGTTTTGGGTTGGACAGTCGAAATGTCACAACAAGTTTACTGTTATATGAAGAAACAATTACATTGGCCTCACCCTAAGTTATTTGCAAAGCAGCTGGAAAATGTTTAGATCTGTTTTAGCCTATAAGCATGACAGAATGCAGCAGAGAAACAGTTTAATTCAAAGAGTATTTATCTGGGAAATGTACTGTGTCAATAAAAATTATGGTAGAAGACAGATCAGATTTCACAAAGAGGATCAAGTTATACTCATCACATGTCAACTCAAAAAAACATATATGTACTTGGAGGATACTGAGCATTAACACGCAGTTCCCTTCCTCAGATCTCAACCGTAAATATGCAGAAACCTCAAAAAATGGGAACACAGAGACAGACATTAAGAAGCTTAGGGAATTTTCTTTTAACTTTGGGGTGGCAAAACTCTCGTCAGCCTCAGAAATGCCTCCCCAAGGTCAATGAAGAACATCAGTAACGAAAACAAAGAGGCAGATCAGCCACATTCAAACACTATATGAAGTCTTAGTTTAGGGCTAAATAAAAATGCACGCCACCTTTTTTCTCCTACGCCCATTCTAAACCTACATTATCATCAAATGGATGTAAGACAGGATTCTTACCAACAAATATTCTCAGGATAAGGAGCATATGTAACCTCCCAGTTTGACACACACAGCTCCTTGCTGTAGGATGATGGCTGGGGCTCTCCTTTACACTTAATACTCTGACATTTGCAGGCATTGAAATCCTTAAGGACACTGTAAGGAAGAAGAGGAGGATTTTTCCAATTTTTTATACCTGCAAATGCTGAATATTTACTAAGAAAGACTGGGAACAGTGATAAAGGTTTTTTATTTTAATAACTTGTGATCAAGATAGTACTTAAACAACAATGTAACATATTTTGCACTAATGACAAGTACATAAACAGTTGCTACCACAGGTCTAACCCTAACCCTAACCAGTCTTGGCTTAAACTGTTTACTGTTTATACCAACATGAACAACTGTATTAAAAAAAAGTAAGAAAATAAATCAAAGCCTGAGAGTATTAGAAAAAAATAAAAGACAGTTCCCTGAACACATCTTTACATAATTACAGCTGTTTTCAAATCAAAGTAGACTAATGAAATGAGTGCAGACTAATCATTTATGCTAGTATCAAATCCAGCTAATTCTCAGAAAAATTTTTAGCATGCTGTTATTCTTACAATTCAAAATATTAGCCTCTTTCACCCACCCTAAAATAATCCCAGTACTTAAATCTATCTTCCAAAATTATGAGTTGACTGACACTCAATGTATTTAAAGAAAATTTAGACATGCCCAGAATAAATGCTGTCCAAGATTTCTCAGAGGACAGCAGTAGAAGAGCTAGGCATACATTCAGAGACTATTCTATTACACTAGCATGGAAACAGTCTATTTTATATTTAAATGGGTAGACTGTAAAATCTGTGGATGTACTTGTTTCTCAATTGTGCTCTTAACATAAAGAAGACAGAGAACCACACACATGAACACCAAACAAACAAACACAGCCCCCAAGCCCCAGATCTTTACCTTACCAGAATTCATGTAGTGATGTCAAATTGCTGGCATCTTGCAGCAGCAAGTATTTAAGAAAGTTAATTATTCTGTGACAGTTTATTTTTAAAAATCCACACAGAGCAAGCTTTAGTCATCATTAAACAAGCTCCTACAACCACCTGGCCTCATGAACCTCAGTTCTGGCTTCCTGTTTTCCCATCCTAGTTCAGGATTCTGTGGAGCAGAGCACCCTAAGGGCAACAAGTAGCCTTCTAATTTGATGGGAGCCTCAGCTTCACACATAATCTAATCTAATTTTCCAGGAAATGGAGTCCATCACATCAATTTCAAGCTAAATAAACTAAAATCTTTTCAGGTCTTGATAATTCAACTCAGGGATTCCTGCAGTGGAACTCCGAACATATGCCCAAGTAGAGATTACCCCATCAAAATTGAACACAACACATCAGCAGCTAGAGAAGGAACTTCAGTGCTTAGTTCTTCTCTCAGTTTCACATCTCAAAATGTTATTTCATTACAAAATTAGAAGGCAGATTTCATCATACAATCACTTAAAGAGTGATCACACAATCAGTTGAAGAATAGCAAGCAAACCTTTCTCCAACATACCAAATTCTTGCAAGAAATTCTACACCCTGGACTTCCTTGAAAAAAGCCTGAACGACTGGCTTTCTAGCATGACTTGAGGGTCGAAAGAATGCAGATAATTTAAATCAGAGAAGCTATGAAGAATAAAAAGAGCATGATGTGTTATGCTGTAATACAAATATTTTTCTGCTTCCCTTTACCCACTTTGTCTTAGTGAAAGATGCTCCCAGTGTCAACAGAAAATGCGAGGCTACATGCATTTGCCTGTACAAATAACTGAATAAAATAATAATGAACAACTTCTGACATTAGGTCTACACATATATCTGCAGTAACAGCTAACAGAGACACAGAATGTGCATCTATCACGTATGGCCAGGTCAGTCACTGAGCCTACACTGCTGAGATGGCTAACTAGCAGTGTAATTTGCACCCACTCTGATAGTTTGGTCATTGTACCATTTGCACAATAGAAAATAGAGGGATCAGTAACTCATATTCAAGAGCCAATTAGTCTGGTCTACTATGATGGACTGACCCTACACGGATGGACTGGATCCCACATAGAAGAGAAAGGCTCCTTATCCCAGTAAATGTCCGGAGCCTTTTAATCCCTTTGATAGTTCTGTCCCTCAAAGCACAGAGACCAAAATGCACACTTTAGGGAAAACTTACCGGAAAGCAAAGCAGACAAAATCCATTGAATGGTGAAAAGAAGAAAGGAAAAAGAGCCAAGATAAGCAAACAAGGGACACAAACAAGAGATCATCTGTACTATTGTAGTTAAAAGAGAGCGAACAAGACAGAAGACAAAACTTACTAGGTTGCCATGGATTTCTCTTGAAATGTTACAAAAGCCATTCCCAGGGGGTTATTACGAACAGCTTGTTCCTCTTTTGAATATTCTTCCATCAGTTCATTTCTAACTTTGGTATAATAATCTACAGCATCCTCCTGTCAGGAAATTGATGACTGTTACATCCAAGCACCAGCTGGCTAATATCTTCATTAACATACAGCTTACACAAACCACAGTCTCTCTTCCTCATATTACTTCCACAAATTACAAATCATTCCACAAGGCGAAGACAAATAAACAGGAAGATTTTCTTTTGCACTAAGATTACACTTCAGAAGTTTTGGGGAATTCCTTTTCCATACAGTGTAAGAACACGATGGATGAGCTGTTGGCAGTGAATGACTAAGGAATTTTCTGAAGCTCAATGGGACATCACACAAAAAGCATTCTCTGCCCTTCTAACAATCTACCTGGCCATAACTAAAAAAGAACACAATCTCTTACCCTTTCACATCCTCTCATTTCACAACAGCAGAATTGCCCACATGGCTTAGGGTTGATGTGGACCCGCTTGCCATACTTCTGATGTAGGTGTTCATAGTAAGTCAGGCTTTTTTCTGCCTGTTTTCTGGGCAGAAAAAATAAATCCATAACAATTTGCAACAAAAAAGTATAAACATCAAGCTTAAGAAGAACATAGTCCCCGAGAAAAAAAGTTATTGCAAGGATTGATAGCAAATTAATCAGTCACTCAAGATATTTACATACAGTTTATTTTTGTTATATATATATATATAAAATTTATTTTCAAGTCAGTAATAGCATTACACAGCCTACAGTTATAGTGAGGTTCCATGAAAAAAAAAACACAACAACTACAATGCTACTCTTGATAACCCCAAAAATAATGCTTATCTCTCCTGAGATCATCAATTTGGCCAAAGAAGTAGGGTTAACAGTTATCAATTCAATAGCTCAATTTTTCGCTTAGCGTTGCCTGACAATAAATAACCAACTGTACAAACATAAATAAAAAATCAGCAAGTCCAAACTTAGCTGATGCAACACACCACTTATCACATCTACAATAGACAGGTTGAACCCCACAGCTCCCTTTAAAACACAACTGAATCTAACTGAAGTCCAGACCAGAACTGTAAGAGCAGAGTTCATCTGTAGTATGTGCAAGGTTAGTACTGCTGATACATATTGATTAAGGACTAGCAAAACATTTATAAAATTATTCTAAAGTCATGTAGATTACAAAAACAAGTACCTTTTTTTGAATAGGTAAATAAGCTTGGCTACGTCATAACACAGCTGGACCTCCAGCACAGTGCAAGTTGGGTAGGCATCCCTGAAAGGAAGCAGCACATGAGAACAATAAGAACAGAAAGTTCTTTTGAACTTTCTTTACATGAAGAAATGAATGTAAAGTGTGGATACACAGCCACTTTCTTGTATTTTGATTTTAAGATCAGCTAACTAACTTTATTGAAATACAGTTTTTTCTCAATGCTGGCTAAGGAATAAGATATGTTTTTAGAACACAGATATACCATAATATGAAGTTTAAACTGCAAAATTCAAAAGTGTATCTGCTTGGTCAGGTAAAACTACTAGGACAATTTTAAATCTCCTGTTCCAAATAAAAGATGGAGAGAGGCTTTTTATAAGGGCATGTACTGATAGGACAAGGGAGAAGGGCTTTAAACTGAAAGAGAATATGTTCAGATCAGGTATTAGAAGGAAATCCTTTACTGTGAGGATGGTGAGGTACTGGAACAGGTTGCCCAGAGAAGCTGTGGACTTCCAGCCCCATCCCTGGAAGCATTCAAGGCCAGGCTGGATGGGGCTCTCAGCAATCTGGTCCAGTGGAAGGTGTCCCTGCACATGGAGGGGGGTTGGAACCAGACGATCTTTAAAGTCCCAGCCAACGAAAACCATTCTATGATTCTAATGGCATTAGTCAAGCATGGAACTTACGTGAAATGGCCTTGTATTGTGTCTTCATTTGCATTTTTTGGAATACCAGTTATAAACAATGTGCACTTAACCTGTGAGAGAAAAAGCAAGTCAAATTTTGAGAAATCCCATCATGAAAGAGAAAACAAGAATATAAGCCAGAGACACAGCACAAATAGCTGTGTAGTAGAGGGCAAAAAAAGGGAGGAAATTTTGATTTTGGTGGGAGCTGCATATATTTAAGACAGCACCTTCTCCATTGGTAATAGGTTACAGCAAAATTTCACAAATCCCTCCCCAATCCCCTTCTCTCCATCCATTTTCAAAATTCACTCAGTAGAGCATTGCTTTTGGTGAACTGCTTCACATTTATGTCACATTCCAGCAAGCAGGAGCCACCTTAACAATTTGCTTTTTTAGCATTATCCACTGGCAAACATGCTCTATGCTTTTTTTTCACCTCAACAGAGAAACTTACTATGTTTTCTTCTTTATAAGTGACATACTTCATGTGATGTCTCATGAAAACAACAGTCAGAATCAGGTAAACAACAGCAAAAACCGTGTGCAGCCAAAGGAGATTATTTCTGTCAGACAAAATGTTATGAACATGAGAAACAGAAAGAACCAACTGTCCAACTGATACAAGTAGCTATCAAAATGCTAATCAGATCAGAACCTCTCATTGAACACAAAACAGGAAAAAAAAGTAGTTACTGATAGTCAGTCATGTCTATGCAGATGACCTGGACAACCAATAGGGAGGGATGTCTTGCTTATCATACTATTCTATGGGTAATGAACCTGCAAAGAAAACAGATATTCTATGACATGGACATATTTAGGAAGTTTTTGGTTTGCCCATTCCCATTCAGATGGCCAATAGCACACATGATGCTATTTGCTAAAACGGTTTTAATTTACCTTATTATTTACTATGCTGAGTGCCTAACTGAACTCTCCTTGAACACAATCCTTACTCGAACTGAAAACAGCCTCAACACAGGGTTTTCTGATAGCTCCTTCTTCAAAGTTCACAGAGTTCTGTTCTGTGAACAGTTCTTCGGTTTTGTGAAGAGCATTAATAATTATGATTAACCTAAAATACAGGAACCTATTTTACAGATAAAAAAAGCCAACCATCAAGCAAGCAAAAAACCTCCCTCTAGTTACTAGGTTTCATAACATGGCTATAAAAATGAAGTGCATTGGCAGAAACTCTATTGGACACAGAATCATGGATGGATGTGGATTGATCAAGTAATAAACCAGAAGACTTGTACAGTTTTGTGTTTCAAATATTTCACAGACTGCTTTTAAAACACACAGAAGTAATTTTATTTGTAATCTCAGATGGGAGAGATAGGCACAGACATAAATCTGAGGTAAGGGAATTTAAATCATCTGAGTTACACACTGTAGTAAAGCTGTAAGCTTTACTTTCCTTCTGAAACATGGTTTCTCTTAAAGTGGAAATTTCTGAAAATAATATCACTAGATGTGCAGTCATTAGCCAAGAGAAACAAGTGGTATTAGAAGTAAGAGCTGAGAGAGTAGAAGCCAAGACTCAAGATTTCTTATCAGCACTGTAAGTGCATGGCCTGAAGCAGCAGGTATCTCAATTTCAATGAAGCATGAACAAGTTACTCTGACCCCAGGAGCCATGCTGCAAGTATCAGTTCTTGTGTTTAGAGACCATGGCAGGGCACTGACACAAGCATAAAGGTACTCTGCAAGACTTACTTACCCAGTTTGTAAATTCACTATAGTTGTTCTTCCAAAACTATAGGGATCTTTATCTAAAAACAAACAAACAAAAAAAACATAATTAGCTGGTGCAACATTCACAGGTAAACTACCAGAAAGTCAGCTTTTATTCCAGTTTTTAAAGATGTTAATATATTTTTTTTAATGCTGAGCAAGTTCATTGATAAAAAGATTGAAAATCATAATCAATGCTCGTTTACTCTGTATTGCATTTTAAAGTTGGAAAAAAAACCCCAGGATTATACCATGTTCAAGCCATCAAGAGAAGCAGTAGATGGTTTTAAAAATCTGAACACTACATCTTTGCAGCAGTTCCCTTTCCCCCTTAGTGTCCATTAGCAACATTGTTTAGGGATTGAATATATCTCCTTCACATTCTCCTTCCATCTTAACTGATTTCTTATCGCAGGTTTTTCAGCTGCATTAATTCAGTGTTGACAAAACAGTGTTGATAACCTCACTAAGATCAAAAATGAGAGAGTTTATATGACATTATTTCTCTAGACTGTCAAGTATTTTAAAAAACAATAAGGTGAGTGAAAATTGAGTAAATGTTCACAAGGGAAAAAGAGTTAATTGTATCTGAAAAAGTAAACAGTCCTCTAGCACAGACTGTTAAACCACTCTGCAAGTTAAGTCATCACAACTGAAAGAACTGCAAATGCACAAAATCAACTTAGAGTGGAAGGGGAGGGACACAAACTTTGTTTTTCAGCTGTATTTCCTAGGATGACAAAAGTTTATGCAGAAACACAAAAGCTGTATACTCCTGCTTTACAAGGCCAGCCATACTCTGCCATTTAAACTAACAGAGAGCATCTATTGGCACCCAAAATAGTACAAATTTTATCAAATTATAATTAAAGAAGGAAAGTGCACACAAATTGATGCTTATTACAAAATCCATTTGGGTATAGATATACAGGTAGTAGCTAGACCAGAAGTGAGAACACACTAAGTCTTTTGAAGGCACCAGCATCTCTCTCTCTGCTTTACAAAGGAGGTGAAGACATCAGCTAGGGCACCAGCTGTGATACATTTGATTCTTAAAACCCAGGATGCTGGCTGTGAACACAGAAATGGAAAGCAAGGAAGGAGAAGTGATTGTGCAGCGATAAAGGGTCCTCTGAAATAACAAAAGAGAAAAGAAATGCATAGGGAAAAAAAATATGGTCTTTAAGAAAGCTAGTATTAATACCAAATATTAATGAATTAATAAATAAAAAGAGAATTGCCAAGAAAGAGCTCATAAAAGGGAAGTCAGAGATGGAAGTTCCATAGGACAACAATAAAAAAAGGAAAAGATAGAGTGTATCCTATTACAGAGGAGGCCTAAGTCACAAGGTTCTTAAAAACACAGGCAGAAGTAAACTGAAAGCAAAAACTAGGACACATTATTAAGGGTAACAGAAGGTAACACAAAGATCAGCAAGACTATTACATGAAATAAGATGCAATTGTTATAAGAACACACAAAACAAAACACAAGCCAGTGCTCTGCTCAAGAGCTTCATAGAAAACAAAATGAATTGTTGCTTTTTTTCCCATCACTATCCACCAATATGATCAACTACGAATAACTCTGTAAACACAACCTTGACAAGACTGATACAAACTCAGGTACGAAATGGGCTTATTATCAAATACAGAAGAATGTATAAACAGGGTTTAATAGAGTTCTCACACAGAGAACTCACTATTCCCAGCAGCAAACTGAATGGGTGATTAGAGGACATGATTATTGTATTTGTTGAGTCTGAATTACTAATGGAAAGAAGTAGGTGCCACACTGGAAGACATAATCAGGGCTAGACTGCAAGAAACATGAAATAATACTTTGTCTAGTCAGCATTGACGAAGTCTCTGCAGGAGGATTTGTCCAGTTCTGAGACACAAATCAAGGCAGAAAGGAACAACGGGAGACAGTCTAGCTAGATTAAAACAAAAATTCGAGGCATGGCTGATGATTTTATGATCAGCCAAATGGAAAACATTTCTCATTAATGACCATATTAACTGGTCTGGTTTATGAAAAAGAGGAAAAAGCCTAGATGAGTTTATAATCCTCAAGCAGCTACAAGGATTTTGCAAAGAAGTAAAGAATAATTTATTATCTCCAGTGACAAGTAAAAAAAAATTATTTTAAATAGCAGCAAAAGAGGTTTAGACTGAGTACTAGAGATTTCTCAGCTGTGAAGATGGTTTCCGTTGCCATTCACCACCAATAAAAATCATAATGAGTGCTCAGATAAACACCAATTAAGAGGGCATAGGTAAAGTTAATCTTGCCTTAAGCCTTTTAAGTCTAGCCATCTATATCTGCATATGGTGTGCAATCTTGTTTCTGACAACAGAACCCCCTACACTCACATAAATTTCACATCAGACTGAGGGATGTGTTGGGTTTGCTTGGCCAGGTTTTGGTAACAGGGGCTAGAGGGGCCACTTCTGTGAGGAGCTTCTAGAAGCTTCAATGTCAGCTGGCCATGCCTCTAGCCAAGGCCAAGATAATCAAGAATGACAATAACACCTCTGATAAGATATTTAAGAAGAAAAAAGTTATTGTGCCAATCTAATAGTGGCCAGAAAAGAGCAGAGTGAGAGTATGTGAGAGGAACAACTCTGCAGATGCCAAGGTCAGTGCAGAAGGAGGGGGAGGAGGTGCTTGAGGTGCCAGAGCAGAGATTCCCCTGCAGACCATGGTGAAGACCATGGTGAGGCAGCTGTGCCCCTGCAGCCCATGAAGAACAATGGGAGTACAGAGATCCATCTGCAGCCTGTGGAGGAGATCCACGCCAGAGCAGGTGGACATTTGAGAGAGGGCTGTGAACCCCTGGAAACCTGTATTGGAGCAGGCTCCTGGAAGGCACCTGCAGACCCATGGAGAGAGGAGCCCATGCTGGACCAAGTTTGCTGGCAGGACTTGTGACCCTGTGGAGGACTCAAGTTGGAGCAGGCTGTTCCTGAAGGACTGCACCCCATGGAAGAGTGACCCACTTTGCAGCAGTTCACGGAGAACTGTTGCCCATGGGATGGACTCATTTTGGACAAATGCATGAAGAATTGTCTCCCGTGGGAGGGACCCCACACTGGAGCAGGGGAAGGAGCCCTCTCCCTGAGCAGCAGCAGGACAAACATGTGATGAACTGACCGTAACCCCCATTCCATATCTCCCTGTGCTGCTGGAGGAGAGGAGGTAGAGCCCAGGAAGGAGGGAGGGGTGGAGAGAAGGTGTTTTTAAGGTTTATTTTACTTCTCATTATCCTGCTCTGATTTAATTATTAATAAATTCAATTAATATCCCCAAGCTGAGTCCGTATTGCCTGTGACAATATCAGGGAGTGATCTCTCCCAATCCTTACCTCAACTCACGAACCTTTCACTGTATTTTCTCTCCCCTGTCCACTTGTGGAGGGGAGTGATAGAGCAGTTTTGGTGGGTGCCTGACATCCAACCAGGGTCAACCCATTTCAGGGGGGGAAAACAAAACACCGCCTTATGAAGTTTACCAAAATAAAAAAATCCTAAAAGCTTTTACAATTATATAAAAATAAAAAAAATTCTTACCAAGTAGATCACCTGACAGGTTGACAGGTAATATCACACACACGGACAAAATGCTGATAGCAATCAACAAGCAGATGATGTGACGCTGGAAGGCAAGGTAGTGTATGGCATCCTCACCACACCTCTCGTGAATCTCATCATCGCTGCATCACAGACACAAAAGTGCATGGTCAGGCTGCTTAGTCTCTTTGGGGGTTTTCTGGGGATGGTTTATGAACATACACTAAATTCTTCAGTCTACCCAGTGACATTCCCATTAATCCCTATTGGTTTTCAACATGGCTGTGTTCTTTCATGCATAAATTCAGGTTCCAAAAGTGTCTTTTTTTTGTGTATCACCATATAAAAATTTATACAAGGAATTTAAGAGGAAATCAAGTAATCTGGAAAGCAAATATGAATCCAAATTCCTTTTTTATCAGACTAAAAGGGGACAAAGTAATTTCCTGTGACCTCTTGTTTTATGATAGTCACAAGTCTAGCTCTCAAAATTTAAGATCATGCTGTGACAGTATTCACTCATCTCCATAAAGGCTTTCCATAAGGAAAATTACAAGAGAATCACCTTACTCTTGTGACACTCAGTTAACAGAATATATAATAGGCTTTAGAATTAACTCTCACCAGGTCTCCACTGTCAGCAGAATAGATCATTAAAACAGGAGAACTTGGAAAAGGAAGGAACTGAACTAGCAAAAATGGAGAAAGACAAGCTTAATCCCCTCCTCTTTGTTGCTGAAATGTACCCAAGCTAGCAATGAATTTTTAAAAATCATCATCTACTAAGACCTAAGAGATACAGAGAACAAACATCACACATCTAGTACTCAGTTTCTGAGAAAGAGTGGGATGGATTTTTCTGAGTTAGTCAATTCCAGCCCCAACTAAACTACCAGTTCTCCACAGAAACCCCTGCAGGGAAATCCCATTTCCTGCCTGGGGGTCTGGGGCTTCAAACAGGGGAACACCCACAAGGTATTCTTTGAAGAGGAAAAGCCTAGAGCATAATTATTAGTTCTGAATCATATAAATGCCACAGATTCACTTAGGTTCACATACTGTCCCAAAAATCAGGAAGTCCCTGGGCTGCTAGCAGGACAACTGTATCCTGGAAAAGTATTTCCATAAGCTGACCTTGTTTTCATTTTCTTTTTTTTTACTCAAACAGAGGCACCTGTATAAGTGCTTATATCAAATTCTATCTATCTATCTATCTATCTATCTATCTATCTATCTATCTATCTATCTATCTAAAAATCCCCCAACATTTTTGAATGAAAACCACCTTTTTAATTAAAAAAGATCAAAGCAAACCACAGCTGACTATTTCTGTTTCATATACTTACTGCATCCGAAAAGCAGCTGTTATCCAAGAACAAAATCCCTATAAATAAAGAAAGAAGTTTTTAGGAGCTAACATACAAAAAACAGAGTCTCTAATCTGTACAATAAAAGTAAGTGTTTCAATTAAGCAAAGCTCTTGGTGAAAAAGCTGGTAGTCTGCTCTGAAATCATAATTTAGAAACATACGGAGAAAAACCAAATACTCTACTCACTTTTCACAAGGTCTATCTTTATTTATCTTTAGAGAACGTTTAAGAGTTGGGGTTTTTAATTACTTTCACATTTATCACTTGGGCTTCTTACAAGCATGCCCAAATCCCAGGGAACACAAGTTAAGATTGAGGCTTTCTAAAGAATTTTTTTATGGTTTGTTTTAGAGCAGAAGAGGTGATTATTTTTTCCAAAACCATTTCCAGAGACTCTCCAATTTCAAGGATAAGCTCCATCAGAGTCTAAGACAAGTTAATCAAAAGTAATTAGAAACAAGGCTGTGATTACGTTAACAGAAAGGCTTTTTATATAGGTTTACAAATCCTCCCATGAAACTGGTCAGCAGAGAGCATATCTCACTGAGTGTTCTAGTGTGGTTCAAAAGAACCTTCTCTCTCAAAAGGCCTCTTCTCTCAAGTGAACACTATCCAACTAAATAGACACATTTTATTCAACAGCTAAGGTTGCTTTAGGGTTTTAAAAAGATGAAGAAAAGTACACAAATAGCTGAGCAATCCTGGTCAAACACTAGTATGCTTTTGATGCTCACACAAATAATTAGTTGCAAGGCTAGATATTAAGTTGATGCATGTATAAAATATTAAAATATAGGCTACCAACACTGGGCAACTCTTGCGGAGTACATTCTGAAGCTGCAACACAAAATCATAGAGATGTGCCAGTTCAAAGACTCCAGAAAGACCACGGAGGGAAGTAATTAAAAGTTTAGCCAAAAAAATTACCTTCCACTCCAAACCAGCTTGATTATTAAGACTACACAGCACTATTATTAGCCTCACACTCACATCCAGTTTTATCAACTTTGTGATGAAAACAATGTACTACCAAGAGCAACTAGGTATTATTTGTAATGTGAACACAATGTAACTTTTTTAATCTCTTACCTAAGTACAAATTATTTACTAGCCTTTTTTCTCTCTCCCCTCCTCCTTTGAAATTTACCATATAGTCCAGTCCCTCTCTAAATTAAAATAAACCAAAAAAACTTAAGAACAACAACACCAGATACTAGTTTATGATATGGCAATAGTTTCTCAGGAAACAGAGATTATGTATGGTTCTATAAAAACACAGCAAACAAAATTTTATTAATCCTTACATATAGGTGGTCTTCCAGTTTAATGATTGGTTCATTGGGCTACATGGAATGGGAAATTAGAGCATATATTCCATCAAGAAGTTTTACCAAAACTCTAGAATACTTACTGTATCGTATTCAAGATCTTCAGGTACTGATGAAGATGTTGACAATCGGTGGTTGTACCTTGATTCGCTAAAACACATTAAATAATCCTTTTAAGTATCTTTAATAACAGATGATGGAATTCTACATAATCATTTACATTTTAACAATTCTGAAGCAACTAAGGGAAGGAGTATACACTCACTTTTTCACTTATGAAAGCTGTGGTTTTCAGCTTATAGCATATGCCTAATTATAGAAACTTGTGTACGTCTCATGTTGAAAAGGGAGAACACGTGAGCTCCTGACATGAAAGCACATAACTGAACTACAAAAAAACCATTTTATGAGGATCTTAAAACCACAGTAACGTAAGAGAATGCAACACAGGTTTGGGAGCCTAGCAAGGATCAAATTTGTAAGCTGTTTTCCTGTTCAGATTTTCCTCATTACAAGACATCACCTCTTTTCCTCTATGATGCAGCCTCTGACAGAATTTCTCCTCCCACTTAAGTCCCTCACCTGCAAGGTCACCTCCTCACACAAAGAGTTCTGTAACAAGGCTAGAAACATTTAGGGAATCTGTAATCCTCAAAAACAGCAGAGCTCCTGCTTTCAATTCGTTGCTAAAAAACCCAATCAAATGTTGCAATGGTGATGTGCCCATAATTACAGATCAACACATGTTAAAATGGAGAGTATTCACAGATGTATCTATAATTTTGAGGGGCTGGCTCAGGTCACAGCCCAGCAGGGACAACAGCAGGGGCTCCTGGGTGTCTGACAGCTCAGGGGCCTCCACAGCCCACACAGAAGCACCAGAGCACCTTCATGCTTGCTGCCTAAGCTATTATCTGAATTAAAGCCTTCTCAGTTACTGCCCATCTTATTTTACGTCATCTGTGTTTCAAAACTGTACATGGATTACAGCTGAAAACAGGCTTTGAGTTCTCTCCTGTTGTTGTTCAGTTGTGAATTTACCACAACTTGGTTACACCAGTAATACCAGGAAGCAGCTCACTGTCAAAGTTTACCCACTTCATAAATAGGCAGCTTAGCTTTTAAACATTCCAACACATCACCCTGTAGAAAAAAAATACTTAAAAAAATATAGTCAAAAGCTCCTTTACAGTATTACTAACAATCAGTGAAGAATTCAGAAAGCTGCAACGGTATATTTTTATTTTTGAATCCTTCAGAAATTTTATGGCACAGGCTGCACAGGGAACTCTGGGAAGATACAGGACTTGAGCCAAGATAAACAAAACAGTCAGTATCCTTCTATCATAGAAACACACTGTAAACATCCACGTGCAGCTTGTTAGCAGACAAGCAGCCTATTTTCTTACCTCCACTTCCTTAACTCGTAAATGTAGAATGAAATTCGTGACAATGGCAAACACACAACTGACTGAAACCACAAACTAACTCTGTGAGTGGGATGTATTTCACACAAAGCAGCTTGAGGACATTTTTAACAAACATGTGCATGTGATTACAAACATATCTAACTGATATAAATGGACTTATTTTAAGTCATATTTACTGTACTTACTTCCACATTCCCCAAATGGTTTCAACAAATCAGTCTGATTGCATATCTTTTTTACCTTTCAACTTCTGACACCAGAGCTACACGACCGTAGTCCCAGAATCTCTTTCTTATAATGGAGAACAGTAATATTAAAACCTAGAAAATAAAAATAAACATCTCTGAATATTTATTTTTCCTATTTCATAATAATTATTCTTAGGTGTGTAAGAACTGTAAAAAAATGCTGTCCTATCTCCTAAATCAACTATCAAATGCCAACCAACTCAGTGGTGGCCATGCTACGGACCAACCTGTCTGGGACCAAAGGATCAGGACACCTGCCTTCCTGTTCTGCATGCAAAACTTCTTTTGAACTGCAAGTGCACAAAGGTTTGTCACAGAAAAAGTAGCAAGTAGTACCTGAGAAGAAGTAAAAACATTCATGCACACACTTTTACTATTATTTATTACTGAGAGACTTTCAATTTTATTTTTTTTTTCAAACAGTGATGTAAACAGGCTGGAGGGGCCCAAATATTTACTCAAGTGTAAGAATTATTTTTATCCAAAATTATATATTATTATAACTCTCAAACCCCACAAACTTACATTTGGTCTCTGCAATGTACTTTTTAATCTCCCCCTTGTATTTTCACTTTTTGAAAGAGACTAAGAAAACGAGGGAAAAAAACCCCATCATTATGTATTTCATAGATGTACTTATTTTTTCTTTTATTTTTTCCTTTTTTTTTTCTTTAAAAGAAACAAGTTGCTTTATACAAAGCAATGAAGCTGAAGTAACAAGGCCTGTTTTCTATGCATATGTAGCATACACCCTCACTTTCTAGGTGCTCCTACATCCCATACCTGTTTGGCTAGAAAGTGGGGGTAGTGATGTAATTTACTGGGATCAAATACCAACCAGCCAGCCAGGATACATGTCAGGATTATCTACGTATCAAGATTACACAGCTAATTTCCACATTTCACCATGAATATAACCTTCTTATGAGAGTCTTCCACCCAACAAGGGAGATTAATTGAGATCATCCTCTTTCATCTGGTCATTAAACTTGATGCAAACAGGAAAGTCCTCTACACTATTTGACAACTTTGGTTGAAACTGGCTACAGTATTCTAGTTATTAGGAGGGAGTGCCAGACAAAAATGGGAAGACAATGCAATGTATAAGCCTCACTTCCTCTGGAAACCAGCCTATTTCAGAAATCCATCAGCTGACAGTTACAAAAGGAATCTGCAGTAAATGTGTCATGAAAACAGGAATACAGGAATTGCTAAATGAATTGCAGTACTTGGTACTTGGAGAAGAGAGAGGCCTTCTACACAGCAGAGTTCAACAGCAAGAAACTTGGAAAGAGAGACTCAGTGTCTTAAAATTCAGTCACCGCTTTTTTTAAAAAAATGAGTCCCTCCAAACACTTCAACTAAATCTTATTAGACGCTGTACCACCAAGCACAGAGAGCTGTAAATAATGTACATCCTCAGAAAATGGATTTATGGTAGCATGCTGCATACACCAAGTCAATAGCAAAGAATGCCACTACATAACTTTTAGGGACATCCTCTACATTCCTACAGAACTACCAGCTCTGACATTACACAGGTACTTAAAGTTTCTTCACAGTGGCTTTCTAGAACTCAGGAACTATGTCATCCTTTTAGTCTGATTTTACTACCACAAACACAATTGTGAAGCCACTTTGCAGATCTGCAGCCCTGTTTCTGGTGGCTGAAGACCACCCACACCAAACTTGTAGAAATAACCATGTTTTATTCAGGCCTGTTCTGGAGCTCCCAGACAGCAACTAATCCTATTCTGCCTTTTGTCAGGACTGAGCTGATCAGTGCATTTTTAACTCAAGAGCTTCATGAAATCTAATTCTAAAATAGTTGGTGAAATGACAGATTTTCCACATTGTATTGCCTTTTGAAAAACAATCATGTTAGTAATAGTGTCCCTTTCCTGAAAAGGTACCCAGTGCTAAAACCTAAGTGTTCTTGTAGTTAAGACAAAATACAGAAATCTGAGCTACCACCACAAAGCTCACTGTGACTCCACATAGGGACACTGCACTCTCCCTACATTTGCACATAAAACACACAGTGGCACCGTCATCCTACTCATATGCAAATGTTTATCAACACTTTAAACGTGCTCTGAGTTCCCAGGACAGCCTTAGCTCATTTCTTATTCTGAAGATTCTCAGAAACAAACCCCAACCTGACAAATAAGAGAATTCTAAAAACTTTAACTTTTGAAAAAGCCAATTTTCAATACAAGAAATAGAAATTTGGCTTACAAAAAAGAAGGTTACGTCGAGCAGCAGGACAGTTGGGATTCCACCAAAAGTTACTCCTTGGAGCACCGTGCTGCCCTGGGCAGTGCTGTAGCAGTATGTCCCATTTGTTGAGTTGAAAGGTAGACTTCTATTCTGGAAGTAGACCAGATGAGAATGTCCAAAGCCCAGAAAAAAGAAAGGGTTCATTTTGTCTCTTCCTTTAAAAAGAAAAAAAAAAAGAAACAAAAAAGTGAAACAACCTTGTGAAAAGCCTGATTGGTACTTGTGAGATGTACTAATATTGTAAGTATAAAAAGTGCAGAGAGATCCAGCCACGAAACTACTTCAGAAGAGAAAGCGTCTTTGATGATCTTTCCTCTTCACATGTAAAATATTTCGCAATAACTGACAGGTTCAGTTACCAGCAGTGCCCAGGCAAGAATTCCAGTCATCTAACAAACCACATCCTCTACAGACATCTGAGGAAGACAACAGAAGACCTACCCCCAAAAAACTTCTCTGTTTTTTAACCTAAAACATCAAACTACTTATTCCAGCCTGGATTCTGATTCTAGGAATCACACAGGACATTAGGTATTTAAACAATAGCAATTTGAAAATTCTCTTCCTATTTGACCGGCATGTGTGAATGCACCAGCTTGTGAACTTTGTATTCACATGTCAAAACCTTGAGATTATTAACAAATTTGCCACTAATTCCACAGAAAAGAACTATTACACAAATACACATGCTCCTCTCTGATCTTGAAATAGTGTGATTTTCCTTTTTCAAAATAATTCAACTGAAAGAACAGCACAGTAATTACAGCACATCACAAACATGAAAGAACAATCAGTATTTCTAGGAGAACAGCCATCCACCTCACTTTAGTCAACTGACCTGCTCAGATAATGTAGTAATATACAAGAATGTGCAAGATTTGGCTATGGATACAAAAGGCTTTTTATCACAGGGAGGGCAGATGCTTGTTTATTTTGAGGCTTTTCACTTCAAATATTCCTTTCCTTGGATCTCATTAACTTGATTCCCATGCAGTGCCTCATGTAGAACACACAAATTCATAAGGAAACCATTCCCTGAAAGAACTGAATCCTTCAAAGGCAAATATTGCAGGTCCTCATCACACAGGTCCAGGGACACGACTTTTGGGCTCTCACGCCTCCGTGAGAGGAATGCACTTGTCTTTGATGACAGCACTATTCTGGATGCTGAAAATGAAACAAAGCAAGAATACAAATGACTACAAATTCTCCTTTCGAACAGCAGGAAAACAGCATGGAATGCTCCTCCCAAAACAGCATCTAGTAAATGCTGGACTGCGTGACTCAGTAGGGAAGAAGTTTTGCCCGGACTGATGTGTTTCATCACAGGAAAAAAAGAGAAACTTTAAAAAAAAATAAAAAAGAATAAAAAAAGTTGTGCCGCGACTTTAACTCTTCTAAGGACTGAAGTTTAGTGCTGACGGAAGAGAAAGGACTTTCCGTGATACTTTGTAACTGGGCACAGCCTGCAGGGCCCGGCCCGGCTGCGGGGAGGGTCATCAGACAGCCTCGATGGGCGCTGCGCAGCCAGGCCGGGGCCGTGCGGGGCCGTGCGGGGCCGGGGCCGCGCTCCGGGGGCAGCGGCAGTGCGGGGGGCCGGGCCCGGCTGTCCCGGAGCTCCCCGCCGAGCCTGGGCACGGTGGGCTGGCCCAGCCCCGCGGGCATGGGGGGCAGGGGAAGGAGGGCAGGGAGGGGAGGGCAGGGGAAGGAGGGCAGGGAGGGAGGGGAGGGGAGGCCGGGGCTGCCCCGCCGGCACCGCCCGCCCCGGGCCGGGTCCCGCTGCGGACGGACCGGGCTCGCCCCGCTCCGCTCTCGGCCCCGCACAGCGCCGCTCCCGCCCGCCGTCCCTCCCGTACCTGCACCGGCCGGGCCTCGCCTCTCCCGTCCCGTCCTGCCCCGTCCTGTCCCCTCCCCTTGCCCTGCCTTGCTCTGCCCGTCCGTCCCTCTCTCCCTCCCCGTCCCCGCTCCCGCTCCCAACTTACCAGCACCAACACGTCCCTCGGCCCGCGCATGCGTGTGCGGGCCCGGCGCGCCGGCGGCGATCTGCGCTGTCCTGCACGGAAACCTGCATCCCTGCTGCTTTCCAGCCCTGCTGTTTTCCATCCCTGCTGCTTTCCAGCCCTGCTGCATCCCTCCTGCATCCCTGCATCCCTGCTGCACCCCTGCATCCCTGCTGCTTTCCAGCCCTGCTGCATCCCTCCTGCACCCCTGCATCCCTGCTGCTTTCCAGCCCTCCTGCATCCCTCCTGCACCCCTGCATCCCTGC
>JAWWEE010000105.1:8041137-8075621 GCA_035221455.1 Xenops minutus
CCCTGCTGCTTTCCAGCCCTGCTGCTTCCCTCCTGGATCCCTGCATCCCTGCTGCTTTCCATCCCTTCTGCTTTCCATCCCTGCTGCTTTCCATCCCTGCTGCATCCCTCCTGCATCCCTGCTGCGTCCCTGTATCCCTGCTGCTTTCCATCCCTGCTGCTTTCCATCCCTGCTGCTTTCCATCCCTCCTGCATCCCTCCTGCATCCCTGCATCCCTGCTGCTTTCCATCCCTGCAGCATACCTGCTGCATACCTGCTGCATCCCTGCTGCATCCCTGCATCCCTGCAGCACCCCTGCTCCCCTGCATCCCTCCTGCACCCCTGCATCCCTGCATCCCCGCATCCCTGCAGCTTTCCTGCCCTGCATCCCTGCTGCCCTGCATCCCTTCATCCCTGCTGCCCTGCATCCCTTCTGTCCTGCATTCCTGCTGCTTTCCATCCCTGCTGCCCTGATGCTTTCCATCCCTGCAGCCCTGCTGCCCTGCTGCCCTGCATCCCTGTGGCTTTCCATCCCTGAATCCCTGCTGCCCTGCTGCTTTCCATCCCTGCATCCCTGCATCCCTGCTGCTTTCCATCCCTGCCACTTTCCATCCCTGCCGCCCTGCTGCCCTGCTGTGCTGCATCCCTGCTGCCCTGCATCCCTGCTGTCGTGCATCCCTCCATCCCTCCTGCCCGGCAACCTGCTGCTCTTCATCCCTCCTGCCCTGCATCCCTTCTGCCTTCCATCCCTCCTGCCCGGCATCCTGCTACCCTGCATCCCTCCATCCCTCCTGCCTGGCAACCTGCTGCCCTCCTGCCCTGTATCCCTCCTGCCCTCCATCCCAGCTGCCCTCCTTCCCTCAATCCCTCTTGCACGGCAACCACCTTTTCCTTGATCCCTCCTTCCCTTGCTCCCTCCTGCCCCTCTCCCTCCTTCCCTCACAGCCTTCTTCCCTCGATCCCTCCTTCCCTCCCTCCCTCCTGCCCTGCTCCCTCTTGCCCAGGGCCCCAAGGCTGCTACCCAGCATTGCCAACCATCCTCTTCCTCCTCTGTTCATCCTTTGCCCCTAACTGACAAGACTGACCTCAATGAGCAATAGGCTTTCAAGGAAGTAAAGAAAGTTATGATAGTGACAAAAATGTAACTGTTCAGAGGGAACCAGGGACTGCTTGCCTTCAGGAGTTTGCACCCCACCTGCAGTCTTGTGGATGAAGCAGTGGTGATGTCTCAGAACAGCAATCCACTCTGAAAACAACCAAAAACGATTAGGGCACTGCAGGGTTCAGTCTGAAAAAAACCCTCAGTTACCTGTTGACATGTATGTTTCAAAGAAATTAATGTCCCAGTTGCTGAGAAGTCAGTATCAACTCCAGTGGAACATCCTGATCCTGCCTCTCCATCATCAACTCCTGGTGTCCCTGTATATTCAGATTGTATGGATTACTTAGGGCCCTGCATGCATAGTGCTTTCCTGCTCCCTGCCATTTTATTAATCCACAAATGTTTTGCTCTATGAAATCCTCATTTCACTTTGCAGGAGTGCCTGTTCAGTGGAGAGCAGCATTTGGCTGTACATGTGCTATGTGCTTTCCCCCATTCCATCCCACAAAAAGGGAGATGTCCTGGTTATCTGCACTCACTGAGAGACATTTCAAGACAGAACTTCACAATTCATCTAGTAGATGCATCATAGATAATCTGTGACTTTAAATTGTCTGTAACAATTACATTAATTAGAAAATGCCATAAAAGCTCTCAGCTCAAAGCAGAGTGGTTCAGATTCACTGCTGGGATAAAGAAATCCCATTGTTGTTGAAGGATGTTAATTATTTCAAGCTTTAGAACTTACTCTCTTCTGCTCAGGGTTATATTGGTGGGAAAGTTGTTTGGCATGAGTGTAGTAGAGTTATTATTCCATCCTGCCTTTTCTGGAACGAGTCTTCCTGTGGACAATTTATTTCAAAACAGGATTTCAAAGTGGAATAGTTAGAATCCCTTTCTTTTACATTAAATTTTACTGATGTAGCTGCAGCAGAGTAGACCTGCCACAGAGGTGAAGCCTCACTGTGTGTTTGCAGCTCTTGCACTTCTAGGACCAAAGTCTGTTTGGTTGGTTTTCTCACTGATTTCCTAAGCTGTTTGTAGTCTTGATTCTTGCCATATTTTTCAAAATTAAGAAGGCCTTGCTCTGTCTAGACTATCTTACTCTGTAGTGTAAAAGAGGTGATATTGAGGGATCTCAACATTGTAGTCTTGACACTTTTCATTCTGAAGTCTTTTGCTTAGCTACAAAATAATTTTCCCCTCTCTCTCTCACAAGAATAACATTGAGCTCTTTTCATTTGTTTTTCCTCTTCCTCTGTCTAGACAGGCTCTTTAGCTAAGTGGTGTGATTTTGTTTATCTCTAATTTCAACAGCAGAGCCACATTTCCCTCCCTACCTCTTGTAAATAGGGTTTTGTTTACCACTGTCTGTTCTTTTGGTGACAAAAGCCACATACTGTCATTAGTCTGCACATGTTTAATTATGTTGCTCCAGCAGATGGAAAACCACCCTCAGGATCTCGGGAGCAGGCCAATAGAATTTTAAACTCTTTTATCCCTCTTTTATTTTGCATCCTCCATATCCACTTCCAACAGATCTTTAGCACCAAGTTGAACAAGCGTGTGGGACATTTACACTTACACCTGTGACACTTCCCTTAACTTTATTAAATGACCTTATGGCTGAAGAACTCCACTGCCACTTTAGTTTGATTTATCACAGCAGGGCATCCCTTGATGGGTGAACTCCCAACAGGACATCAATAGTCTCTGGAGGTGAGTAGCAGGTGGCCTGATGCTTTGCCAGGCGTGGCAACTCTCACCGTGGTTTCTTCTCTCTGAAGAAAGTCGTCAGCCCAGCCTGCTGTTCCTTACTTATCTGCCTATTCAAATATAACTTAATGGACTTAGTTCAGGCTTCTGGCCTGGCAGCACTTTGCTATATTTTAATCTTTGCCTTCATCTAGCAATCTGTTTACAAGCCTCAATATACCAAAGGATGTAGCGTGGACATTACAGAGTCTTCCTTTGAAAGCTCTGAGCATTGATAAGTTTATAACAAAAATAAACAAAGAGAAAAATCTAGACAGACAGACTTAAATGAACTCTAACCATAATACAAATCAGCAAGCAGCCAGGATGGATTTAAATTGATGATCCATACTTATTAATTATTTCTGTAGTACTGCTTCTCAGAATAGGTAGTATGTTGATTTTCAAGGTAGAAATAGCTTAGCATTAAAGTTGGAATGTATTAATCAATACAATTATACCAAATATTTAACCAAATATATGTAGGAATATATGATAGAAATTTTCTTTTCTTTTTTTTTACATTTTATGTCAGGTAGGAAATGGTGAATGGAACATTGGTATTGATGCTTGAGCATTATTCATTTTTCTTGTCATCTTCATCAAGTTATATTTGGATGAAAACTGGAATTTTATTAAAATGCACAAGAAACTGCAATCTAAAATAGCAATACTGAAAAGTACAGGAGGAAAAAGTAAGCTTATTGCAACGTATTTTGCATTTCAACTCGATTTATGAAATGGTGAATTATTGTCCCTACTTGGTGCACTGAGCTTATTGCTTTTGATCATTGTGGTTGTGTCTAAAGAGTTGTCCCTGTGAGTGCTTCTAGGATTTGGTATGGATATCCCAGCTGGAAACACTGCCAAAACCAGCTGCAATAACTGCCAAACCTTGCCACAGGCTGGCTGATGCTTACCAGGGGGCAATGCTCACCAAGAGCTTCCTCATCACTCACCTCTGTGAAGGAGACTTCTTAAATCTTACTCTTTTGGGTGGAGGCAGCTGTGGAGAATCTCTAACTGATATATAGGATTTTTAGGTTTGTTATTAGCTTGTTGCAATGCAATCGCTATTGATGTGACACACTTTGGTATAAAACTAGGGCAAGGTGACCTGCAACATGGATGACTTCATTGTTTTCTGAAGATACATATTAACTTAATGCCTATGTGTATAGAAGCTGAAGGGAGTTAATGCATAGGTGGCATAGCACTAACTATAATTAAGGCAGATCCCCGAGAGAGAGGGAGATGAAGGAACCATCTGTCACAATCTGGTCTCTCCCAGCACCTGGCCACATGACCCATTGGATTTACATGCTTCAGGGAGCAGGTGTACTTGTCACCAGTGTAAAATATCAAACCACTGAGAGCTTGTACAGTTTGCCCATCCTCAGGTACAACATATATTAGTTTTAGTGAAGAACTCCAGTGTCCTCAAGAGCCCCTGTGCTCCATAGCTGTCCTGACTGTACAGAGCACCTCTTGTTGCCACAGTGCTGAGTTGAGACCTGGCCAGATGTTAGCATCCTTGCCTTAGGTTCAGCTTTCCCTAAATAAAGCTTTTCTGCTTTATTTTTGGAGCAGAAAGCTGGGTGATTGTTTGTGCAGGAGCCACAAAACCTTCCAGGAGATCTTCGGGTATAAACCATTGGAGAGTCAAGTCAGCATGGTTTGCTGGAACTTTGGATTGAGAGTAAATTTCTGCTAACCGAGCTCTTAAATCTTGGGTTTGTTCAGAATAGATCAGAAGAGGAAAACCAGCTTCCCCCTGCCTCCTCCCCTCCTTTTTTTTTTTTTTTCTTTCCAAATACTACTCAGTTTGACAACTTTGAAGAAGTTAGTTATTAAACTGGTTGGTCTGCTATATCCACTCTATCTGCAAAGAGTCCAGTGAGTCCTAAGATTTTAGAAGTAAGAACTGGGTTCCAAGGCCTTGATGATGACCCTTCCTGGTTCACTGTCTTGATTTCCCTTAACATGTCAGCATCAAACACACTGCTTGATCATTTATAAATGTAATTTACCATATTTTTAAAGTGTCAAAAATGTCACCTTTATAGAGTGTTATACTTTCAATTAGTATATTTAAAAAAAATTATATATTTGAATAGATGTCTAGATTACATAATTCTTTTAGAGGACTTTTAAAGTGAATAATCCTTTTTTCCCTTGGGAAAGAATTCCCCCCTTTCCACTTCTGGATTTACAGATGAAAAAAAATCAGAGTGTCAGCTATGAGGATTTCAAAGAGCTTTCATTTACTTTTAATCTCAGGTTAACTCAAAGCAAACCCAAAGCAGCAGAACTAAGAGACACACTTTTCTAGCCCCTGTGTTCTGCCTGGGAGTTTGTGCCAATACTTATCTCTTGCTGATTTCTGTGTCCCAGCTTTTAGAAACAGGGCTGGATGTGTTAAATTCAGATTTTGGCTTTGCAAGTTGCTGAGAAGGTCGCTGTTACAATTTCCACTGCAGCAGAGACTTGACTCCTCTGCAGTTACACACCAAAGTGGGCAAGCACAGGGGACACCTAATGACAGCAGGATGGTCCTGGTGAGCCCACACAGGGGGGCTGGTGCCAGGGATGCGAGGGGCAAGTGGCCAGGGCAGATTGGTGTCAGGATGCAAAGCCGCTTCAGCAGGAAGCCGTGAAGAGCTATCGCAGTGGCAAACAGCCATGACCAAGGGCAGCGTGGCCTTTTCCAGCGAGGAGGATCCTGCACCCAGGGCCTGATTTTAGCTGGAAATGGTGGGGAGCAGCAGCATCCAACCAGTTCCAAGTACATGACTGCTGCTCGAGGCACACCACAGGCATGTGGGTCCTGTGCTTATGGGCACCTCCACTTTAGGGAAGCAGAAGAGTTGACTAAATCTGTTCATTCCTTAGTATGTGATTACCTGTTGGACATATTATCACCGTACCTTCTCACTTTCCTGTCCTTGTCCCTCCCTATCCAGTCTCTCGTTCCTCTTTTGTAGTAGTTTATTTCCTCCCCCATTCATTCCTTGTCATATTTCCTTTTCTGTGATGATTTTATTTTCTCTGAATCACTTTATTTCTTTCTGCTCCATTTTTCTCCTTTCAAATGTATGCAAAGGGTATAAAGGTATTTCCTCCTATCTCTTCCAGCTGGAGTCCCCATGTTTGACGTTGCCTCATGAGTGAGGGTATGGCCTTACCTGTGTTAAAAGGAAAAGTAATGTAGTCACTGTGAGCTGAGCTTAAACTCACAGTCTATGGATCAATGGAGAACTTTCTTCCCTGTAAGTAAGTAGTAACCAATGGCAAGAGGAATATTGCTTGTTTTACTAAGATACTTTACATACAGTAATCATTGGAGTCCATTGGTGATTAGAGCTTTGTTGATAGAGGCTCTGGTTGTCTGCTGTCTTCAAAAATTAGCTTATTTATTTTGGTGTCAAAATATGGACTTCAAATTTTGGCCAAGGCAATTTGCTCAAGATAATAATCCTGACTCAGGGACAGAACTGGGAAGACAGGCCCAACCTTTTCAGCTCTCCTTTCCTATTGATATTATGTAGTTTCAGGAAAGCAGATGTTTATATATTCAGATTATATTACAGATTATAATTGAGTAGTCAGAATTAATCTGGGAAGAGTTATAAGCAGGTCCTGTAAAGTGGCACAGTCACTTTGTGGAGGTTTCTGGAGTGAGATGGACTCCAGGACAGAAGAAAGGGCCAGTGTTAAATGGACACACCTTGGCAAACTGTTCCTGCCTTTGCAACGTGGTGCACCTTTTCTCTTATGCCCTGGCTGGGAGTTGTATGGGCACAGCTGAGAGAACAGGTGTAAGCTGGCACTGCTGCATGCAGAGCTCTGAGATGAGCAGAGCTGAGGATTAAGGACCCAAATTGCCAACTGCTGTGGGGAAGAGCGAGCCAGGCTGATGGTAGTTCCTTTGCACCATAATTCCTTTGGATACTGGAAGGATTTCATACATCAGTGTAAGATCTTGAACTTATTATTCAAATTATCACAGTGAGAACATTTCTCAGAGGACATGAAATTGTGTCACCGAGTCAGTTCCCACCCACTTAGCAAACAAGCCAACAGTGTGCTGTTACTGCTGCAATTTCTAGATCAGTTTCAAGGCAAGCCCTAGCAATAGTATATTTTCATGTCTCATTATGCATCAAAGCATTTTCTCATTTAGTACAATACGTGTTTAAGAGTTTGCCAGCTTGGGAACATGGTGAAGGCCAGAGGTAAGCTTTTCTACCACACAGGACTGAAAACAAATCAAGTGGTGCAGCCTCCAAAGAGTTTTTAGAGCCTGCCTTCTGACACCACATCAGGTTTTTCAGGTTCATTCCATTGGGTTTGCAGAACCTGAACTTCATGGAAAACACTGTTTTCTTCTAGTCTGCCTTTGAGGGCTTCCAACAGATCTGATTAATTAAGTATCTCAAAATAATTCCCAGGTCATCTATGTCTCTGCTCAAATTGTAGTAATTATTTCCAGTTTCGCTGTCACAGAGGTAAAATATCCCTTACTCTATTTTAGAATCAAAGCAGAGAAGAGGGACTGGGCACCCAAGTTTTGGTCAATGAAAAATGGATTCTGAATTCCTTCTTGTACCTTTGAAAATCTTCTCCACATGTATGATTTGTCAAAAGACCATGGAATCTGCACTGGCAACTGGTGAAGCTAACAGCCATGCTGCATTAGTGAAGTAAATTTTGGTAATCATGTCTTTAGTCCAGTTATTCAGCCTGGAAAGCTGACAGATACCAGCTTCAAATGCTTGGCAATTCCCATAGAATCGTGTGTTGAATCCAAAATTAAGTGTGGCAAATGCATTTCATTGCTATATGGAAATTCTGACCCCTCCTGAATTCATGTTTTTGTGTAAGCAAATGGCTAGGTAAGAAAAGGGAAAAAAAAAACCCAAACAACTGAAGTTTGTGTTTCACGCTTCAAGTGACCTAGCCAAGTGTGGTTAAATTCCCTTTTAAAATCAAATGACCATGATGCACCTCCCAGGGTCCTGTAGTATGAATGCTAAAAGGATTAAAACTAGTCAGGTCACACAGCTTTATTTTGCTTTTTATAAGGACCATGTTATATCCGAGACTTTATACTCCTTTTTTACACAGATACGAGTGCATGACAGGAAATCACATAATTTAACCTGTGATATGAAGTAAAATAACCATTTGTGTTCTGGTTTGGAGTCAAATATGCAAAGAACTGTATTTCCTCCAGTTCTTTTCTACTGAAGACTTCTTCATGAAAAAGGAATAACATTAAAACAAAGTTACAAAAGCAATGCCATGATATATAATTATTTAAGTGAAAACACCTTTGTAGTAACTGTTTGAGTAGGAGCAGCTATCCCCACATCCTCCTTTCTGAACATTGCAGCACTGTTTGAAAACAGAAGAAAATTAGGGAGCTATTTTGATATTTATTATTGTGCAGTTCTCAAAAGTGTGACAAGGTATCCAGTCTAGACTGAAGAGGAATGGAATAAACAGAATAAATAATAAATCCCCATAAATAGTAACCATCTCACTAGATTTAAAGAATCTAGTTAATGAGTTAATGTTGATTATTTGAAATTTCATTAACAGATATAAAATCTTTTAAAGTGCGTTTCACATACTCTATGTCCCTTTTAAGGCCATTCTCAGAAGAGCTGTCAGAACTCTGAAGACAAAGAAAAGATGTTTGCAAAAGTTCAGTGCAGTGCTTACAGCCAGTCAAGCCTGCCTCTGTGTGTCTGAAAAGAATGAACATCAAGCATCAGGAAGATGGATTATAGTCTGATCCAGATCATAACTTCCAAGAAGATTGTTTTGTACCTCTTGAATTTCCTGCCTTCCCCAGAAACCTCTCAGACATCTTCCCCCAGAATCAGCCCAGCTCACCCAGAACTCAGACAGGCAGGCCTGGTGTTGTTGCTGAACCCACTCAGAACTCCACTTCATCATCCTTTCTGATCGTGTGCTGCTAACATCAATGACAAAAGCCATGTGCAAGTAATTATTTTGAAACTGAATACATCTAAGTTCCATGGTGTAACAACCACTGACATGCAATAGCTCCAAAGTCACTTTAGCAGCAGATGTTACGGGTGATAATCAACTATATGAGTAGTTCAGCTCATTTTCCTGTTGTTGCAGGCATCTTTTTGCTAACCAGTATCTTTGCTAAAGCACTGTCTAAGTTAATTTTAAATATCTCAGTGAGGACTAGCGAAAGCCTTTGTGCAGCTACTCTGCCCTCTACCTGATGTACCAAATTAGAGACATCTAAAGTATTTATCTGTTCTATCCTGTCATCTCTGTGCATGTTATGACTTAATTTTGTTTTCTACAATCTTGCACTGGATTTTGTAATTTTTTGTGCAAGGAACAGCCCTTCTTCTTTTTTTCGCACTCCACAAACAAATTCCTATTTTGCACAACAGCTCACCATATTTAGCAGAAGAGACTCCTTTGAGATCTCACTGATCTTGGCCTTTCATCTTTATTTTTGGCCTGCAGAAAAAAAAATATCTTTCAGCAAAGTTAGTAATGCAAATTATTCAGCTCACATTAACATGTAGGTCATAGTCTTTCTGCCTTTGCAGCTTCTTCTGGTAATAGAAATAAATTACAACTGCTAAAATATAGTGTTTTGCTTTCTCTATATATGTGAATTGGGAAAAAGTGATTAATATTCTCTCTTTATTAGCAAAAGAGGAAAGTCTGTTCAGTGAAGCAAAAGTTATTAGAGTTAAAATTAACTGGAGAAAATACGATCCATAATTAAGCCAGGCTACTCACTGCCACAGATTCAATATGAATAGTATTCCAACTGTACAAGCATGACAGGAAAATGAGGACATTTCTCAGGGTTTTTTGTGTAGCCAATTGCTACACAAACTTGGCACAGAATCATTCAGATGGGAAAGGACCTCTTATTTCATCAAGTCCAACCATTACCCCAGCACTGTCAAGTCCACCACTAAACCGTGTCCCCAAGTGCCATATTTTGGCCTCCTGGGCACACTGCCAGCTCATATTGGTGGACATGCACCAAGCTTTCAGAAGTCCACAGAGCTGAAAGCTGTGTTGACATGGAGCCCAGCTCTGTTCTTTGCACCATGTGTATTAAAACCTCCGGCTCCCGCACTTTGCTCCAGTGTGCCTGACACCTCCCTTGTACACAGGTTCCCTTCTGCTGGCCAGATGTGCTCTGGAACAGACAACTAAGCGGGGTCACACATTGAGCCCTCACCGTGACATTCACTGGAGAACATTGGTTCAAGCCCAGCTTGGCAGCAGTCACTGCCAAGGGCAGGGAGAACTTGTACAGCCTCTCCTCACCAGCCCTGCTTAGCCCAGAGGTGGGAACTCACTTTCCCATTAAGACAGGAGAAACATATTCTTAAAAAAAAAGGCTGAGATATTTTTGCAGTGTAAACATACAGCTGCAAAGAGAAAGCAGCATTGGAAAGAGGCAGATAGATGGGCTCTCATTAGAAAATTAAGTGGTGCCCCTACAAAATACAGCTCTTTCTCAGAAATGGGAACATTCCTTAATGAAGTGGACTCTGGTGTAAAGCAAGCAATTTAGGGCCATGTGCTTATTTATCTGATTCAACTGCATTTGCTAAATGTCAGCGGTTTTGCTAGCAGCCTACTCTGTAGCCATCTGAGTGATAACAAATCCTACTTCCCCAGCTACAAACAAGGCACAGACTGGGGCAGTGGGGAGGAGACTGCTGAGGGGAGAGAAAAGGCTGTATTTAAACAGTTGTGTTTGCTTTTCTGTTGGAAAAAAAAAAGATCTTGAAGATCTCTTTTCTGCTGGAACACTGGCACTATGCAAACACTGCCAACACAAATCCGGCAAGCGAGCCAGCTGCCATCAGCTGACCAAGGACATGGTGGGACTTTGGACATTTTATCCATCTCTCTACAGACACACAGCCTTTTGTCTGGGCTGAACAAAACAAGCCCATGAGTAGAAGCAGAAGCTGCCTATGGAAGATGCGCTTAAGTCCATACAATCTGAGATAGACAACACCAGAAATTACATTAACTCAGCTGAAGACCAAACCAGGAGTTCAATAACTCTTGCAAATAAAATGGGGTGTTTACCATGCTGAATACATTGTGCAATAGAGGCATAAGGGAATATTATCCCTATTACTGCCTGGGGCTTCAGCGTTTGTGAGAGGAACCCAACAGGACATGTGATCTGTAAGGTATTTCCTTTGAAGATGCCCAGTTCAGTATGGCCCATACCAGTGATGAGGAAAAATAGGGTCACGTACTTGAGTAGATTAAATGAACTCACTGGTTACTGTGTAGCTCAAGCAAATGATGGTTTGGGCCACAATACTTGCTACTGAAACCGGCTGCTTAGTTGGCAGGCAGAGTAAACACTAAGGACTGAGGCTGTGGTTGCAGTGTCTTTGATATGAGATCTGTGTGCTATCAGTTCACAGTACCCACGGTTCATCGCAGACATGGGATACAAAGTTCTCTCTCCCAGAATCATGTTAGCCAGTGCCCACAACACAGACGTAAAGTCTCTTTTATGGTTTTATGCTCATTGGGGGGTGAAGGCGGATGACTGGAAGGCAGGAAAGTCAGGCATTACCTTATTGAGCGCAAAGCCATTTGGCACAAAAATTAACACAGCCAAATTTTTGTAACAAATCACAACCAGTGTAAAGGATTTAGTGCAGATCAACACCCTACATTGAGTGGCTCTGCTATTTTCAGTCTGGCCCTGGGAGACAGATAAAACTGGATGTCGTGTGTTATTAGGACATATCCTCTGAAACTTTTCTATGTCAGATTCTTGCAGAGCAGGTTGAGCCCATGGGGAGCACAGACGCAAACTCCAGTGAGCTGTACTGGCCCCACAGGAGTCCTGGGTGCTCTTTTTCTGTCTCTGTACACTGAGCAAGCTATTCATGCTCTCTTAGGAAGACAGGCTGAGAGAGGTGGGGCTGTTCATCCTGGAGAACAGAAGACTCTGGGGAAACCCTATAGCACCTTGCAGAACATAAAGGAGATTTACAAGAAGGCTGGAGAGGGACTTTTTACACGGGCATGTAGTGATAGGACAAGGGGGAATGACTTCAAACTGGTGGAGAGGAGGATTAGATTAGGTATTAGGAGGAAATACTTTATTGTGATGATGGTGGAGCAGTGGAAAAAGTTTCCCAGAGAAGCTGTGGATACCCCATCCTGGAAGTGTCCAAGGCCAGGTTGGACAGGGCTTTGAGCAACTTGATCTAGTGGAAGATGTCCCTGCCCATGGCAGGGAGGTTGGAACTACATCATCTTTAAGGTTGCTTCCAACCTAAAGTGTTGTATGATTCTGTGCCCCAATGAGAGAGTAACTGTCTCTAGATGTAGAGGAGGATGGCAAACTAGTGCCATGGCAAGATAGTTTCCAGTATCTTTCAGCAGTCATATGCTATTTTCAAGGAACAAGTACAGGACAAATTAGAGCATTTCTAGACCAGGCCAGTGGCTGGTGGTGCCTGGAGCTAAAGTGGTAAGCAAATGTGATGCTGACCCTATGGTCTGCTCACTTGCTCTTTGTGCCCGAGGAATTTCTCAAATTTCTCAAAGGTCTTGCCTCTGCAGAGTAGCAGAGTCTTGCTGAGTAATTACAACTGGTCATTTTTCATCACCCCTGGAGCCACGCAGGGTTGATGGAGGAAGGCATACATCACCCTTCTCCACCTGTGTAAAGGCACCACGGACACACAGGGCTGCCTCTCTGGCAGGGCAGTGAGTGTCGTGCTGTGTTGCTCCCCAAACTGTGCTTGCACTCAGGGCAGGCAAAGCAAATGCCACCTCCTGCTCTTGGTGACACCTCACTCTTACCCTGCACTGAAAGCGCTGCACAACTTTAGAGACGGGAAATGGAAATGCTTTTTGACTCATCCACTATTTAGAAATTAGTCATAAACCCATCTTATTTGAAATCAAGCTGCTGGCAGCAGGGCATCTTTCCACTGGTGGGCTTGTGAGCTCCACACTTGCTGTCTGGACCTGTTTGACATGGGGCTTGTCCTTGCAGGGCAACAGGAGTTCTACCACCAGCACAGACCATGCTGGTCAAGAAAGAAGCTAAGGATGCACTGTGGGGTGGCTGGTGGGGTGCGTTGGTGAGGCAGTGTGAGAGGGACATGCCTTCTTTCCTAACACAGCTCTTCACATGATCAGCCTCTTCTGCAGTGTTTTGTTAGCTATGTAAAACTTGATGTACTTAAGGCAGTCAAAGAATATGAAACAGAACTTGTATTTGAATTATTTTTTAATTTCATATGTTTATAGCCACATCTTAACCACTACAGTTTTTGCTTCCACATTCCTAGATTCAGAAGGCCCTGACTTTGGGGAAAGACAGACCAAAATCTACATATAGTTGTGCTCCCATATCTGTATTATAAACCTGTTGCACAAATGGGGGCACTCCTTGGAGCACACAAAAATGTTTGTCTTTCACATCACTTGAGCAAGTGTTGTTCTAATATGGGCCCAGCTGTAATGCAAAAGAGTTATGTCCATGGCAATTCAAATCTTGAAAAGCTACATATTCAGACCCTCAACACTGCAAATACATTTGAAAAATTCTTTTTTCCTAGGATAATAGCTACATAATTAGGGAAAGCCCTTCACACTCTGTCTTTGAACCCGCTGGATTTACCAACAATCATTACATCAGATATGCCCAGCAAAAGTCTGAGAGAATGGCTTGAACAAAATTAAGAGCTTAAATATAGAGATTCTCTCTCACTAAGAACTGGTTTGTATTAAAAATGGTAGTTTCTCATTCTTCATCCCTTGCAGCCTCTTCAAATCCTCTGACATTCTGAATGTACCATGCAGGTTCTAATACACATTTCACAAAAAGAGCTATTATAAAATTCTTGACTTTTTCTTGTTTGCGTGACAAAGGTGGAATGGCAAATCCTCCAATTGGACCAGATAATCACCCTCCTGTGAAAAGCTTGCAATCCACATCCTTTGTTTTCTTCTTAGTTGATCTTCTTAGCTTCAACTGTGTTTGGTCAATAATTTTATTTTAGATGTGAAGTCCATAAATCATCCTCCAATACACACTGGACAGTGAAGTCCTGGTGGATTTGACATTAGCCACAGGAGAAATTACATCCGGGTACAGGAAAGGTGGGTGCTGCTGGAGCCATTAGGCATTTTCATTTCATGTTACCACATTTTTTCCAAGAGCACTCACTGCACAGCAGGACCACTCTCTGGAGCAAAGACTAACTGGATGAATAAATAATTATTGGATCATGTCTTCATGACGTAAGAGAGAGGCCATTACAAATCTGTGACCTGCAGTTTTATTCAGGTGACTTTCATCATAAGAACATAATAAATTCGCTGCTGAAACTGAGCTGGCCAACACTTATAGAGTCTAGTATAAGAAACTTTCTCAGTCACCTGAACTTTGCTCTCATATGGTTTCCAACACAATCTTCAAAAGCAGTTCATCGTGTGACTGCATTTGTCCCAGCCCCTGAGTATCAGTATTGTGCCATTCAGCTGGGGAAGCAGCCCTAAGGGAGGGAACAGCCTGGAGTAAGGAGCTTTCCAAAGGGACTGAGGGAGTCACAAAGATTTCAGGGGAAAAAAAAAAAACCTTTCCCTCCTCTTATTTGGAAGATCAAGAGTTATGGACATGAGTTGAAGTTGAAGTGGTCAAGTGAAGTGGGTATTTTTCACTACTATTTGTGTCTTTGGAATGAATGTGTTTTGAATGAATATATAAATGAATGTATGAAATTCATCTTCAGAGAAAGATGTTGCACAAAGAGCAAGATTAAAGAATGTATAGCCTTGGGCCATGCACAAGCTGTTAGTTTGTAGTCTTGTTTCCATTTTAGCCTTAAAACTCAATTCAGCTAAATAAGGTACCCTTTTAACATCTAACAGGGGCTTTATCATGTTTAAGGAGACAAGTTTCTTAAAAGGTTGTAAAGACAAAGTGATCAGTAACAGAAGTGTTTAGTGAGGCTCTTTCAGACGGCTTTATTGCCTTCCTCTGGGTATAAAAAAGGCTGCCTCGGCTGACACTTGTTTTAATGAGGGATGAACCACAACAGAGTGCTTTTGTACAAGTTCATTACATCAGATCCCCCCACCAGACTGTCCTCAGGGCACACCGTTCAGCTGGGACACTGAGTGAAACTGGAACAATCTAAAATCATTTACAGAGATATAAAATCCAAAGAATCTTTGGTGCTGAAGACATTTGTATGTATGCTCAGGCATGTGACTGCTGGAAAGGATGACAATCTGCCCCAAGTGCCATGCTCCTTCACATTTTTATTGATCACATTTTATTTTTTCGATTCACTCCTCCTGGGATTGGTGTCAAAATTAGATTTCCAGATCTTATGCCAGCAAAGGCCTGGGAAGCAAAGGATGTGAGCTTCAGGTGTAAAGGTTGACTTCAAGGCAAACAGCCAGCCTCCTTATGCCAGCTTCCAGGTCAGCTTCCCTCTCCAGAGCAAGCAGCCTACTGTGGTTGTTAACAACATTCAAAATACCAATATTCTTCACCCATCTTGTGAAAGAGTGGAGTGGTTTCTCATATTCACTGAGAGGTGATCTGCCTTTACATAAAGCCTTCTTCTTTCAAGCACAAGTATTATGAAACTCACAGGAATCCATAAAGAGTGATGGGACATTTTTCTAAAATGTCACGCCCGTACATCTTCCACCTTCTGTGATTCAGAAGCAGCATAAAAGGCCATAAATCATTCAACTGCTGTGATTCACTGCCCTGATTCATACGCTTGATACAAATATTCAGAGATCAAAGTGGTACCTCCCTGCCCCCCAAAGATTTAAATGATTTTTTAATGCTTGCCATAAAGATGGACTTCCAGCTAAAGCTAAAGCTTTTCCTGACTGATATTGACTATTTCAAATAGCAAGTCCCCTGCAGTAAAGGTTGATTCTTCCTTTAAGAATCATATGGTGTGATACATAAAGCAATGTACTCTGCAGAAGTGTTTCCTCCCTCCCTTAGGCTGAACAGGGGACACTGATAGCTCAGGGAGGTTCTGGGCAAACACTTACAGGGAATTAAAAAGGATGGAGACTTATCCCCGTGAAGGAATCTGAGAGCCCCCCCTAAACCTTCTTGTATTAACTTTGCAGTAGATGAAAGTGTTAAACTGGCATGTGTCTACCAACGGGGGAGTATTCCTTTTAAGTCCTCTGCTTCATCCTCACTTGTGAAATTTGTTGTGCCAGTGGGACGAGGCTGGCTATAAAACCCCGGTGCAGGGACCTCCGTCCAGCTCAGGCAGCCTGCCAGCACATCTCCGCCGAGAGCAGCCCCAGGGGCACCCCCTTCATCTCTGCCAGGCAAGCGGAGGAGGATGGACCTGAGGAGCGCCTGGATGCTCTGCGTGCTCTGTCTGGGCATCACGGTCCAAGCGTTCACCCAGGAAGGGTTCAGGGAGGTGTTGCTGAAGCAGCTGGGGCTCTCTGAGATCCCTAAACTTCATAAGAGAGACTTGGTGGATCTGGTTATCCCAGACCGCGTCAAGAACAAGTACATCTCCATGCTGAAGCGCCAGAGGGTGAAGCGCCGAGCTTTGCCGAGCCTGGCCGGCATCCTCAGGGGGATCCCTGGCACCGCAGGTAAGGTTTCTGCCTCGGGAGCATCCAAAGCATCCCTTTGTGCCGCTCCCAGGGGGAGCTGCCCGCTCCCTCCCGGCCCGACGGGTGGGTTCGGCTCCAAGGCTCAGCCGGGTAGAAGAGGTGCATGTAACAGCATCTCAAAAATGAAAAAGCACTAGTAACTCTTTGCACCTGGAGAGGGGGTCCCGCAGTCCTTGCAAAGGGCGGGCTGCTGCTGGAGCTTAAGCGAAGAGAAAAGACTTGGTACCCAGCAACAGTCCAGACATGTTAAAAATTTTTAAAAAAAAAAAAAAAAAAAAAGACAGTAGAAAACTACAGATCTTGCAGGTTTTGGGTCAAATCTACAGGAAGTCCTCTAATAGGAATCACACCTCTTTTAGGATATCTCCCTCTCTGTTACGTTTTTTATATTTTATTTTGGCTGAGAGAAATATCAAGGAGGAAATCAGCCATACAGACACCATGGTGTACAATGGAGGCTGTACAAGGAGACGTATAGCTTATTCTGCTTTCAAATACACACATAGCACCCTTGGCAGCAAATGAATATACTTCTGTATTCCAGGGGGTGCAGTTTCCTGCTTTCATGCCCAGAGCTGGCACAGACCTTTCGGGGTCTGATCAGTTTGGGGTCAAACTATGTAAGAGATTTCATTCCTCCAGGTTACAGAGACATACGAGAAGGATTAGAGCCTTTGCAAGACTTTGGATTCAAGTATGCATTAGAAAAGGCGTGCTTAGTGGCTGTCTCTGCCACAAGGCTCAGTGTGAGAGCATGGAAGGAGTGTGTTGTGATGATAATCGTGTATGAAATGTGGGGGCTTTGCTCACCCGGATGGCAATGACAGCCCATCTTTTTTGTTCCCAACTGCACAGGTATGCCAGGAGAAGTCCCCTACTCTGACACCACCACACGCCAGAACCTGATCTTTGACATGGAGGGCAGAATACCTAAAAACAGCGAAGTTACAATGGCTGAACTAAAACTCTTCAAAAAGCCTCTGGACAGAGCAAACCTTCCTGCCAAGCAGTCTCACAGGCCTGTCTCCAACGCCAGAGTCAGCGTGTACTGGGTGCAAAGGCAGCACGATGGTACCAACAGGACCTCCCTGATAGACTCCAGGTAAGAAAGAGACCTCTCCTGGAGGCAGGACTCTAGTTATGGGGTACAGGTCCTCTGGGCTGGATTGGGGTATCATGTAGTTGTGCCTCAGGTCAATCTGATGAGGTTACATCTGTAGAATCAGGCTCTGTAACCTCTAAATCCAGGATGAGTTTAAGAGCAGATATTATACTAAGACTGCAGTATATGATGATTCATTGCAGTAATCTATTTCTGTGTCAAAAGATGCCATGTACTGCTAGGTTTGCCCCTCTAAAACCCTCCACCTTGTTCACCTCTTTCTCACTCTCTAACTCATGTGCATTACTAGCTGTTGGTATTCTTTCCATTGGCCATTTCAGTAGCTGATATAAATAAGTAAATTATGCAAAAAGCATCTGATTCTGTAGCCTTGAGCTCTGTGGACATTTTATGCCCCTTGAAGGCAAAATTAAACATCAAACCAATTTTCTGGGTGGGTAGAAACTTAAGGTCCTAATACAGCTGGGACAGGAGCAGGTGGGAGATAGCAGTGGTGTTTAACAAGCTGGTGTCACTAATACTGAGGTTGCACATAATCCTGCACCACCATGTTTCTGTTTGAGCATGAATACCTTGACATGGGCATGCACAGAAAGTTTTATTTATCCCTCCAGTGTCTGTTAGATCTGCATATTTTTTTTTGAGTTGTCAGTCAACTGCTGTGGGTTCTTGCCCAGAGTGTTCAGCAAAAATGATGGTGTAATCAAGGCATGTGACAATCTCCAGGAAGCAAACAGTCTGCTACCACAACAGCACTGCGAGGCCAGGCTTTATCTGATGGACTTTTCTCTAATGCCATGCCCTTGTCATGCAGGCTGGTTCCTATACGCGAGTCGGGCTGGAAGAACTTTGATGTGACACAGGCTGTGCATTACTGGCTGAGAAACAAGAGGCAGGAGCCGATGTTCCTGGAGGTCTGGATTGAAGGAGAAAGGGTAGGCAGCCATGCCTCAGAAATGGCCAAAGCCGTGCATTTCACCTCTCAGGACCCCAAGGATAAAGCCCTAGGCAAACCTGAACTGGTGCTTTACACCCTCAACTTGGAAGACTATGAGTACGTATGAAGCCTGAATCTGTACTGTCTCTGAAGTAACTTTGCCCCTGAATTATTGTAGTGTGTGTGCCAACCCAGGGTGGGCAGCTCTTGCCCTCACAAGTGTTAGTTAGAAGGTGGGAGTTAGAAAGTTGCTGCAGAATCACACCTCTCCTCTTCCCATATTTGTTTTCTGAATACTTAAACAAACCCCAAGCTTGGGCCAAGTTTCATGTCTCAGAGCCCACCTGTACTATTAACAGGGGCATTATTTCTCCCACTTCCCAGTTTCCAGTTACAGCATAAGTTCTTGTTTCTCTCTTGGCGTGCAGGGGCCCCGGGGACTGCAGGGAGGAGGCGATGCTGGGGAAGTCCACCTGCTGCCGGCAGAAACACTATGTTAACTTCCGCGAGCTCTCCTGGACACGGTACTGGATCATTGAGCCGGCAGGGTACCAGGCCTACCAGTGCTCGGGGGGCTGCCTGCAGCCCCCCAGCCCCCTGTGGCACTTCGGCTATGGGGAGCGCACCTGTGCCGTGGCAGAGAGCTCCCCACTCCCCATCATGTACCTTGTCAAGAGGGGCAACCGCACCGAGATCGAAGCGGCCGAGTTTCCCAACATGATCGTGGAGAGGTGCAGCTGCATCACGGAGGGCATGGCGCTGGTGTGAGAAATCAGTGACTTGGGATGCCACCCAGTCTCCCATTCCCTGCAGCTCTCCCAAGACCCGCCCTGGCCCTGAGCCCTGGGGCCAGTGACCAAGGTCCTGGCGGGATACCTGCCTGCGAGGGTCAGCAGCAGCTGGGACTGGGGCTTCCCCTGTGCCCTGCTACCCTGCAGAGAGGGTGCACTTCAAGGCACTGTCCATACAGATGGGCTCAGAGGAGCATGCATCTTCACATATACCTCTGTGAGGGGTACCTAAGGAGCCTAATGCTTCTCAGGGCTCCCTTGATGCTAGATAAATTTCACTGAATTTGGTGGAGCTGCTTTCAAGTTATTTCAGTCTCCACACTGGAGTATTGCAAATAGCTACAGGCAAAGGAACAGTGACCATCACCAGGTGAAGAAGGAACGAATGGGCTCAGCTTTTCATTCTTAGACTCCTGGGTTTAATCTGTTCAAGATACGTTTATGGTGAATTGGAGAGCAGAAGCACTTACATGTATAGAATCTATACAAACACACATACACACATGTATGTAGTATATGGATACATGTATGTATTACATACTGGATATACACATATTGACTACATACATAGATATACATCTACAGCTCAAAGGACATCTATATGTGCATATGTATTGTATGTATATATACATGTCTACATGTACATAAAATATTATCTGGAACTCAAAGGTTTATATTTTCAGCTCCTGCACTGTGGGCTTAGCACAGTTTTAGACAGCATTTAGAGTCCTGGAATCCACAGGAATATTAGGACTTAGGTTTGCTCTCATGAGTAACAGTTTGTTTTTCTGATTCTGTATTACAGTTACTTCAATTTAGGGATATGTTCCAAGTTTTGTGTGCTTTCAAATTCAAGGAAACAATAAACCACAATTATTAAAATAGTCATGTGTTTGTTTATTTTTATTCTTAGGTCTAAAAATGGAGGGTGAAAATCCCTGATATTTCTGAATTTACCCCAGTGCCCAGCTCCTATAAACAAAAACACAGTGACACCTCTTCTCAGCTACCTGTGTGATCCTGCCTACTTCTGGTAAAGCTTATCTTCTCACACAGGGACTGGGGCTGGGCTGAATCCCCAGGTGGAGCAGAGCCCACTCAGCCAGTGCTTCTCCCTGAGCTGCTGCGGAATTTAAGTCAACACTTTCTTTAAGCAAAAGCCTAGAATCTTATGTGACAGCAGGAGGTGATACCCTCCCTTTGAGCTGCAACATTGCTGGAAACTACAGGCTCAACTGGAGTTGTAGTGCAAAAAGAGATGAGCTGCCTCCTACCTCCTCCCTCCCCAGGTTTTAACTCTGATCCTTCCCAATGGACATCTGACCAACGCATCCCCTGGAGAATCACAATGATAATGTGGTTTAATCCCTTTTTGAACTCTTCTGAACTGCTTGCCAGGGGTGTGACCAATGATCATGATTTCCACCTTCATGTAGGACTCCTCTCCTCAGTTCATAACCTACTGAGACACCAGCAGCTCTGAGGATGATATGATTGCTGCTGTCCACCTCTGTGGGACTGTAGGATGTGGTCCCTGAGACTCTGGCTGAACCCACTGCTGGTAGAAGGATGCCGAAATGAGTTTGTCTGGCTATACAGGATGGCCATGGACCAGGTGAAAAGAGGGACCTGTTGGACTCTGCAGTGGCTTTGTGTCATTTGTCATGAAGGCTGAGATGTCAAGTGCTCCTGCTGCCCTGCAGGACCCCAGGTCCGAGGTCACACAGACATCCCTGATGTCACCTTGGCCCGTGGGTAGGCTGGCATCTCTCACTTGTGCAAACATCTGTGGAAAAAGGCTTTAAGGGGAGAAAAAAAGGTAGAAGCACTGACTCACCATTTCACCGGCACTGGGCTACAGCACCATGGATTACTGGAATCAGAATTGGATGAGCTGGAATGATGTCTGGCCATTTCCTTCTCATGACTATGTAGCACCTAACTTAATGGCATTGGCATTCAGCCCCAGTTCCTCTCCACCCAGCTCGGGGCAGGGCATGGCCTGAAGGCCATGAGCTCATCTATCACCATGAAGAACAAACCCGATGATTTAAGCACACACTGCCCCTGGGGAAGAAAGTGTTTGAGCAGGTTGCTACCTGAGGATGAAGAGCATTAACCCTGGCTTTCCTCCAACCTCCAGCACTTGGATTCCATCATCCATCCTCCAGCCCAGGAGAAATTCCATCCAGTGCAACTGGGGCCAGCTGCTAAGGGAAGTGGGGAGCAGAGCACCACAGCAGGGATGGACATTGAGAACAGCACGGTGGACAAGGCTCTTCTCCATCAGAATCCCGTACTGTGTCCGGCTCAGCTTGCTTTGCATCTGGCTCCCTTTGCTCTGGTGTCCTGGGGACACAAGGTACACAAAAGTGAGCAGTGGGTCCCTGTGGATGTGTGTGACAGCGAGGGGAGGAGAGGGATGGGATGGCCAAGGAGATCTGCTTTGACTGTGGGGAGAACTGTGGGTATTGCAGGGCAGAGACAGGGTGCAAATCTGTGACCTACCAACCCCTGCCAGCCCCGCTGCCGGCATGAATACTTATATTTATTGCTAGGGCAGCTGCACAGCTGTACAGCATCTCTGCTGGGGCTAGTTTTTAGCCCACATTTTGATGGAAGCTCCTCACTTTTGGGAGACAGGACACTACTCCTCTAAACTCCAATTGGCTTTGCAATGAATATGTTGCAGGCTCACAGGTTGGGCTGATGTGGGGGAGGCTCCAAAGATTTCTACAGTGCAAATTCCTAGGCAGAAGGCTGTGGATGAAATACTTCCATACCTGAGGCTTTTTCAGACACCAGCCCATGCTGCAGGAAATTATCTCCCAGCCTGTCATGTTCAGGCCAGGCTGCATTTACTGTGATACTTTCTGTGTGTTTCATGTATTGGTACAACTTGTAACACATACAAAGGCTGACAAGCTGTCATGTTTTCCTTTCCAGCTGAGCAGCATTACAGTCTCCAAGGAAAGGCAGAACATACCTTACATACCTGGCAGCAGCATGGTTCAGCATCAACATTGATGCTGTATTGTGGAAAAAAAAACAAAAAGAAGAGCAGTGGAGGGGTATAATGAACCACATATAAGCAGAAACCATTAAAAAAAATATAAAGGTATTTTAAGGCAAAACCAGTATTAAAACATCCTCCTGCACTATAGACAGCGCAGAGCCCTCAGGTACTGCTCAAGGAGAAGGATGTGTGTACTCTTCACATGAAGGACTTCAACAGCACTGTTAGTCCCACACTCAAAGTTGGGCTCTTGTGTGAACATTCTCAGGGGCAGCGTGCCCGAGCTAAAGCTTATCACGAGTGTGAGCTCAGGCCAGCCTTGGTGGAACTGCTCACAAGGTGATCTGAAGGCCTGCAGTAGTTAATGGAGCTGCACATGAGGTCTGCAGCTGGACCTACTGGTCTCAGAAAAGAGCTCTTTAAGAGCAAGGCTTGGGCACTAGCAGCACTTTCTTTCTCCATTATCTTTTATCTCTATCCATTATCTCCATTTTAGGGGAGAGAACAAAAATTTCAAGTCACACTAAATGCCACTGCTAGCTGGGTTACATTGTCCTGTCTGATCTTTCCACAGTTTCATTTGAACCAAGGCTACTTTCCCATTTTCTTTCAAAATCTGTGAGAAGTTGCAGCTTTTCTCTGCTGGTGAGACTTTATTTCCTCTCCCTCTCTTGTTTTTTCCCCTTTGCATTTCACAGACTCCTACCAAGAGTGTCTGACACTTTGCCTTTCAGGGCAGCCTTCTAATTGCCTGTGGAAGTGGAAAGTCAGATGCCCAATCCACATCCCGGCAAAGGTGATAATCAGGGAGCTCCTCTGGCTTTGGCTGGGAACAGCTGGAGGCTGGGAAAGGGGATCCCAGGACAAACAGAGCAGAGGTGGAGGGGTGGAAGGGAGTGGGGTGGTGCAGGGCAGCAGGGCTCCTGCAGGACTTTGATTTTTAGAGGACTTGAGCTCCTCTGTCCATTCCTGGAGCAGGTGCACCAGAGCAACATGCACTATGTCAATGCATTTTGGAATAAAACAGAATAAAAAGGTAATCATGACTGCTGCCTCTGGCCTGTGCCTGAGGGGTACACAGGCACTCCAGAGCTGCTGGGGTGCCAGGGTTTCCTACAGTTAAACCAGCAGGTGCAGAACAGCTCAGAAACAGTTTTTAACCAGAGCAGGAGATAAGTTATCTGGAGATACTGGGCACTGAAAAGGCATGTCAACAGTCTACAGCTCTTGGCATACTTTCTTGATAATTATTGAATCAGGTAGTTGGAGTTTTTTTAAAGCTATAAGTAATCTTGTTTGAATCTTGTTTATTTATGTTTTTTTTCTGTTTACATTTTTACTTCTGATTTTCTCAGTGGTGACAAATCTGCCCCTTTGAAAGCCTCAGTACCTGTATCCCCTTTGAAAGTCTGTTTTCTGTTTCCTGAAAATGAATGCCATCAAATTGTGATGCCCCACTTCTCAGGGGACTGCCAACTGCCAGCCCAGTGGTCAATAACTCTGTCACCCTTAAGAGGTCTCAGCTAGTTGCTATAAGCTGTGTACAATATCACACAGGCCATAAGGTACCATCTATAATCACCAGACACCATGGAATCATCTAGGTTGGAAAAGAACTCCAAGATCACTGAGTCCAACCATTAACCCAGCACTGCCAAGCCCACCACTAGGCCATGGCCCCAGGTGCCACATCTACACAGCTTCTGAGTACCTTCCAGGGGTGGCAACTCAACCACCTCCCTGGGCAGCCCATTCATGTTTTCATTGAGATGTGTAGTATTTCCAGCAGATGTTTAACAAGCCAGCCAGCTCCTTAAACATTGATTTTCTTTCCATGCAGCCCAGGCAGGTCTTTCAAGAGCTTTCTGCTCCTTTAAGTGCTCCAAGTTTTTTCCAAATTCCTGATTCTTTGTGCCTGGCTAGAGGCACACAGCGAATGCAGGAGGGAGAAACAGGACAAGACAGCATGTGCTTTCAGGCTGCTGGGACACTTCCCGAGCAGGCACAGCTGCTGGCTCTAAACCCAGACTAACCACCCTGGATTAGCCAGCCCCTGCCCAGCCTCCAGTAGTGTAGGAAAGCAGCAGTGCCTGTCCAGCCCCTCCTCGGCAGATGGAGGAGACCAGAGCAGTTGTCACCTCCCTACCTTCTCAGGTTCCATTTGGCATGTTAATCTGCAAAGCCTCTCTTATTGCTGAGCTGCAACCAAAGCAAAGCCAGCTGAGGTGGCTGTGTTAACTAACAGGGGTGCAGTCATTACTATCTCCAGTTAAATGGTGTGGAGGAACATTTAAGATTTAAAAATAGCACCTTCCTGAGAATAGGCATTGCCATAAACGAACCTTTCAAACGTCAACATTCTCCAGAAAGCAAAATCCTGGGTAAGAACGAGTTTCAGACAGATTAATTGTGACTGTTTCTGGCATAAGCAGAGTGGCATAAACGTGACCCAGTACCCCTGCCCCACAGCAGCAGCACGGAAAGGGGCCAGGGCCTCGGGTGAGGTGCTCGGTGCAGAGGGCTGAGGGTTCGTCAGCGCTGCTGAGCCGGACACATCGTGCGCGATAGTTCAGTGCCACCTACAGCAGCAACCGCAGAAGCTGCTGCACTCGGCGAGCCGAAGGAAGCAATTCCCGCACGCTCCAGCGAAGCAAGTTTCCAGTAACTCAGTCATTAGGACCACATAGGTGAGGACAGTGGGAAAGGAGCTTTCGTTTGAAGGCTGGCAGCTGTTGTGTCTGCTGGTGATGATCTTTCTAAACCTCCACAAGTTATTTCTCTCTCTGACCTGCTCTGTTCCCTGCTATGTTTCATGTATTAGATGTACTTATCTTTCTTTCCAGGGAAGAGATGGATCCATATGAAGTGAGGAAAAGCCCTCCTGTGGGTTTGTGCCAGTGTTTTTGTTAATTACTTTTTTTTCAGTCAGTAACTGAAATGCCAGTGAAACACGAGGCAGTGCTCTAGTTCTTCTAGATGGTTGAAATAAATGCATTTAAAATGACACTTCAAAAGAATTCTGTAAATCACACCACTTGCTTGTTGGGGAAGTGTTTGTGTGGGAGCACAAACTTTTTCTCTGGGAAGACACTCACAGTTTGGGTGCATTTACAACCAGAAACATCTTTGAAATCCAAAGCTGCATTAATCCTTGTGCAAAGAAAGATATGGGTAAGATGCTGCAAACTCTGCATTGTCCTCTGGCCCTGGATTAGAAAGATCACCTCTATTCTCTGGCCATTCTGTCTGTGGAAATAGCCCATACAACACTGGAACTGTTTGTTTATATACATTTTTTTAACAGTTGACTTTTCTGTTCTTGTCCAAATTCTTAAACCTTAAAGCACTTCACCTACTTGTTTCTCTTCTGGATTAGTCTGAGTCCTGTTTGTTATCCAGCTCTTTTCAGGTTGGCCTATGGGCACATTGAAGTCCAGAATTGCCAGTGAGTACCCCTATGGCTCTCTAGACACAGCAGACACAATATTGCTCTAAGCTAATCCTCAGTGTGGGCATATCCCCAGTGCTTGTTCCTGTTTAGCTCAGCAGGAGCTAAACAATTCACAAATAAATATGCCGAAGTGTGGTTCAAGGTACAGCTGTTGTTCTTTAAGACAGATGTAGGGTATAGCTCTGAATTCTGGCACTAGTGAACACACAGTTGATCAATAAAATATTTGGTTTAAAATATTCCGATTCTCCTTCCCCAACCAGTATTTATTCCCTACTTTAGGCAATGCAGCTTCAGCTGTGTTGGCACAAATTTGTTAGAGCCACACCACATGCCCCATTCAGGGAAGTGATCTGGTTTAACAAGCAACCCACAACAATAAAAAGAGGCAAGTAGGTGATGCAGGAGGTAGATTTGGAAATGGCTGTGTCAGAGCAGCTGAAGCAAGAGCACCATTACAGTGAGGGGAAATAACCTGGGTAAGTGTTGCCAAAACCTGTCCTTAACATGGCCCATTCACTTTTGGCCCACACTACTGTTGCCATGCTATAGAGCTCAAGTGTGTTCACGGAGCTGAAGGCTCTCCTGATCCATGATCCACGTGCTGTAAGAGCTTTAAGAGACGTGGCTGTAAGCACACAAAGGTTTGCCACTCAAGCAGAGTGCTGCCAGCATCTGACATTCCCACCTGAACCTAAACCCAGCAAAACCTCATCATGCCGAGGTGACCTCCCAGGCACCCTCCGTTCCAGCTTTCTAATGAAACACATTCAGTAAACAAACCTATTTCTTTTCTACTCAGGTCCACCTGTCCTGTCATAGCCCCCAGGAGATGTGATTAGCAGACCCTCAATGTCTCTCTCCTCCCTCCCTTTTTCCCTCCCTAAATTTTCCAAGACTTCCTTATAGATTAAAATGTCAGCCATGTCATGTGCTTTATTGCCACCAAACCTCTTCTTAACTACTCCACCATTTGCTACACTTAAGCTACTGCTCATCATATAAAACCGGACTTTACTAATGATAAGCTGTAAACTGCTAAGTTCATTCCTTTTGGATCCCATACCCAGGTAAACAGAGAAGTTTAAATGTGCTTTAACTATTTAACCCTCAAGTGCTACAGTTTATGTTTTCAGAATACTGTGTCAAACAGATCCACAAGAGCTGTGCCTGTGTATGATGATATACTTATCACTTGCCCATCCTTTTCATATCTCCTAACAAAGCTTATCCTGTGGATGTGAATTTACAAGCCGGGAATACTCATTTGAAAGGATACCAAGAACTTTTATTTAATGACATCAAATACATATGCAAAAATGTAGACAGTATCAAACTTAACCAGCAGTTTTCCCTTTAGAAGGCTTTGCAAACAAGGATGGCTTGATCTGGTCTCTAGACAGACCTCTCACAGAAAAAAGCCTTGCTGCTCTTTCCTTCAAAGTGCCTCCACATTTCAGTCCTAAAGCCATCAATCCCATCTTCAGCTTATCTAAACCCAGAGCTTCCAATTCAGCAGCAGAGTTGAATGCCAGTAGGTCTATGGGTTCCACCTCCTGCAAAGAGAAAAACATTCAAGAAAAAGTGAAGTTGTAAAAGCATTTGGACAAAGTGCTCAGGTGCAAGGTGTGATTCTTGTGCAGGGCCAGGAGCTGGGCTTTAGTGATCCTTGTAGGTCCCTTCCAACTCGGCAGATACCATGACTGTCATCAGGAAAGTTCAGTGCTCCTGAGAAAGCTGAATTAAAAACAGCCCACCATCTTCCACAGCAGTTCAGTAACTTAAACTTGACTTCCAGAGGCCCAGAAAAGCTAACAGCTTCTTTTTAGTCTGTGCAGAATACAACCAATATACCTCCAGCAGGAGCAGGAAGGAGGATGAAAAGTTACTTCTAATATAGTTACACTGTAATTAAAGAAATAGATATAAAAGCATATCTTTTTATTAAGACTAACCCAAAAAAGTCCAGAAGTTCCCATCTCATCCTGCCACAAACAAAAAGAGGATTAAAATTTCATCTTAAAAGGAAATTAGTATATTTGCTAATTAATTGAGAACAAAAGGGACCTCTAGTCTAGTCTAAGCTCAGGGCCTTATTCACAAAACACAGACCAGGGCTGGATAATTCAAATGCTGGAATTTACTAACATGCTAAAGACTAACACTAAACATTAACACACTAAAAAGAACACAAAAATCTATGCTCATTTTGTTCAATACTTCAAAGCACATATTAGCCTTATGGTCAAAGCCTTATATATCAAAGAGACTTCAGTGCAATAACAGCAGTGAGAATGAGACCACACTGTTATGCACTCAGCAAAGACAGATCTCACTAGCAGAACTAGAACCTTTGTCCTGCTAAGTATACAAAAAATGACTGGTTGTCTCATTATTCTCACCCTACTTCTAAAAAAAAATATTCATCAAGGACTACTATAAAAATATTTCCACCTGCAATAACAATCTGCCATAGCATTGGTGGAGTTTCCTGTTCTAAGAATAGAAAGTCTCACAAATACTGAGCAAGAGATAAACAGTGAAGAATGGTAAACATCCTGTTTAAAATTTACCAGCTCTAATAGTACAGTAGATGACAAAGTTCTAATGGATCAGATTATATCCTTGGTCTTTTTCCATTGAACTATATTAAACTTTCACATATGACAGATCAGTCGTTGGCAGTGGCAGCTGATGGCAGACTTTCTGCTCAAGCTGAAAAAAGGCAGAAAATCCAAGCAACTTCCTAGACGGAGAAAAAGCCATACTTTGCTTTATTGATAGAATAAGTCTAGATTCATTAGCCCTAAAAATCTTTAACAGTAATGTTATGCATGGAGCAACGAACCCCAAGTATTGGCACCCTTTACTGCTAAGTACCACTTGGCCTTTCATCAATCCAGTGGGAAAAGCTCCACTGCTGTAGCTGAAGCCTGTCTGCTTCTCCAGCTGTAAAAGCAACTGAAGAAAGACATATCACTTCTTGTACAGCTTCATACTTACTGTGCTCTGTAACTGGTTTGTTTCCTGTGCCTTAGAAGAAATATTTTTTTGCTCCTCTTCTTTCTGAGTTTGAGTCACTTCTTTTTCTTCTTGCGCCTCTTCCTTGGGGGGCTTTGTCATTTTACTACTTTCTTCAGCTGGAATTTTAGTCTGCCCACTTGTGCACATCGCTCTTTGCAGATCTCTTCCAGTACCTTCCGGCTGTTGCAGTGGTTTCTCAGTTGCACTGGTAGATGGACTACCCTCTGCTGAAGCACAAGCTGCACTGGTAGATGGACTGTCCTCTGCTGAAGCACAGGCTGCACTGGTAGATGGACTGTCCTCTGCTGAAGCACAGGCTGCACTGGTAGATGGACTATCCTCTGCTGAAGCACAAGCTGCACTGGTAGATGGACTATCCTCTGCTGAAGCCACAGCACTGCTTGAACATTCATTTGAACTTCCAGCATCTTCATTGTATCTGCTGCCTGATGGACAACTTCTGTCAGATGTACAAGGGGACGCATCTTTGCTGTCATCCTCACAGCCTGAACTGTTGGCATCATCCAAACCCAGCCTGGCATAAGGAGTATGTTACAAGTTAACATGCATCTACCTTAACTTTTTTTTAAGTAATTTTTTATTAGTTGTCACATTTCTCTTTCCAAAACCTGCTTCAAAGAGATACAGTGAACTACTCTAACAGTTATTTATGATAGCTTAATTAATGGAAGAGCTGCTGATAGTGAACAGAACACAGAGACCCCCAAAACAGGTATCTCTTCACAGAATTCCCAATACAGAAATGACTGGAATCACTGGCTTCTCTTTCATGTTACATTAGGTGAAAAATACCAAGAAAAAAAAATCTCTTTAAGTTCATTGTAAATTTAATTCCCTAATGAAAAAGGACAAGGGGAAGCAGATTAATATAACCATATTAGAAGGGGTATTTGAAAAAAGTGCCTATTTTTGCAAATAGTTTGCCTGCTTCAGCTGGGAGAGAATTATAGGAATGCAGAAATGTTTACTTTCAGTTCTTTGATTTAATCACTTCAATTTTCTTACTCCTATTTCAATCTATATCTCAGATTAGAATCTGCTTACTTAGATACTGTATGTATCTAACCTTTCATCCTGTTCAAGGCCTAAGACTTGAGTGTAAAAGCAAGGCGCTATGCTTACCAAAGACATTTTCTTTTTTCAGATTTTGCTCCGTTCTTTCCAGGTTCACCGGGACGCTTCCGACTCTTGCCACTTTCTGATGACACTGCTTTACTGGCAATAACCTGTAACCCTTCAAAACAAAGTTGAAAGTCTACTTCATCAGTACATAATTCATGTATGTCCTACATTCCACTTATGTTTTAATTTCAGATGTAGTTTAAAACACTAATGGAAAAGAATCACCATTGGTGCACATTCATGAAGACTCAAAGCTGCAGAATAAACTCAGCAGCAGCAAAAACTGTCCTACATGGATTTACTAAGGCAGAGTCAACTAAAATTGGATTTCTGAACTGAACTCTCAGGTTCTACATCCCATTAAGCCTCAAGTTTCACCATCTATCTGCCAGCAAGGGAACAATCTGTGAAGAAACAAAGTAACTACAAAGACCAGGAAGCGAAACAATGTATTCTGTAGTTGGATTCAACATTTAGTTTTTATGTAAGACCCATTCATAGTTTTATAATTTCACAGAAAACGATAATGTAATTCTTACAGCTCAACTACACCACCAGCTTCACAGAATTTGACTCTTACTATGAGACGACACTAGCACAGAAAGATGAAGCATCACTTGTACCGTGTTACACTGTTCAATGCAATTTAAGAGACACTGCAGACGAAGAGGGAAAGTTAAGTCAAACAAATTTTACTGAAACTTAAAATTCCCTTCAACTGAAAGTTACCACCAGCATTTTTTTTTTTAAATTTTCCTACTAGAGTGAGGCTAGAGAGACTTTGAGTTTGCTTCATGTTTTGAGGACGGAAAGTGAGGCTAGGCTGCAGTACCTATACGGATCGACTCCTCCTGCCGCTCCGCCATTTCCCGGTACTGCCGCTCGTACTCCGGGTCAGTGAAAGTGTGCCGCGGCTCCGCCAGCTTCCGCTGCAGCCTTTCCAAGCGCCTCTGCTCCTTCTCCGCTTCCCGCTCTGCCTGCTTCTTCACCCATTCAGCCATCCTGCAGATGACAGAACCAGGAAAAGAAGAGTGTTTCCAGCATTTAAAGTAATACCAGTCTGTTGCTTTGCCATTACAGAATTCTTTCACCACCTGCCATGGTTGGGAGACAACAGGAAAAGTCAACTAACAACATCCAGGGGAATTACTGAAGGAACAGATAGAGATTCTGCTATAGAGAAGAGAGCAGACGGTATTTTGAAAGCAAGAAACAGCAGTAAGGTCACATATCCTCAATATTGTGGCCTTGTGGCTTCAGGGAGAACTGTGAGAATTCCAGATGAGGAATCCAAGATGTGCAGACCAGTCTCTCCGAAGAAGGCTGCAGTACAATCACATTTATTTTGCAATAACAGAATTACAGCCTGGAGAGTCCTGTTGGATTCCAGTCCATCTGTCCATAAGATTTCACTTTTGCTTTTTTTAGTATTCAAAGTACCACCTCATTGCTACAACAGCCTGTCATTTGACATTTGTCATTTGACTTTTGTTAACAGTGAACTATGGGATCAAGTTACAATTTCAGCTTCTAAGAAAATGCCTTACGCTTTTTCATGGTTGACATCTCGAAGTCTCCTTCCACTGAGATCTCGGCAAGCCTCTCTATTTGTTGTCTTCTCAATCTGAGCACCAAGTGCTCGCAGCATCGACCCAAACCCTTAGAGAGGAAAAAGTTATCAAGAATTAGACAGACTGGATCAAAAGGATATGAGCTAGCACACAACAAAAGAATTCACTGTGGAAAAAGAATACAATGAATTCAACACTTTCCTCTCTTTCAATGTAACTGAAGTAAAGGGCAAGTTAAAAGTTGCCACATATTGGAGAACCGTCATTGGGTGAAATGCTGAAGCACTAAGAGGAAACTAAAGTACCCACTGTTTACCACTCATCTTGTTTTTGTGCTCCTGGTGTCACACCAGACAGACTCCAGATTTACTGTTACAACCTGTGCAACAGGTCTAGCAGGAAAGCCTCTTTCTGGACAAAATGGTTTGAAACCCTGTTCACTCCAAAATAACACTTTTGGGTCCTTTCTAATTTAGCCAGAATACACCTTTCCCCCACAAGACCCTTTAGTTCCATCAAGCTTCAATCACCTTTTAAAAATGTAACAAAAAATAGAACAGCTTTTTTTAGCAGATAACCTTACCTGCTTCATCAAGATGATAATAATGCACAAAGTTATGCTGGAAAGCCCCCCAACAGAGTTATAAACTGTAATCAAGCCAGACAGTCTACTGTACGGTGAGGCAAAAAAAGAAGTATTGTGTTGAGATAATAAGCTCAATTGCTGACAGTAGAGAGGACAAATTATGTAGTTCATGAAACATGGATTCTTCAGACCGTGAAACTCGGAAAAGAATGCAGACCAAGCTGTGACACCCGGTCAGGTATGTTCCCAAAAATCAGCAGCAATGCATTCAGCAAGATTCTGAGAACTACATACAAAAAGCAAATGTATTGACTCCAACTACACTCAAATACTCTGCTAAGATTGCTTCACCCATCACGTTCTGTTTTAGGGAATGCCTATGTTGTTGGTGGCCATGTAAATATACACCTTCAGTATCACAGCTAAATATTTTGTCAACACAAGGTGCTCAGTTTAGATTGAATTCTTTAGTTCTTTGGCTACTGAAATCTTGGCATTTATGTGGGTTTAATAATAAGAGAAGACAAAATCAATTAGGTCATATAACACAGCCAAATCCCAGACTATTTGTATCTGAAGTATTTATCCAAAGTGATCATGAATGAAACTTAGGATCCTAAGATGACAAGTCCTTTTCAACACAATTTCAACTCTGAAGTCACTTGGGTGCACGTTACAAATTTCTCCTAATAAAGTTAAGCTGAACAAGGATTCAAAGATAAGCTGAACTGCAGATTCCCTGGTCATTTCTCAGCCTTCCATGTACACTTTGGTTTCACCTCAGGCACATTATATCACAGTCATACACACGGCAAGATTTGCTTATATATGAGAACTCCTTCTACCAGCACAGACTATGGCATAGCAGAATTTTTTCAATCTAAGAATCTTAATCAGTAACAAGCAGTTAAACAACAAACCTCCTTTTCCACCACAAATTCTTGGTTCCAGACTGTAAACAGCTCCGCTCTGCAACACATCTTCATCGTTGGCCAGCCGCCCGTTACACTTCACATAGAAGCTTTCTTCAGGAATGTTCTAAAAAAACAGAAAATTGAGTTATATCATCAACTAAAACATTCTGACAAGGAAAATCATTAAACAGTGATGTTTTCTTCCTTCGTATGGGAACAGAGAGGAGGCAAAAATCAGACAATTTTAAAAGAATGAACATCCTCTATGGTGCTTGATTTAATTCATGTTTACCAAAGGACTGAATACAGTCTATATCAGCTTGTAAACACAAAGGGGGAAAAGCTGTGCTATGGGGAAAATTCAGAAACAGCTTGTGATGACCTGACCATAACTCCCCGTTCCCACCCTCCTGTGCCGCTGGGGGGACGGAGGGACAGCCCGGGAAGGAGGGAGGGGTGGAAGGTGATTTTAGGATTTGCTTTACCTCCTATTCCCCTGCTCTGACTCTGACTGGTAACAAATTCAATTAATTTCCCCAAGTCGCGTCTGCTTTGCCCACGACAGCAGCCGACGAGTGATCTCTGCCTGCACTTATCTCGACCCACGCACTTTGAGCTGTATCTTCCCTCCCCTGCCCAGCCGAGGAGGGGGCGGTAAGAGGCCAGGCCCCAGCACACCGCGCACACATATCTACACACACATATGTACGTACACATAAACAACACAGACAAGAGGTTACAGGGCTGCCTCACAGCAGGCCCTGCCGCCCCGCCAAGCGCCCCTGCCGGGCGGGCACGGCAAGGCCGCACACGGGCCGCGGCTCACCAGCTCCCGGGCGCGGCTGCGGCGGAGGAGGCGCACGGAGCCGCCCGCGGCGGGCAGGGGCAGCGGCCGCGCCCGCGGGCACAGCGGGTCCCGCACCCACAGCAGGTCCCCATCCCGATCCTGATCCCGGTCCCACAGCAGGTCCCCATCCCGGTCCCGGTCCCGGTCCCACAGCGGCTCCAGGCCCGGCCGCAGTGCCGGCCGCGCCGCCATGACTCGCCGTCGCCGCCGCACGTCACACAGGGCGGGGCTGCCCGGCCCGGCCGCGCCCCCCCTCAGTCCCCTCAGTCCCCTCAGCCGCACCCGGCGCCTCCCGAGCGCTGTTTTTATCGCGATTTATCGCTCTTGGGTCGCGCTCGGCTCAGGGGACAGCCGCAGGGCGCCGTGGCTCCTGCTCGCGGAGCCCCCTTGCGCTGCACAGGCTCCCCCAGGGCCGTGAGGGCGCCCTGTGCGGGCGGGACGCGCAGGCCGTGGCTCCCGCTAGCGGCGGCACATCGGGATCGGGATCGGGGTCGGGATCGGGAAGGGGCTGGGAATGCCGCGGCCCCGGATTGCCCAGCCCACCGCCGCGCAG